>CM060598.1:15101414-16301414 GCA_030578255.1 Tiaroga cobitis
AGAGAGACTGCAGAAGAGCCTCGAGCGCCGGGCACGCAAAACCGAAAACTGGGTGCGCTGGTGTGCCGTAATTCATTTTAACTGTATAATCAAGTTTTTTAATCATTTGCTAGCTATAATAATTTACTTTTAGCACTTTACTAAATACTTTAGATTTTTTTTCAATACCACACATAAAATATTCTTACTTCCTGATAGATATTATTGAAACAAGTCAGTTGAGATCACACACTACTAAAAATCTGTATTATCTGTAAACAGCAAAAGAAAAAATGAGGCAATCAGAAAATGTGGAGGCAGCTCTCTGCCTGTTATGTTTGTTGACATGTCTGTGACATGTTTTTGGAATGAAAACTTCTGGTAAAAACAGGATTCAAAAGAGTACAATAACCACTGACAAAGTTAACTTTTTTAAGTACACAGTACTTTTATTTTGCGTGTGTAATAAACTGTCAAATATTTCAATTATTCCCTCTGTATGATCCAGCTCTCTGACTGGTGGATGCAGTCAGCCTACCTGGACTCTCGAATGCCTGTGGCGATGTACACAAGCCCAGGGGTCGTTTTACCCAAAATGCACTTCCAAGACCGCCAGGGACAAATGAGGTGGGTGACGACGGTTACTTTTATGTGGGCAATGAGACACAACTGAGCAAATTTAATTATTGAAAACTAATGTGTATTTGAAATATATAACGATTTATAACACATTTTAAATACACTACTATTCAAAAGTTTGGGGTCAGTAAGATTAAAAAAAAAAAAAAAAAAAAATACTTTTATTCAGCCAGGATTGACTGATCAAAAGTGATAGTAAATAATTTTACATCACCGTTTCCACAAAAATATTAAGCAGCACAACAGTTTTTAACATTGATAATAATAAAAAAAATGTTTCTTGAGCACCAATTTAGCATATTAGAATGATTACTGAAGGATCATGAGTACTCTGACTGGAGTAATGGCTGCTGAAAATGCAGCTTTGTCATCACAGGAATAAATTACATTTTAAAATATATTCAAATAGAAAACAGTTATTTTAAATTTTAATAATATTTCACAATATCATTCTCTTTAATGTATTTTTGTCAAATAAAAGCAGCCTTGGCGAGCGTGAGAGACTACATCTTCGCCTTTAAAGACATTCTAAATTGTACCGACCCCAAACTTTTGAACTGCAGTGTATTTTTATTATTAATTAGTTGAAATTTTAATCCAAATTGACTAATACAGTAGCAACCTTCACAAGGACTGTCCGACTTGATCAGCATGGGATTATTGCTCAAGAGCACAATGATGATAGTTCATGATATTTCCAGATTAAAACCCTCATCAGCTCAGAACATGTTTGTGGATATATTCTTGAAAAGCAGAGAGAATTGGGTTGATTTTGGAGAGGTCTTTAGTTTTGGGGTTTTAAGTTTCACATCGACCTTTACACAGAGTTCTAGCTTTGCTTGGCTATTTTTGGCATATGTGCTACTCCTGGCATTGGACTGTTTTTTCAAAGGGATGTGCACTTTAGATTCGGCCGTGTTCCACTTTTAGATTTGCCCTCATATCTTTGCAATCAACACCTATAGTGACATTTCATATAAAGGCATATACCTTTAAAGTATGTTTAGTGTGTAGTGTCAGGTTATATAAAACCATCATGAGAAATATACATTACATGTGGTGTTTGTATGTTTACTTAACCGTGTTGTCCTCTGCTACATGATATCCATAGTCTGCTCTTTATCTATAGTCTATATCTATATAGACTATATCTCTATATATATAGCTCCTTTTTCAGCTTTTTTTTTAAGCTGACAGTCTTTAGCAAGCATTAACACTGTTTGTTATATAAAATGTCTCTTTGAGAAATCAATCTTTTGACCTGTGTGCCTGTTTTTCCAAAAGTGTCATATGTTTTCACCTGTTCAGATTGAACAATTCCAGCATTCTCTTTTATAGATTTGCTGCTAAACTCATTGCTGGTGTTTTGGATTTCAAAAGTATGATTGATAGGTGAGTTTTTTTTTATTATTTTCTGAAGCAATTGGAAAATGTCCAAATGTATTAGTTTGTTTTAATCTACATTCTTTACTGTGTCATAGTGAAACATTGCCTGTGGAATATCTGGGTGGCAAGCCTTTGTGCATGGACCAGTATTACCAGGTGCTGTCTTCATGTCGGATCCCTGGACCCAAGAGGGACACTGTGGTGAACCACGCAACTGGAAAGAACCCTCCTACGCACATCACAGTGGTCCACAACTTTCAGGTGCTTTGCCACACTTTCAGGCTTCTTTCAAAAAACATTAAAGAGGACCTGTTTTGCTTTTGTACATTTTCAACTTTTTTTAATTTGTAATGTTGCTGTTTGATCATAGAAAATGTCTGCAAAGTTACAAAGCAAAAAGTTAACTCCAAAGGGAGTCATTCTTTAAATCAGTAAGCACTGTTTCTGAACTCTCTGAAACACCTCGATTGTGGTCTTGAGTTTTCTTCTGGAAACGAACATACCACAATATTCCTCCTTAAATTATTCCCGCCCAAGGCATATGTAAAATAAAGGGGGTACGGCCTGATTGAGTTGCGTTAGTAGTGTGTTGTTGCCATGTCCAAGAGATACTGTTTTTTCCACCCTGGATCTAACACGGTTAATGTAAGGGGCGTTCCAAAACACTCTCAAAGCGGTTTACCAATCAAAACACACTGACCACTCAGAGCACATGCACTTTTCGTAGGTGTAAATGTGTAAAAAATAATGTGATTGTGATTAAACAATAATAAAATAATATATTACAACATGAATGAATAAAATAAACAAAAATACTACAAAGATAAAACGTGCACTTTCTTAAAGTATTCTTAATCTTCTTAAACAAGCCTTAATTTTTCACTGCACACTTGCTCCCATATGTCACAGCTTGTTGCAAAATAAAGATGAATGCAGGATCTAAACTCAAGCAGTATCGTCTTTATTTAACATAGAACTCAGGGAACATGAAACCAGACCAGAACAACTCAACATAATGCGATGAGAACTGACAAAGAACTGAAGGAAACACAGGTTTAAATACACCGAACAAACCAATCAACCAAATGGACAACAGGTGTAAATTATAATCAGACAATGAATAACCAAGACAAATAGTACAGGAAACTGAACAAAATGCAAAATGCAAAAAACCCATGCAAAACCCACCCAAACATACAAAGAACACACACACAGATTATCCCTTACAGTATCCCCCCCGATCAAGGAGGCGCGACCTTGCTCCTCATTATCTATACAAAAAAGTCCAACAGAGGCAGGCGGGAGACGGCTTAGGTGGAGGGATGCAGAGTCCTAGAGTATGTGGGACAGGGGCCAAGACGGAGACAAAGACGGGAGGAGACAGAGGGAAACCCCTAGCAGGAGGGCCAGGATGCAGGCCCACGCCGGAGTCAAGGGAGGGAGGAGCCATGGTAGAGGCTTAGCAGCAGGAACCAGGGAGCCGACGGGCAGGGTGGAGCCGGAGGACTGGAGGAGCAGGGAGACACCAAATGTCCTGGAGGGCAGGGTGGAACCACAGTGACAAGCAACTGAGGAGGAGCCAGGACTGAGGACTGTGGCAAAGGTGGAGTGACCGAGGATTAAGGCAGAGCTGGAGGGAAGGAGGAGTCCGACAGAGCCGAAGGGCTGGACAGACAGAGGTGGAATGAGTCACAATTCGACACTCCAGGACTTAACTGGTGAACACAAAGCCTAAGGGAAATCCAGGCGGGGAAACGGAGCCAGCATGGGAGGAGCTGAAGGACTGAGATGAGACGGTGCAGGTAGGACTGATGGAGTGCAGGCAAGGGTTTCAGAGACAGTTCTCTGGATAGATACAGGACTGACATATAGGAACGGCCCTCTTGGCCGACTCGGAACAGGCAAACATTTTTCTCTTGGCTGACTTGAAACAAGCAGAGGAGGTGGGAGTGGGAGGCAGGGTGGTAACACAGACTCAATATTAGGTGACGAAACAGGTTCAGTGCAGGGTGACAAAATGGGCAGGATATACTCACTCTCCCACAGTAGAGGACCTCACCTCATCCCCTCGAACTCCATCAAAATTCCGTCAGGTACTGACGGCTCACTCATCTGATCCTTGGACGATCCTTGGCTCAGTTTCTTTTCTCACTGGCAATGGTATCGTTGTGGGCTCTGGCTCCACGTCTGCGGTGGGCTCAGGCGCATCTGTCACCGGGGTTAGTGGCTGCGACTGGCACACTCTTTTCCTCCTCGCTCTCGCAGATGGTGAAGGGGGAAGCGTAATGGAGGAGTATCCATTCCACATACTCCATAAAGGTCCCTAGAGGTCTGTCTCCATTCAAGAGCACTCTTGTCTCAGTGTTCAAGCTGGATCAGAAAATAACACACATGCAGTTGTCATCATAGTGGGCAAGGTGGTAAAGGTCCAAAAATTCCTGTCTGTGCCTATCTAGGGACTGGTTACCCTGCAAGGAGGAGGAGGATACGCAGCTATTTATCTGCTGCTGGATCCCTAAAGGTCAGTTCTTCTGTCAAAGCTATCAGACCTATGACCAGATTTGTCTCCATACGGCAGCGTGTTGAATCCAATCTTCTATAACCAAGGAAACTAACACCGGAAACTGAACTAAACGTGCAAAACCTACCCATGCATACAAAGTACACAGAAACACAGACTATCCCTTATATCATAGACATGTGACACAGGCCAGCAAAATATGCCTGGGGTGTTTCGACGTGAACATTAGAAAAAGTACTGAAAACATATGAGAGTGTTGCAGAAACTCATGTTTTGTATTTATATAATTTTAATATTGATATTTTTTAAAGGAACTGATACCAAATTATTAGTTCGTGAGCAATGATACATTGATACTGCAGTATCAATGCGCTTACTGACAGACTGGGAAGAGAGACTTTGTAAAAGGGCATAAATCATACTGACCCCAAACATTTGAATAGTAGTGTTCAGTATTTTTTGTCTGAGTTTTTATTTTGACAAATTAATCGTTTTTCAAATGGTTTCTACATATTTGAGCTTTGGGTTTAAAGCTTTGGTATTTGCCAGTGACATTAAAGTCGATTTTGTTTGTAGGTTATATCCAGTGAGACAAAATGAATAAAGAAAAATATGTTTTCTTTCAATTTCTCTCTCTATCTCACATATACTGTCTGTTTCTCTGTATTCCTCAGTTCTTTGTTCTGGATGTGTACAACAGTGATGGTTCACCACTGACTGTAGATCAGATCTATGTTCAGCTGGAAAAGATCTGGAACACTTCCCTTCAGACCAATAAAGAGCCAGTTGGCATCCTGACTTCCAACCACCGTAACACCTGGGGCAAGGCCTACAACAACCTGATCAAGGGTGAGTTGAATGGAAAGTAACATTTGATAGAGCCTTTTTTATGCCAATGGGAACAGACTAGGCAAAAGACTCATATTTCTTGCAGATTTATTTATACAAAAACTTATTTAGTTATCAAAAAAAGATCTCAGTAAGATATCACTGTTAATAATCAAGTTTCATATTTAAAATTCATATCATTATTTAAAATGCAAATAATCATATTTATTAATACATATATAAATAGTCTTAACATGCTATTTATTCTAAATCAATTTTAAAGTATTTTTTTTCTCAAATTTGCATAATTTACACAACTCAAATTCCAAACAGGATTGTGCCATTCTGAATAGCCAGTGAACCCTGCTCACATTAATTATTCAGTAGTGGGCATTATGTTGGTTGGTGGACATGGTGTTTATTTTTCCTGTGCATTCCTGTGTGCCACTCATATTTACACTGTTCCAGACAAGACAAATAAGGATTCAGTGCGGGCAATCCAGAAGAGCATCTTCACAGTGTGTCTTGATGCTCCAAAGCCAAGCGTGTCAGATGAGATGTACCATAACAAGGTGGCTGCTCAAATGCTCCATGGTGGAGGCAGTCGCTGGAACAGTGGAAACCGCTGGTTTGACAAAACGCTGCAGGTTACTATCTGTCCACAAAGCTCAAAGAGTAGATATGAATTCAGATGTATTGAGATATTCTTCTTTACCTGCACTCTCTTCTGTGTCCCACAGTTCATAATTGGGGAGGACGGATCGTGTGGACTCACCTATGAACATGCTGCAGCTGAGGGACCTCCCATTGTTTTCCTCGTGGACCATGTTGTTGACTATATGTAAGGATATGACATCATATAATTCTCCATTAGATTTTTAAAAGAAATTTTTCAACAAGAAATATACACCACTGTTCAAAAGTTTGGGGTTGGTACGTTTTTTTAATTAAAGAAGTCTCTTCTGCTCACCAAGGCTGCCTTTATTTGATCAAAAATAAAAGTAATATTGTAAAATATTATTACAATTTAAAATAACTGTTTTCTATTTGAATATATTTTAAAATGTAATTCATTCCTGTGATGCAAAGCTGAATTTTCAGCATCATTACTCCAGTCTTCAGTGTCACAAGATTCTTCAGAAATCATTCTTCTATTATGCTGATTTGCTGCTCAAGAAACATTTCTTATTACCATCAATGTTGAAAACAGTTGTGCTGCTTCATATTTTTGTGGAAACTATGATACATTTTTTTGGAATACTTACATTTAAAAGAACAGTATTGACTAAAAATAGAAATCTTTTGTAACATTATTGACCAAAACCCTTGAAATGGTATGTAAATGTATTAACCAACAGATATGCACTGATACTGATAAGCCGGTAATTGTTTTCACAGATCACAGATAAATGACTAATATTCAAATTTTACTCTGCTCTACATCACAACATTATAACAGTATTAAAATGGATGTTCATTTGAGATTTGCTAAAGATTGCATTTAACAGTGTTGTTAACATTGTTATTAAAGATTAACTTTAACCAAGCATTATATGATGGCAGTGGTAATCTATAAACAAGGAAATGAGCATGCACAATCAAATATCGGCCAGTACCAATAAATAAAAAAATCTCTAATATTGGCCTCTAACCAATATAGTATTGTGCATCCCTAAACATAAGGCACCGAATAGGTTTGATCATGTTGAGTTGTTGCTTTTTTTGTGAAAAAGTATTGGTGTTTAAAAAGTTTATAGATCATATATTATGCAACATGTATGTAACAGGAGGCGAAATGAGATGGTACGAACTCCCATGATTCCGCTACCTATGCCACTAAAGCTTCGATTCAACATCACGCCAGAAATCAAGAAGGACATTGACAAAGCCAAACAGAACATGAACATGTGAGGACATTTCAAACTGAAATAATGGGCTTTGAATCAGTACCTGTAATAAATGAATATTAAATCATGTACTTCCTTCATCCTCTTATATCCCATGTATAGAATGGTGCATGAACTAGACGTTCGAGTGCTAAACTTCTCGCACTATGGAAGAAAATTCCCGAGGTCTCATAAATTGAGTCCTGACGCATTCATCCAAATGGCTCTGCAGTTAGCATACTACAGGTAAGTTTCAAACCCTAGTGCTGGATATTTGTTCTCTGACCAACGGTCTCTAAAAATTCCTGAAAACCTGTAGTCCTTCAGATAGCATTTTGTTTTTACATCCAAATGGCTTCTCTCACTTCATTTCCTAGGTTGCATGCATGCCATTTATGCCACATTTCTTCTTGTCAGCATCTTTAAAGGTCAAGTATGTACATTTTTTTATGTTCAAATCCTTTCTTCTAGTAAGTCAGTCATTTGTAGGGTTGCGTTTAAGTTTAAGTCCTTTTTAATGCCTTTTCCCCGCTAACTTCCCTCCGTCTCGTTAACTCGGATGTACGTCATTGCTTACGTTGCACGAGTGCCCAGTACTGGCGGAACCCTTGCAATGGAACGCCCTTAAGCCCTTGATCTCTTTTCTGTAAATTAAGTGCGAAGCACTTCGAGTTGCTGTGGTGATATTATGATCGTGTTGCTTTGTGGTCTACGGAGCTGCCTGAAGTGTACATATGAGAAGACTCGCTCCCTCTGAGAAAATCGAGGAGTCGAGGGTCTGTCCAAATAAACATCCCTCGTCCACTTTATGAAGATGAACGCAGCTTCTGGCTCAAACAGTGGCGTGAATGTAGGGTGGGACTAAATATATAGGTATCTCGATAGTCAAAGGGGGTGTGGAAACAACATTTTTGAAATTCTGTTTAGTGCCACTAGTGGTATATAAATTACATACTTTACCTTTAAAACATGCAATGCATTCTGGAAGTGGAGAGTTCCAGAAATTGACCAAAGGGGATACGACATGCAATTTCCATGTGATTGGAAACTGGTTTTCTCCCAACATTTGCATGCTTTCACACAATAATTAATTGCATGTGGATAAATTAAAGTGTGGCAGGGTCTTTTTGTGTCTTTTGTGTCTTCAGTACTCAAAGGCCTGGTTTCTCACACAGGGCTTAGATTAAGCCAGGATTAGGCCTTAGTTCAATTAGGGCATTTAAGTAGCTTTTATAAACATGCTGTAGAAAAAACATTACTGGTGTGCATCTTGAGACAAAACAATGGCACTTACATATTTTAAGATATGTCATTGCAGGTTGCTTTCAGTTAAAACAGCTCAAACATGTATTTTAGTTTGGGACTAGGTTTGAGCCTTGTCTGTGAAACCGTGGAAAAAGTGCTAACTGACAATTAATGCTAGGAAATCATTTTTTATGTACTAACCTAACCACACCAGCCCACTGATGATTGATCTCGTTCCTGTGTTAGGATGTATCAGATGTGCTGTCCGACTTACGAGAGCGCCTCCTTACGCATGTTTAAACTGGGCAGAACGGAAGCCATTCGATCCACCACCACAGAATCGCTCCAGTTCACACAAGCCATGGATGACCCGTCAAAAAACGTAAGAGTTTACATTTTAATATCATTCTCGTTTGTCACTCTCGATTTAGTTCATTTTCCATGTTATTATTGTTTCATTTTCACATTTGCAGAATAGTGAGAAAGCAGCACTGCTCGAAAAGGCAACCAAAGTCCACAGAGAGCACACACACATGGTGAGCTGAAGGGTTGGTCAAAATCCCTTGCCTCTTCAAATACATCTATAATCATAAATCCTTTTGGATGCTTATATACTTCCTTATAAAAAATCAATAATCAAATATATTCATTATCACATACTTATTTTTATATTCTTTGTGCTTGTGAAATTATATTTTCTTAAATGCATGTGATGGAAGTAACCAGTTTCTTTTACATGCATTCCAATCTTACTTTGAGATTGCACGTAGTACACGCAGGACACGAAGGCCATGTAACCCACAAGGCCGTTTGTCTCTTTTTCTGGTATCAGAAGAAAGGTTAGAGGGTCCTAAAGGCAGCGTGGACACATATGATCCTTCGCTGGACAGATGGTCAAGCTATATTGAGCGTTACTATTGAACTTTAATTGTTGTATTAAAGTGAATTCTTTCCAGTATATTTCCTTCCTTGGGAGTAAATGCCAGTTATCTGTTTTTCTCCCAAACGAGTGAATGTTTTAGCATTATGTTTTGGTATACTTAACTGATAGTAAGGAGCTCAGACTCTCTTCAGCCTTGATGGGAGCTGTTATTTGCTAGTGTCTGTTATTTGTGTGTGTGCGTATGACATTCTATGTAGGTTCTGGACGTTCGGACCAGACAACCCGGCACCCTGCTCTAACCTGCGAGGCCGCCACAGACCTACATCTAATGAGTGGACGACAACTATCTTTACTAATGGCGATAGGCACCCCTATCTCCTCACATGTGTTAAATTGTTTAGGCTCTTAATGTTTCTTAGCCAATGAGAATCATTCAACCTGTAAGCAATGACGTAGCTTAGACCTTGGAAATGGTATAACTGCTGTGATCTTTGTAACTGTAAGGGAGGCGGCCTACGAACTCCTGTGTGAGTCTTGAAGCTGACTTCTACTGATGAAACTGCAAACTATCTTCAGTAAAACTTTTCTTTAATTTTTTATAATTCTGACTCCGGGTCTTCATTCTTCATATCTGGTTCTGGGTCTTTAACTGTACACCCCCTTACAGTTATGGTGGAGGATGCGGCAATTATTCTTTGGTGACATCCCTGGCTAATCAACAAACAAGGTAGTAATTTTATTATTTGGTTAGGGCTATCTGATTGGGAGAGATTTTGAAGGGGAGCGGGAGAGCTTCACTCCGATGAGGAGAGTGAAGATTAATTATACTGAAGGTTAAAGTATAAAAGGAAGTCGCTGATAGCATTGTTTAAAGTTTTAACAAGAGCAGACAGCGCAAGCGAAGCGTGCTATGTGGGGGCCCCATTGGGCATTGTTGGTATAGCAACACCCCAGCAGAGTACGTCCCTGGATTGTAGGTCCAGTGGCACCGAAAACCTGCTCAATCTCTTCCATCTCAGATAGGGGATCCCCGAACTTAGTGAAGTGAATCAGGCAGTTAGGGATACTAACAATAATAGGGTTGTTTGCCAGGGATGCATCAGGAACGATTCCGAGAGAAAAAAAAAAAAAAAAGAAGTTGTGACCCAAATTGGCGTGGACCAGTATATGTAACTGTGATTTTGGAGTATACTTTGCAGTTTCATCACGCAGAAGCCAAGCTGTGTTGTTAAAAGATCGCCGCCTCCATTTCTGCAATAATTTCAGGTGAGTATGAACCATGATTAAGATATGGCAGTCCTGAAACAAATAGTGAGACAGGAAAGCAAACGCTGTTAGCAGCTGTGCTCTGAAGCCCTCACTTCAAAGAAATTTGCAGAAATTATTAAGTAAATGGTAGTCAGTATTTTGATTCTGATTGGAAATTTAAACAACTTGACTGGCTACAAACAAATAAAGAAACTGGAAAATTTAAATGTTTAGCCTTGTATTGCTTACGATGATTACAAAAAGCAAGTGAAGTAAATTCTGGGTCGGGGATAATTTCCCTCGACAAGCGACTAAAGTTAAAAGGAAACTTTGTGAAAACAACTTACAATATTTTGAGCATTTCCATGCAGCTTATGAAAATTAATGTTCTGCCAATGATAATGATGAAGATTATGATTTGGCTATTATGATTAAATCCGCCACTGGTGGACTGTAAAAGAATACAGAGAACTGCTTATCAGTGGCTCTGTTTGCATTCCTGAATGGGACACACACTGCTTCAAGAGTGTGCAGTAAGTGGAGCCGACAGAAGGTGTTTAAAAATGTGATAGTGACAAATTCCTGGTATTAATGTGGGTTTGAAAGTTGATCAGTGTTTAAATGAAGACATTAACATTTTTCGTCTGAAAAATAAGAGATAAAAAACAAGGTCAAAAGATTGAAGTCTTAAAGTGAATCTTGTTGAAGAAAAGATCTATAATAGTAATTTTTACAAGTGAATTGATGAACACTAGTTGATGTAAAATTAATGACTCCAACAAATGTGAGTTGCAAAATATATCAAAGTAACTAAAAGGATGATTGTGTTATAATTAAACATTTAAAAAAGGTTTTAGATGATATAGAGAGACTTATCTCACAGATGATTTACAATAACTGCAAAAGTATCACAAGCAGATAGGTCTAGCCTCGTCAAAGTTAGTGTGAATCCTAATTGGAGATGCATAAACTCCAAGAGAAAACTTAAGTCAAATATTAAACTATGGTTGAGAACTTGACACTAAAATCAAGATTGAGAAATGTGAAACATTATTTAGAACTAAAATAATTATTTTTATTGAAGATCAAATAAGCAGAAGCAGGACTGGATTAACAGTTGCTGAATGCTGATTAAACAAACAGCTTGAAAAGTTGACCATGAAAGAACTAAGCTGATGTTTTGCTTTCAAAAGATAAGTTTGTTATTGGCTGTAATGAAACAGTTTGCTTATCTGGATCTGATGTGTACTGTGGCTGAAACTGCCAGTGCAACAGAGACTCAATCTGAGTGGAAATTTGTAATGTCTAAATAAAGACAACTATAAAAATTATGTTTATTTGGAAACACATGTAATTTCTGGCAAATATGCCTTAAGCTGGGATAGAGTTATAGGATGGTAGATAAAAGTTTGATGTTAGAAGTTTATGAGAGTGCAGTGTGCCAGTCCTGAATGTCTCAGAGTCTCTCTCATTCAATGTCAGCTAAAAGCTGTTATCTGAGCCTGTCATTAGTGATAATAAGCTATTTGAATTAAAACACAGTGTTTCAGTTGAAGAATCATAGACACAGAGATGTTTAAAGAAACAATTGCCATAAAGGGCAATTTGTATTTGTAAATGTTTTAAATGTAAAACTGAATGACTTTAAAGAAGTCTTTAAAATAATAATACAGACCTTAAACTATAGAAGTGACATCTTTGATTAGGTTATTTTAGGACCAGTAACTTCTTTGTCTGATCTTAGTCCCCACCATGAAACGGGGGCGGGCCGACGCCTTCGGCTACAGAAACTCTACACTGAATGTACGGTTGTGATCTAAATCCACTGAGTAGCTAGGTTGCTGCTTTTAAGATGGTTAATGGATTTAAGTGATTAAATACTGTTGTTATTAACCTGTCTCCCTGTGTTACAACTATTAGGCAGTCCGAATGGCCCTGGTGACTCTTGATTGTGTCTTTCCTAAGCTCCAGAGAACAACAGATTTTGTCGAAGAAAACGGTCAAAGATTCTGTGATGGAAAAAAAGCGGTCACCAGTGGGCACGAGTGACCATCTCTATGACGGGTAAGACCTTCTTTGGCCAGACAGGGGGCAACCTAAGCCAGAGTGGATTCACGTAAAGTCACTGGGCATTTCCTGAATGGAGATGTTTTATGTGAGACAGGTATGAGAGTTGAGCAGGAGCTGTGAGGCCAGCAGCGTCCTTATGCCGTTAAGGGGAGATGACGCGGTGACGAGTTACGGCATGTCTCCCCAATAAAGCAAAGCTCCTCTATACCACTCACCAGAAGAAACCGCATTAGTTGTATGGCTTGTTTTTCACTGTGACAAGCGTCTGCAAATATGCCAGGGAAAAAAAAAACACCCTGATGGAGGTTATAGATAAAGAGCTAACAGGAATGGGCTTTCGGGGTTCAGTCGGGCCATGAAGTGATTCCCATTAGTTGTTGTGGAGACAGTAATAAAACTTTTTGATGTCGGTTGCCTTATGGGCAAGGAAAATTATAGTGTTGAGTTTGAACTAGTATGTCTAACATAGTTTTAACTTCTGAAGGTCGTTAGACATGGTGGTGACTAAAGATGAAGACAGTTTTTGTAGATTCAAGAAAAGTCTGGCTAACAAAGGTGAATGGTCAAAGGTTCATAGTGAGAGAGACTGCTTGAGTCAAGGAAGGGATGGTAACTGTGTCTGTCTTTCTGTCATTGGCCTGCAAAAGAAAGCTTAAACAAAATAATGTTAATGAACCAAAACAACCCAGCTGACCTTGTTAAAATCAAATGAATAATGAACAGGCATGCTTTGAAACTGGTTTAGGGACCATGTAAAATTAGATAGAAGCTACAGGAAAATGGAAAGGTTAAAATCTTATTTAAAATTTTAATCTTTTAGCAACAATATAAAATATATGAATATGAGCAGTTCATAGTCAGGTATGAATGTGTGTATTTGTTGGTGACTGCACGTCATGTCTTGTATGTGTTAGTTTGGGGTACTATTATTTCCTGATTTTAAGGATATTGTGTCATTAACTTCTGGAATTAGTGTTTTATCATTACAGATGGGTTAAGTAAAATGACAAACTTTAAAAAAGTTGATAATTCTAAATCAATCTGATGAAAAGACAATGCAGAACATGGGACGAGCTTTAATTGGAGTGGTTTTCCAGCTCTGTCTGCTATTGGTAATTATGAAATCTTTTGTCATTTATGATATTGAACTGAATTACTCTCTGGATTAGTATTTTATATAAATTGGAATTATAAAGAAGATTGCCGTCCATCATGGGGTAAAACTCTTGTCTAAATTCAACTGAGGGTCTAAATTTAAATAGACAACTAGGTGGGATCATAAGGATAAACGTAGGAAAAAAAAACAAAACATACATATATATATAGACTTGACGGCAGAGAGACAAAGTGACACATTGGCTAAGTCACTATCCAAATTATCCAGAGTGAGCTCCCTCATTTTTATTGAAAGGCCGGAGGGCGAACAAAGGAGGAGTGAATATAACTTCTAAAAAGAAAAGGTTTTATTTCTCAATCCATTAAATGGATGTATGACATTAGATGTCTAAGAAAACAGCTATATGGCTGTCTTAGGGGTTGAGATCTGAGTAACATAATATTTTGGTTTATGTGAAACTGTAAAGATAAGTGGGACTGAGACAATACTGCTAATATTATTATTATTTTTTTTTGTAATGTACTTACAATGTTCTAATAATCTTTAGACTAACTATTTGATAGACAAATACTGTATGGAAGTCAAATTAAGTTTAAATGGTATGAAAAGTGAGTTTCAAAATAAAAATAATAAGGCATTGTATGATTAACAGGGATTAATGTGATATAAAGATAAGGAATGAACAAAAGCTTTATTAAGCAGAATGGGAAACACTTCTATATTTTAGTGGTAAAATAATGACTGAAATGATGATGTGAATTTGTTTTATTTTATTTCTATTTTTGGAACAAACAAAAAAAGGGTATAAGATGTTATACAATTAAAATGGTACATGCTATGTGACCGTAAACTGAAAGATGATTTCAGTAAAGACTTAAAGTTCTTACATCGATTATTATGGGTCTTAATGATTAATATTTTATTTTTTGTTGTTTATTTTTAGTTAGATAACCATTGTGTTTTGAACCTAAAGGGTCTATAAAAGGGGTAGTGAAAATAATGGATTCACCATCCAACTTTGTTTATAATAAAAGGATTTGGAAATCATAGTTTTATAAAAATAAAAATAAAAACCTAGTGCATATATTCTGGTATTCATGATTATAGACAATGTCTTCATTTAGGATCTGAGTAGTGACTGTGGATCTAGGCCATGCCAGGAATACAGCAACAGTGCTTGCTTATGTAGCCTGGCTTCCAGAGAATAAATATGTACTTGTTTCGTAATCAGTTATGTGTTTTATAAAAATTTTAACCTGACTGATAAACTGAGGAAGAATTACATTGATGTCCTGTTGTGAGTGGAAGGTGGGAGAACCTCTTAATGGGGACTGGAATTTTTAGTAACCAGCATGTCCGTGACGAGGTGAAGAGACAAGTGTGACCCGTCAGGGGAGCATGCGTCACCACTCCTCCCTTCCGTAGTGACCTCACTGGTTAGACCAGACGTGGCGGTATTGGACCCCACATTGGTCTAAAACGGGGGACTGAAGGGTTGGTCAAAATCCCTTGCCTCTTCAAATACATCTATAATCATAAATCCTTTTGGATGCTTATATACTTCCTTATAAAAAATCAATAATCAAATATATTCATTATCACATACTTATTTTTATATTCTTTGTGCTTGTGAAATTATATTTTCTTAAATGCATGTGATGGAAGTAACCAGTTTCTTTTACATGCATTCCAATCTTACTTTGAGATTGCACGTAGTACACGCAGGACACGAAGGCCATGTAACCCACAAGGCCGTTTGTCTCTTTTTCTGGTATCAGAAGAAAGGTTAGAGGGTCCTAAAGGCAGCGTGGACACATATGATCCTTCGCTGGACAGATGGTCAAGCTATATTGAGCGTTACTATTGAACTTTAATTGTTGTATTAAAGTGAATTCTTTCCAGTATATTTCCTTCCTTGGGAGTAAATGCCAGTTATCTGTTTTTCTCCCAAACGAGTGAATGTTTTAGCATTATGTTTTGGTATACTTAACTGATAGTAAGGAGCTCAGACTCTCTTCAGCCTTGATGGGAGCTGTTATTTGCTAGTGTCTGTTATTTGTGTGTGTGCGTATGACATTCTATGTAGGTTCTGGACGTTCGGACCAGACAACCCGGCACCCTGCTCTAACCTGCGAGGCCGCCACAGACCTACATCTAATGAGTGGACGACAACTATCTTTACTAATGGCGATAGGCACCCCTATCTCCTCACATGTGTTAAATTGTTTAGGCTCTTAATGTTTCTTAGCCAATGAGAATCATTCAACCTGTAAGCAATGACGTAGCTTAGACCTTGGAAATGGTATAACTGCTGTGATCTTTGTAACTGTAAGGGAGGCGGCCTACGAACTCCTGTGTGAGTCTTGAAGCTGACTTCTACTGATGAAACTGCAAACTATCTTCAGTAAAACTTTTCTTTAATTTTTTATAATTCTGACTCCGGGTCTTCATTCTTCATATCTGGTTCTGGGTCTTTAACTGTACACCCCCTTACAGTGAGCGTCATATGATCTTTAAACATTTAAACATGTTTGTTATGTTATAAAGAATTCTCAATAAATATGATCTAAATTAATTTAAAAAAAATTGTATTGATGCTGTTACAATTTTGCCTCTCTTTTTGCCTCCTCCTGATCTCAGTTTGTGTTTCCTTTGTAATCAGGCTATCCATGGGCAGGGTATAGAGAGGCACATCCTGGGTTTAAAGATGGTGGCCATTGAGGATCTGACGTCTTTACCTGAGATCTTCATGGACACATCATTCGCTGTGTCTTCACATTTTAATCTCTTTACAAGTCAGGTTTGTGGCTGCTTAATAACAATCTGTACTCAGAGTTTTGCTATTTATGGGAATTAGTACGGTGGCCGAGAGAGCTCAACGCGCTGCAACTGAAGCAAACACATGCAAATAGAAAAAAACACATGCAAATAGAAAAAAACGGATGCAAATAGAAAAAAACACGTGCAAATAGAAAAAAACGCGTGCAAATAAAAAAAAAACATCATCATCAGTTTCACAACACGTGTGCTCCAAATACAGAAACGCGCTGCAAAAGTTCACAACACAACCAAATAAACGCGCTGCAAATAACACAGACCACAACGGAAATGTTTCCAGGGGAACCAAATGAGTGACGAACCCGGCTGGAACGTGCTTATTGCTCGTGAGCTTCCCTATGCCCTACTCCCTTCGAAGGGCAGATGGCAGAGCCCTTAAAGTGGGACTGTGGAGTGAGCAGGGCTAGTGTGCTGTTATGTAGCCGTGTGGAACGCACTTGATGAAGGAGCAACGAAAGTTACGTAAATAACGTAATTCCTCATTATTTTCACCTGGGATGTTCCCATGACAACGCACCACGGGGTGTCCATCAGCTGAAGAGCTGTTCATACCACAGAAATATAATGCTGTTAACATAACGGTTGCAAATAAATTTTAATTTACAAAAAATATGCGTGTATATCTGTGTGTCTCAACTTTAACACTTTGGACCCTACATTACCTAAAATTTCTTATGAAACTTTTCTTTATGAAAATTTAAACATAACATGAAACAATTTGTACAGTGTAACAAGACAGATAAATATTTTTACTTCATGTTCTTCTTCTCTATCTTTTTTATTTATATATTTTAGTTTTCAGCTCATTGTTCTTTTCTCGTTTGTAATCTGATGACATTGAACATATTGTTAATACATGTGTTAATAAATTTTGTATATTGTATACAAGTTGTATTTCATAAAAAATTTAATCTCTGTATGTTTTGTAAAATAAATAAATAAATAAAGTAGAATTTTAAGCTGTAAGCACCAACACGTCCCAGCCGGGTTCGTCACTTATTTGGTTCCCCTGGAAACATTTCCGTTGTGGTCTGTGTTATTTGCAGCGCGTTTCTGCATTTGTGTTGTGAGCTTTTGCAGCGCGTTTCTGAATTTGGGTGGTGTTGTGAGTATTTGGAACACGTGTGTTGTGAAACTGATGAAGATGTTTTCTTAATTTCCCGGTGTTTTTTCTATTTGCATGCATTTTTTTCTATTTGCACATGTTTTTTCCTATTTGCATGCGTTTTCTTTTATTTGCATGTGTTTTCTTTTATCTGCAGCGCGTTGAGCTTTCTTGGCCACCGTAAATTAGACTGGAATTTATTCACTCTTATGCCATCTCATGTTGTAAACTTTTTGAATAATATCTTAAATCTTTAAATAAAATGAAAATCAGATGTCAAGTTCAAAAAACATCATAAAAGAACCATAAGTCCACAAAGTCCACTTACAATGATAGTCAGGGTCGTTTTTTGTAAATAGCAAAATAGTGCAACTGGCTTTTAAAGGGAATGGGAGATGAGACTCTGGTTGGTTTATTTCACGTTATGCCCAAAACACACCCATTACTCATTAAGAGAATAGGGACAACCCTTTTAGACCATTTTCCCCGTCATTAAACTAGCAAAAGTGGATTTGGAAGTGCAATTGCACCCTGCGCTTTAGACCATGCGCTTAGATCGCTAAAATAGGGCCCTTAGATTTCTATATGTAAATTACCTCTGTTATTATTAGTTAACCTCTTTGCATGTGAAATAAGAGCAATGATTTCTTATGAACTTGTGCATAGCTGGCCTGCTTTACATTGTGCCAGGTTCACAAAACAACCCTGAATGTGTCTCTCAAACGGGTAACACCATGTCGTAGCCAGGGCAGTTGATAGCGGGACGAAAGGTACAGACTATTGTCCAACTTTGTAAATAAAATGAAAATGAGATGTCAGGTTAAAAAATGACAAAAAACATCATAAAAGAACCATACACCCACAAAGTCCACTACTTACAACACTAGTCAGGGTTTCTTTCCCCCCAAAACAAATTCCATCCGCTCACCTTATATTTCACCAGGCTTGTTTTTTTGTTTATTTTTGCTGCTGTACCTTTAAGACTTCTATATGCAAATGACCTCTGTTATTATTAGTTAACCTCTTTGCATGTGAAATGAGTAGCAATGATTTCTTATGTCTTGTGGGTTTGCATAGCTGGCCTGCTCTACATTGTGTCAGGTTCACAAAACAATCCTGAATGTCCTAACCAGACGCATCGCCAGGGCCGTCGATAGTGGGACGAAAGGTACTGACTATTGTAGGGGCCACGGGATTTTAAGGGGGCCCACAGCAACAACCCGCACGGGGCCCTGGATTCCCCAGCTATGGCCATAATGAGCTAATAATCAGTTATCTGCCCATAAGATTCCAGCGACAAGAAGTATGTCTGTCCACACCAGACACGCCACGACTACGAGACCTGAAAAAATAAATCAAAACCACAGCCGAAACAAACTTTGTTTTATTTTTTTTCTGTTATCACAGTAAAGCAGCTTTGAAACAATCAGTATTGTAAAAAGCGCTATATAAATAAAAGTGACTTGACTTAACTTACAATTCCCAAATTTAGATACAAAGAAATACACAGTACCTTCTTCTGGTCTAGCTATCCGATTTTCTTGCTAAATACTCAATAGGCATTGATAATAAGGGTGGTTATGGTTTTGTAAAATATCTACATGGTCAAACATTTTTTGTTTCAAAGAGCTGAAAGACCTTATTGTCCCATTTAAAGCCCCTCTGAGACTCTAAGTAACAGTGTTTCACTGTCATCTAATACCTTGCAAATCATTCTGCCATGTTGGTGCCCTTTGATATAGTTTACACTTAACAGATACATAAATCTAACAGGGTTGCAGTAATGCTTCTATGGAAGTAAAATAATGTCAAATGTTTTTGAAACAAAAAGCATGTTGAATTGCACCAATTGAAAAAAAATATGCATTGCGTTAACCATGCGTGCATTTTAATCCATTGTATTTTTAAGGCTTGCATTTTTATGGGCTGAAATTCAACATTGTTGAATATTT
Source organism: Tiaroga cobitis (assembly GCA_030578255.1). NCBI lineage: Eukaryota > Metazoa > Chordata > Actinopteri > Cypriniformes > Leuciscidae > Tiaroga > Tiaroga cobitis. The sequence continues at coordinate 15,121,112 of CM060598.1, forward strand.
AAGCTGTGAATATTTCAATTAAAAACATTTCAAACACATTTTCAATATTAAAAATTCAATAATCCATATTCACCTTTCATATTTCACTTTCAAACTGTTTAAAAATACAACCTATAATATTCAACAGGCAATTTTCGGTCCATTTTATTTCGCCTTGAAAATTCGCTTCCACAAATTCAGTGGTTCAAATTCGACAGTAAATTCAACGTCGACATCCAGGAACTGTAGGAAAAGCAGTAGATTACCGATCATAATCTCCATCTGCTGTAGTCGGCTTTACCAGCAGGGGGTGCACGCGCGTGTTGACAAGCACCAAAGCAACAGGAGAGGCCTTCACAAAACGTCATTTGCTGAAATGGACAGAGCGATGAGTACGAGTTATAATTTATGTGTGTGGAAAAGGTTGATTAAGACACAAAACACACGAGCCGAGGTATACTCAAGTGTCTTATGAGACTTATTTTTACCCCCGTGCAAAGTAAGGTGATTTGTCCACTGCAAAACTAAATTCTCTCGCCGTTGGCATTGATATTAAGTTTTAGTAAAACAACTGTAATACACTGAGACAGAGTGAATTGTTTGTTTTAGTCACTATGACGGAATACTAAATTGATGGCTGGGTTTTACATGATGGCAAAGGCAATTTTATTTAAATATAGCATCATTAAATACAACCAAATTACAATTATAAATTAAATTCAGCAATTATAAATTAAAAATTACATCTCTACCATGATATCTGGTAGGCTAATCTCTGTGTTATAACGTGAATCGTCTCGTGGCTCTTACTAGCGTCGGGCCAGCCACACGATCTCTCACTGTTTTAATCTACCAGACACTCCGATTGATGCACGAAAACACAAAGCCAATGTAATACTGCTCTTAGTTACCCTTCTGCCATCTTATCTTATATTTTATTTGCTCGTTTGTCCCATAGAGCGCGTTTCGTGGCGCGCCAGCCACAAGATCTCTCCCTATTACAGTTGCCTGATTCTCCGATTGACATTCTGAAGGAGAATGATTTTAACCACTCCATTACGTTTTGTTTTTTATAAAGCCTTTCTTTAAAGTGAATTTCGTTTTTAATAAATTGTATCTTAATTTCAATCAATGTTTGATCAACCAATTCCCTGGATTTAAGAAGCAAAGCAGACATATAGGCATAGGCATAGCAATAAAATCATGAAATTTTTGCATTGCACATTTCTCACAGGCATGATAAATACATCAAGGTAGAAATGTCTATCCTACTTTTAAACGAAACAATTCAAAACGAAAATAAATAGACTACTCTCAATGTAATCCGTATGAAATGAGCATTTCTCTCGGCGCGTTCACTACTGCGAAGATGGCTCCAATACGACGCGCGCTCCATTATGGACAAAAAGAGCGAATAAAATAAGATGACAAATAGATAGGCTACACAAGAGCAGGTCAGGATTGCACTGTCTGCTTGCACATGTGCATCAATCGGAGTGTCTGGTAGATTAAAACAGTGAGAGATCGTGTGGCTGGCCGGACGCTTAGTAAGAGCCACGAGACGCGCTCCAATACGGGCAAAGGAGCGAATAAAATATACGATAAGATGAAAAAAGGGTAAATAAGAGATGGGTTGCACTTTATGTGCTCTCATCGGAGTGTCTGGTTCATGTAAACAGTGAGAGATCTTGTGGCAGGCGCGACGCTAATAGGTGACGTAACGCGCGCTCCAAATGGACAAACAGATATAAAATAAGATGACAAATACCCCTACTGTAGCTAGCCTACGCATAATAGCGGAGACAATTCACGTTATAACACAGAGATTACCAGATATCATGGTAGAGATGTAATTTTTAATTTATAATTGCTGAATTTAATTTATAATTGTAAATTTGGTTGTATTTAATGATGCTATATTTAAATAAAATTGCCTTTGCCATCATGTAAAACCCAGCCATCAATTTAGTATTCCGTCATAGTGACTAAAACAAACAATTCACTCTGTCTCAGTGTATTACAGTTGTTTTACTAAAACTTAATATCAATGCCAACGGCGAGAGAATTTAGTTTTGCAGTGGACAAATCACCTTACTTTGCACGGGGGTAAAAATAAGTATCATAAGACACTCGAGTATACGCTCGTGTGTTTTGTGTCTTAATCAACCTTTTCCAAACACATAAATTATAAATCGTACTCATCGCTCTGTCCATTTCAGCAAATGACGTTTTGTGAAGGCCTCTCCTGTTGCTTTGGTGCTTGTCAACACGCGCGTGCACCCCCTGCTGGTAAAGCCGACTACAGCAGATGGAGATTATGATCGGTAATCTACTGCTTTTACTGCAGTTCCTGGATGTCGACGTTGAATTTACTGTCGAATTTGAACCACTGAATTTGTGGAAGCGAATTTTCAAGGCGAAATAAAATGGACCGAAATTTGCCTGTTGAATATTATAGGTTGAATTTTTAAACAGTTTGAAAATTTTGGAAGTGAAATATGAAAGGTGAATATGGATTATTGAATTTTTAATATTGAAAATGTGTTTGAAATGTTTTTAATTGAAATATTCACAGCTTAAATATTCAACCATGTTGAGTTTCAGCCCATAAAAATGCAAGCCTTGAAAATACAATGGATTAAAATGCAAGCATGGTTAACGCAATGCATATTTTTTTTTCAATTGGTGCAATTCAACATGCTTTTTGTTTCAAAAACATTTGACATTATTTTACTTCCATATGCTTCCCCGAGGACACTTCTGTGCTATGAAGAAATATCTTTCAGCTCAAGTCAAAGAAAGGATTGTTTGGGATCTGTGTTTACAACTGTATTGGGACTAGGGGTGTCGCAATATACCGGCAATGATGATAACTGTGATATTTCAAAAATAAAATACTGATATAATGTAATACTACAAAAATTTTATTATTGTAAATAATTGAGCGGCAATAGCTAGATGACAGTGATTTGGTTGACACTCCTAGTAGGTTGTGGAAGTACACCTTAACGCTAGTTGACACCCGTCATGAAATGGAAAAAGGAAGACAATAAGGGCGTGGCTGAATACAAATATGCTTACTTTCCTACTATGTAGTAGGCAAAAATACCCGGATGACTTAATACTTCTAGCGAGATTCTTAAGTGTGCATCCAGTGGGACACTTTACTATACCATGAAGCCATGGGAGAGGAGTCGTGAATGAAGTGACGCCACTGATGAGAAACGAGATACTCTATACCCACAGACAAAAAAGTTAGATGTGACAGCCCTAATTAGTACTTGCTCTTCATAACACTTCATTTGTGGTGTAATGGGACCTATATCTGAAATGTACCTAATCGATCTCAAGGGACAGGTCACCTAAAATGGAAATTCTGTCATTTACTCACCTGTATGACTTTCCTTCATCTGCGGAACATTTGGAAAATTGTTTCAGTGTTTCAGTTTTTTATTTGTCAGTACAATAAAACTCAATGGAAACCAATGTTGTTTCAAAACAAAAGAACATTATTCAAAATATCTTAGACAGAACACTTTTTTCCATTCCACTGTGCTACTTTTCCATTGTTTTTCAATGTAAATACACACTAGACGGACGTCTTTAACCGGTGCACTTGCGTCTTTTGCAGAGTCTCGCACATGACACGGCATTCTAAAAATGCGGCGCTCAAGTTAAAGGGGTCAATTATTTTGTGTGTTTGGTTAAATTCAATGTGTTTACAGGGTTTTAGGTTAAAAAAGTCATTATTTCACACATACTGTACATTATTGTTGCTCCTCTATGCCCCGCCTTTCTGAAACGCGTAAATTTTTACAAAGCTCATCGTTCTGAAAAGCGCGGTGTGCTCGGATTGGCCAGCGATCCAGTGCATTGTGATTGGCCCAAAAACCTTCAGTGTGTGACGGAAATGTCACGCCCCTTACCATATTTGGAACATCAGCTCCAAAAGCAATAATGACAGGTGATAATGTCGGTACTACCTTATCAATTCGAGCCCTAATCTGAACCGGAAAATGCAGGTGACCAAGCTGATCGAATCAACTTTGCCAGCGCAACTGGACCAGATCTTATCAGATTGGTAAGGTTTTATTTCATTAGGGACATAATTACTGATTATAATGACTTCTACTGTCTTTTTACGTTTCGCGCCGCGCTACTGGTGTGAGAACACGATGTAAACATACAACTATGTCTGCATTTGTGATCGTAGAAACGACAAACAAGCGTTACTCTATACTGCTCAAAACTCGCGTTTGAATAGTCTGTGAGTCAGAAGCACCAGAATGTACATACAAAGATGGAATTGCCCCACTTTTTAGAATCAGCCTTTGTGCACAGCCGGCCTTGAAATCTCTCGAAACAGTCCTCCGAAAACTGCGCAGCACGCAGTCGAATATTTTAGCTGTAAATAAAGCTTAAGCACTGTTTTCTAATTGTGTCCTCATTTGGAAGGCCAAACAAAGTAGTTTGGCTTTCGCAACGAATAACACAGCGTCTTCTGCGCAACAATAATACAGCGAGAATAAAAGTTACGCCTTCTTTATTTTTGGGTGTACTGTCCCTTTAAGAGCTTGAATGTTTTGTAAATCTATCTTATTGTGAAATGTAGCATTTTCATGTAAGCTGTGGTTGTATTATTTTCAGGTTGGATCAAAGACAGACTGTGTTATGTGTTTTGGACCCATGGTTCCTGATGGTTACGGTGTCTGCTACAACCCCATGGATGACCATATCAACTTTGCAGTGACAGCCTTCAATAGCTGTGAAGAAACCAATGCTACTAAACTGTCCAAGTTTCTAGAGGATGCTCTTCTGGACATGAAGACTCTTCTGGAGCAGGTGTCTAAGGCCTAGTGAGTGACGACACTTCTTTAATGGCAAAAGAAACTCTCACAGAAGCCCTGAAACCTTTTCAGACTGGACGCTTTTCCCACTTTCAGTGTCATGAAACTGGCATGTATTAATGGCTCATATTATTGGCTCATATTGATATTCCATATGAGTGTGACGTGTGTGATTTTTTGCATTATACAAAAACTATAATTAACTAAGAAAAACATTATTAGGTTGATTCCATTCAATATGTAAGCATTGTGACTATGTGGTGCTTTTAAAATTTTGATCTGTTTGTTTGAACAAAACAACATTGACTCAATGGCTAATGGAAATTGGGAAACCCGTTTCAAACAGTCGTTATTTTTGCAGTATATTTTAATGATGCTAATGGCACAGAAATTACACACTTCACTATTCAGGGTGACTACCAAGTGACTATGGATTAAGAGGCAGCTACAAACTCAAACAGGGACAGAGACACGTTCATTCTGGTTTTACAGTTTCAATTGTAACAACTTTATGTTTGGGAATGCTGTTGATGTTGTCCAGTCCATATCATGTTAAGCCCAAAGTATACTTCAGTTTTTTTTTTTTTTTTTTGCGTATGCTAGTATATGTGTACAGTGTGCATGAAATAAATTTCATCATTATATTACAATCAAAACACTTACTAAAAAAAGGTTATATATAGATTAGATACAGATATTTTATGTTTGCATGTCATGTGACCATTAATCAAAATCAGGGAACCGTGAAAAAACGTGAAAACGTTTTGTTAAATTATTGAGATGTTTACTTCAAATCTCAGGGGGTATTTCAAGTTAATATTTTAGGTCTAAGGGGTTCGGCTGATAAAAAAAGTTTTGGAAGCTCTGAAATGGACTATACTTTGAATGACTATGTGTTTGTCTGTACACATACGTGTAGGCATAAAAAAACAAAATATACCTTGGGCTTTAAGTAGGTTCATGCTAGTTTCACAATTGCTTAGTACGACTGTTATTCTTTACCAAAACTCTCATAGCCACAGCCTGTTCTAAATCAAAATATCAGAAAATACATTTTATGATTGTTATTTATTTCTTTGTGCTGTTAGATTAAGAGTTGATTTGGCACACATTATTGTTAGCAGATTAACTCATGTTCATTACAATAAATATACAGAAGCACTTATATATAAACAGTAAATTGTATTATTTTTGTTTTTAAATGATATGACAAAACAAGACGGAATACTTCAGATTATATCTTTGATAACACGTTAATAAATCCTCCTGTTCTGATTCTAGTGTGCTAAACTGGCTAAATTATGGTTGTTAAATGTTCCAAGGCTCTTTATGGACTAGAAACACTCTTACAAACTACACTGGTTCTTCTTCAGAAGGGTCAATGTACGAATACTCGGCCCTGAACATTCCCTTGATTTGCTGATACTCTCCGTGGAATTCCACTTCAGCCCTGCTTCCCGAGGAGCTCCACAGGAAGAGCCGTGTCCCTCTGAATATGGTCGTCTTTAAGGCATCCACATCACGAATCTGGATAAGCAAAAGAAAACAATAACACAGAACATCAGAGAATCACAACGTAAACACGTTTGTGCTCAACTCACTGGACGTCACATCCGCAATGTCTACCAATCTTAGTGCTTGCACGACTACTTATTTTCACTAAATGCCGGCTCAGTATCTATCTTAGTAAATGACCCACAAAACACAGTGCACCATTAGCTGTCTTTACTCTTTCATCTCAAATGTTTGCTTATAATGTGCTTTTTGGACATAAACTGCTGAGTTACACTTTATTCCAACCCGTTTAGACTGATTACATCTCTCCCTTTGTTCGACAGATGATTATGCTTATACATTACTGCTCAAAAGTTTGGGGTCTAAAAGATTTTTTTAAATGTTTTTGTTATGTTCATCAAGGCTGCATTTATTTGATCAAAAATATAGTGTCAACCGTAATATTGTGAAATATTATTGCTATTTAAAATGTTCTATTTTGTCATAATTTTTTTCAAATGTAATTTATTCCTTTGATGGCAAAGCTGAATTTTCAGCAGCCATTACTCCAGTTTTCACTACAATACAACTTTATACAATACAGATTTTTTCAAAGCAGCTTTACAGTGATACAATGCCACGTGATTCTTCCGAAATCATTCTAATATGCTGATTTGGTGCTTTTTTGTATTATTATCAATGTTGAAAACAGTTGTGCTGCTTAATATTTGTGTGGAAACCATGATTTTTTTTTCCAGGATTCCATGATAAAAAGAAAGTTCAAAAGTACAGCATTTATTTGAAATAGAAATCTTTTGTAACATTATAAATGTCTTTACTCTTTACTGTCATTTTTGACCAATTTAATGCATAAGTATTCATCTTAAAAATCTTACTGACCCCAAACTTTTGAACAATAGTGTATGTTTATATAAAAGATGGACACACGGTGACTTACCAGTATGTATGTTGAGTTTGTATCAGTATTGTTGAGCACAGAAAGCGCTCTGATTTGAATCCTCAATGCTGGAGGAGCATCAATGAACACGCGACAGCTCTGACTGTTAGAGGGCGAGATGACTGGACTCTTGATCGGATTCTCAATGAGCCCGGACAGAGAGAACAGCTGGACATCACACTCTTGGAGGAAGATGTGTACTGTCTTTCAGATTATTTCAGTTTGGCTTAATCTACACATCTACATTTTTTATTGTTCACCCAGTAATGAAAATTCTGTCATCATTTACTCACCATGTCTTGTCAGTCACATATTAACTAACTATTAACTATGACTTTTGCCTCAATAAACTCCTAATTACTGCTTATTAATAGTTAGAAAGGTAGTTGTTATATTCAGGTATTGGGTAGGATTAAGGAATGTATAATACGGTCTTGCAGAATAAGGCATTCATATGTGCTTTATAAGTACTAATAAACAGCCAATATCCTAGTAATATGCATGCTAATAAGCAACTAGTTAATGGTAAGAAATGGACCCTAAACTTAAGTGTTACCGTCTTGTCAAACTCACAAGACTTTATTCTGTAGAACAACTTTTGTTGTATGCAAAAGAGCAGCTTGGATATTCTGCTAGATACACAACCGATCAAAAGTATTGTCTGTGGAGCTTGGTCCACCACGGATCTCCTCTGCCAATGGATCTGTCTCAGGGTGGAAAAGACTGACCTCCTGTGTGATGGATCCACCTCTGAAGTCAGTGCAAGCAGTGACCAGTGACTACAGCTCCTCCCGATGTGGCAGCGTCCGCTTTTTAGAATGCTCTATGTTCCTTGTCACAGCCATGGAGGCCATCAATGAACTTCATATGCTTCATATCCCGGTAACGGAGGCTGTCTCTGCACACTCTGTCTCAGACACGGAGGCCATCCCTGCCCGCTCTGTCGTGGCTATGAAGGCCATTCAGGTCTCTGCTCCACCATGGCCTCCTGACTTCCAAGGGTCTTCTGCTCTGCTGTGGTGCCTTGTGGTCAACTACTCTGCCGGCTCTGTCTTGGTGGTTCCCATCTCTACTGGCTCCACCATGGCTTCCTGATCCCCAATGGACTCGTTCACTACTCCACGTTACATGGTCTCGTCCACTGCTCCACAGCCCAGCCAAGCCCACCACTGCTCCTCAGTCCAGGCCAACTTATATGATGGATATATGATGTATGATATTCATGTATTTTATTTTGAAGTTCTCATAGACTGCGTCCGAAAGCTGAAAAATGCTCCAAGGTAGGAAGACATCAAGGCACGTCCGAATCCAAAGTTAGCTTCACTTCCTGTCTCCTGAGATACCTTAAAGTAGGTTTGTGTAGGTTAAAGTAGGTACCTTAAATGTAGATTTTTTTTCGCCACAAGAGGGCGCAGTTTCCAACAATAACAAAGGCATAGGTTTATGACGCAGTGATGAGCAGAATGATGGGACTTGCTGTCAAGCTGATGCGGATCTAATAATATTTATGGATGAGTGCAAACATTCATGTTTTTTAACATTACAGTGGCAGGTCGCGATTGCTAAAGAGACAGATATCACACGCGAGTCCCGCGGATATAAAGGAATAAGGACATTTAATTCTATCGAACTACCCGCAAGTGCTGGATAACTCACACAGGTCAGTTTATTAGACGAATTAAACTTGTGAGGCTGCTTCACTTGGTCTAACGTTACACTATCACACTAAACGGCATTTAAATGTGTGTTGAAAGTTATAATGTTATACTACGTGTTAGTTCGTTTGCTATACGAAACTAGCAATAAACTAGATCAACATTAGAATAATAAACTGACCATATTCTAACATTTCATCATGTTGAGCTGAACGTTATATAACATTGATTTGTTTTATGCACATTTGCTCACCTGTCTAATAAAGCTGTCAAGTCGTGACTCGTGAAGCTCTGTCAAGTCCAAGTTAGTCGCGGACGTGGGCCTTCCCTAAAAGTCGCTAAATGTCGCTAGATGACGTCATACGTCAATTGGCATATTAATTACGTCATCGCGTCGTACTTGCGTTCTGTCAGCCTAGTGCGTTTTCTCTCTAAATGAATGCTCTATTTAATATAATATAGGCGAATGTCAAATAAAGTTGCTCTCATTTCCTATTTTTTTGCTGTCAGACAACGAGTAGCTATAATATAGTGAATGATTACATTTTTTATAGGCCTATGTGGAACATTATCTGAATTGAGAGAGTTAGGGAACCGGATGAACTAAGCTCTGTGATAGTGAGTGTTACAAGTAATAAGCACAAGAAAATAAATAAAATTAAAATGGTCAAACTAAATTCTTTAAAAATAAAACAAAAGAAAAGCAGATTAGTGATAAGTCCGTGGAAAAACACTGCTCATTCGCGTCTCTCAGCGGCCGTGCGCTCCTCTCAGACATTCACTGAACTGGGGAGACGCAGCTAGAGAGAGTGACGACAGGGAGAAAGCAAGAGCTCGCGCTCGCAGGACAGTACTGGCAACATTTGGAGGTTACTGAAGTTTGTCCAACATATCGCTAAAATTGTCGCTAGTCGCTTTTTTGAAAAAATGTCGCTGAAGGGGTCTGAAAAGTCGCTAAAAATAGCGACAAAGGCGCTAAGTTGGCAACACTGCCTAGAGCAGGCCATCTCGCGTGCTCATTGGCTGCCCTGCGGGAAACTGCTGTAGCCTACCAGTGAGCCCGGCGTGACGTCATCACTTGTACATAAGCACACATAGGGAATACAGAGCAGCGCGCCGGTCTGTATAGGCACATGGCATATACCCTACTAGTGCAGCTCAACCAGGAGAGCTGAGTCACGTGAGAGTGATCTGAGCAGGAATATCTGGGCAGAATACACATCTCCTTCAAACTGACAAAAGTTTAGCCTGCAAGGCAGGAACTTCTAGGTTATAAAACCTGACAAAGGTAGACGGGGAGCCCCAGCCCGCCGTTACACATATGTCATGGATAGAAGTCCCACTGGACCACACCCATGACGAGGCCACGCCTCTCGTGGAATGAGCCCTGATGCCCAGAGGGCATTGCAGACCTATTGACGCGTAAGCGGCTGCTATAGCGTCCACTATCCATCTGGACAGGCTCTGTTTCGAGGAGGCGAGACCCTTGGTGCGCCCACCAAACGAAACAAAAAGCTGTTCTGAACGCCTGAAGGAGGCGGAGCGCGTAATGTAAAATCTCAGCGCCCTGACAGGGCAGAGGAGATTCACATCACTTTCGCTGTCAGATGCTGGCAGAGCTGACAGCGAAATAACTTGCGTTCTGAATGGAGTGCCCATCACTTTAGGAACATAGCCATGTCTAGGTCTGAGGATGACTTTAGAGTCATTCGGCCCGAACTCAAGACACGACGCGCTGACAGACAGCGCGTGCAGGTCCCCCACACGTTTTACTGACGACAGTGCAGTCAGAAAGACGGTTTTCAGTGATAGATATTTCAACCCCACGGAGTCTAGTGGTTCAAATGGAAAGGCTTTCAGGGCCTCGAGGACCAATGAAAGATCCCACATAGGAACCGACGGGGGACGCGGCGGGTTCATCCTTCTAGCTCCTCTAAGGAAGCGGATGACCAACTCATGTTTTCCCAGTGACTGGCCGTGCGTCGATTCTGCGAACGCTGCCACGGCCGCCACGTATACTTTGAGCATGGATGGGGACCTCCCCTTATCCAACAGCTCTTGTAGGAAGGTGAGCAGATGCGCCACCCCGCATGTCCGTGGGTCCAGACCTCTGTCGGTGCACCATCCGGAGAACACCGACCATTTAGACGCGTAGAGCCTTCTCGTGGAAGGAGCTCTAGACTGCGTGATCGTGTTCATCACTCCTTCTGGCAGGGCAATGAGTACCCGTTGATCAACCATGCGTGCAGAGACCAGCGCTCTGGATGGGGATGCCAGATCGTGCCGCGAGCCTGAGAGAGCAGATCTGCCCTCAACGGAATCGCCCACGGAGCTGTATGTGACAGTCGTGCTAGTTCCGGGAACCAAATCTGATTCTCCCAACGCGGTGCTATGAGGAGCACCGAGAGGAGAGTTTCCCTGATTCTCTTGATCACCTGTGGTAACAGAGAGACCGGAGGGAAAGCATATAGCGGGAGGCTGGGCCAAACCTGGGCCAGCGCGTCCTAGTCCTTCGAGAAGAACGTCGGACATTGAGTGTTGTCTTTTGATGCAAATAGGTCGACTTCCGCTCTGCCGAATAGGCGCCACAGTTTCTGGACCGTTTGGGGGTGCAGGGACCATTCCCCTGGGGGAACATTGTCCCTGGACAGTTTGTCTGGGCCGTCGTTCAAAAGTTTATGTGAAAACACTTCTCTTGGTCTGACCACTGGCCGAAGACCAGTCTGCCCTCGAACAGCGCGCCCCAACCCGAGTTGGACACGTCTGTCGAAATTACTTTACGATAAGAGATGGTTCCCATCATCACTCCCTGCTGGTACCAGTCGGCTACTAACCAGGGCTGCAGAGCCGCTATGCAGCTCTGAGTCACTATGATTTTCTGGCCGTCAGAAACCCAAGCTCGGCGGGACCCGCGAGCAGGCCCAGCTGAAGCACCGCTGCAGCTGATGCCATACAGCCCAACATCATTTGAAGAGTTTTCAAAGAGAGAAAGCTGCCCTTCTGGAAAGATGTGGCTAGGTGGCGCTGTGTCGATAAACTAGCCGTCATGGTCACCGAATCCAGTTCTATTCCTAAAAAAAGGAAATTGACTGGCTGGGCAGTAATGAGCTCTTGGTCCAGTTGACCGTGAGACCCAAGCTTTCCAGGTGACTGAGAAGCACTGTTCTGTGAGATAGCAGTTCTTTCTCTGACTATGCCAATATCAGCCAATCGTCCAGATAGTTCACTATTCGCAGCCCCTGACTTCTCAGGGGGGCGAGCGCTGCGTCCATGCACTTCGTAAATGTACCGGGTGCTAGAGACAGGCCGAACGGCAGGACGGTGTATTGATATACCTGACCGTCGAAGGCGAATCTCAAAAATTGCCTGTGACGGGGTATTATCTGAATCTGAAAATAGGCATCCTTCAGATAGAGAAATAAACCAGTCCCTCGGGTGAACGAGCGCAAGGATTTTCCTGGTCGTAAGCATTTTGAACGGTCTTTTCGCATTCGCAAGCACTTTGTTCAAATGTCTCAGATCTAGGATGGTCTGAAGGCTCTGTCCTTCTTGGGTACGAGAAAATATCGGCTGTAAAAGCCTGACTCGCTCAGAGAAGGCGGTACCTTTTCTATAGCCCCTTTGCACAGAAGCTTTGCTATTTCTGCGTGAAGTAGGTGTGCATTCACTATCGTCGCGGTCCGGGCTGGAAGGCGCAGGGGACGGCGGATGAATTGAAGTGTATAGCCCTGCTTTATTGTGCTCAGAACCCATTCTGAAATCCCTGGGATAGTTTCCCACGCAGCTATGTGAGCTGCTAGGGGTCGAATGGCCTCCGGGTTCAGATCGCCGCCATTTGCGGGCTTGTGAAACTGAGCCGGAGCCGAAAACGCGGCGAGCGCTCTTGGTTCTGGGCAATGGCTGCTCGCTGAAAGCCGAGATCGTCTGATTTATGTGAGGTGTCCCAATCATAAGGGATGGGGAGCATTTTATTGTCACTTTTTGACGCGCGAGCAGCGCTTTGGGCGGAAAAACCTTCTGTAAGCGTGAGCGCGTGTGCGCGGGCACGAGACTTACAAGTGTATTTGACGCCCCGATCGTAATGGATGGGGAGCGTCTTATTAATGCCCTGCGTTTTGTGATAACACTTAAATGCGCAGGCGGCGCCCAGGGGGAGGTTTGTGTTAGTAAGCGTGAACGCTCTCTGGCGGGCACGAGACTTACATTCATAACCTGCTTTTTGATCGTGTAACAGAGCGGGCAGATAGTGGGCACAGACCTGTGGACACATTTTTTCTGCGCTTTATGAGAGTGTGCTCTGTGAGTGACACGAGATTTGAAGTGCTTGTGTGTAGGGGTGAACACTGGGGCGTGGGCACCTTCACTACACTTAAAACACCGACGGCGTGAGCCGGACTGGCTGTTTTACATGTGACGTCTCGGCTGCTTTTAAACGGGGAACGTTTATGAAAACTTGTAATGTGCGAGCAGCGCCGGAGGCGATGTGTCTGTTAGTAAGCGTGAGCGCTCGTGAGCGGGCACGTAACTTACATTCTTAACCTGACATGTATGAGGCTGTTCTGGCCGTGTGACAGAGCGGGTAGAAAATAGGCGTGAGCACAGAGTTGTGGGCACGTTTCCTACATCTAGCACTCGAGCGGCATTTGCCAGCTTTATGAGAGTGGGCTCTGCGGGAGACACGTGGGGTATCGTGCTTGTGTGTAAGGGTGAACACCGAGATGTGGGCACCTTTTCTACACTCAAGACACCAACGGCTTGAGCCGGATAACCAGACATTATACTCACCTGAGATTTCTCTGGGTCGCCGCGAGAACGGTGGATGTGTGCAGGCAAGCGGGTTGCATTACCGGCTTGTTGGCTGCCAAATACACCGCTGCAGTAGCTTTATCTAAGGGGACTGACAGAGCGAGACATTTCGACAGCGGCGTGCAAGCCCATCCGGGTCATGCAGAGAGCTCGAGAGGGCTCTGCATGACGCGCGAACGGGGACGCGAGGGCGGGGTAGCTCTCTTGTAACGTAAAGAGAGCTAGCCGCGTGCTCGTTGGTCGAGCAGAACTGTATAAAAATTTCTGCTCTTACCACGCATCCAGTACGTCGCGTATGTTGATGCCCGTCCGGGTCATGCAGAGAGCTTAAGAGGGCACTGCATGACGCGCGAACGGCGACGCGAGGGCGGGGTAGCTCTCTTGTTACGTAAAGAGAGCTAGCTGCATGCTCGTTGGTCGAGCAGAACTGGGAACAGTGTTTGTATGAGGGCGCGCGCACAAGTAGTGGGCACGGGACCTTCATGTGACACAGATGATGCCCGTCCGGGTAAGGCAGAGAGCTCGAGAGGGCTCTGCATGACGCGCGAACGGGGGCGCGAGGGCGGGGTAGCTCTCTTGTAACGCAAAGAGAGCTAGCCGCGTGCTCGTTGGTCGAGCAGAACTGGGAACAGTGTTTGTATGAGGGCGCGCGCACTAGTAGTGGGCACAGGACCTACATGTGACACAGATGATGCCCGTCCGGGTCATGCAGAGAGCTCGAGAGGGCTCTACATGACGCGCGAAACGGGGGCGCGAGGGCGGGGAAACTCTCTTGTAACGTAAAGAGAGCTAGCCGCGCGGCGCTGTGGTTAAGACTTCGATTCGAGCCCGCAGGGTCGACATCGGAAATTCCTCGCAGTGCTCGCATCCTCCATCGAGAGGGCGAGGCTGCGTGTTCCTGGCCCAGGCAAAGAGCGCAGATGGGCGGTCTGCAACACTGAGCGGCTCTGCACGAGCCATAGGAAGTGCGAGACATCTTGAAAAAGACGTCTCGCTGCTCTTTTAGGAAGTGTAGAACACAGAATACAGAGATAAAAGGATATGTCGCCGGATAGCGTAGCTCGCACGGATGGCTGAAGGTGGCGAAGACGGCCGGCTTCCTCAGCGCTGTCCTAAGCTGGCTGTTTCGCTTGTTCGACGGCGGCGGTGGCTTCTCTCAGATCCAGCGATGCGAAGAGCTCGCTGAAGAGACGAAAAATCAGGGAAGTCAGCCTACAGCCCCTACTTTTATACGCTAAGCCACGCCCATTCTGGCGGGCTGTGACGCTATGAAGGCGCGGGCGCCCTTCATTGGGCGTGACGTCACGCCGGGCTCACTGGTAGGCTGCAGCAGTTGCCCGCAGGGCAGCCAATGAGCACGCGAGATGGCCTGCTCTAGGTCTGCTAGCTGCTGCACTGCGTTGACAATGAATACAAAATTAAGGATAATTTTTTGGCTTCAATATCTCGAGAAGATGAATCTTTCCCGTGGCGTAAGCTAAACTTACGCAATACGAGAGAACCTCTCGTAAGAGAAACGAGGTTAGCACGGATAATGCATCATTGACAGGCGACATTTTTTTCCGGGACGGCCACTTATTTAAAATTGGAATTTCTCTGAAATAAAAAAAATCTTTGGAGACTTTTGGGATATTGTAAGTACACAACTGCAGGAAATATATCACACTGTGCAAATTATTTTTGGATATTTTATTACAAAATTCTTACATATTGTACCTTTAATCTGATCGATTTATGAAGGCAGGATAGATGTATCCTTTGCTGCCGTTGATATCCCACAATCCTGTACTTTGCATTCCGTGCCAGTTGAGCTAAGAAATAAAGATGGCGTCTGAAAGTTGGGTTTGATGGTCAGTTTGTGTAAATGTACGTTTTTGACCAACGTTTTCCACTTTTGATGTCCTTTCTAGCAAAAAAATTACTATTACTAATTAGTAATTAAATATTCGCTTAGTTTTCACCAAAGCTCTCTATTTTGCTGTAGATCATTAAACTGAGATCACTGAGTCTGTCTGAAATCAGTTTCGTGAGGTACCTTCGTGCGCAAATGCTGCCTGCAAAGTCATTGCCTGATAAGGCAACAAGTCCGCTGCCTAAGTTTTTAAGAACAGCATTTATCTGTAACTCCTTATAAGTGCCAGAGAAAAAAGTAAGTCAGATTTGGAATGACGAGAGTAAATGATGACATAATTTTTGGAAATACTTTTTACAATAACATCTATATTACATTTGATGAATATATGAACATAATTACTCAAATATGCTGTGTTTGTGATAACTCACCTCCATGAGGGCTTTTTTTGTTCTTTAAACTCTGATAAAATAGTACCACTCCGTTTCCAGGGGTCAGGCGGCTCTGACGCACCAAAAGAACATTTGATCGTGATTTCAGCATTTTACCAGTCGTCCTCTCGCAGAGGCGCATCAGGATGAGTCTATCATACAGGGCGATATTCTCCCCTGAAAATATACACAAAAATACACACAATTCACAATACTAGTACTGCATCAGATTCCCATGTCTGTACGCAATTTAAGCTCAGCACTTACTTTGCTGGCAGTTAAGAGTGCTGGATACTATTTTGATTTGAATAACCTCATCAAGAGGTCGGCCAATAGCAAATATACACCTCGTCTGAGTGACATTGCGTAGATCAATAGTTCCTGAGTCTTGAAGGAGAAGTTGCCCACAGAAACCTGAAACCAAAATAGATGATTTATTCCTCACAGCTTTTTTTAATCTTTCCCTCAGTCTATTCATATAACAATCCACAAAATTAAAGAGCCAAACAGGAAAAATATTAATATAAATAGTATAAAATAAAAAAATAAAAAATCGTGAATATAAAATTATAATTCTGAATATATAAATGTAAACATGTATATGTACATATTTGTCTGAATTTACTGCAAATAGTTACAGGTCCCAATATATATAAATGTATATGCAGTTACAACTAACCCTAAACCAACCCTTAACCGTATAGTAAGTACATGTAGTTCATTAATATTACTCAGTACTTATTTGTGTAATTACACTGACGATGTTGCCTTAAAATGAAATGTAACCAATACAAATTACAGATTTTAGGAATTTCAAGAAAAAATATAACAAAGAATTGTACAATATGCCCCTTTAGACACTGAAATTGTTATCAAGACAGTCTTATTTGGAGCAATATACACTTGCCACCTAACTGGTCTGTGGTGGTTCTGTTGGCATGCTCATGGTGCTTTCCATCAAGTCCACCGTAGGTACAATGGCTGAAAAACTCTTCTTCATCTTCTTAATTCTGACAGCTGGACCTATTGTGGTTCTCGTATGCACTTTTGGAGTTCCCCACACCCCATCTTCTCTCTGGTGCTCTGATTGGATGTGAGTGCCTTTGGGCTCTGGTGTGAAGGTATGGGCTGAAGAACAGTCAGGGCTATAGCAGGCCTGGATGGTGATGGGTTTTGGCAAGTGGAGGCAAAGAAAGGAACTAACAGGAAGAGGACTGGATGGGCCCATACAGGACACGGTCCGAGACTGGATCCCATAACCACATGAGACAGAACACTACATTAAAGAGCAGAAGGAAAATGAGGGATGGAGGAGCATTGACTTTATGTTTACAAAATTATTCTATAATATCCAAACTCTACATCCATAAAATGGGACTTTGGCAGTACATTGTTAGGGCCCTATCATACACCCGGAGCAATGCAGCGCCAGGCACGACGCAAGTGTTTTTTGCTAGTTTCAGCCCGATGCAGTTATCATTTTCACATCCTGTGCCATGTTGTTTAAATAGCAAATACATTTGTGCGCCCAAGGGCTGCTAGTCTGAAAACGAGGTGTGTTTGGGCGCATTGTTGGCGCGTTCCTCTATTTTGAGGCAACTGAAATAGACAGATTTTTTTTTTGTTATTTAAAAAGAGCACGTTAATATGCACCTATAGGCGGGTCCACAACGCGCGTACACTTTGTCCCATAGATAGCTTTAACTTTGCGCACAAGCAGATCCGTTTCCTCGCTAGAGAAGCGTTCCGTTTTTTTGCTTGCAAATTCAGCCTTGTAAATAGCAAATCTGCCATGGCACAAAGCGCAACTGGCTTTTAAAGGGAATGGGAGATGAGACTCTGATTGGTTTATTGCACGTTACACCCAAAACACACCCATTACTCATTAAGAGAATAGGGACAACCCTTTTAGACCATGAACCGGGCGCGCCGACCATTTTTCCCATTGTTAAACTAAAGCAAAAGTGGATTCGGACACAACCTAAGTGCACTTGCGCTGTGCGCTTTAGACCATGTGCTTAGATCGTTAAAATAGGGCCCTTAGAATATGTCGTTTGGATGATAGATGTGTTGGCACATTACCTCACTCCACTTGTGCACATCCCAGTGGAAAGAACAGACTTGAGTGAAGCATGGTGCAGTGACAGGAGGCTTGTTTCCTGACACACACCGCTCCTCCTCCACGATCCTCTCTACACCCCTCTCATACTGAACACACTGCACACTCCTCACAGCTACGCCCATCCCGCAAGACACCGAACAGTCGCTCTGCTGTCCCACCTGCCACCTACAGAATCATTTCATGAATTAATCCTAATAATATAATAAGAAATCAACTGGTTTTGCTTCAATACAATAGGCATTGAGCAATAAGTGGTGACCCAACCACAGATATTATTAACTAAAACAAAAAACATAAAAAACTTTTTCATTACTTGAAATAAAATACACTTTAACTGAAATAAAATAAAATATAAAAAGACAAACTAAATTAAATGAGAAATGTTGCCTTGTTACTAATGCTGAAATAAAATAAGTTTACTAAAATCAGTAAAACTAAATAAACAAACAAATTTTTATATTTTCTATTTTTATATATTCTTATGTTTTCATTTTAGTTAAAGGTTTACTCATTTTATTGTATGCTTTTGTCATTTTTATTATTTTTCTATTTTTCATAAAAATATGTCTATATAGTTTTTCTTACATCTTAGTCTTGGATGTGATAAAAACTATATACACATATTTTTTTTAGGACAATAAAAGTGTCATAAATTTACAAAAAATTGCATAGGCTTTTGGTTCTCAAACATGGGGCCGGGGGCCTCAGCACACTAAAATTATTTAAAATAAAACAAATGCAGCTAAACCAGCTAACAATCAAGATAGAAACTGACTTATTTCTTATTTTAATTTGAAAATCTTATTTAAACCTAGAAAAGTCATGGAAATTCTTAAAATCTTAAGAAATCATGGAAATCTCAGTAGTGAATATAATTTTTTTTCCTAATCATGTGAAGCTCTAAAATATTTTGTGTAATTTTTGTAAATTATTTAGATAATTCACTGCTAATAAAAATGTACTAATAATTTACCATTTGCAGGTAAAATAAAATAAAAAACACCTGCAGATCACGAAAGACTGGAAAGTCATGGAAACTCAGCTTATAAACAGTGACAATTTTTAATCTATTATTATTTCATTTTATTGTTGCCACTCCTAGTTTGTGCGGCACAACAATGTTCAAAACTGAATTCATTTATACAATTTACAGCCCCCGTTAGGTTTTCTCTGTATTTTTACTGTTCATTTTATGTGAATTACACTGTATTTCTACATTGTCTAAATTTCAATGATGACATTCTCGCTCAAATATCCCCTCCTCGGTTTTTTTTTGTCTGGAAATAACAATGACTAGTTGTAATGTGTATAAACAAGAAGTCAGAACTGTCTGTCTCTTCATATGTTCAGTAGATATGAGGTGTGTACAGTCTGTAGTGGTTTACCTGGCTGGACAGATTTCAGTATTACACTCCACTACCTCTGAAGGTCTGGGCACAGACTGACAAGAAGACTCTCCCACCACCAAATCCCTGTTTCCGACTCCTCCCTCCACCCTCTGGGAACAGTACAGGACTCTCTTCGCTAAACCACCTCCACAAGACACACTGCACGGTCCCTGTATGTAGCGCCAACTGATAGAGAAGGACAGTGCTCATCATGTGTGAATGTATAAAAGAAAGTCTAGAAACCAAAAGTAGAGTTTAAGCAATGCTTACACAGCAGGACATTTTGATGGGCTACATGGTTGGGTGTACAGCTCTGGTTTACTGGTGCGATCACAAAGGAACTCAGGGACTTCTAGACGGGATTGGTGATCCACACAGGAGAACCAAACCTGCTGAGATCCTGCGTAAATAAGTAAGCATGCACAATTATGCACACACAATCACAAATGAGTTTTGTCCTAATTTCAGCATGTGCATTCAGTTGTCTCCTTTACCGTTGCCACAGGTTTTGGAGCACTGGCCAATCACAGGACTCCAAACATAAACTGGAACCATTGTGGAACGGGGCATTACACGGGAATCTGTACGGGTCAGCTCAGTCTTGAAGACATTTCAGAACAGAGCACATATCACGTTCAATATTCACAGGTTGGTAAGATTTTGGTTTTGTTTGTTAAAAGTCTCTTATGCTCATCAAATCCATAAATATTTAATAAAAAATACAGTAAAAACAGTAATATTGTGAAATATTATTACAATTTAAAATAACTGTTTTCTGTTTTAATATATTTTAAAATGTAATTTATTCCTGTGATGGCAAATCATTTTCAGAAATCATTACCCCAGTCTTCAGTCTCACATGATCCTTCTGAAATCATTCTAATATGCTGATTTGTTGCTCAAGAAACATTCCTTATTATTATCACTGTTGAAAACAGCTGTGCTGCTAAATATTTTTGTGAAAACGTTGATATGTTTTTTTCCCCAAGAATTTTGGATTAATGGAAAGTTAAAAAGAACAGCATTTATTTGAAATATAAATCTTTTGTGACATAAATGTCTAGTAGTTTAGTAGTTTAAATATGATATAATATTCTATCAATATTTGTATACATTTTATTTACTAGATATACATTGTTATACAAAACTTAGTTCTAATCTGATTGTCTGAGTGCCGTTTCAGGTGATATTTAGAGTAACAGAGAGATGCTTCATTGTTTGGAATGTAACTTGTTTGGATGCGGAGGAGATTTGTGTCATTTTGCCAGGAAATAAGACTGCATTTTTTTTTTTGAAAGCCGAATTATTCTGAGCAGCATCTCTCTCACCAGAGAGTGAAGAGCAGGATGTAGAAAACCTGAAATGTACTGTAGTAGACTGACTACAGAACACCTTGAGAAAATTGCTGCTGCTTCACTCACAGCTGCTCCAGTCCATGTTTTGCTTGGTGACATGCAAAGCTTAATGCTTTGACTTCCTTTAAAACAATGTTTCTTGGCAAAGAAAAATATACAAACTATTTGGCCATTTGTTTTACACATAAGTCACTTGATGTTGACTCGTTAAATCGCTTAGGATATTGATAATATTAACTTAAATAACTGCAATATCACTTGCAATCGTGCCGATATTCAGTACAGCAGTACTTGCTTGTGTAATACTGCTTAATTATAACTTGATGTCAAACAATACAAGCTGACGCTGAATTTATTTTGTAACACAATACCTCTTTTTGGCTATCCCAGCCGACAGGACAAACGTCCACCACACAGGGAACTTGTTCTGGGGGTTTGGGTTCAGAACACAAATTTTGGTCAACCTCAGAATCAGATCCATGATGGGAGCGGACACACGACACCGTTCTCTGGGCCTCCCCGGGTCCACACACAGCCGGGCACTCACCAGGCTCAGACACCTGCCATCTACAACATATGTACATACATATAAATATACACACAAACTGCCAGAATGACTCAATACAGACTCTAAACTATTGTAAACAGTTGTCATTACATCACATCACATATAAATGTGAACATTAAATCTATATTGTCCCAATACCAGCTTTATTTTAGTATTATTGATATACTATTATGGATATTTCAATACAATTTTGATTAAGTTTTGGTTTTTAGTTTTAGTTTATTTAGTTTCAGTTAATTTAGGTCTTCAACTTAAACTCCTTTGGCAGCTAGTTGCAATAAAATAAGTTTAGGTTTTTTATTTTATTTCAGTTAATGTTTATTTTATTTCAAATAATGAAAATGTTTTTATATGGTTTAGTTTTAGCCAACTATAATAACTTTGCCCAATACTGTCTTAATACATTTTCTTGTCTCATATTGAAGGATTTCTCTGTGGATTCCAATTCAATTTTTGTAATCTCTGCAATCTGACTTGCTCTAAACTCTAATTTGCTAATTCATTTCAGTCTTACACACTTTGGCACATTACCTGGCAGGACAGATTTGGGAGTTGCAGGTTTCAGTTGTTGGTGGTTTAGAGTCAAGAGTACAGTCAGGCAGTTCCACTTTCACCGTACCCTGTTTCTGAAAACATGTCACAGACCGCACTCGCTCTCCCACTCCACAGGGGGCGCTGCAGGGTCCAAACTCACCTAACTCCCAGCTACAACAGATACACAAATTAAACACCTGTATTCAAAGACCCTGCCCAAAATTACACTTTCAGCCCTTGCGTTTGTCCATCAAGTTCACACTTTAATGTTATAAATGTATTTTAAAATGAAATGTTGATTGTTGGGAACACTGTAATTTCTGCAACATTGCAGCCTTCTCACATACTGCACTGTTGTGGGCAATAACACACACTCCTAAGTACCTTTTGAAAAATAAATGTGGGTTTTCACAGGCATGGCCAAACAAAAGCCGCATCCCAAAATTCAGAGGCCTCATCCTTTGAAGGCCACATTCGAAAGCTGATTGCATTACAGCAGCGCGACAAAGGCTGTCCCAATTTGAAGGCTCCTGCAAATCTGGCTATGAAATGCGTCCATCGTTTTCCAGGCAATGAAGGATACAACAGATGGATCCTTCGCGGCCTAGCCTATGCCAGACTTCATTGCGTGCAGGTGACGACAGGATTCATAAAAAAAGAAATTGTCGGATTACACTTTTAAATATGATTGAGTATATAGAATATATAGAATAGTATTGAGTTTCAACACTGTAAAAAAAAAAGTTGCTGCCTTAAAGGGCACCTATTATGGAATTTTGAAAATTGTAGTGTAGTGCAGTGTAACATAGATCTAAGTGAACGAAAACATCCTGCAAAGTTTTAAATATGAAAGTTCACCGTATACAAAGTTATTGTCTCTCAAAAGTAAGAGTCGACTCTGAGTCGCTGATATGAATCGATAGACGAACGATTCTTTTTCTCTATCTAGATGACGTCAACTTGACAAGTTATTTGAATAAGATACGGCCACTCATTGCGCGCGCAGACACCAGGGTAAACTTGAAAACATCATGTCGACAACAAGACGCTGTGTTCTGAAGTGCAAAAGCAGATCAAAGGCGACCTTTTTTCACTGCCCAGGGACGAGCATTTGAAGACTAAGTGGCTACAGTTATATACAGTACATATATACAACTATACCACACAAGTATAGGCCGAAAGACGCGACAGACATTTTAGAAACATAAATGCTTTCAAGTGTGGATTCGCGAGCCGGTTGATACTGAAGGAAGGTTCAGTACCAATTTTATTTTGATCAGCTTCCTCCTCCGAATCACAACCTATAAGTATTATTAATAATTGTTGCTTTTATGTGTTTTGTAGCATGCTCAATAAGTATTTGTGTGTGTTGTGTAAGTTACGCTCAGCGCAGCTTCTAGGTCTCCAATGTCCATTTTTTTTAAATGTGTGAAATGTATGTCGTTGTTATTGGAGTTGTCATAAAGAACAGAGCAATACCTTGTAGTCCTGCAGTGCTTTATCAAAATGTTTATGCGTTGGGCTAACGCAAACAATAACTGATTGGGTCATATGACCAATCACCGCAGATTAGCGTCACGCAAAGGAGGGGTTTGGAAAAATGAGTCGTTGAACGAATCATTTGGGAGTCGGTGAGCAAATCCGGTAAAAATAAATGCATATTATAAGACAACAAAAGTGTTCTCTTACGAGAGGTTCTCTCGTATTGCGTAAGTTTAGCTTACGCTACGGGAAAGATTCATCTTCTTGAGATATTGAAGCCAAAAAATTATCCTTAATTTTGTATTCATTGTCAACGCAGTGCAGCAGCTAGCAGACCTAGAGCAGGCAGTCTTGCGTGCTCATTGGCTGCCCTGCGGGCATCTGCTGCAGCCTACCAGTGAGCCCCGCGCAACGTCACGCCCAATGAAGGGAGCCCGCGCCTTCATAGCGTCACAGCCCGCCAGAATGGGCGTAGCTTAGCGTATAAAAGAAGGGGCTGTAGGCTGAAATCCCTGATTTTCGTCTCTTCAGCGAAGCCCTTCGCATCGCTGGATCTGAGAGAAGCCGCCGCCGCCGTCGAACAGCGAACAGCCAGCTTAGGACAGCGCTGAGGAAGCCGGCCATCTTCGCCACCTTCAGCCATCCGTGCGAGCTACGCTATCCGGCGACGTATCCTTTTTTACATTGCTATAAATTGTATTCTCTACTTCTAAAAGAGCAGCGAGCGTCTTTTTCAAGATGCCTCGCACTTCCTGTGGCTCGTGCAGGGCCCCGCTCAGCATCGGAGACCGCCACGTGATCTGCGCTCTCTGCCTGGGCCTGGAACATGCAGAGCTCACCCTCGCGTCCAGGGGCTGCGAGTTCTGCGAAGCGCTTCCGCTGTCGACCCTGCGGGCTCGACTTGGAGCCTTCAACCCGGAAGCAGTCACTCCGACCCTCGTGGGACCGTGCAAGAAGAAGCGGCGTTCCCAGAGGCAGCCGGAACCCGTGGCCACAGCGACGCGCTCGCCGGATAACATCCCTCGAGCCTCGCCGTCGCCTTCCTCGCCTCCCTTCACCGAGCGCAGCTGCCGCTCACGAGCCTCACTGCCGCCGCGTCTGTGGATGAGGCCGAAGGACACGCCACTAGAGACTGCTGCTCCATCCTGGCATCGGATAGCGAGGAGTGGTCGCTAAACTCCGCCGCCTCGTCGATCCAGGAATCCGGCCGTACCCGCGCTGGAGCTGATGCGTCTGCTGACGCAGGCGGTTGACCGACTCGAGCTCGAGTGGTCGCCGCCGAAGGAACCCGCGCCGAACAGGCTCGACGGATGTTTCCTGCAAAGTCGCCGCCTTTCAGCCCCAGCAAGCAGGCCCACTCCGTTTCTACCGGAGCTTCACATGGAGTTGACTAAGTCGTGGAACACAACCTTCTCTTCGAGGCTTCAGCCTCAGACCTCTGCGTCGCTCTCCCAAGTGGACGGCGCCGCCGAGAGAGGATACACGGCGATTCCTCCTGTGGAAGAGGCGGTCGCAGCGCACCTTTGTCCGCCCTCCGCGAGATGGCGGTCAAGGTCAGCTTTCCCGTCTAAGCATGCAGAGCCACGTCCGCCTTGGTCGGCCGCGCATATGCCGCCTCCGGCCAGGCCGCGTCTGCTCTCCACTCCATGGCGGTTTTACAAATCCTGCAAGCAGACCTCCTCCGTGAATGGGACGAGAAGGGCCAGGACCCAGCTGCGGTCACAAATCTGAGGACCGCGACGGATCTCTCTCTCCGTGCCACCAAGACCGCAGCTCAAGCCATCGGACGAGCCATGGCCGCGTTGACTGTGACAGAGAGGCACCTCTGGTTAACGCTTGCGGATATGAACGCGCCACCTTTATGAACGCGCCGCTCTCCCCTACTGGTCTCTTCGACCTAGCGGTGAACGGGATCGTTGACCGTTTTTTGGAGGTACAGAAGACCACGCAGGCCATGAACCTCTTCCTGCCGCGATGCTCGAGCTCCGCCACAGGCCGCTCTCGCGAGAGACAGAGCCAGCCTCCGGTGCGAACAAGCACCCAGCGTCCAGCACAGCCCCAGCCTTCGCAGCGACGCCAGGGCGGCCGCCCTAGGTCGCGCTCAGACAGCCGTCACAGACCGCCGCCCCCCAGAGGGCCTTGGCAAAAGATTACGTTGAAGTCTGAGCACACGAAGCCGTCCTAACCGAGAGAGAGAAAAGACGCCGCTGCGGCCGGACCGCCGTCAAAGGTTATTTCCCTGACAGTACCCTTCAAACAGGCTACTGCAGTGGTTCATTTGGCAGCCAACGAGCCGGTTCATTTACCCTCTCGCCTGCACACAAATGCCGTTTTCACGGCGACCCAGAGAAATCTCAAAAAGAGTATAACGTCTGGTCCGGCTCACGCCGTTGGTGTTTTAAGTGTAGTGAAAGTGCCCACGCCCCAGTGTTCACCCCTACACACAAGCACATCAAATCTCGTGTCACTCACAGAGCACACTCTCATAAAGCGCAGAAAAGCCGCTCGAGTGTTGAATATAGAAATGTGTCCACAGGTTTGTGCCCACTATCTGCCCGCTCTGTTACACGGTCGATAAAACAGGTTATGAATGTAAGTCTCGTGTAAAATGTTGACTTATATCTTACTAAGATGACTTTTATATGGTTTCTCCCGGTTACTCTTTCTCCTGGTTTCACAGACAAGGCTTAAGCCTAGTCCCTAAAATGAGTGTTTGAGCTGTTTTAACTGAAAGCAACTTGCACTGACATATCTTAGACATATCAGTGCTATTGTTGTGTCTCAAGATGCACACCAGTAATGTTTATTTTTCAGTAAGGCACGTTTATAAAAGTGTTATAAAAATGTTCTCATTGAACTAAGGCCTAATCCTGGCTTAATCTAAGCCCTGTCTGTGAAACAGGCCTTTATTATGTACAGAAATGAACCACGGTGAACATATTTAGACAGGTTGTGAACCCTGTTTTGTTTTCAGACAGTTGAATATAACTTTCAATAAAGTCCAGTACAAACGTTACTGACGCTCGTCAACGACAGATGTCACAGTTGCTAGGCAACAAGAGAAATTCTCTGTAGGATAGACCGTCCCATTTAACAACACTCGGTCTGACCTTTGCTGCCTCTGCAGCCTTCGAAGGATGCGGCCTCTGAATTGGAACACAGCTGAAGTCTACATCAAGTGGTTCATGTGTTTAAAGTGGTTTCCTTTTTGGTTTTTGTCAAGATAAATGAAAACAATTCTTTGAAATATGTATGAAATTTCCTGGTATGTTTGAATGGCCACTTGTTCCTTTGAGGCTAACTATGAACCTGAAAACTGAAAACCACCTGGGTGGGCAGTTTGGCAGAAAGCAGGGCTGCAGCAGATCTGGTGTTTGAGAGGATGAACAGAGCTTATCTTCCAGGTGCTCGAATGTGACCACATCTACACAGTGCTGACTGATTTTCTGGATGCCTACAAAAGAGAGATCAATGAGTACAAATAGAAATTACATTTATAAATGGTTTAAACATATACTTGGCATAAATAAAGTTTTATTAAAACATATATGGTTCATTACATATGTATTTATATATCACCTTTATGTACTGTAAATGTAAATATCCAATCCAATTTCCAAATTATCCATATTTATTGTCGAAATTTTATGTGTATATACTTTTCTTTTATGCAACATATAATTTATGTATATATATAGAGAGAGAGAGAGAAAGAGAGAATTTATCTAAAAAAAAACTGTATCTATATAAGATCATTAATAATAATACAAATTTTAGTCATTTAGGGGAAAAGATGCCAAAAAACTTGTGTATGACTCATTAAAAGAAATTTCACAGAACAGTTCATTCAAATAGTTGTACAAAAGTATTTTTACTGTGTTTCTGCAAAAAAAAAATCTGCATCTGCATTTTCTGCATCTTCCGTGTTCACAAATTTTTCACAAAGTTTTATCAAGGATAGCCCACAGCCCTAGTTATAATTTGTTTAGTTGAGATGTATGAAGTTAGCAAAACGTCTCGGTTACGTATGGTAACCCTCGTTCCCTGAGTAGGGAACGGAGACGTCTCGTCGGAGGAGTTTCCAACGAATTGGGATCACGCTAGGGAGACCAATTGCCTTCGAGTGAATTAAAACGAGCCAATGAATATTGGCATGCAGGACTTGCATTCCGCGCCCCGCCTGTCAGTGCGGGTATAAAGCGGAAGCGAGCGCATACACATTTGCTTTACGCTGAGGAGCCGAACGGAGTCCAGTCCTCCGCGAGGGTACAGCAAGCATGGCGACGGGACGAGACGTCTCCGTTCCCTACTCAGGGAACGAGGGTTACCATACGTAACCGAGACGTTCCCTTTCGTTAGGGAACTCCTACGTCTCGTCGGAGGAGTTTCCAACGAATTGGGATCCCTA
Organism: Tiaroga cobitis; assembly: GCA_030578255.1. Taxonomy (NCBI): domain Eukaryota; kingdom Metazoa; phylum Chordata; class Actinopteri; order Cypriniformes; family Leuciscidae; genus Tiaroga; species Tiaroga cobitis. The sequence goes on from CM060598.1 coordinate 15,148,991, forward strand.
ATAAAACGCCATGGTGCTGGCCCCTTCCAGCGCCCAGCCTAGCTACCCGCCTAAGCAGTTTCTTAGTTTCTTTACGGCGGGAGCTAGCTAGGAAGAGTCACACTGCTGTTCCGCAAGACCCGCTCAGTGGACTTTGGATAACACTGGGGAAGCGTGCCCCGTAAGAGGGGACGCTGCGGAGCCCCTGCCCGCCCGAAGGGAGGCACTGGAATACACGTATGTACTAGCCCATAGGGTAGTGAAACATACGGCAGTCCTTGAGGTAGTCCCAGCCCGTGGGGTGGGAGCGTACTCAGCAAGGACGACAGAACGGGTCTGTCGAGGGGAAGACACGGAGCTAGCCCGGAGGGTAGCTGGAACGTGGAAAAAATGGGTCACCGAAGGGACCACTGTCAAGGTCACCCAGTCTAATAATAACTCACACGAGAGGTAGTAGACCTGGTGCCGGGCGATCCGCCTCGCCTGGCGCCGGAGGGGTGATGGAGGAACTCACGAGGTTAACCGTTTGTTGGGGAACCAACGGAGCGAAAAAGACGCACGTATCCGGCCCCCTGGGGCGGGAATGGCGTAGCAAGCCGACATAACTAGTTCCTCGCGCTACTGGCCGTAGCGAGTACACGGGAGGAAACCGGTACAACACGGAGGCTATAAAATCTAGCGAACGTGTTAGGTGTCGCCCAGCCCGCAGCTCGACAGATGTCTGTCAGCGAGGCGCCTTGAGCCAAAGCCCAGGAAGCGGCAACACCTCTAGTAGAGTGAGCGCGCAACCTGGGAGGACAAGGCTCACCTAGAGACTCATACGCTCTGGTGATAGCATCCACTAGCCAGTGGGCTAACCTCTGCTTGGAGACGGCCTTCCCCTTCTGCTGGCCTCCGTAACAGACAAAGTGCTGATCTGAGGTTCTGAAGCTTTGCGTTCTGTCGACATAAACCCGCAGAGCGCGGACGGGACAGAGAAAAGCTAGGGCTGGGTCTGCCTCCTCCAGGGGCAGCGCTTGCAGATTCACTACCTGGTCCGCGAAGGGAGTGGTAGGAACCTTGGGCACATATCCAAGCCGGGGTCTCAATACAACGTGAGACAAAGCCGGCCCGAACTCCAGGCACGATTCGTCGACCGAAAAAGCTTGTAGATCCCCGACCCTCTTGAAAGAAGTCAATGCTAACAGGAGCGCTGTCTTAATGGACAGGATATTCAGCTCTACTGTCAACAGAGGCTCAAAGGGAGGACTCTGAAGAGCTCTAAGTACCAGAGCTAGGTCCCAAGAGGGTACAGAGTGCAAAACACGAGGTGGATTTAACCTCCTAGCACCCTTGAGGAATCTGATGATCAGGTCGTGCTTCCCCACGGACTTACCTTCTACTACATCGTGATGTGCGGCTATTGCGGCAACATACACTTTGAGGGTGGAGGGAGACAGCCTTCGCTCCAACCCATCTTGTAGGAAGGAAAGCACGACTCTGACCGAGCAAGTTCGGGGGTCCTCCTGACGGGAGGAGCACCATTCGACGAACAGGTTCCACTTCAACGCATAGAGGCGCCTCGTAGAGGGGGCTCTAGCGGAAGTGATGGTGTCTATCACTGCCTGTGGTAGGCCACCTAGAACCTCCGCGTCCCGTCCAGGGACCAGACATGGAGTCTCCAGAGGTCTGGACGCGGGTGCCATAGAGTGCCCCGTCTCTGAGAAAGCAGGTCCTTCCTCAGAGGAATGGGCCAAGGAGGTGCTGTCGCGAGGAGCATAAGTTCTGGGAACCAGGTCCGGTTGGGCCAATACGGCGCAACTAGCAAGACCTGCTCCTCGTCCTCCCTGACTTTGCACAGTGTCTGTGCGAGAAGGCTCACTGGGGGAAACGCATATTTGCGAAGGCCCCGGGGCCAGCTGTGCGCCAGTGCATCTGTACCGAGAGATCCTTCGGTCAGGGAATAAAACCACTGGCAATGGGTCGTGTCCGGAGAGGCAAACAGATCTATCTGAGCGGCTCCGAAGATTCCCCAAATCAGCTGGACCGCCTGGGGATGGAGTCGCCATTCTCCCGGAAGAGGCGGCTGCCGTGAGAGCTCGTCGGCTGCACGGTTGAGCACACCCGGGATGTGAATGGCCCGAAGCGACCTCAGATGCTTCTGACTCCATAGGAGGAGATGGCGGGCGAGTCGCGACATACGACGGGAGCGTAGACCACCTTGATGGTTGATGTACGCAACGGTCGCAGTGCTGTCCGTACGGACCAGTACATGCTTGTGCAGAAGGAGCCCTTTGAGGCGGCACAAGGCCAAGCGTACTGCTTGCAACTCTAGGCAGTTGATATGCCAATGCAGTTGAGGCCCCGTCCACAGACCTGAAACTGCATGCCCGTTGTACGTGGCCCCCCATCCGTTGGCAGAGGCATCTGTGAAAACCACAGCGTGCCTGGACACCTGGACTAAGGGCACTCCGGCCCGTAGGAACGCAGGGTCCGACCAAGGGCCGAAGGTTTGGCGACAGTGCGGGGTAATGTTGACCCGGAACGTGCCGCTCTGCCACGCCCATCTCGGGACTCGATCGTGAAGCCAGCGCTGAAGCGGTCTCATATGCAGCAGACCGAGCGGCGTTACCGCGGCTGCGGCTGCCATATGCCCCAGGAGCCTCTGAAATTGCTTCAGTGGAACCGCTGACCTGCCATGAAAAGACTTGAGGCAGTTGAGCACTGACTGGACGCGCTCCTCTGTGAGGCGCGCAGTCTGGCCGACCGAGTCCAACTCCATGCCGAGATAAGAGATCCTCTGCGTGGGGCAGAGCTTGCTCTTGTCCCGGTTGACCTGAAGTCCCAAACGGCTGAGGTGCCGGAGCACCATGTCCCTGTGTTCGCACAACACATCTCGCGAGTGAGCTATTATAAGCCAGTCGTCGAGATAGTTGAGGATGCGAACGCCATGTTCTCTCATGGGAACAATGGCCGCCTCCACGACTTTCGTGAAGACACGGGGCGACAGGGCCAGGCCGAAGGGAAGGACCTTGTACTGATATGCTCGACCCTCGAACGCAAACCGAAGAAAAGGTCTGTGTCGAGGAAGAATCGAGACATGAAAGTACGCGTCCTTCAGGTCGATCGCTGCAAACCAATCCCGGGGACGGATGCATTCGAAGATGCGCTTCTGCGTGAGCATCTTGAACGGGAGCTTGTGCAGGGCCCGATTCAAAACTCGCAGGTCCAGGATCGGCCGTAACCCCCCGGATTTCTTGGGTACGATGAAGTAAGGGCTGTAGAACCCAGACCTCATCTCGGCTGGAGGGACCGGCTCGAACGCGTCCTTCGCCAGCAGGGCGTCGATCTCTTTCCTCAAGACAGGGGCATCGACACTCCGCACCCGGGTGAAGTGGACGCCCCTGTACTTGGGAGGCCGGCGGGCAAACTGAATTGCATAGCCGAGCCGGATGGTACGGATGAGCCAGCGGGACGGCCTCGGAAGCGCTAGCCAGGCTTCGAGAGACCGTACCAACGAGCCCACCCGGACCACCGGCGTACCCCCGGAGGGGCAGCGAGGTGGAAGACAGGGACCGGACTCCGGAGGCAATGCAGCGGCCGAGAGAGGGGTCTAAGTGTGCGGAGCAACACCAACCTGTTTCCACCGGGGAGCAGACAGCAGGGAAGGCCTGGAGGCGTTCGGCTGCTGGCTGACCCGAGGCGAAGGAAGGAGGGGAAACGAGGAGCGAGGCTCGGGGGCGTCGAGTCCTGGTTTCCGCACCTCCTTGCCCAGCGAGAGACGAGAGTGACGAGGCCGTGGCGGCGTCACTGACATCTGAGCGCTGGGGCGAGGGGAATGAGAGCGGCGAGGCAACGTGGCGGCGCACACTGTCATTCTCCTCTTGGACGGAGGAGACTGAACTTTGACTGCCAGTCCCGACCGTGAGGGGAAACGAGGAACGAGGCCCGGGGGCATCGAGTCCTGGTTTCCCCTCACCCAGCGAGAGACGAGAGTGACGAGGCCGTGGCGGCGTCACTGTCATCTGAGCGCTGGGGCCCGTGAACGACTCAGAGGAAGTGGACTGCTCAAACTTTGGGTACCGCTGATTACAGGATAACCAGCGGCGGAACAGAAACGAAATTCTCCACCCGGCCCTCCCCCGGGGGAAGGAGTGGTGATGACACGCACTCCCAAGAGCAGAACGTCACATACTCTGGGTCGCTCCTCTCAGGGTTGTTTCCCTTCCCTTTGCTGGGGAAAAAAAACAACTCCGAGCTGGTTTTGAGGTGCCTCTGGACCACCAGTGTGGACATCGTCTAACCGAGGGCCAGCGCTGTGACTAAACACGGTCAGTCACTAAGCACAGCTCAACCCCGAGTTAGAACTACGCACGTGCAGTGGTAGTGAGAGAGGAAAAACTTCTGCAGATTTAGGCATGTTTGGCTTGCCATATTGGCACCAAAATGCTTCCATACTGCCAAAATTCTTCACACACATCCAGGCACTTTAGAACAGCCCAGGAAAGTGTGGCTGCTAAGTCTGAATCTTCAGCATGAGCACACCCCACTATAGTAGGAACTCAGCATCATTTTCAGAGTATAACAGCCCTCTCTCCGATGTAGCGATCGACATCTGTCCTCCCTGGGGCCCCGAATGAAATGCCTGGTCCCTCATGAGAAGGACCAGAAACCCATCCGAAAGCCTCAACGGCACACGGCACGCTGAACGGCTCCAGCCTCTACGAAAAAGGGGGAGACGAACAACGTGCCGACGTGGTCATGCACTCCTGAGAGAACATGAACCACCCACGAACGCAGTCCCAACACACTGATTAGGCATGTGAAACCGTGATCGTGGCCGTCAACCAGGCATGCAAGATAGTGAACGTGGCCATCGCTTCGATGACACACGGCACGCTGGGCGCTCAAGCCTTCAGGCAGGCGAACAACGTGCCGACGTGGTCATGCTCTCATAAGAGAGCATAAACCACCCACGAACACAGTCTCAGCATGTTTGCGATGCGCTAGAGGAGTGAGTGGTTCGTGCTCACTGAAACCCTCAGATCACCAATGTTATTCGCCAAAGCAGCCCTCTTCTGGTGCACCAGAAGAGAAACTAGATCGGGAAATAAGCAAAGGGACTCACCTCATAGAGGCACGCGAGTCTTGATCTTGACCGCGCATCTTGAGCGCCGAATGACGCGCGCTGGGTTGCCGTGACAACCCGCGCTGTCAGCCGGCGCTCGACGGCACACGGCACGCTGAGCGCCTCAAGCCTTTACGAGAAAGGGGAGACGGACAACGTGCCGACGTGGTCATGCACTCCTGAGAGAACATGAACCACCCACGAACGTAGTCCCACACACTGATTAGGCATGTGAAACAATGAACGTGGCCGTCAAATAAGGACAGGAAACGATCGCATCCAGAAACACACGGATGAAACGTCATCCTGAAAAGGACGCGATCTTCACCCGTGTTGCTCTTTCACAGAAAAAACACTCTCTTAATTGTGCTGAAGCACACAGGGATAACCGCGGCAGCACAGCGGGGAAACTGCAAGCCCGCTGTGCGCACTCAACCGAATACCAGCTGTGACAACAGCTCTTTGAAAAAAGGCAGATCGCTTGAAGCAGCAGCTGGCACCCGGGAGATCGCGAAGATCGCTGAAGCGCCGTCACACCAACACAGAGAGGTCTTCCGAGAAACAGCAGACTCGTTGAGCGTGAAGACAAACACAATCTTGAAGCTCATCACTCAGAGGACACTACCGGTCGGCTCCGAAGGTAAAAGCAAATGTGTATGCGCTCGCTTCCGCTTTATACCCGCACTGACAGGCGGGGCGCGGAATGCAAGTCCTGCATGCCAATATTCATTGGCTCGTTTTAATTCACTCGAAGGCAATTGGTCTCCCTAGCGTGATCCCAATTCGTTGGAAACTCCTCCGACGAGACGTAGGAGTTCCCTAACGAAAGGGAACTGGTTACATGTAATATGTTTGTATGCCCAGTAACTACTCATGTGTTTCCAGTCAGTAACTTCGACGTTGAGTTAATGAGTTGATGTACTCGACTAAGGGTCGCACTTAGGAGCCCCAAACAACTGTGATATTTTGAGAAAAGGCCACTGAGAATTGGCGAGTGGAATTTTCATACGCCACTCCCCCGAACATATAGGTATAAAAGGAGATGCCGTGCATGAGTTGAGTGGGTGTCAATGAAGACAGATGCTAATTCTATTCATCTCAACTTGCTGGTGTTACGGTCCCTCCGCCCCACGCACAGATAAGCCCCCTGTGGACTTACACCCCCTGGGCGCTTCAGGAATTAAAAGAGCAAGCTTTCCTCTAAAAGACCAAAGCACTGGTGAAGGGCATCTTTTTAAAGGGTCATGAAAGCCCAAAACATATTTTTTGAGATGTGAACAGATATGTACAGGCTGCAGATCACTGAAAACACTAAAAGCGCTCGTGAAAACACTAAAAGCACACAGCCGTGCCGCGATTGCGGTGCATTTATGCCCACAAAACACAGCCACCTGGTGGAACCGTCCCAGACTCCCATCAAGAGCCTGTAAGTTTACTTCCACAACGCCAAAGGCTTACAGTGCAGCTGGACAGGCTGTGTCAGCCCTGCATGCCATGACTATCCTGCAGGTACATCAGGCCAAGCACTAAAAGAACTACATGAGGGTAGCTCTGTCTCTCGGGTGCCAGAGCTTGGATGCGTGGTTAGCACTCCCCAACCTGTTACGCAGGCTCATCAAGATAGTCAGACTTGGCTATGTAATTCAGTTCACCAGGTGCCCGCCAAGGTTCAGCTGCGTCCTTTTTACTTCGGTGGCAGGCAAAGACACCCCTGTTCTGCGTGCAGAGATTGCAGTCCTCTTGGCGAAGGATGCAATAGAGCCTGTCCCTCCAGCCAAGGTGAAGAAAGTGTTTTGCAGCCCTTATTTTATCGTAAGAAAGGAGGCGGGTTACCACCAATCTTAGATCTTCGAGTTTTGAATAAGGCCCTGCACAAGCTCCTGTTCAAGATGTTAACACAGAAATGCATTTTGACATGCTTTCGCCCTTAAGATCCTGTTGGTTGCGCCATATCGGTTCATACTTGGTTCTCAGTGCTCACGCTCCTCACGACAGCTCCTCCCTGGTGAATTCCCCTGAAGAAGGACCTTCGGGACACAATTTACCACCAGCGCTCAGACGTCTGGAACCTCCACGTCTGGCCACTGGACGGGACACGGAAGACCTAAGTGATGATAGTGACTAGCGGTCACTAGGGATGCCACAATTCTCAATGTAATATTGAACCGTTCGGTACGACATCCACGGTTCAATAGGCGCTTGTGAATTACGTTTTTTTTTTCCGGTTTTACGTTTAAATAATTTATGTGCGTTTTATTTCCCTCCGAATTGACTTGTTTCGGACTTGTTGGTATGTGGCTGTAAGTCTAAGAGTTGAGATGAGGAAACTCCTCCCCGCGAGTAAATATTCAATCACTATGCTCTAAAGTTAGGGGGTGCGCGCACGGCTTAGCCATCATGGCGAGCGGCGGTGAAGTGAGGCTAAGGAAGCGCCGGCGTCTTTCGAATCCGTGGTATGGGGACATTTTGGTTTTGCCGTTGAGTATAATGCCGAGGAAGAAAAAAATTACTGTGTGCAAGCATTGTTTTACACGTGTAGCCTACTCAAACGGAAACACTTTACTGAAGTGCAAGTATGTTTGTTTGAAATCAATGCAAAGTCAATTTATGTTTACCAACTTCACATGTATGTTTACAGTATTTTCAAAATGTATGTGCTCCCCAGTTTGTACATGGGCTACCAGCAGCTGTGTTAATTTTACATTATACAATACACTAGGAACTAGTGGACTTTTCTTAGCTTTTAAGTAAAATAAAGGAGTATTGTAATAGATGGTTTTTATTTTTTCTCCTTAACCTCTGTTCCTATTGCCTAAGCATAGAATAACAAAAAAACACTCATATGTGTCAAGCCATCAGAACCGAACCGAACTGAAAACCGTGGTTAAAAAACCGAGGTATGTATTGAACCGTGGGCTAACTGTATTGTTGCATCCCTAGCGGTCACTATCATCATTTAGGCCAGAGCTCCATATATGAGGCGGCTCTATGCCTTGAAGTGGCATCTGTTTGCGAATTGGTGTTCTTCCTTAGGTGAAGACCCACATAGATGCGTAGTCGGGTTGGTACTTTCCTTCCTGTATGTGGCCTCCATAGTGGCACATCACGATGCAGTGGAGGGAAACATGACCTAATCTTCAGGTTCCTCAGAGGCGCCAGGAGGTTAAACCCTCCAATGCTGTGCCTTATTCCCTCTTGGGACTTCTCTGTAGTCTTACTGGGCCAACAGAGAGCTGCCTATGAGCCCCTGGAGTCAGTTGAGTGGAGTACCCTCTCTTTGAAGACGGCCCTCCTGACTGCACTCACTTTCATCAAAAGGGTTGGGGACCTGCAGGTGTTCTCTGTTAGCGAAACATGTCTAGAGTTCGGTCTGGCATAATTTCACGTGATCCTGAGATCCCGACTAACTATGTGCCCAAAGTTCCTACTGCCCTGTTTAGGGATACAAGTGGTGAACTTGATATAAAAGGCCCAGGGCGTGCCGTGCCCCCTAGAAGTGCAAGCACACTCCACCAGGAGTGTTGAATTCTCCTGGACTTTAGCGAATGTAGCCTCTCTAATAGACATCTGTAGAGAAGCGGGCTGGGCGACACCCAATATCTATGCAAGATTTTACAATCTTTGGGGTTGAGCCAGTTTCGTCCCGTGTGTTTGCTGGGCCACCAGTCACTGTGTTTGTAGAGCTCCTCCCTTATCAGGTAGGACCTACTGAGACTTTTTCCCATGTGTGGCACTTCCCAGTCAGAAAGTCCATGTGATGTATTCTCCACATGTTAACCTCCCTTTGTGCAGGATGTGATCTCCGTAATGTTCTTTTTTCCAAATATTAAAAAGAGTGCTTTCTCCAGCGCTATAATTTCTGGTCTGCACAGCTGTAAGTTATAAAAAAAAAAAAAAGAAGAAAAGAGAAAAGTTCAAGAAATGGCTGAAGTGAACGTACCTCGTGGTACGGGGGATGATGTTGTTAATGTAGGGCGATGGGAAGGTTGGGATGTTGCGAGTGCACTTGTTACCCGGCACGCAGGAGTTTGCCAACATCTGCACCTCCAAAACCTCGTAACACGGTTCAGCTGGTTGTGACTTTTTCCCTCGAGACCCCTAGTGTCAGTACATCAACACAACATTGAAGTGACTGACAGATAAGGAACGTCTTGGTTACAGTTGTAACCTTCGTTCCCTGATGGAGGGAACGAGACGTTGTGTCCCTCCTGCCACAATGCTAAACTACCCGCTGAAATGACCAGGACACTGTCTCGGCTCCTCAGCACAAACTTGAATGAGTGGATGCACGCCATCTCAGGTGAATGGCATAAGCAAATTCCACTCGCCAATTTTCATTGTCCTTTTCTCAAAGTATCAGAGGTGTTTGGGGCTCCCAAGTGCGACTCCTAGTGTCAGTACATCCACACAATGTTTCGTTCCCTCTTTCAGAGAATGGATGTTACAACAGTAACCAAGACGTTACCTGTACCACAGGTTACTGAGCAGGTAGATATGACAGTGGACCATCTGCCCTGAACAGCTCTCTCCACTGAAACAGCATCAAATGAGTAGTACTGGTATGTGATGTTTGGACTGGTGAGGTCTCCATACTCTTGCCCATATTTCCGAAACACCTACAAAATTTGCAAATCGTTACAAGTAAAAATGAAAGTCATAAACGATGAATGTGCAGAAACAAAGTAAGATGATAATACAGATTCTGCACACCTGTATGTGGATCTTGTTTGTGACTGGTCCAGAAATAGTGAGCTCTTCAGTTTGAGGTTGGTGGTCAGGTGCGAGGTAGAGGTTATAGATTATGGGGCTCTTCTCCAGAGGTGAGGGGTATGTGATGCTTAGCCCTGGGCTTCCATCTCCAGACACCACATATTTATCATTTAATAACACCGCTGTGGGAAGGAGGGACATTTCTTTCATATAGTCTTTGAACTGTATTTATTATTTGGTTGGACATTATACTGTATTATAGGCATCAGTGTGTCTATTATCAAATGCAAGAAAATACAATACTTACAGGTAGATACATATAAATTGGCATTTTTTAAAGACATTTATTAAGCATTTGTTAATCTAAATAAATAAATCAACATTCAACAAGAAAACATTATATTTAACAAAAAGTGACAGTAAAGATGTAATATTAGAAAATATTTCTGTTTCACATAAATGCTGTCCTTTCTGATTCATCAAAGAATCCTGAACAAAAATGTTTCAACGAATATATTAAACATTTGTTTTCGACGTTGATAATAAATGTTTCTTGAGCACCAAATCAGCATATTAGAATAATTTCTAAAGGAACATGTGACACTGAGTAAATTGTAATATTTGTAATAATGTTTCAAAATATTACTGTTTTACTGTATTTTTAAAAACATAAATGCAGCTTTGGTGAACATCAGATATATATTTAAAAAAATGCAAAAAAAAAAAAAAAACTTTGAATGGGAGTGTATATGAGGTCAATCCCCTTTTCTAACTTGGAATAGCCTTGACCAATGCTTGTAACAAGAGTGTTCAAGGATTTAGTGCTAATTAGTTCTAAAAATTCTAAACTATTTAATCATGAAATATCCAGCTAAATTTCATTCTCTCAGATACTCACATTCCATCATACAATACAACTTCAACACCAAACTGTGTAAACAACAGTGTTTAGCCCTTCTTACAGGATTCACAACTGTATTCTGCAGTTGTGTAAACTTAGCTATACTCACCAAGGTGTGTAAAAACGGGCTTTGTGTTAATCACATGAACCTGAGAGGTGTTCATAGGAAGGGTGAGGAAAGTGACATACTCTTGAAAAGACAACAGACAAAAAGAGGTTATTGTGCATATAGGTAAGCAAATAACAGGACAAATTATGGATATTTCTGAAAATGACCCCTACCTACCTCCAGCCTCTCCACCTGAATAGCTGTTTGAGATTAACTGGCAGGTGGAGCCATTGCCCCCACACACCCCACACACATCCTCCAACTTCCCAGAATGCATAACTCCATCACAGCCAAACAGCTAACCAGGGAAGTAAACCATTATGTAGAAATTATACTTGTTAAATATTCATTCACTGTCCAATTTGAAAGTCAAAGTGGACAGAAACATATTTCAGTTTTAAAAGAAGTAAACTTTGTTTACGTTATGAGTGTGTGGCATTACCTGGCACTTTCCACCCAAACAGGCAGAAATGGAACCACGTGGTACAGTGTTACCAGCTTCACACCGTGTCCCATCAATGAACTGAGACCCACGACTCACCATGAAGTCCTGCTCACGTGAGCGACACATCAGTTTACACTGAGCATCACCTGGAAGGGAGAGAAAGACATTAGAACAGAGAAAACAACAAAGGACAAATTCAACTGGAAGACCTTTGCTAGGTTGACCTGAGGTGTAGCTGACGGCAGGGATCCAGGTGTAGACTGAGCTGGAGTCTGTAGACACTGAAAGAGGATGCTGGTCTGTGGCTGAGCACTGCTGAGACATGAATTCCAGCTGAGTCGACTCACAGGGCTGTAACAAACAACGGCAAGCCAGGTATCTCACCATGAATTTACTTGGTTTAATTTGTAACGTCATTTAAAGTTACGTCTTCAACTTTCTTGCACTAAAACAGTAGTAACATTTATCTTACAGTTTACATGAAAACTTTTCACCCTCTCTCGGACCATTAAACAGGCTGTTTTTGCTACTGTACCTGTAACACTTATTAATGCAAATGGCCTCTGTTATTAAAGGTGTCATGAAATCAAAATTGACCCTATTTACTTTGTTAGCCCACATTACTAGTATTGTGGTGAACAATTAATCTGTTAATCTGAAAGTTAATACACATAAAACAAATTGTTTGTTGTGATAATCTTTAATCAAAATCTGAAAATGTGCTTCTGCTCTGGAATGGCGTTCTTTCTCTGATGAAGTCAGTTTAATAGCTTGATTTGAATATCCTTAACCACGAGCGATGGAGAGTAGTGTAGTTACAAATGTATTAAATGTTTAATTAGGTTCCAATACAATAGTATTTAAACTGTACAGTGTTTTCCATTTTGTGGCATAGATGATGAGATTTAAAGAGCAATCCTGCTTGCTGACATTAACCGTTTGTCACTTCTCTAAGTACAGCTGGGCCTTTGTCTTTATGATAATGTTAAGGTTTGAGTGATCCATTAACCTTTTGTCAATTCTCAAAGTACAGCTGGGCTGGGAAATCTCCAGTGGTGGACGAAGTACACATACCATGTACTTGAGTAAAAGTAAAGATATTTAAGGTAAAATATTACTCAAGTAAAAGTAGAAGTGCTGCCTTTAAACATTCACTTGAGTAAAAGTACAAAAGTATTTGCCTTCAAATGTACTTAAGTATCCAAGTACTTTGATTTTTTTATGGCTAAAATGTCCTATTATAATTTGTCACAAGACTCTTGCTTAACTCAGTCTAAGTGAAGACTATTGTCACTCTTGGCACACCAATCTATTAATGAAATGACATTAATTAGTCTGATATAAATATATATAGTATATATATATATATTTGATTTGAATTAATTGTTTGTGTGTTTAATTTTGGAAGGAAGGGGACTGTTCCCATAAGGTATAAAACATTTACAGTATTTACTGTAGGCCTATATATTTTTCTCCAGCGCCATATATTTTTCTCCAAAACGTATTAATGCAGTGTTTCTGCTAGGGTACTCGCCAGAAAAAAAAAGCTATTTGTCAACGCGATTTGTTTGCAACTATTGAGAGCTACACGAATAACGTGACCGCGCGGCGTCGAGATCACTGTCACAACCATCTATGTTCGCAACTCTCATATTTAACGGCTCTGGTTCGGCTTAGTAGATACCGCCAAGGCAAGTTCAAAACAAAGCGTGTGCGCTGTACTGTGATTGGTGGCTCGTTTGACTAGTTACGTTTTTATCCACTCATAAATAAAAAGGAACGACTGATTTAGAAAATGTAGTATAGTAAAAAGTAAGATATTTGACTTTGAAATGTAGTGGAGTTAAAGTAAAAGTCTCCCAAAATTTAAATACTTGAGTAAAGTACAGATACACAAAAAAGCTACTTAAGTACAGTAACGAATTACATTTACTTTGTTACTGTCCACCACTGGAAATCTCTGCAAACGAGCCGACTCATTTACACACCCCCTTTATGTAATTGATCCCACCCAGTTGAAATCTATATAAACTACAATGTAAGATTCCCTTAGTTTAGACTTGACGATGATTGCAGCTACCCACAGCTTGTGTTCTCAATAAAGAATCCTGCTGAAGATACCACCAAGTCTCCTGGTCTTCGCTTCTGAGTTTCCTACTCTTTAGAAGAAAAAAATTTACAAGAGGAGCTAAGCTAAAATAAAAGCCCACTCTCTATTCAATATTCCGTTTTACTTGTAAATACGTCACAACACTGAAGTAAAGTCAATTGCAACTTCCGGTTCACAGGGACTTTAAGGTGCAGTCACACTACACTTTGTTCCATTTCCGTTTGTCCACACTTTCGCTACTTTCTTCTAGGTCAGGGTTCCCCAAACTGGGGTTTGTTAACCCTGGAGAGAACCACAGGAATGAGTTGATGAAAAACAATAGGTTACTTTCGTAACCCCGGTTCTCTGAAACATCGAGTGGAGAGATCCACCTATGGGAAGGGCATCCGTACCTGACATCTACAGAAGCGTCCAATTGCACCAAGTCTGGCTAGGCAGGCAGAAGCGCGCAGCCAATGCCAGGTAAGGCCCCACCCCCTTACCTGAGGGCATATAATGCCTGCAAGCGCTGCTGTTCTCCAGTAAGTATATTCGCATCTCGTGCGACAAGCGGGGCAAAACTGGTGGATCTCTCCACTCGATGTTTCAGAGAACCGGGGTTACAACACTAACCTTTCATCATCTCTTTTGTTCTCTTTCATCATCTCGTGTTCGAGATACACCTATGGGAGAGACATGGACTGCTCCCCGATTGCCCAATACACTCACAGTGAGGTTCTGTTAGCCAGAGAAGGACGATCGCCCCAGGGAGGCGGTGCCTGACACATCCCATAATCATGAACCTGCAATCCTGACGCACACACATAACTGCTGTGCACATGCAGGACATATGTATGTGGCACACACACGAATATAACCCCAGCAACACACATATGTATATATATATATATATATATATATATATATATATATATACACTCACCTAAAGGATTATTAGGAACACCTGTTGAATGTCTCATTAATGCAACTATCTAATCAACCAATCACATGGCAGTTGCTTCAATGCATTTAGGGGTGTGGTCCTGGTCAAGACAATCATCTGAACTCCAAACTGAATGTCAGAATGGGAAAGAAAGGTGATTTAAGCTATTTTGAGCGTGGCATGGTTGTTGGTGCCAGACGGGCCGGTCTGAGTATTTCACAATCTGCTCAGTTTCTGGAATTTTCACGCACAGCCATTTGTAGGGTTTACAAAGAATGGTGTGAAAAGGGAAAAACATCCAGTATGCGGCAGTTCTGTGGGTGAAAATGCCTTGTTGATGCTAGAGGTCAGAGGAGAATGGGCCGACTGATTCAAGCTGATAGAAGAGCAACTTTGACTGAAATAACCACTCGTTACAACCGAGATATGCAGCAAAGCATTTGTGAAGCCACAACACGCACAACCTTGAGGCGGATGGGCTACAACAGCAGAAGACCCCACCGGGTACCACTCATCTCCACTACAAATAGGAAAGAGAGGCTACAATTTGCAAGATCTCACCAAAATTGGACAGTTGAAGACTGGAAAAATGTTGCCTGGTCTGATGAGTCTCGATTTCTGTTGAGACATTCAGATGGTAGAGTCAGAATTTGGCGTAAACAGAATGAGAACATGGATCCATCATGCCTTGTTACCACTGTGCAGGCTGGTGGTGGTGGTGTAATGGTGTGGGGGATGTTTTCTTGACACACTTTAGGCCCCTTAGTGCCAATTGGGCATCGTTTAAATGCCACGGCCTACCTCAGCATTGTTTCTGACCATGTCCATCCCTTTATGGCCACCATGTACCCATCCTCTGATGGCTACGTCCAGCAGGATAATGCACCATGTCACAAAGCTCGAATCATTTCAAATTGGTTTCTTGAACATGACAATGAGTTCACTGTACTAAAATGGCCCCCACAGTCACCAGATCTCAACCAAATAGAGCATCTTTGGGATGTGGTGGAACGGGAGCTTCGTGCCCTGGATGTGCATCCCACAAATTTCCATCAACTGCAAGATGCTATCCTATCAATATGGGCCAACATTTCTAAAGAATGTTTTCAGCACCTTGTTGAATCAATGCCACGTAGAATTAAGGCAGTTCTGAAGGCGAAAGGGGGTCAAACACAGTATTAGTATGGTGTTCCTAATAATCCTTTAGGTGAGTGTATATATATACACCCAGGAAGGAATGTAAATGCATGCTGGGTGACAGGAATGAGCATGGCCTGCCCGCCCATTCACCCCCTGTTCTTTTACTTCCAATGGGTAATTGGAAAAGAAAAAGGGGTCAAAGGGAAGGGCTAAGAAGACCCCACCTCTAAAACAGAATGTGCTACCGAGAATCTGGTGAGATCCAGCCGGTAGGAACGCACAAAGGCATGAGAAGAAGCCCAACTGGCAGTAGAGCATATGTCCTGCAGTGACACTCCCCTAAACAAAGCCCAAGAGGCAGCTAAGCCCCTCGTGGAATGAGCTCTGATGTCCCCTGGGGGCTGCACTCCCTTTGATTCATATGCCAAAGCTATAGCATCCACAAGCCAATGTGAGATGCGTTGCTTAGATATGGGACTCCCTCTGTGAGGGGGTGCCCATGAAATAAAGAGCTGGTCGCTCTTCCGGAAAGCACTGGTCCTGGCCATATATGTCTGTAAGGCATGGACAGGACAAAGAGCATTCAGCTTCTGATCCTCCGTGGAGGAAAAAGGTAGAGGGTGAAAAGCAGACAGCTCTAACACCTCCCATGTGAACGCAGGGAAGCATTTAGGCATTAGGCTTAAGGGAAACCTTATCTCCACTAAGAGAGAATTTAGTGCACAATGAATGAACCGAGAGTGCATGTAGCTCATGCAGCAAAGCCATCTTGAAAGACAGCAGCTTTAGGGAAATACTTCCCAGAGGCTCAAACGGATATTGAGATAGAACCTGCAGCACCATGGAGAGGTCCCACTCAGGAACAGTTCTCCTTATGACTGGCAAAGAGCGCATAAACCCTTCATAAATCTGCAGATTAGAGGGTGCTGCCCGACTGTAGAGCCCTCAAAGCCCACATGAAAGGCAGAAATTGGCCATTACACCACCCTTCAAACACTTGCCACTTACAACCATATAAGGACCGTGTAGAAACGGGCCTGGCATTCTGTATAGTAGCAATCACACGTGGCGAAAGCCCCAGTGCGCTTATGTTCGTCCTCTCACGGGCCAGGCCCAGAGAGCCACCCTGTCTGGGAGTGAGTGATAAATCCCCCCATTCGCTTGGGACAATAGGTCTGTACGGAGGGGGAGGCGCCACGGCTGGGCATATAACAGAAGGATTATCTCTGCCAGCCATGGTGCTTTGGGCCACCTGGGTGCTATCAGAATGAGAGACAGGCCCTGCTCTCTCACCCTGGCCAGTGTGGGAATTATCAGGCCTAGGGGAAGAAAAGCATATGGCAGCACTTCAGGCCATGGGTGGGCCAGTGCATTTACCCCGAGGGGAGCGTCCACGTCCTTTAGCGAGAAGAATGGGTGGAACGGAATGGAATGGAACCGACCGGTTCATCGACGAATGGGAGGTTTCCCGCGAAGATGTCATCTTCGGGTAATGCAGGATTGGGCTGGTCAAGCCAGTTGAGGGTAGCCCGGGAAGCCCCCGATATGGCATCGTCGTCACGAAAAAATAAGAAGAGCGTGGGCGGCTCAGGATACAAACACAGCTAAACTGGCTGAATGACCCTGAAGACTGTCACATCTGGAAGAGGCTGATCTAGCGATATGTCCTCCTGAAGACACACAAGTGAGCAGCCTAAAATCCAACCGAGCTGTATTCGTGCAGAGATCACGAGAAGCGAATGTCAACCGGAGAACAGCAGCGCTTGCAGGCGTTATATCCCCTCAGGTAAGGGGGTGGGGCCTTATATAGTATATATAGTACTATATAGTTCTCTTACGAGAGGTTCTCTCGTATTGCGTAAGCTAGCTTACGCTGCGGGAAAGATTCATCTTTGCTGAGAGTTTGAAGCCAAAAAATTATTTCATAATTTGTATCCATTGACAACGCAGTTCCTCTGCGGCAGACCTAGAGCAGGCTAGCTAGCAGCTCATTGGTTCGCTCAGAGAGAACTGCTTAAGCCTATGGGAGAGCGGGGCTGAACCCGCTGCCAATGAGAAGCACCCGCGCGCTCATTGCATCATGGCCCGCCAGAATGGGCGTGGCTATGGTGTATATAACAGTCTCTCCCAGGCTTATATGTTGATTCATTTCATCTTCAGCGAGCTACACGCTTCTGCTGTCCTGAGAAAAGCCGTCGCCGTCGAGAAGGCATCACTCTAGCGAGCTCCCGGACCCTGAAGAAGCCGGCCGTCTTCGCCACCTTCAGCCGCCCTGCAAGCTAGTGCCACCCGACGACTGTATCCTTTTTTTCTCGATATCTGAAAGAGCGAGCGTCTTTGTAAAGATGCCTCGTTTTTCCTGCGGCTCTTGCCGCGCTCCTCTCGAGGACGGAGACCGCCATGTCATTTGCGCTATCTGCCTGGGACTCGAGCATGCAGAACTCGCCCTCGCGGATGGAGGATGCGACTTCTGTGAGAGCCTGCCGTTGTCGTCCCTGCGGGCACGACTTCTGGCGGCACAATCCGCTCCCGCGCCGCCTCTCTCTTCGCCGCGTAAAAAGAAACGCCGCGCCCAGAGGCCGCCGGAGCCCCCTGCGGAACCATGCGGGCCGCCGCCGCCGCTTCCCGCTCTCCCTCCCCGCCCCAGCCGGACATACAGTTGCCGCCGAGTGGCCGCTCTGTCGCTTCCGATGACGCCGCGGAGGAGAAGGATTCCTGTTCACTGCTCGCGTCAGACAGTGAGGAGTGGTCATCGCTCGGATCCACGAGAGAGTCGGCGGGGACCCGCGCCGGAATAGAGGAGGAACTAATGCGCCTCCTCTCACAGGTCGTCGAACGCCTCGGTCTCGAGTGGTCTCCTCCACCCGAGCAGGCCCCGAACCGGATGGACGGCAGCTTTTTTCATCGGCGCTCGACCCCCGCGTGCAACCGGGCCGCCCCATTCCTGCCTGAACTTCACACAGAGCTGACGAAGTCCTGGAATGCCCCGCTCTCGGCTAGAAACCGCTCCGATATATCCGCCTCGCTGCGCTCAGTGGACGGAGCCGCCGAAAAAGGTTATTCAGCCATGCCGCCCGTTGAGGACTTGGTCGCCGCACACCTCTGCCCGCCCTCTGCTAGATGGCGCTCTTCCCCCACGCTTCCTTCAAAAGCTTGCAGAGCGACCTCGAGCTTTCATGCTCGCGCTTATGCCGCCGCCGGTCAGGCCGCCTCAGCGCTACATTCTATGTCTGTCCTCCAAGTGTTACAGAGCGATATTCTCCGTGAGTGGGCCGAGAGCGGTAGAAACCCCTCCTCCGCTGTCACGGATCTGAGAAGTGCTACGGACCTCGCCCTTCGCGCCACTAAAGCCGCCGCACAAGCTCTGGGGAGATGCATGGCCAGCCTTTGTGTATCCGAGAGACACTTATGGCTCACGCTCGCCGACATGAGAGATTCTGAGCGCGCCGCGTTTCTTAACGCGCCCCTCTCCCCGACGGGCCTCTTTGGATCTGCTGTCACGGGAATCGTCGATCGCTTTTCCGAGGTCCAGAAAGCCACTCAGGCCATGAATTTGTTTCTGCCCCGCCGCGCTAGCTCTTCCGCAGGCCGCTCTCGTGAGCCTCCTGCCAGAGCTCCACCGCAGCGCCCTCCTCCGCAGACTCAAACAGCCCTCGCTCTCGCTCTGACAGCCGCCGCAGACCGCCGCCCCCACGGGGCCCGCGACCCAAGATCACGCTGAAGCCTGATCATCAGAAGTCTGCCTAGCAAAGTTAAGAAAACGACGGCGCTCTCCCGCTGCGGCCGGACCGCCGTCAAAGCTTCGCCCTCTGCCAGTCCCCGTTGTTTCGCCGACTGCTGTAGTGTTTACCGCCACAAACAAGCCGGTGTCCCTGCCCGCTTGCGAGCGTCAAAAAGCCGTTTTTACGGCTACCCAGAGAAATCTCAAAAAGAGAAAATATGCCGGTTGAGTAGAAAATGTGCCCACAATCATGTGTTCACCCATACACACAAGCATAACATATCCCGTGTCTCTCTCAGAGCCCCATCACATGAAACGGGCACAGCCCGCTCTAATATCAGAGAACATAAACACGCCCACGAGTTCATGCGCGTGTCCCCCCTCTCCTCACTCTGTTTCACGGCCCATAGACTCCTCTCTGAGTGCAAGTCCCGTTGCCACACACATTCAAAGCGCGCCCACACACTGTGTCCAGCCCGCTATGTACAGCAATCAGGGCGATATAGCCATTCGGCCACTAGCCGCATGCTCCAAAGCGTGGGAAGCCATTCCAGGCATTTCCCCGTGGGTGCTAAGCATTATAAAGAACGGCTATCTGCTACAGTTTCGCCGCCCCCCGCCTCGTGCGCGCGCTCGGCTCGAATCTACTGTCAGCCCGCTGGCCGCCGGCACGCTCCGCTCAGAAATTGCGACGCTGTTACAAAAGGGCGCCATAGAGAGAGTCCCGCCATCTATGACCGAGTCGGGGTTTTACGGCCGTTATTTTCTGGTTCCCAAGAAAGACGGCGGCCTCAGACCGATTTTAGATCTCAGGTTTTTGAACAAAGTGCTCATGAAGAGACCGTTCAAGATGCTCACTACCAGGAAACTCCTCGCGCAAGTGCGCCAGGGGGACTGGTTCATCTCTCTAGACCTGAAAGACGCCTATTTTCAGATCCAGATAAATCCCCGTCACAGGCAATTCTTACGTTTCGCCTTCGAGGGTCATGTTTATCAATACGCCGTTCTCCCGTTCGGCTTATCCCTGGCGCCCCGTACATTCACGAAGTGCATGGATACGGCGCTCACCCCCCTGCGGAGTCAGGGGCTGCGCATATTGAATTATCTGGACGACTGGCTGATTTTGGCCCAATCACAGACGGAGCTTCTGTCGCACCGCGCAGTTCTCCTCGACCATCTGAAAACGCTGGGCCTCTCTGTCAACTGGACAAAGAGCTCCCTTCAACCCAGTCAATCGATTTCCTTTCTAGGAATAGATTTGAACTCGGTCACGATGACGCCTCGCCTGTCCACACAGCGCGCGCGCAGTGTTCAGCGACTAGCCGCCTCGTTTCAGATGGGCACCCGCACACCTCTGAAAACTTTTCAGAGGATGCTGGGTTACATGGCCTCAGCCTCCGCTGTGCTTCAGCTGGGCCTTCTGCACATGCGCCCGCTTCAGCTTTGGTTAAACAGCCGTGTACCCCACCGCGCGTGGAACATGGGCCGCCAGCTGATCAGGGTTACGCAGACATGTCTCACGGCGCTGCAGCCATGGACAGTAGCAGAATGGTTTCGGCAGGGCGTCACGATGGGGACCTTTTCCCGCCGAAAAGTCATCTCGACAGATGCATCCAACACGGGTTGGGGTGCAGTCTGCGAGGGCTCACCGGCCTTCGGCCATTGGTCGACTCAGGAAAGCCCCTTACACATAAACTGTCTGGAAATGCTTGCGGTCGAGAACGCGCTCTCGCGCTTCCTCCCGCTCATTCGGGGACACCATGTCCTGATCCGTTCGGACAACATGGCTGTGGTCTCCTATCTCAACCGTCAGGGCGGTGTCAGATCCAGGAATCTCTTTCTACTGACACACCGCATTTTAGTTTGGTCTCAGAGCCGCCTGCTCTCGCTCAGAGCGACGCATGTGCCGGGCCATCTGAACGACGGTCCAGACATACTGTCCAGAAACCTCATCTCCACAGGAGAATGGTCCCTGAACACACAAACGGTCCAAATACTGTGGCGGCTATTCGGCAGAGCAGAAGTGGACCTCTTCGCGTCAGAAGAGAACGCTCACTGCCCAATATTTTTTTTCAAGGAGCGAGGACGCGCTAGCCCAGGAATGGCCTCGCCGCCCGCTCTATGCATTCCCTCCGATCGCTCTGTTACCGCAGGTAATTCAGAGGATCAGGGACACACGCCACTCGGTGCTCCTCATAGCTCCGCGCTGGGAGAGTCAGAATTGGGTTCCGGAGCTCACTCAGCTGTCACAGACAGCCCCGTGGCCCATCCCAGTCAGAGCAGATCTCCTCTCTTAAGCTCGCGGCACGATCTGCCACCCCCATCCACGGCGCTGGGCGCTACATGCATGGGTGATCAACGACTATTCGTCGATTTGCCAGAGGGAGTAAGAAACACTATCATACAGGCTAGAGCACCTTCCACGAGAAGGCTCTATGCGTCTAAATGGTCTGTGTTCTCAAAATGGTGCACCGACAAACATCTGGACCCACGGTCATACGAGGTGCCGTCTTTGCTAGTTTTCCTTCAAGAGATGCTGGACAAGGGCAGGTCCCCCTCCACTCTCAAGGTTTACGTGGCAGCCGTCGCGGCGTTCTCTGAACCCCGACGCGCTCAGTCCCTGGGCAAAGACGAGTTAGTCATCCGCTTCCTCAGGGGAGCTAAGAGGATGAACCCTCCGCGGCCCCCTTCGGTTCCTATCTGGGATCTTTCTATAGTCCTCGAAGCTATGAAAGCACCCCCGTTCTGTGGACCTAAAATACCTCTCGCTCAAAACCGTTTTTCTGACGGCTCTGTCCTCAGTAAAACGCGTGGGGGATCTTCACGCGCTCTCATCCAGCGCCGCGTGTCTTGAGCTTGGACCGAATGATTCTGTTGTCATTCTCAAACCTAGGCATGGCTATGTCCCGAAGGCGATTGGTACCCCGTTCAGGGCTCAGATTATTTCCCTATCGGCTCTGCCTTCATCCGATAGTGAGCGCGACGCCAATCTCCTCTGCCCGGTGCGGGCTCTGAGATTGTACACTACGCGCGCTGCCGCGTTCAGACGCGCTGAGCAGCTTTTCGTGTCGTTTGGGGGGCGCACCAAAGGTCTGGCCGCCTCTAAACAGACACTGTCTAGATGGATAGTGGACGCTATCGCCTCTGCTTACGCATCTAAATGCCTGCCCTGCCCTCTGGGCATCAGGGCGCACTCCACTAGAGGCATGGCCTCATCGTGGGCATGGTCCTGTGGAATTTCCATTCATGACATTTGTGTGGCCGCGGGATGGGCCTCCCCGTCCACTTTTGTCAGATTTTACAACTTGGAAGTTCCCGCCTTGCAGGCAAAATTACTAGCTGTCTAAAGACCAGCTCCCTAAGAAGCTGCATTACTGGGAGTCCCTCACACAACCGGTTCGCCCCTTGTGCTCTCCTTAGATGCTTATGTATACACTTCATGTGCCCGCTCTGCCGGCCTCATATTACATTCACTCCACGTTAAAAATCCCCCGGTATCACCCTGGGATTCATGAGTGGATTCATAGCGCGCACGGCGTTGACCAGGTGTTCCCGCAGCGTAAGCTAGCTTACGCAATACGAGAGAACCTCTCGTAAGAGAACAAATTGGTTACCTAACGTAACCTCGGTTCTCTCTAGAAGAGGGAACGAGTATTGCGTTCCCGGCCGTGCTTGCGCTACTAGCGTTTCGCTTCACGCTGAAATAAATCAACATATAAGCCTGGGAGAGACTGTTATATACACCATAGCCATGCCCATTCTGGCGGGCCATGATGCAATGAGCGCGCGGGCGCTTCTCATTGGCAGCGGGTTCAGCCCCGCTCTCCCATAGGCTTAAGCAGTTCTCTCTGAGCGAACCAATGAGCTGCTAGCTAGCCTGCTCTAGGTCTGCCGCAGAGGAACTGCGTTGTCAATGGATACAAATTATGAAATAATTTTTTGGCTTCAAACTCTCAGCAAAGATGAATCTTTCCCGCAGCGTAAGCTAGCTTACGCAATACTCGTTCCCTCTTCTAGAGAGAACCGAGGTTACGTTAGGTAACCGATTCGTTTTCTCTGTCGTTTGTTGTGAATGTAATGGTTGCTGTTGGTCCTGTGTTCTTTGTTGCCGTTCTGTTTCTTTCATTAAACTTCTGCAATTAAATGTCATGATCCTGGTATTTTCCTCTATCTCTTTCTTCCCCTGCTGTAACACACACACACTAGGGGTGGGCGCTATACCGGAACGTGAATACCGGTATTATGTTGTGCCATGATATGGATTTTGCGATACCGAGGATACCGTATTCATAAATTCAAATTTTGCAGTTGTATTGTTGTGTTCAATTCGGTACTCTTTACAACTGTTAACACTAATGACGATACAGAATCGAATACGCTGTTTAAGGAAATGGCTGATTTGGCGCTTCATACGCGTGAAGTTGCTGAGGCGATTAACCGCTGTCCTGTGACGCGCTCAATGAAGGACCATAACGTATAACACATCCCTAGTGCTAAGCGGCTGTTCATAAAGGATGCATCTTTTGCGGTGGAATGGGAAATAACAAGGTAATGAGACGCAAGTTTGACTTTTAACTTGAGCGCAGCATTTTTAGAGTGCCGTTTCATTTCTGAGACGCGGGTGCAACACCAAAACAAGTTCGTCAAGCACAAAAAAACGTTAAAGTTCTAGGCTGGATGTTTGAGATGTCATGTTTTCATGAAGGTTGAAAGACTGAAAGCTGCTATTATTATCTTTGTTTTTACAAAACATTTACTGCTAATAATATTATCCACGTGGAGACATTTCCCCGCAATGTAACGTTAGGTTATGAATAGTCTCAGCCTCAGACGTCACGCCCACGGAACGTTGGCTAAACGTTCCCGTCAGTCTGAAGGTCTGGCTACGCGAGACTAGGTTATAAAATAACTCTTAAAACACATTTCTACATGATTTTGCATCAATTTCATGCAAAAAAATCAGGGGTTTTCTCACTTTTTTCAATATTTTCATCTTTACTTCATTGGCAATCAACTATTCCCCTAAGTTATGACATCAGTCAATATGCCATTCTTTTCACCAAACAGTATACTCATTCCACAGAAAAAATTATGAAAATCCAAACAAAATCAATGGATCTGTGATGATTTCACTGCTAGTTGGCGATCAACAGGCTCAGAACTTCAATTTAATTTTTGACTACTCTCAAAATTCCGAAAGACATACTGGATATTTAACAGGGTTTTTAATGTCCACATTATTAAACATCATGTCCTAGGCATCTTTTTAATTTAAACATAACCCTGTTCTCCCAATGGAAATGTGTCACACAAGAAATATAATAAAAATGACTTTCATTATTTTATTGCCTCAGATGACAACTATTACAACTTTAACGGAACAAAATAGGATAACATAACTTAATTAACTAGGTGCAGGTCCCTGTGAGGTGGGATAATCAGGAGCACACTGCAGATACTGCTCTGGAGACAGACCTTGACCCTCACCACCTGAGGAGACAGCAAACAAGACCGGCAGGGCGGGTTATACAGCAGCGCGATAAAAGATGCACACCCCTTTCTCTCTCTCGTGGCCTACTTACGTGTCCCTGTCTTCAAGCGCAATTTCAATCCTTGAACATCTGTTGGGGTCCCCGGTGCAGAGACATGCAATGCTACACTTTACATTGGCTCTTGCACAGGAGCATCCTCGGGCACACATGCTTTTCTTGCAGCGGCAGTATTTGATGTGTTTGAGTTCAGCAGGTTTTGCCTCTTTCAGCATCATGGTTGCCACCAATTTTCCATTGACAAGATGTCTCCCAAAATCAGTGGCAGCTGGGTAGGTTGGCTTAACCATGTGTGCCCGCTTACACACAGCCAACTGATGCAGGGCTCGGCGAATGTGTAATAGGAAGGCATCTTCAGTTGGTGGAAGGCAACGCATGTCTCCTTTGATGCTCACAAAGAGATGGGCTCGCAGTGCATCTAGAGTACCACCAAAGTTACTCCTGTCATAGAGTGACACAATGTATCGCCGTGCTGCTGTTATAACTTCTTCCTGAACATCCAGGCTTTCCTCAGGGTCACCATACCTAGACAGCGGCAGAAGGTCTGTCAGGTGTTTAATAGCAGTTGTGTAGGCACGCCTTTTTCCTCTTCTGTACAGATAGCTCACTGTGTCACATCCGGTAAGTATGTAGGTGCTGAGGAGAAGGGATGTAAGATCTGAAGCTGCAACATCATACTTCCCCGCCAGAGCTTCTGTGATGGCATGAACAGGTAGGAAGATATCCATCGTCTTCACCCACAGCTCCTGCAGCCCATCCATGTGTGTTATGTAGTACATGCACATCATGATCACATCTGTGTCAGTCGCAACCACTACAGCCTGTTTGTGGTGCAGAATTTGAACTGAGTATGCAATGTGAGCAAACATCCTGGTATCTGCCTCTTCATGTTTCTCACAGCAAAGTTCTGGAAGCTCAACCTGACAATCCGCTGACAAGAGGACAGTGCGACCAGGATCACAAAAGATTCCACCAAGAATAAGTGTGCATCCTGCAGGAAGTGACTTGTTCTGAGCTGCCCATGCTTCCCCCATGTAGTTCAACAGATTAGCTTTATTCAGTGGATTGTGAATGAAGCCTTTCCATTCAGGTATAGGGAGAGTATCATATGGCTTGTACTCCTTCATTTTGCTGGGGCAGGTCTTCATCCTCTTCTCTCGTTCCTCACCTTTCAGACTTTCAGCAGGGGAGACATCATATCGATCACCAACAAAGTGGATGCAGTCACACTTGTCTGGGATGATTCCAAGGAGCTGCCTTAGGTACTTTCCTTGCAGTTCATGGAAGGAGCTGCTCCCAAGATGTTGGTAACGTTGAATGAACGCCATGGCATCTACTACCATTACAACAGGCTTGTCAGACGGCGGTAGTTTGTCCACTTCCCTCCATGAGCTGCCAAGAGCTGTCTTGATTGCAGCCAGGTAGTCTGCCTTGTTTCCTTTACGCATTGCGTAACTTTGGTCAAGGGACGGATCTGGCTCAAACAGAGAGGCTGGGCAACTTGTCCATTCATGGCCAAACACTTCCACCTTCCTTTCTTCCTCTAAGTCCTGAACAAAGTACAGGTTCCGCACAACTGCACTCTCCTCCTCATAGACCTTTTTGGCTTTGAATGCCATAGACATTGACTTCTTTGGCTTTGCTGTGAAGGTTGAAAGTTTAATTTGGGCTACTTTCTCACTGTCTGTTCTTCTTGCTGCAGCCAGTGCCTCCCGTCCTTTTTCACAAGCGCAGATCAAGTCAGCAGATGTGGCTTTGTGGCCTGTTGAAATGTTGATCAGCTCCTGTTCTTCACATGTAAAAGGATTGATCATCTGGCTGTTGATGACATCTGTTATTTTCCTTACACCTTCTGCCTCCTTTGCACCTTGGCTGTCCTTGTGGTGTTTGGTGTCATCCGCATCCAGGTGTGCCATAGCCTTTGTCTGCTCTGACACAGCTGTCAGAACTGGAAGATCTTTCAAGTATTTCTCCATGGCTGCTGGCTGCTGACTGATGCCAGTGAAGAGTTTTGTCTTGGCGTCACGATTGTAGGTTTTTTCAAGTGCCATGTCTGTCCAGACACCATTGAACCGTCCTTCTGTTTGACGTACAGTGAACTTCCCATCCTTAAATTCCCTATATATGTTTGGAGCTAGTGTAGGCAAGCTTCTCATAGCTTCTAGGTAGTGGGGCAGGCAGGATACATACTTGTAGTGGCCAGCAGCTACAAGGTATGGTAACATCTTTTCCACTTCAGCCAGGTGTTCCTCCCACAGACCTGCACGCTCAGCATGGATGAACCGTCTAATAATCATCACCATATCCATGTACATTAGCCACAGCTTTGTGGTAGGTGAGGTACGTGCTTCATCAAACTCAGCCATCAAACATGACAGCTTTTTCAGTTGGTCAGTTGCATCAGCACACGCAGAAGTTGCCTTCTCTACATCCTCTTCTAACAGGGCATCTAGGAGTAGCTGGACATTGTTGCTAAGCACACACATGTACTCCAAGTCCTTCTCTTCATCGACCAACCATCTAGCAAATGCTTCCCAGTGTAGGGCAAACATGGCTGCATACACCACAGTGTGTGCGTGCAGCATTGCATAGTAGTCTTTCCCACTGATGATTTTGTTTGCTGTTCCACGGAGACAGACATCAGCTTCGACCATGATGTCTTCGATTCCAGTGGACTGCATCAAATGCCCAATGGCTCCAAGGAAATTCTGAGCAATATGAAAGCCACCCATGCGCAAGATAAGTTTGGCATACTTCTCTTTGTTCTTCTTTTGCAGACTCAGAACCACTTCATAGATTGCTTGGTCACATGTGATGATGGCATACTCTTGACCATGTTTTCTCGACACATTCATGCAGTACTGAACAGACTGTTCAACCACGTCTGGGTTTGTTGGTGACTTGGGGAAGAAGGGACCATAGCTGATCACAGTTGCAGGTATGGTATCTGGGATTAGAAATGCTTGGAATGAACTCCATGTTGGAGCAGCGCAACTTGGTTTCAGGTCCTCAAATAGTACAGTAGGGCAGCTATGCACCAAATGCCAGAGGATGTTCAGGTGGTCAAGAGGTTCTGCTAGACACAAAGGAAGCTTAGGCTCTGTTTCAACTCCAACCAGTGAGCAACTCTTTTGACGATCTTTTAAACTGAGGTGGCTTTCCTTGGTTTGAAAAGGCTGAGAAGATTCCAGGGCTGGTTGGCGGGTTTTCAGTATAGGTAAACTAACCGTTGGTATGGGGTCTTCATCTGGACTCTTGTACTGGAATATGACGTGTGTTGTTCCATGCAGTGTTCGTCCATCCTTTGTGTACTCTTGGAAGTCAAGGTTATCAAATGCAAACTGTGTGAATCGTCCACCCTTCAGGTTTGTTGGTATGAAGGCACCATCCCTAGTTGTCTGCTCTTCAACTGCCATTGCCATTGTTGTAATATATCTCTGTGCTTCTTTGTAGCTGATGCTGTTCCCAAATCTATTTAGGAGTGACACAGTCGACTTGCTTCTGGTTTCCTTGAGGATGTGCAAAGCTGTCCCAACGTGTTTCGGTGTTGGGATCTTGGCAACTGCTTGGCAGACATCCTGGGCAAGGTTGAGAACTTGTTCTTGCTGCTTAGGACTGACTTTCACCCGGCCGTCCTCACCTAACTCTGGAGATGCATCTGTTATCATCCATGCCAGGTGGTTGTACAGGGTAGAGCTCACTCTTCGGGATGCCTCCAGGTATGATATCTCTAGCTGCAGTGACGGGTCTTCAGTCATACTTCCAGGCATTTGGTGACTTCCACTGGCTTGAGCTGTTCTGGCTTCTCTTGCTTCCTTCAGGGCCTGCTTACGTTGGTCCTGGAGCTCCTTCCTTATTCTCTTTGCAGTGTTGTAGGAAGAGACTATGGTGTCATCTGGTGTCAACTCATCATCACTTTCTTCTTCATAATCTGCCTCTTCAGTTTTCTCCTTAAGTTCCTTCAACTTTGAGAGCATGCAGCCAACATTCATTTCTGCTGAGCAAATCAGGGTAGAACATCCTTTCTGTGGCACAACCATTATTTTACAATTGCCACCTACTTCATAGTGCCTTCTAAGCCGGGCAATCAAGGACTGACACCTGTATGAAGTAACATTGTGAACTCCAAGGCTTTCCAAGTATTTACGGAATTCATCCCTCAAAGCTGTAACAAAGAATATGGCATTCTCTTTGAAAAGGGGCTCATCTATCCGAGATATGAGTTGGTTCAGTGCAGCATCATATGGAGTGGTGGCAGTACTAGTCTTTTCCTGTGAACGAAGACGCTTTGTCAGGTAGGTGGTCATGCATTCCTTGTGGTACCGGAAGTCCTCAGCAATCATATCAGTACACTTGTTTTCATCAGGACCACGAATCGTGTGTAGCATCTCTTCATCTTCAAGTTTGTTTGCTTTTTCCCATACTGCATTCTGTCTGTCATAAGTGGCGATCAAAATGAGGGATCTATTCCCCGCGGTCGTGCGTGCTCTTCCACAAATGAAGCACTCTTCCCTGTGTTTGATGGGCTGTGGCATTGACATCCGTGTTTTTTTAGTAGGCCTGCTGCTGTCTGACTCAGGATTAAGTTCAATTTTTTTTCTCTTCTGGTCAACAGTTTTACGATTTGTGTACTTTGCACGACATTGTGTGTGCCACAAAGGATTCCTCCCCAGAAAGTCACATTGAGGTTTCATCTCATTGTCAAGTCTGTATGAGACATCATCTTTTCTGTTGGTTACAGAATATAGGAGGGAAGGGTAGCCTTGATTTGTCAGTTTTTGAAGACGACCAGCGTCACTGTCTGTTTTCTGACATATTATGCAAGCAGTATAGTTGGTACTGAGCAGCTTTCTCTCCAGCTTCTTGGTTGAGAACTCAGGCTCCATCCTTCATTCTTCTCCAATTCACATCACTCCTCTCCTGTTCTCTCCTCGTCTCTCTTATCCTCTCTTGTTCAGTTCACTGCTCTCCACTCATATTCTCTCCTATTCCATCCACTCCTCTCCACTCTTCTCTCTTGTTCAATCCACTCCTGTACTCTTCACTCTCTAGTCTCCTCTCCAATCTACTCCGCTACTCTTCTCCTCTTCTACTCCTACTTCTACTTCTACTCCACAACAAACCCAATACGATCAGAACCAAATCTGCAAATGGGAAATATTGTATATTCAGGTGAAATAAATCTAGATGTTTGACACTACTAGCTAACTAGGTTTTGACAAATCACTCTATAT
Organism: Tiaroga cobitis; assembly: GCA_030578255.1. Taxonomy (NCBI): domain Eukaryota; kingdom Metazoa; phylum Chordata; class Actinopteri; order Cypriniformes; family Leuciscidae; genus Tiaroga; species Tiaroga cobitis. The sequence continues at coordinate 15,178,918 of CM060598.1, forward strand.
ACTGTACAGGTCTTTATACAAAAACAAACTATGCATAATATATAGTATGTTTACATCTTAAAGAACATGTGTATTGTTCAGTATTGTGTACAGTCTGCATTGTCTAAAGCTGAACGTAACAACTGGCCATGTAGATAATTGCTAACGGCAGCTAACATTTAGTATCCTTACTAGCCTTCTATCTGTCTGACATGAAAAACACTTCAAGGTCCACACCAGCCTTCATACAAGTGTATTTCTAATGATTCCTCGCTCCAAACGTATCCCTGTAGCAGTATTTATTCTCATATCTATTTCTTTACCAAGAGTAAAGAAAGTCCAGTTGAAATTTTCGCAATTTCTCAAAATAAACATATAGGACACATGAGCATAAGATTCTGAACATTTAAAAAAAAAAAGTAAGTCTCTACCCCATTCCTGTGAGGAGTTATGGCCGTTTAAAGAAACCACTGAAACGAGCTAAAACAGCTAAAGCTATCTATGTAAACTAGTACAGAATGAATGCTGCTGCTACAGGGATACGTTTGGGATGAGGAATCATCAGAAATATACTTGTTTGAAGACTGGAATGGTCCTTTCAGTTTCCATTACAATATCCATATTACCATTCTTTTCCCAAAACGCTGGGGCAGACCTACCGGTATTCACTAAAGTCTCTGTCACTTACCACAGACAATGATGAGCAGCTTCGAAGACCGTTGGTAACCGTTGGTTTGTTGTTCCAAACTCATTCAAATTACTAAGATCATGGGTGTGTGTGTAAGTGTGCCATGATGTTAAATGTGTAGTATGTCTTTTGGAATTTTGAGAGTAGTCAAAAATTAGATTGAAGTTCTGAGCCTGTTGATCGCCAACTAGTAGTGAAATCATCACAGATCCATTGATTTTGTTTGGATTTTTATAATTTTTTCTGTGGAATGAGTATACTGTTTGGTGAAAAGAATGGCATATTGACTGATGTCATAACTTAGGGGAATAGTTGATTGCCAATGAAGTAAAGATGAAAATATTGAAAAAAAAGTGAGAAAACGCCTATTTTTTTGCATGAAATTGATGCAAAATCATGTAGAAATGTGTTTTAAGAGTTATTTTTTCAGTGGATGTTGTCAGCACATGAGTTCTGTGTATCTGGAATGCATTTATTGACAGCCTACCCAATCCACTGAGGATTTGAGGAAAAAAATAATTTTTCACATTTTTCTGATAAAAAATAAAGGGTGCATACACTAAAATGGGCCAAAAAAAATTTCGCGATATTTCCGGCAGAGCAGACCCTCCAATTATTGGTTCTTAGGGTCAAAGTTAACAGAAAAAACACAAATAAAAAGTATGACAGACCATGTCAGGTTCAACCCATTTCTGAGACTTTGGCTCCCCGACTATTATGAATAACAGGAGGACACGACACACACATAGCCTAAGCGCGCGCATACACACGACACACACATAAGCGCGCGCATACACACACACTGGTCTATCTTTGTGGGGACTCTCCTTAGACGTAATGGGGTTTATACTGTACAAACTGTAGGCCTTTATTCTGTCTCCTTACGCTAATGAATTAGTTTGTATGAAAATTCTAATTGTTTTTTCTTGTATAGCTACTTTTAAGTTCTATATTTATTTGGTGCTTTGTTCAAACTCAAACCATTATTTTATTTTTATTATTAAGATGTCTGCACAAGAGTTAACTGTAATCTGTGCAAACATTAAACTTAAATTAAACGTCTCGCTTTGGTCTACACTGGAAGTGTTCTGCTCGCTCTGCTAAAGCTAAACTATAACAACAGATATTCCCGGACACAGAGCACACTCGAAGACGGCTCTCACTCAGAAATCAATAAAGTCTTCATTCGCTGCCGGTTCTCATTATGACAAGACGAGCAAAAAGTGGAAAGACATAACAAGTGCATTCAGGCCTACCTCATGTTGCACGTTTGCACTTTTTGAGAAAAAAATGGCACAATAAAATAAAATAAAAACATTTCAGGTCTATGTCCAATGAAATGCCTCACCTTTTTCTAGTTATCTAGTGTTAAAATACATATGTTCCCTGTAATTTAACTAAGGTGTACTAAAATGTGATTCCAATTTTTTTTCTCATATCGCGATATAATATATAATATCGATATCGCCCGGACAGTGAAAAATATCGTGATATGAATTTTTGCTCATATCTTCTGTCATATTTTCTTCTTCATATTTTCTGTCCTCTCTTTCTCTCTGTTTAGCATCTCTACTTCTAGTTCGCTTCTCTCCTTTGTCCTTTGCCAGATTATTAACTTGTACACGTTTGTGATCATTCTCTATCCCTGAGTCTTGTCTTGCCCCTTCTGGTCTTCATTGCCTACTCGTCTTCTATCTACATTCATTTGTGAGTTTGTGCTAACTTGTGCTCTGCCCAGCTCTCCTGCTACTGAACGCTGAGATTGCTCCCGTGAGTACACCTGTCTACGGCCGCTGCTGTTTGTCTTCGCTGTTCACTTCTACGGACCTGTATTTCCCGGTTTCGGGCCATCTCCTGCTTATGTTCATTATCATTGAGAGACTTTCTTTTTGCCAGCCTACGCGGCCAATTGCCTAATTTCTATTAAAGACATTATTACCTGCTTTCGCTTTTGGGTCCTCTCTCTCAGCTCTGACAATAAATCCATGTCTCTGCCTGCCTTCTCTCGACCCGCATGTTACATAAATTGTTCATTTGTTCAGTCTTAATTCATGTCAGCATATTCATACCTAATATTAATTTATACAAATAGTTTAAAAATGTATTTACGTATGGAGAAATAATTTACATAATTATTCTAATAAATGACACCTATAGATGCTTACAGTTCCATCATTTCGAAGTAAAAGTTTAATTTTTTTTTGGTTAAAGGCCTGAAATTAAGTCTGTAGTTAACAAAAGCTCAAGATATTTTCATGTTGTATTCTATGATATAAAATACATAATTAAAACTCTGCTCATGCTTTTATAGGCAATAACAAATGTCAAAATGGGACTACAGAGGTTTTCAGGGAAATCACGGCAAGCAAGAAAACTCATCTATTCATTAGTACGCTTTCATACCATCATTGTGTTTATAATAAGACTTTTGCCAGATTGAAAAAGTTATTGGAAGATTAGTGATGTGCATTGAATTCATGCAACAGTGGCTTAGTTCATTTATAGCTTAACTTTAGTTTGTTACTTCTGGCAATTGTATTTAGGCTTCAAAGTAATCTACATATTAATCAAATAATCATAAAAGTTGTGTTAATTTGTGAAGATTGTCTTGGTGAACAAAATGTGCAAGAATTAACAACTTTTGTTCTGCCAAATGGAGAAATCCTATTTGTTTGTTTTTTTCGAGGGAACCAGGGTGATGTTAACTTCCAGGTTGGCATACAACATTTTGTCATCCTTGCAGTGGTCCATTGCACTAACTAATGTTAACGACTTCAACATTAATGTAAAGTGTTAGAAAATCATTGAAAAATTAAGTAAAATAATAGAGGAAACCTGTTTAACAATGCTCATACATCTACACGGAAAGAATAAATGCTATTTATTTAGCAAAGAATAAAACAAAAAGAAAGAAATGCTGGCCAGCACACAGATATCACTGAAGCCTCGTGGCAATGTATAGATGTAACCCTTAATTTGACTAATGACCTACGGAGGCCCAAAGTAAACAGTAGCTATTACCTGCCGATTACAAAGTTCAGCTTCTAAGTCCTGTCCTTTACAGACGGAACCACCAAAGGCTGGCCTGAAACACAGAAACATCACTCTGAATACATATATCAGTGTGGGATCTAATATACAGTATAACCACAGCAGAAACTCATGCATAAATAAATGCACATTCACAATACTACCATGTTGGATACTGCATACTAGCCAACTACACACCAAATTTAGTTTTTTGTTTTGTTTTTTAGTTTAGTTTAGTTCCTTTATTGTTTATAGTTGGTGTTTGTATTGGTGTGGTATCTGAGTAGTTGTTATTGCGCACTATATGCTCTTATTTCTAACACCAGCTGTCCCTGTCATATTCTCACTCTCGCACCTGGGGTTATTGCACTGCCTTCTGCGGTAAGTGATTCCTCCTCCGCATGTTCGTGAGCAGGGAGAGAATTCAGACCATGAAGACCATGAGCCGTGAACCATCATGGAGGAACCCAAAGTAGGAGACACACACCGACCCTTAAAACACCACTAAAGCCACACAGAAAGAGAACATTAACACAGATCTGTATTTTTCTTGTGTTGTATAAAATGTTTAAAAAGGTCAATTTAGGTGTTCTAAGAAAGTTATCAAAATCCATTTTTAAATCTACATGGAATATATTAATACAGTATGGACACAATGGTAATATTTATGGAATATGTTTGAGAATTTAGTAATCTCAAACATATTCCATAAAATATGAAAAAATGCAAGGATATATAAAGATGTATACGCATATTCATTCAATGTAAATAAGTGTTGGTCGTAGCAGTGTGTCACCTGACTAGGCCCACACTCTGTCCCGTCCAGGAGCGGAACAAGGAGACGTGTACATGAGCTACGGTCTCGAGGGTTGATATGGCAGGACAGAACACGGCAGCTTGCCTTGAAGACACCAGAGAGAAAACAAAACATCACCACAATTAACCTCAGTGGAATGTCCCGGTGAGATATGACAAAATAAAAATTGTAATTAAAATGTGATACAAATCCCTTATAAAGGTTTTAAAGATTTTTTTTTTACATTTAAAGTCTCTTATGCTCATCAAATCTGAATTTATTTGATCAAAAAACAGTAAATGCAGTAATATTGTGAAACATTATTACAATTTGAAAATAACTGGAAAAAAAAGATATATATATATATATATATATATATATATATATATAAAAATTTATTTACACTGATAAATGTCTTATGATGGTCATTTTTACTCACCATATCATCATTAGTGAAAGAACAAGCAGTAGCTGAGCTGCCGAACGCTATACGGCACTGATCGTCCACTCCATAGAACAGACCAGGCCTCCAGTCCTGCACTGAACCACCCAGTACCGGCACATCCTTAACACACTCCGCCTTACCAGCACTACATAGCAGACAATGAACACACATTCATGTTATAAACAATGTCCTTATGATGAAGAATATTACAGATGACTTAAAAAACACTTTAATGATACCAAGGGCATGTTAGCCATAATAACTGGGAATGGAGTTCAGAGTGCATGAATATATATATTTTTTTTTGGTAGGATTTTTAAAGGATGTTTTTGAAATAATTATTTTATGCTCACCAAACCTGCATTTATTTAATAAAAAAATACAGTAAATACATTAACATTTTGAAATATTATTATAATTTAAAATAACGTTTCTATTTTAATATATTATGTAGTTAAAATGTTGTATACTGTGATGACAAAACTGAATTTTCTGCATTACTCCAGTCTTCCAGAAATCATTCTAATATTCTGATTTGCTGCTCAAGAAATATTTCTTATTATTATCAATGTTGAAAACAGTTGTGCTGCTTTATATGTTTTTGAAAACCGTGATACATTTTTTGATTAATATAGAAAGTTCAAAAGAACAGGATTTATTTGAAAGACAATTTTGTAAGAATTTAACGCATCCTTGCTGAATAAAAGTATTATTTTTTTAACTAAATAGTTATTTCTGACCTGAAACCTTTGATGGGTTAATATAAAATACAATAAATAAAAAAATAAAAAAATGAACCCAAACGTAATTGATTCTCACAATACCTGTAACAAACGTCATATTTCACTCAAAAATAAAAAGCAAAAAAAAATGTATTTTAAGAAATTCATTTTTTGTTTTTTGTTTTTTAGATTCACTAATATATACAGAAGGTTTCAAACATCTCAGACATTATAAAAATCTGATCAGGAAATAAACCAAGATTTTAGGACAACAACAAACATTCTGAAATTAATGTTCAATTTATTTATTTTTTATAAATGGTTAAGTTGATAATAATAATTTGTAGAGAAACCAATTGCATTAAATTAGATTGCAGCATTTTATAGTGGTCTTTTGTAGGCTGCTGTACATGTTTGTGATGCAGAAAGTAAGTGACACCTGAAGAAGTTGTGGAACTGAGCCCTGCTGCACTGGGACCAGGTCAGATCGACACTGTTATAACCTCCGTCAGATGCCATCATAAAGCCACTAGAGCTGCATGTGTTGTCTATTCCATCATGATTTATGCCAAAACTGAAAAGACAATAAGCAAGACTTGGTTTACAAAAATTCAGACCATACATTTCAGCATAGCAGCATAACTCATCTGAGTTTTATTGGAAATAAACTTTCTCAAGCTTACCTGTGGCCAATCTCATGAGCGATGGTGATGCCGAGATCAAAGCCTGTATCCTCTGTAATCACACAATTCCACTGAGTGGAACAAACTCCTCCCAGCTGAGTAACACCTCTCACAAGCTTATTCCCATTGGGTAACACCAGATCAAACCTTAATGATGTCAAAAAGAGTTACTAAAATGCAAGTATGCAGAATCACTTGATATTCTTGAGATCAAGATATCTAACAGCTTGCTCCAAAAATGAGTTTTAGGCATTACTTTAAAACATACATAAGGATTGTTCCATACTGTCTGCACAATATTACCCCAAATTGCACAATTAAGAGGAATGACTGTTCTTTAGTTAATAATGCTCTCTATGGTTTTTGACCACACCTGGTAATGTATAACAGCAGATCTGCATGTAAAGGGTCAGAGTCAGCATCAGGGTTGACCTTCTGACCCCACTCGCATACACTTTTTAGAGAAGAGGTGATGTTTTCAGAGATCTGGATGTCTGGCTGTGGATTAAAATAAACTGTATTATCCATGTGGATTAATATAATGGCTGTTGTGTACAGCATTAGGTCAACCAGACATTGTTACCTTTGGCTCTGTGAGAATGACCATACGGACAAGGTGAACTCTTATATTGGCACCGAGACTAACATCTCTCAGAAGCTCTGAGGCCTGCAAGTATTTGCAACAGAATTTTAGTATTCAGTATTTAATATGCACTAATCCTATTCCATATCTTGTATATGTCAAATTTATTGTATAAGCATATTCACTTACAGTGTTGGGAAGGTTACTTTGGAAATGTAATAGGTTACAGATTACAAGTTACCCAAAATGTAATAAGTAGTTTTAATTACTTTATTAAAGTAATGTAACAGATTAAATTTGATAACTTTTTGATAACTTTTCTAATTTCCAGCACTGGAACACATTTTTATCACTGGACATGGTGGAAAACTAAAGCTTTCAGCGGCAATGTGGATAGATGTAATTGACAGACGTGGTGCGCAGCAAATTCAAACAAGACAGCCAATCAAAAGCATCAGAATAGCAACTGATATAAAAATGTAACTGATTAGTTACATTTATTTTTGTAATTAAATTACGTAACTCTGTTACATGTAACTAGTAACTCCCCAACACTGTTCACAATGTCTTGAAAACATAGATTAAACACACACATACGATGTTGAGGTTGGTTAGGATGTATCTCTCAGTGTCTTGCCTATGAACATCATAAACATCTGGACCCACCACCACTGCTAGCTCCAGATGTGTGACCTCTGACCCAAGAGGTGTCCTCCGTAACCTGAACTGACCTTAGACAGAAGCAGATAAAACTGAATGAAATGAAAATCCAAAATTGGATACTTTCCTACTAGTAGGCGACAAACAGTATGTGACAAAAAAGTATGTCCGAATTCACAGAACTAGAGTAGGCAAAACGTACCTGAATGACCTACTTCTTTTCTGAAGTGTGCATATGTTGGACACTTTACTATCCAATGAGGCCACAGAAGAGGATTTGTGAATGGCAGTGAAGCAATTCAACTGACACTGGTAGGTCACATGATAATAATAACATTATTTCATACTACACACTGTTGTGAAGTAATTACTTATTCAAAATAAGTACCTACTCAAGAGAGTGTGCCATTTTGGACACAGCCCATGACTTGTTTAACCCTCTGTGGACTAAGCCCTTTTTGGTCTGTTTTCTCTATTTTTACATTTGGGCTTATAAACCATATGTAATGGAGATGGAACACTATGTGTTTGGTATCTATGGATTTAGAAGACCCTACGCTAACATAAGCATGCATGTAATGTGTTTATAAAGGAAGTATGAGTGAAAAATGTACAATAAACTAGAGAATTTCCAAACCGGAATTTAGATTTTTGACATTTATTTCTGAAAATCACACATCACACAACAATAGTGAATAGTTTTTGAACAAAAAATATATTTGTCAAAGCCTTTGCTTGACAGACATGTGTAATTGTTAAATAAAATGTGTAAAGAACAATGAAAAATTTAACTTTATTTACAAATAGTCCCAGGCGTTTTTCTTAGGCATGCTTAGAATTTTCTAAGCAATGCTTTCTCCTCGTCACTCTCCAGTAATTGTTCCAGAGCTTGTTCCACCGTAAATCGTTTACTGCTTGCCATCATACAAGTGCTAAAACAATAAATAATGCTATAATTGTATGTATGTATATATAATTGTTCTGTCTCTCTCTCATATTTCTCTGATAATCCGCTCCGTAAGCCTCCGTTCGCTCTCTCTCCTTCTCTCCATTCAACGCGGTTTGCGTCATCCCTAACTATATAGTACCACCCCTTGCAAGGCTACAGAGTCCTCTGATTTACTGATCAGTTCATATATCAATATCGTAACGAATAGAAATAACCGTAAATAATGTATGGTTATCTGCATCTTTCCGTCTCTTATGTATAGTTACATTTTAAACACGAAATTCGCATTGAGCATGACACGCAAGCGGTTGCCGTGGTAACGTTAATGAACAACCTGCTTGTTAAAGCGAATGTATAATGCTGTATCTGAGGCAAAATTACTCAATATGCAGCGCGAGTTATATATTTCTAACTCCAAACAATTAGCCACTGAACCAGCTTATACACTCTTCTTCAAGGCTGTGCTGGTTGCATTTGATGTACAGGTCATGGGGGTTCTCCGATTTCGCTTGAGACCGGTAACGTTAAGCATTATTAGCCTCGATAGCAGTGGCGCCTCCAGAAATTTTTCATAGGGGTGGCCAGATGGGGCCACTTAAAATCTTGGGGTGGCACACCAAAACTATAAACCATAATTTCAGAATTGTATTCTACTGTTGTAGTAAACCGGCCTGTAGAAAACTATCAGAAAGACTTAAGGAAACTCCTACTGATATACTTTGGTTTATTGTGTTATATTTAATGTTACTAATGATATTAGTAGGGCCCTACTAATATATATTATATTATATTATATATAATTATATATATTTTATAGATATGATATATATAAGGGCCCTCGCCCCGCGGCAAATTTCCAGATACTTACATAATTGTGATGAATTTAATCCTTTTTAAGTTATTATTTTGCAGTGTAAGATTACAGTTAACATCTTTAAATATTACATAAATGTATTATTAATTTTTAATAAACTTAATGAGTGTATAAATCAGCAGCAAAAAGCAATTCTTGAAAAAATCTGCTAAGTAATTTTATAAAATCTAAATATGTTAATAAAAACAAATTACTATTAGTTCTCTTATAAAATTCAATCAGGCAATCATACATTTCACAATTTTATATTTATATATGAATGTCAAGAATTCAGAAGTGCATATATAGCCTACACTACAAAGAAATAATATGCAATTAAATTATGCCTATTGTAAATGTATTGAGCAGGCTAGGTATAATAAAATATATTGGCTTTTAACAATATTTCAGTGCGCAAACCCATGATAACATGAAAAACAGAGCGCACACAGCGTGTATGCGCTTCGCGGGTGCAGAATGATGTGCTCAAAGCAACATGGAGTCACAGTGCGCTGCGCTGCATAAGTGCGCATTTAAAAGTTCACGTCACAAAGCGAAAAATTGTCGAGCGCACAAATCCTAGTGCGATTTGTTCCTTTGTTTCACAGTTTTGAATTCCAGTTATTGTGCGTTTGATGCCGATTCATAGTCCTTGTGATGTGTGTGATCTAGCCAAGGGCGAAATTGTCAATCACACATTGGGGGGGACAGCTGTGGGACTTTTTGTGTTGGCGCATGCACACATTTTTTTAATCAAAATAAAATAAATGTTTGTAATTGTATAACACAACAAGGAATTTTATTACATCTGATCGTCAAACCAACGTATACTCACCCTGTAATGATTACAGCATCAGCATTAATTACAAGCCTGAATTGACAACAAAGCGGCCAGTGATCTCTCTCTTATATTCTTCTTTAAACATATAGTGGCAATAAACATTTTGATTAAATTACTGTTACAGGATAACAATATTCTAATATCAAGTCTTGAGCAATGATAGTAAAACAGTTATGTACTAATCAGGGAAAATGCTCTTTATTTTTTTTATAGGGGAAAACCTCTTTTCCACGAGATATTGCATGCCATGAAGCCAACAAATTATCCTTAATTTTGAACTTATGTAAAACGCGTTGCGGCAGCATACAGACATAGGCAAAGGTGGCTTGCGTGCCTATTGGCTGTCCTGCGGCAACTGGAGCCTATCGAGAGAGGCCCTTTGGTGACGGTCCAATGGGGGCGCATATTTTATGTAGAGCTATATCTGTGTTTTGAATGCAGTAGCGGCGTGTATACAGTAACGTTAGCTAGCTGTCGGATAGCTTGTCAATAGTCCCTCCCATTCATACAAGCTGTATAGTATTACAATCGAAATTCACAAATTCTACAATTCGAAATTCTAGTGAAATTCACCTGGTCATTATCTAAGGGATTATGTCAGCCAAATACAGGATATTTACCATTCATAGATATGTGCCAAATCTTGTCTGTCAGATTTCGCGCTCCTAACTCTTCTTCTGTTTGGTTTTTCCTACTCACTGACGGTGCACGAGCTACTAAAGGTATAGGGAAAACATGACATGGATTTCAGGAGAAATAGCTTTTGTTAATGGATTTGGGAAATGGCCCGGCCGGGATTTTATATTTGCGGAGCTGGAAAGAACGACGTATTTGCAATCACATCGACATTGCCCGCATAATCATACAGTATGATCAAATATTGGGGGGGACAAATTGTCCTTCTTTGAATATTGGGGGGGACGTGTCCCCCTGTCCCCCCATAGAATTACGCCTATGGATCTAGCAAGCACACGGTAGTGAGTAGTTTAAAAACAGCAACAAACTCCAACAAAATAAAGTAAATTTATGCAAATCTACAGCCTTTTATCTACAGATAATGCATTATAATGGGAATATATCATATTGGAGAGAGTTTTACCGTGCATCCAAGAGGCGCGCGCGCTGTTTGAATATGAATGGAGAATGATTGACAGCCGCAGAGGAGGGAAAACGAGTTTCCGTATACTTTAATGATGTAAATAGACTTCTGTCCCTCACATTAAGCTATGGAATGACTTCAGATGACTTTGTCACCCAAACTGAAGTGAAAAAAATCGGGAGGCGCCGAAAAGCGCGCTGTTTGCATCCCTGCTTGTCAAAACGTGGCAAAGACACGTCATAAAGCTGCTGAAACAGTATACTGTAACCGTTTGGCACTTAAAAAGCACGTCACGACACATAATTCCCCGTCTTCTTTCACTAAAGAATATTTTTGACTTATTTATGAAATGCATAACTGATGCTACTAAAATGTGTACTGGTCATTGGGGTGGCCAGGAGTCGGCCACACCCCCTGGTGGCGCCATGCTCGATAGTAATCGTGTCTCCTTCATTCCGTATTTGTTGACTATATCCCTCCACTGCGTACTGTAACCCCTTTTGCCTCGATCTGGAGGATATCGCGGAGGTATTTGCCCAAAAAAAGTTCACTGACACGCACGGGTACACCTCTTCCCGTCATGGCAATCTGTCGCGCTGGTCGTGTTTGACCATTTGTTTGTCGGACGTAGCAACAGTAACTAAGAGCTCGGCGAAAGGCTAATTCCTGAATGAATCAATGTTTCAAACAAATCGTTTGATTCAATGAATCGGTGGTATCTACGCTAATGTTAGTCTTTCTGTTTATTCCGAGGTTTACTGTAATCAGCCGTATCCGGGCCGTATCCAGATCAGATGGTGGACCTACGCCTAGACATGAACACAACGCATGATGTAGTCAGCCGAATCCGGGCCGTATCCAGATCAGATGGTGGACCTAGGCCTAGACATGAACACAACGCATGATGTAGTCAGCCGAATCCGGGCCGTATCCAGATCAGATGATGGACCTACGCCTAGACATGAACAAAACACATGATGTAATCAGCCGGATCCGGGCCGTATCCAGATCAGATGGTGGACCTACGCCTAGACATGAACACAACGCATGATGTAGTCAGCTGGATCCGGGCCGTATCCAGATCAGATGGTGGACCTACGCCTAGACATGAACAAAACGCATGATGTAATCAGCCGGATCCGGGCCGTATCCAGATCAGATGGTGGACCTACGCCTAGACATGAACACAACGCATGATGTAGTCAGCCGGATCCGGGCCGTATCCAGATCAGATGATGGACCTACGCCTAGACATGAACACAACGCATGATGTAATCAGCCGTATCCGGAACGTATCCAGATCAGATGGTGAACCTACGCCTAGACATGAACACAACGCATGATGTGGTCAGCCGGATCCGGGCCGTATTCAGATCAGATGGAGGGCCTGCGCCTAGACATGAACACAACGCATGATGTAGTCAGCCGGATCCGGGCCGTATCCAGATCAGATGATGGACCTACGCCTAGACATGAACACAACGCATGATGTAATCAGCCGTATCCGGAACGTATCCAGATCAGATGGTGGACCTACGCCTAGACATGAACACAATGCATGATGTGGTCAGCCGGATCCGGGCCGTATTCAGATCAGATGGAGGGCCTGCGCCTAGACACGACCACAATGCATGATGTAGTCAGCCGGATCCGGGCAATATCCAGATCAGATGGAGGACCTGCGCCTAGACATGACCACAACGCATGATGTAGTCAGCCGGATCCGGGACATATCCAGATCAGATGGAGGACCTGCGCCTAGACATGACCACAACGCATCCCTGAAGTGTCAGCAAAGATTGTGTTAGCTAGATTCTCCCCTGTGAAGGCCTCATCGACACGACAGCTATCGGCACTGATCCTCAACAAACCCGTCTCCATACCGGCGTGACTCCGATCTTCAACCAGATGGAACTGGATAATATTCTGATTGTTCCAAACTAATCTGACTTCTGACCTATGCTGCCTGAATCATAATCATACACTGTTCGTTCGTTGGCAAGAGGACAACTGGCCCCCCGACTGAGCCTGAGTTCTCCCAAGGTTTTTTTCTCCATTCTGTCACCTGATGGAGTTTTGGTTCCTTGCCACTGTCACCTTTTTCGCCTTTGGCCTTTGGCTTGCTTAGTTGGGGACATTTAATTTTAATATTCAACAATATTATTGATCTACCTGCATTGACACCATTATATGAACTGAACTGAGCTGGACAATGACATCACGGTTCAACTAAATTAATAACTCTTTTACTACAAAAATGAACCATCACTGAATTTACTTAAGCTGGACTGTGACGCTATTTTCTTTTAGAAACTTTGTCTGTATAATCTGTATTGTAAAAGGCGCTATATAAATAAAGGTGACTTGATTTGACTTGACTTGACTAAAGACAGTCATTTGTCACCACCTACTGGTGTAATGATGCAACCCGCACTGTTTGTTTAATACATTTATTACATATAATATATCTCTAAATTAAAGCTGATTTTTTTTTAAACTGTAAAAAAAGAAGAAGAAAAAAAACGTGGCACTCATGGTGTATGACATTGAAAAAGATGAAAAGTGAAGTAGTGCCCTGCATGTGAATGACCCCTCGAACATATGGACAAGCTCAATTGCAAAATGTATTGCTGTGGACTGCAGGCCAGTGATAGGCTTATGTTCAGTGATATGGTAGTAATAACCAGTATATTGTTCACTCACTCTTGGGCTGTTTAAGATGTGTCCTCACTGGTAACGTGTGGGTTAATAGCAGGTGAGGTACACCGGAAGGTAAATCCATAATAAGATCCTTCAGATGGTCTATGTGTTTTTGAAGCACTGGGCGAATACACAGCCTCTTCTCCCCTGATTGAATCAGACCTTGCTGAAGACAAAATTAGACTAAAATTAGTATACTACAGTATATCTAGCCACAAATACTGTTTATGGGACAAACATGGAGCATAAAAAACAACTTACTAATTTGCCATGGCAGACAGGGAGAAGAGTTCTTGAATGTGCTGGTCTCAGTAACTTCAGCTGCTCGCAGCACATGTCCTCCCTCTTCTTCACCACACTGACCGTTGAGTTGATCACCATCTCCAGACTTGTGGGACAGGCCACTGGTTGTTCATCTCTGTGCTGGCCCAACTCAAATCTCTCTCCTTCGGTCTGAAAAGAGCACCTCCACAGCCCTCTGAAAGACTCATTCCTCGAGCAATTCACCCAAACCAGCTCAAAGTGAGGCACTGAAGAGAACAAACTACTAATGTCAGGGTATGTACATGTTTAGTCTAGTTTATGTTTATGTACATGTTTACAGTCTTTTAAAACCTCTGACCTAATAATCTATCTGTAAACTTTTTGGCTCCTTATTCGTGACCACTATTTCTCAATATCTGAATCAGACTCACCTGATTTAGTGGAAATAGTATCAAAATAATAAAATAAATCTTGAGGTTTTAGTGACTCTAAAAAATCCTGGGAGGAAAAACAAACAAAACACAATTCGATTTTGAACAGACAATACCATAAAAAAAGCTCATTATATTGCACAGAAGTACTAAGGATGGCAACAAGCAAAGCTAAGATCATTTAAAAAAAAAATGTTAAAATATATATACTGTATAAATATTTACACAATACTGTTCACAAGTTTGGGGTCGGTAAGATTTTAATTGTAAACAATTCAAATAAATGAATAGCATGGATTCCTTGTATCATCAAATAAATGCAGCCTTGGTGACCATGAGAGATTTTTTTCAGAAACTTTCAAAAATATTACTTATCCCAAACTTTTGAATGGAAGTGCCCCTTCTTTGTTACTCTATTATATATTTGTATTGTTTTATTATTATGTAAATGTCGACAGCAAGTGAAATTCTTTGTGCATTTGGACTTGGAAATTTGTAAACATCCAAAAATAAATCATAAATATGCCTTTTTCCACGCTAAAAGTGGACTTACCTTCTGCAAAGTGCATTGTGAAATCTGTAGAGCTGTTGTTTTTAACAAGCCAGAAACTACAAAGAACCAGATCAGCGTTCCCATGTTCGACCACATGCCAAGCACAGGACCAAAAAAATGCAGCTGAAGCACCCAGGACTATAGTGATCAGAACCACCGTAATTCTGACTGACAAAAAAACATTTGAAGTTGGTTGAAAGCGTCCTGTACATTGACCAATGTCTCACACTCTGCTTGTTTAGAAAGATTAAACAAGAAAGGTTATTGATCAGCATGGAGAAGCCCCACTAAAACACTGAGTTGATGAATGACAGACGATATTTGTTGACACACATGATCTGTGTAGAAGGTAATCTGTGTTAGGTGGTTGACTCACTGTTGATGCCTTTTTTTATTGTGACATTGCTAGAAAACTGGAAGATAATTCTCATGTATGAATAAATTTCAAATCACAGTAGCCTACAGGAACATGATGTTAAACAATTCAAGGAGGGGGACACTGTGTTATAAATGCTTCAGCAAAAACCAATAGCCAATTTATGAAATTAGCTGTTCAGTAATTTTATCTTATTCAGGAGCTCTGTTTAAACTTTCTGAGACAATGCTTTTCAGTGTTGTCAAAAATATAATTTCAATAATTAGAAATAGCCTTATAGTTTGAGGCATACTATAGTCATACTCTTATAGTTAACTCTTAATAGGCCCTACTCATCAAATCTTATAATGATTTATGCCTATTTATGGTCCAAAAAGTAGGCTATGCGCCCACATTAAAAAATCTGGGAGAATGGGAAGTCCGATTCATTTATGCGAATCGGTTACTTCGAACAGTTCAATGAACCTGTTCAAAAATGATTCAGTGATTCTATTACGCCATAATGCCACATAAAGCTATCAACATTTTATTGATGTAGGCCTATTGTATTCCATTGATGTATTGATGAAATATTACATTAGAAAAATTCATAGAAGAACGATCTAAAAATGTGGTCCCTACTATCAACTTTACATTTATCCACATAGCCAACCGCCATTCTATGCGGAACGGCTCGGGACTTTTATTTGAGTAATATCGTCTGGGCTTTTATATTGAAAAACAGCTTTGTTTCTCGTTGCGAGCTGCACGCTGCTGTTTGTAGGGAAGCGCGTGCGGTCGGTGGGCAGGTAAAAACACACAGCGTTTGAGGGAGCGGAGAGGGTATGTCTGCGATGCCAAAAAAGTGAAAGCAAACCATTGCCGTCGACTTGTAAAAAGAGCTTATGTTTTTTATCGGGCTAGTGACTAAGTGTTTACATTACTTGATTTTGCCTCATTATTAGTGGCAGATGAACTGAAGTTTGTTGTTGGTTGGTCGTAGCATTAGCAGCGGCGCGGCGTGGTGCAGCACAAACAGTTAGCAGAGCCTGTTGTGTTAGCATCTGCTTGTTTTTATCCAGTGTATTCTAACCTTAGCCAACCCGACTGTAAACATGACGTAATTGTGGGTTTTAATTGAGCTGAACATCACTTAAATAATTTGAGACCTCGCTCGAATTCGCGTGTCTGTTGCTAAGGGCCATTGTACGGTTGCTTGTGCGATCTGTGTTGTTTTAGTCCGTCGTGAAGGTTGATATACAAGATGATCGCGACGATTTTAAACCGTTAACGCGATTATTTTAGTCGGCCGTTAGCTGAAATGTTTTTGTTCTAATCGTATCAACCCCCCCCAACGTTATTAACGTTACGGTGCCTAGACTGCGGTTTTGGCCGAACTGCGCGTTCGGTTTGCCGAAGTGTGCGATTTAAGTAAGTTAACATTAGGTTTTGAAATTCAGTCCTTGTTAAAGAGATAAACCCACAAAAAATATTTATTACCGGTATATTGTTTCAAACCTTTATGACTGACTTTTAGTTTTAGGTGAATTGTCCCTTTCAGATTGATGTGCTGTTTATATGTTGCGGCGGGCGTGTTTTATTTTTTCAGGAGTGGGGTTTTGGTGGGCGTGTGTAAGTGGACACCAGTCCAGACTATGTTTGCATGGCTATATTTAAGTGCTGGACAGATAGGGGGGTTATAGTCTTACATGGGAAGCACAGAGCTGAGAGTTAAACTAGCCACAGGCCCGCTGCACCTGTCACTAAACTTTTCTTACCCAAACATCTTGGGGATTTTTTTTTTTATGGTCTTGTGTGTGTTATAATCTGTCTCCGTTTCCTCCTCTCCTCCAGAATTTTCTATTTTGTACATACATTATTTTGTATATACTGTTTATGATGACTTCAGTGGTCACTGATGCTGCCAGGGGCAATCGGGACAGAGCCCTACAACAAACCACACACACCTCACAGCCACAGAAACAGATACAGGTGAGCATCACACACACTCCATCAGTAGCCGCGTTTCAACTGCCGGGCCAGAGCCGTGCTAGTGCGTGCCAGGGCCAGTCGCGTTTCCACTGTCACTTCCGGGGCTTGATTGGGGCTTACTCCGGGCCAACGGCCAGGATTTCTGGCCCGCCGAATACCTTGGGCCAAAGCGGGCCAGCTCGGGCTAGAGGCGTGCTCAAGGTAAAAGGCGGAGTTTATCGGTGTTATGAAACGTTATATGATCTGAAGCAAGATGCACATTTCACTTTTTTATATCGCGCAAAATAATCGCTGCAAAGCTCTTATGAGCATTTGGGCAGAAGAAAGGGTACAACGTCAATTTGACGGCGTGTGAAGAAACGAGGACGTTCTAAAATACATCGATGCTGAACTTTCTAAGCTAAGCATGCAGCGATCAACGGCAACGCTTCAAGTTCAGGAAAAAATAAAAAAGTTGCGGGCGCAGTATTGTTCAAGGCGATTAAAACGCACAACGGACAAAGCGGAGCTCAGAAAAGGAACTTTCCATGGTTCGACTTGGGCTCAATCCCAATTCACCCTTGCCCCTACCCCTTGGCCCTACCCCTCCGTTTTGGCGCGTTCACGTCTAGGGGTAGGGAGTCCCAATTCTTGTTGAGATCGAGGGGTAGGGCGAAGGGGTAGGGCTACATAGCCCTCGAAACAGAGATTTTTCAGAGGCACACTCCAAACGGACGGCTACGAGAAAGTTCACAGAATGCATCGCAAATCACCGGCGAGATGGCTTCGCAAACGGTTAAACATTTAAATTTAGCGCCAGATGACACCACCATGCACTTTATTTACTCTTATAATAATACTATAGTCGTGTAATAAATTACCTTTCCGAA
This sequence comes from Tiaroga cobitis, assembly GCA_030578255.1. Classification (NCBI taxonomy): domain Eukaryota; kingdom Metazoa; phylum Chordata; class Actinopteri; order Cypriniformes; family Leuciscidae; genus Tiaroga; species Tiaroga cobitis. The sequence goes on from CM060598.1 coordinate 15,197,410, forward strand.
TCAGAAAAGACACATTTCAAGGAAGGAATGTTATAATCATCATGTTTCCTCAAAGTTAAGAGCAGCTGCGCTGATTGTCAGTCGTTGGAGAAATCCTGTAAAAACTCCGTAACGGCAGAGCCATCGCCGAGGACTGATGACGTATCGGGTTCATGAAGGGTTGTTCCATTTCGTAGGGGAATATTTCAACCCCTTGGCCCTTGTAACTCTGTTTTAAGGGCCAAGGGGTACACTCGAAAACAAGGGGTAGGGCCAAGGGGTGAATTGGGATTGAGCCTTGATGGACGTGTGCTGGGTCACCGTCCCTCTGTTAGTGACGTCTCGCGAGACAATCGGGACACTATTGCAGCCACGGCCGGTGAGTTAATATACATGCTATCTTCCTAACTTAAAAAATAAATAAATTCATAATATCCGCTGAAATGGGTTGGGTTGTATGTATGAAGTTTGATCCAGAAAGACGTCTTAGGGGCGGGGTTTAGGGCAGCGCTGCGGGGCTACTGGCCCGGCAGTGCAAACGCAAGCCCGGTGCTTAAAGGGTTAGTTCACCCAAAAATGAAAATTAAGTCATTAATTACTCACCCTCATGCTGTACCAACCCCGTAAGACCTTCGTTCGTCTTCGGAACACGGAATGAAGATATTTTTGATTAAATGTGACCGCTGGATCACTCCTCCATAGGCTCCCTAAGGGAATGAATCCTGACGGTCTAAAAATTCAATGAAGAAAATGTTTAAATATTCCATGTCACAACAGTGGCTCAACTATATTTTCTTCATTGACTTTCTGGGCCGTCAGGATTCATTCCCTTAGGGAGCCTATGGAGGAGTGATCCAGCTGTCACATTTAATCAAAAATATCTTCATTTGTGTTCCGAAAACGAACGAAGGCCTTATGGGGTTGGTACAGCATGGGGGTGAGTAATTAATGACTTAATTTTCATTTTTGGGTGAACTAACCCTTTAAGGCCCGAGGCCACTGGCTCAGCTCGGCTCGCTGTTAGCCCTGGCCCGGCCCTAGCCCGGCAGTGGAAACGCGACTAGTGAAGTGTGACATATGAACAGGCCCGAGTACCTACCTATGAACTGTGTGTTTTGATTATGGATGTCATTTATCTCTAGGCCACAGCGGAACAGATCCGACTTGCCCAGGTGATTTACGACAAAAACGATGCAGATTTTGAGGGCAAAGTCCAGCAGGTGAGCAACATCAGAAGGAATTTTTTTTTGTTTTTGTTTTTTTGTTAATGGTTCTTGTTTATTCTTTCAACACGGTGCTAAAATACACTATTTCCTACACAGTTGGAATCTGCAGCTCTATGGTAAAGAATCTAGGCCTGCGACTAAAGATATTTCAAGTTGACTAATTTCACGTTATATTAATTTAATTACTTAAATGTATACTTGGGGGAATACTAAACCATAATGAGCTTTTAATTTACGTATATAGATGTAACATATAGCCTTTTCCGGACTCGGCTCGCCTTTCTTTGCCTTTGTCGCTTTTGGCTTGCTTAGTTCGGGACATTTAACTTTATATTTAACAATATTATTACAAAATATTTTTCCTGTTATCTCTGTAAAGGTGCTTTGAAACAATCTGTATTGTAAAAAGCACTATATAAATAAAGGTGACTTGACCTAAAGCTTGCTGCAAAGCACCAGCAAAAGTAATGATTGAGTGTGTCGGACAAAATAGCTAGGAGACATTAATTATTTATTAATAATCTAGTGTTTTCTGAGGGGGCTTTCACACTGGAAGTTTAGTTCGAAACGGGGCATGGTTAACATGAAAAATTGGTAATGTGAAAGCTTTCATGTTGACCCCGGTGCGCATCCGAGGTACCAAACCCGAGTCCACATGAAGAAGGTGGTCTGGGTTCGGTTGCACTCAAACTGTGGCACGATTCGTGTGAATGTGAAATCAACATGGTTTCGAATGCACTTAAAGGGAAGCCTGTGTTTAGATGATTGAGTTTAAAAACAGATTAAAGGGATTATTGTGTTGAGGATTTACCTTACCTTTTTGTTGTTGTGAGTTACACAAATACAAGTAGACCCTTTACATTTTGAGGACCACAAGGACCTGTTGTTAACAATCTCACAGTGACTTTGCCACTTCCTGTGGAGTTTTTTTTTTTGCGACGAACCGACTAATACAATTTTGGTCTACTAAGCCTCTTGTCGTCAACTAACGTTTAGTCGACAGCCCTAAAATAAATCATCACATTATTAGTGCCATATGATTTCATGAAATGAAAGACACCCCACATGAACTTCATCTCCAGGGCTGCTCTGGCAGTTCACTAAAATTCAATTGTAATAAAGTAATAAGTTCATTAACTTAAAGCCACTAAAAAAATAGCCATGAATCAATCTGGTTCCGCATGCATTTCAGCAAAATTTCACTGGTATCAGAAGTTCATAAATAAGTGTCATAACCTTATTTATTACAATACAAGGTTACATGGGTCAAAAACAATGTTTTTTTTTATTACTTATGTGTGGAGCCAATTAAAATTACTCATTAAATTGAATTGAGACTTGAATCTAGTATTTGAGATCTTGCGAATCCGAGTCTGTAATCCTTGCCCTAAATAATTCCTGGCTCAGAGATAAACATCCAGAGTTTTATTGTAATGAATGGTAGGCTACTTGAATAAAAATTAATTCCTTAGGCCGTGTGTCCACCAAAGCGTTTTTTCATGCGCCTGGCGTATGTTTTCAATGGGAGCACCGTGTTTTTAAAACGCCATGAGTGTAACGAGCCGCTGAACGTTTTTTCACGCTGAAGCACTGAGCGCCCGGCGTTTTTTACTGGTCGCTGAGAGTTGAAAAATGTTCAACTTTGGGTAAAACACAGCGCTCATCACTGTCACTTTTTACCCAGCCGTCCAATCACAGTGGAGGAGGGGCGGGACTAATACCACACCGACGCGACCAACTGTCACAACATTCTGTCGGTACAACGACATCAACCAGTAGAGCAAACCGAACAAAATGGATGAAAAATATTTTTTTAGTATGAAACAAATTATCTGCGAAATCAGTTAAAAGTAAACTGTGCTGCTGATATTCTGTATCATAGCAACGAAACGTCTCAACGGAAAAAAACGCTGTGCTGCCAAAACGCTCTCATGCGCCCACAGCTAGGTGTTTTCAGCAGAGCGTCTAGCGTTTTCAGCTGACTAAAAATGCTTTGGTTGACACACGGCCTTATGCTTGATGTTCTTGATTCACATCCTTGGTTCCCTTAATAGTTTGTGTATTTTGTTTTATCTACAAGAGTTTGATTGCATTTGGTTGTTTGTGTCCTAGCTCATGGAGGTTACAGGCAAAAATCAGGATGAGTGTATGGTGGCCCTTCACGACTGCAATGGAGATGTCAACAGGGCTATCAACTTCCTCCTGGAGGAGGTCACTGTCAAGGTGCACTCTTGACACAGTTCATCCTGCTTTACTCATTTCTGATTCACTGTATTTTGTAAAAGTATTAATCATACCAGAAAAACTAGACTGAATCGAAATAATGTAATGGATTTTTTTCAACTTTACTAGCCTGCCAATACAAGTGATTTAAGCTGCAACAGATCTTTAATAAACAGATATGAGGATAATAAATTCATGTAGTCATTATGTTTTGAAATATTCGCACGCTGTGCTAATTTGATTGCACAGGACTCATGGGAGACAGTTGGCAAGAAGAAAAGTGTTGGAAAAGAAGGGACTGCACCAGAGAGCAGAGAAAAAAGAGGAGAAAGGGAAAGCAGAGGCCGCGCAGGTCCAAACAGACGTGGCCGAGGGGCCAGCCGCAACCAGGAAGGTGTGTTTCTGTGCGATTAGTGTGTACATGTCCTGACATGGATGTATAGGTTTGTGTTTTTGCCTGAGGCGGAGTATCTAATGGCTTGCATAATAATGTTGTGTTGGTGATTTTTTTAGATATCAGCTTTATGAGCATTTCTTGTTCTTGGCTGTTTTAAGGGCGGTTGGAAGAGAACGGGTTTGATTCGGCTCCAGGAGAGAGAGGAGGAGATCGTGGGCGCAGAGGAAGAGGGAGAGGTCAGAGCATTATACTCACTCCAAGACATTACTGCTCATTAACATTTAATGTCTGAAGTGGTTTTTAAGTTGATTAGCTGCAAAAAAAGTATCACTCAAATATAATTTGAGTACACTACTCTTCAAAAGTTTGGGGTCAGTAAGACAGTTTAGTTCTGCTCATAAGTTTACATACTACTTGAAGAATATGCAAGATGTTAATATTAACAAAATTGGGATCATAATTTCATTTTTAGTACTGTCCCGAGTAAACTACTTCACATAACTGATGTTGACATTTATTTTGTGCCCAAGACAAAATAATAACTGAATTTACACTAGGGATGCACCGATACCATTTTTTTCAGAATCAATCCGATACCAAAAATTCAGAGTATCTTCCGATCCGATACCAGCTTTTTTTTTTTTTATCAAGTAGAATTCGTAAAACTCTGTGTTGAACTGATAATCACTCTTTTGTGTGTTGAACACAATCTATTTAATACAGACAACTTCATTATAAAGAAAAACAACAAATAAAAAAAAATATGATCATAATCTATGACAAAAATGCTATTATAAACTAGATTAGGGGATAATTCGGTGATAAAATTTAGTCTAGGAAAATCACGAGTGCACAATAATTGTATAAAATCTGAACATTTAGTGAAAAAAATATTTAGTGGGGAATGAATAAGAGGCAATAAGTGTAACGGCTAAAAATGCTGCAAAATGTCTTATGATGTGAATGACTTTTAGCGTCGCCTGTATGCTGAACGTCAGCATGTTTAGAAAACCAAAAAACTGAAGTTTAATTAGTAAAGATCTAAATCTGGTAAAACTATACACATTGCCCTTTGTATTGTTGTAAAATACATTAATGAAAAGCAAGATAACAATAATCAAAAAGATAAATTATTTGATATATATAGCCTAGGGTACTATGAAATATTATTAGACAGTATCTATCAATGCAATAGTTTGAGCCTTTTCTTTAAACAGTTTTAAATTTCAGTTACTGTGCGCGTGAAGAACAATTATAGTGCTCTGACTCTACTCTAGTGTTGTGATCTAACAGACACCCGGTAGAAAGTAACATGATTAACTTACAGCAATAAAGTCCAGCAAGATAGTTGTTTTATGCAAAACCATAGACCTTTATCCACAGATCAAGTATAATAATAGTAATAGAGATGCACCGATTACAATTTTCTAGGCCGATCCCGATTTTTCCTTGAGTTTGACCTGCCGATACCGATTTTAGCCGATTCCGATTTCATTTTTTTAAACCACTTCACAGCACACACAAATATTTATTTTCTATCTTCTCTTTAAAATAACATTTTGCATAGAAAATTTTTTGAACAGATAATCACTATAAAATAGAACTATATAAATTACTCCTGGTGTGGGAAATTCACACACATCTAAAGTGCAGTGTTATGGAAGAACCATTTCCTTTTCACATCCAATACCCAACTAAAAAAACTGATATATTTAGCAAACTAAACTTCTTTATGAAAACAGGTAAGGGCAATAAAATAATATATAAATAACAAATAAAATAAATATAGCCTTGTAGTATAAAGATATTTCTCACTCGCACACACACACACACAGGCCTATTGCAATCACTTGTACATCAATGGCAAGTTATATTTCTCAAACAGTTCTTCTCTCATCTGACACATGTCCAGCCAGGCTAAACAGGACAAGTGGAGCATGTGCAGGGAAACGATTGAGAAATAATAAAAACAACTTTAAATGGGTACATTTTCTATAAATATTTTTGAGTCTTCATTTTCTTTCTGACATAGCCTAGCTTACTTCAGTTCTTGTTAAAACACACCATACATGCAAATTCTGTGCATTTTGGGCACTTTTTGGATGAAATTATATTTATTTTCTCCATCAAAAGTGTGCTTTCACTTAAATTTGAGCGCAGCAAAAATAGACTCGGCGCCGAAACCCGCACTTCACTGTTGCTCACACGACGCTCCTGCTCGACGCTCACGTGCTGCCCCGGCTCCCGATGTGAATGTACTCATTGATAAACATGCACGCCGAACAAAAAAAAAAAAGCGCTGCTCCCGCTTGCGGTGTGAATTCACGAGGTTTCCTACATGTGTGCGTTTCGTGTGCACGTGTGATGCTGATGTTGCGCGATGTTAATCATACGCCGCCCGAGTGCATTTGACCGGCATAAAATCGGATTATGTCAGACTGACCGGCCGGTCGCCGATCACGTGAAAATCGGCCGATTCCGGTCACCAGCCGATCAATCGGTGCATCTCTAAATAGTAACATTGAATCATCTTGGAGAGAGTTTCATCGTGTTGACTGTCGTAACCGAATGCGACTCGCTGTTAAATGCTGAATGGAGAATAATATCGGATTTGGATCGGCCTCGTCTGACCGATACCCGATCCGGCAAAAATGGCAGTATCGGAGCCGACACCGATACTGAGTATCGGATCGGTGCGTCCCTAATTTACACGCAAACCGGTTCAAAAGTTTACATACCCATGAATCTCAATACTGCACGTTACCTGGATGAGTAATGTTTTTATGTTTTGTGATAGTTCTTGTTTGTCCTGAGGACTGTTCTTCAGAAAAATCCTCCAGGTTCTTCATTCTTTGGTGTTTTTTTATTATTATTATTTTTTTTACATTTTTAGCATTTCTGCATAAACTAGGCTTGCTGCAATACTCGTATTACCGGTGTTCAGCCGCAACACCGGTTACATCACTTGCCCACCGCGGTACCGCCCCCACCATAATTTATTTATAGTAATAAAATGAATTTAGTTCAGTTAGAGATCAGACACAACCATTTAAAACTGAATGTGTCTGCTCAATGCACCGTGAGCCGAACGAGAGTCGCAGCACAGATCAGCAGAAGGAGTCCGATTTCATTAATCACTAGAGGCACTAGCTGACTGACAAGACGATGGCAGAAGATTTGGATCCAAAGCAAAATGTAAAAGTCCCTAATTGCCAATATTTTGGATTTAAACCTAATGCTAATACGGAACCTGCAAAGGATTAGTTGTGTTTTCCTAGTTGTTGTGTTTTTCATTGAGAATAATAATGAACCCACCATTCAAGCAATTGCCGCCCCGAATTGGTGCTAATTTAAGAGAAAGTAAAATCCGCACAGGCATTCATAACGGTGCATGTCCACTGGCGTTTAGCAGAAGAGCGATCGTTTTGCTTAATTCGAGCTCCATTTCCATGAGAATGAATTAAAAAACGCTCGCTCTGCTCAGCACCGTTATGAATACCTGTGCAGCCGTGCACATTTTGCTTTTGAATTAGAGATTCCCCCATCCAGTGATTGTGGAAAAATCAATGCCAAAATCACCTTAAATTTGTGTACACGACGCCTCCCGATTCAATTAAGATAGTCAGTTTGCAGTGTTTGAATATCATTTTTATTAGCCATCTGTAGAATGTGCCAGCCGCATTGAATAGTTGCTTTGTTTGTTCTCATCCTAAACCCTAGATAGTCACACCAGAGAACCTTAATAGAAAACAACCTATTATATGTAATTGTCTAGAGTGTAACACTTATTATCATGTGTTTGATATTTGGACAGAACATGTCTACGGTATGCATTCTGGTATCTTTGACTGGGCAGGATGTGGCCTGTTCCTGTGTTGCTATTTGTGTCACTGAGCAACGTTGGTAGGGCACTTCATGTGACGAATGCGTTGTTTAAAGCAGCTGCAATTCGAGAGGGGAAGATAAGGGAGGGAGCAAGAAAAAGACTGGAAAGAGTCATTAGAAGGGGCTGTCATTAGGGCTGTAACGATACACCAAACCCACGATTCGATTCGTATCACGATTTTTGACCCACGATTCCATTCTTATCGCGATTCTATCACGGGGGCGGGGCTTGAGGGGGCGGGGCTTGTGGTGAAAAAAATAGATTTTGAGAGAAGAAAAAATTTTGGCATTTTTTCCAAACAAAATTATTACATTTATCTTGCCTAAATGTTTACGCTCATTGCATTTTTACAATGGGGTAATATTGTTGTTAAGAATTTACACATCACAAGGAAGCTTGATTTAAATTGTTTAATTAAATTGAAAAAAGTAGCACAAATAAATACAATAGAATAAAGATACAAATAAAGACAATTAAAGAGAAAAGTTTTTGAATAGGTCTAACACTAGTATTCACATACAGAAACTGAATAAAGTAATCAAATGGAAAATAACACTGGGTAGTATTTTAGTCCTGAATAAATTAAATACATAGGCTATTAATCCTGATTCCTTTAAATTAAAGCTATCTTTTGTTGTTTTGACAACAAAATTAATGACAGACACATATGGCTTCCGTCACTTTAAGAGCTAGTGCACGGATCCTGTGTTCATTATACTGGCATGCGTTTTATGCCTATTAAAGACAAAACCGACTATGTTTAGAGTATAGCCTACTCACAAAGACCGAAATTGACAATTTTGCGTGTTAAATCAATATAATCCGCGAAAAATAGTTACTTGCCAGCTGTTTTTGAGGCGGATTTTCTATGAATGTGCGCATAGAAAATAATCTCTCAGAGAGCGCGCGAGCACTGATTAGTTTAAAATTGCTTGAATGTTTAAACTGGTAAGACTTAAAAAGACTTTTACAGTCTATGGTCCCGACTCCAAAACGCGAGTGTGTATTATCGCCGCATGCAGCGCCTGCCTTGCACAACACATTATGAGAGAAGAGATAGAAGACGCGCGCGGCACCGCTGAACACTCACGCTGTTTGTGAAATTGCGTCTGGAAGATAGTTGTTAAAAGAATGATTTGATTTTATTATCTGTGTGGATTACGATTGCGGGAATTTCCCGCATTATAAATGGGAGACCTGCGGGAATGATTAGAATTCTGCGCAATATCCGCAATCCCGCGCCGAAATTCGAGCCCTGGTTCTGGACAGGAAGGATAACTCTGGGAGTTGGAAGGGGTGTGATCGCGATTCTGCCTTCTCACATCGCGATACAGGATCGTGGACCTGAGTATCGCGATTTCGATTTTATATCGCTTATCGTTACAGCCCTAGCTGTCATGTCTCTTAAATGACTTCATTTTATTTGCAAGGCTGTCATGTCTCTTAAATGACTTCATATATGAATGTAGAAGTCTTTGGTTAAATTAATAATTTTTTTCCTCCTGTACCTCAAAGACAACCAATCACACTTGCTTTGAAAGACACTAAACAAGATTGACAATTAGGGCTGTAGCGATACACTAATCTCACGATAGGATACACGATATTCAGCTCACGATACGATTCGATATAATTCGAGACACTTGCATCATTTTCTGAAAGATTTAAAGGGGACAGAGTGATTTTGGTGACATCTTGTGAGTGTTCAATTTACTTGGATTGAATTAATTTAACTGAAAACTAAAAACATTAATTACACAATATATGTCTCTGACTGGACAGAGCTACAGCTTGCAAATGCTGGACAAAATGAATCAAAGAGGTGTTGAGAAAATAAGTTCCATTTATTGAAACCGTGCAAACTGTAGCTTACAAGCCTTTGAAAAGTAAATAAAGTGCAGAATTGCAATTAACAATGCAGAGTTACTGCAAATAAAGTTTTGAAAAAAAAAAGGTTTTATAAAAAGATAAATCTCACATATTTCAGCCTTTAAATCATTTTTATAAAAAGAATGAGTCAAAAAAGATAAATTACTGACATTTACAATGCACATTAGCTTATCTTTTATTATTAATAGTAAAATTCGTTCCGATTTTCCCGTGGCGTCTGTCGTTGCTAAGCAACCATGCACTGCGCTCTCCACAACGACAAAGTTTTAGTAGCTAATAGATTTCCACCACTGAAAAACGCTTGCTGTAGCTCTGCTAAGTTACAAGATTTATTTACGGAGAAGAGAAAAACACCTGTAGTGTTTGGGTGCACCCCCATCCTTCATGTTGACCGAGCTTTCAATGTTGTTGCGGAAAGGGTGAAGCTGATGGTTGGTTCTTGTCACATGAACTGCGGTGCGCTTGCGGCATTATGAAAAGTTGAGGCGTTTTCATCTCGCTGCGCCTGGGAAAAATGAGTGCGTCGCTTCAAGCGCCCTTGCCGCGCGCCTACATTTGAAATAACAAACTTGAGTGCGCAAAAGACACGATATGTGAACGGCCCGTTGACGGGCTAAGTTAAACATGGGGGATTTGAATGGGACTTATAAAAATTAAAAATTAAAATGAATACTTTCTTGAGGAAAAAAATATCGATTTATATCTCAGAATCAATAAAATTGCTCAGCCTTATTGACAATGTTGTCATTTACTTGCCATTATTTATGTTTTTTTATTACATTTTTACTTTATTTTCACTTGTTCTAATTAGTATTCATACTGATGTCATGTCAGGTGTAGGTGGCAGAGGAAGAGGCAGAGGAGCTGGAATGAGCAGGTTCTCTCAGGGAATGGGGTGAGTTTTTTCAACAAAAAAAAAAATCACAACACCTGTGCCCATTCTTGGTCGTTCTTACTCTCCCCCCTTTGTTTTCTTGTCTTTGATTAGTAGGACGTTTAACCCTGCTGACTGCACCGGCTCTGCTGAGGCAGGGGATCCTGGAAGTGAGACTACTGAAGGAGCAGGTGAGTGCAGTTTAATGATCTGCATTCTGGACACTGTTTCTTTAATAGAGCGGAAGTTGGTTCTCTAAAGCTTTTCACTTAATCATATCTGAAGCCATTTTCAGAAAAGCATTGACGTCAGTTGAGACTGTTTTTAGTGGTATTGATTTCACACCGCATGCTCTGTATTGATTGAAAATCAGAATGCTGATCTCATATCCGATTTATGTAGTGCAAATCATCAAACTAAAAAGCAAAATTTGTGTAAATGAACAAGCAATAAAACAGGGTTTCTGAGTTTTATATAAATTAACCCTCTGTAAAAATAAAAATAAAAACATTCTCTAAATCTCTGCTGTCCTGTCAGGAGCCTGGAAGGACAGTCTGGAAGATTGGGCAGCCGAAGACTGGAATGAAGATGTGAGTGACCTTGTGTTAAAATGAAACTGGAAAACTTGAATCGTAATTTCAATGTGTAATGCTCACTTCTCCATTTGTCAGCTATCTGAGACCAAAGTGTTCACTGCTTCCTATGCTCTTGGCTCCAAGAACCCCATGCAGCCTGGACAGGGGTGAGTGCTTCCTGTGCTTCAGCACTTTCCAGCAGAGAGCAAAGATGTATGGAGGCTTAGGAGTGCCACTTAGGAGTGCCAAAAAAAAAAAAAAAATATATATATATTAGGGCTGTCAGTTAAATGCGTTATTAACGGCGTTAACGCAAACCCATTTTAACGCCGTAAATTTTTTTATCGCGCGATTAACGGTCTTTTTGGCATAGCAAACTTTGTAGTTTTTTTCACATGCTGTTACAACAGGACGCGGCATGCATGGCGCTGCGCTATGAAACCCATTCATTTCAATGGCTTGTGCCGCGCGAGGACGTTTTGTTGCTTCGTCGACCAAAGCGCAAGCGGATCTAGCTAGAGCGGAAACAAAACAACAGGCGCACCGCACACACTTTTGGGCTTGCGAGCCGGCCAAATAGTTGGTTAACGTTACGCTTTGAGTGGATGACGAGCGCGAGACGCCGAAATGGATGCCAATAAGATTCTGAATGGAAAGTTTACTTTTAAAAAGTTGCCAAATGGTTCCATTGACAAGACCAAAGTGATCTGTGTGTTTTGTCGTTGTGAACTGAGCTATCATCATCGCAGCGCGTCCAGTCTGAAACACCACTTGATGGCCAAGCGCACACACACACTCACACACAGCTGATGCGAATTCTCCGCCCCCTCGTCAATATCAGGACCTCGTCAGTATTTCTTTCACCCTTTTATTGATGGACAGTGTTACATTGAGAGATTATTTGCTCCAAGTGAGAATGTTAGTGTGAAATTGAACACAGTATATGTCAATGTTGTTTTCAATAAAAAACATTTGCACAAAGCAAGCCGATCCACTTTTCCATGTTAAGAGCATTAAAATGAGAAAAAATAATGGGACAAAAAGAAAATCAAGAGACATTTAGAATAGATAAAAAATAATTGCGATTAATCGCGAGTTAACTATGACATTAATGTGATTAATCGCGATTAAATATTTTAATCGTTTGACAGCCCTAATTAATATATATAATATATATATTTATATATATGTCATAGTTAACTCCTGATTAATCGCAATTATTTTTATCTATTCTAAATGTCTCTTGATTTTCTTTTTGTCCCATAATTTTTTTCTCATTTTAATGCTCTTATCAACATGGAAAAGTGGATCGGCTTGTTTTGTGCAAATGTTTTTTTTATTGAAAACAACATTGACATATACTGTGTTCAATTTCACACTAACATTCTCACTTGGAGCAAATAATCTCTCAATGTAACACTGTCCATCAATAAAAGGGTGAAAGAAATAGGGATGATCCGATCACGCGATCGGAAATCGGGCCCGATCACGTGGTTTCAGACTCGATCGGAATCGGACGTTACCTCCCGATCAGGACTCGGATATATGTAAATTAGGGGTGTAACGGTACATGTATTCGTAATTATTCCGGTTCGGTACGCATACAAACCGAACGATTCCTAGGACCATTTTTCCTGCAGACAAAATCCGCGCTGGCGCGACCACTACAACGTTGCGTAACATCAAATGGCAAACGAAACGTAATGAAAGCGGAACGAAACTGCGCTAATTATATTGTGCTTAACGGACCATTTATCAGTTCGGACCAGCAACATCTGTGGAGCGCGAGATCAAGCGACACTGTGCTAAGAGATCGATGCCGCGTCCCAATTCGCCTACTTATACTACGCCCTAAAAGTATGTACTCTTTTTGTGAAGAAAAAGTAAATACTTTTGAGTGTGTAGCAAAAGAGTGGGCAAGCTTTGGGACATACTACTTCGTCATCTTTAACGGACAGATCGGTCGCGTGCATCCTTTCACCGTAAACTGCCCTGTCAATCATCTCGTAACAGTTAAAATCCTCCATTCAATCTAATATAACTTCTTACCATTTCGGAGAGAATTGTTGTCCCACGTTCATCTGCCAGTCATGGGTCTTTCATGCCGAGACTCTCCTCATGTGTTTGGAATTTGCATATAATAATGCATTTAAAAGTTAATAATGGCTAAACGTATCTTTGCAAAAGTTCACAATGCTGCAGATGCAATATAATGTGGACAACATTGAATAAATACATTTTCGTGAGGTTAGATACTGATAATTAATCACTCAAACCCCTTTATCTAAACCTCTCTACATAACCGTCGGACTCACGCCTCCATGTCTGTAGTTTTTTAACACTTTTCAGTCGTGTTTGTAGTTCTAACCGAATCCTCGTCCAACGCGCGATGGGTTGTGGGCAATATCAGCCGTTAGAGTGTGCAACGATCTGCACTTCGGATTCTGACCGGATATAGTAGACCATCCGGGTCTCTTTGGAACACTCATTTCAACATACTACGATTTGGGACGTACTAATTCCATTTTCGAATACTATTTAGGACGGATAGTATGCGAATTGGGACGCAGCACCAGTGAAGAAGAAAACATTTGAATTCGCCACAGATCAAACAGCGCTGACGTGGAAACCAGTAGAAACATTGTGCCGTAAATGAACATGGATTTAATGTTGCACTTCAAAACTCAAATATTATCTAAATATATATTTAAATGTTATTTTTAATGTGATTACCAAAACATTATTTGTTCATTCTTCAAAGATTACCACCCCCATTTATAAACCTGAAAGTTTCAAGATGTAGGAAAACTCAAACTTATTGAAAAATAGTTTTTCTTTCAATAAATAGGAAATTTCTCTGGCACTTCTTTCTTTTTGCTGTATCGTATCGAACCGAACAGCAAATTTTGTGAACCGTTACACCCCAAATGTATGTGTGTGTGTGTGTGTGTGTATATATATATATATATATATATATTTCTCATAATTTTAATTTTAAAACATTTTTATTTTTTGTTTACATGCCTGCCGGGTATTTTAAGTTGAGGTGCTATTTGTTTTTATATTAGACTTTTTCTATATTTTCTGTTACACTAAAGTCCAAAAGTGAAGATTTTATGTTATTTATTACTTGATTGTTCAAGCTACCTCACAGAAGTGCTCTGTTAACAGAGTTGTTGAATGATATAATACATCAAAAAAGAATAAAGAAGAGAGAAAAAAATGATTTTTTATTTAATTAACCTTATTTTAAAAGTATCGAATCGGGACTCGGTATCGGTAGATACTCAAAATCCAATGACTCGGACTCGAGGGCAAAAAAACCTGATCGGGACATCCCTAGAAAGAAATACTGACGAGGTCCTGATATTGACGGGGGGGCGGAGAATGCTTATCAGATGTGTGTGCTTGGCCATCATCAAGTGGTATTTCAGACTGGTATTTCAGCGCGCTGCGATGATGATGGCTCAGTTCAAAACGACGAAACACGAAGATCACTTTGGTCTCGTCAATGGAACCATTTGGCAACTTTTTAAAAGCAAACTTTCCATTCAGAATCTTATTGGCATCCATTTCGGCGTCTCGCGCTCGTCATCCACTCAAAGCGTAACGTAACCAACTATTTGGCCGGCTCGCAAGCCCAAACAAGTGAGTGCAGCGCGCCTGTTGTTTTGTTTCCGGTCTAGCTAGATCCGCTTGCGCTTTGGTCGACGAAGCAACAAAACATCCTCGCGCGGCGCAAGCCATTGAAATGAATGGGTTTCATAGCGCAGCGCCGTGCATGCCGCGTCCTGTTGTAACAGCATGTGAAAAAAACTACAAAGTTTGCTAGGCCAAAAAGGCCGTTAATCGCGCGATAAAAAAATTGCCGCCGTTAAAATGGGTTTGCGTTAACGCCATTAATAACGCGTTTAACTGACAGCCCTAATATATATATATATATATATATATATATATATATATATATATATATATATATATATATATATATATATATATATATATATATATATATATATATATATATATATATATATATATATATATTTTTTTTTTTAGCTTAAAAATAATCCCTCTTCAAATTGACAAATGCTCATTTAATTTGTCTAAAGGAACACTAACTTTTGGCCCTCTAGTGGTGAGAGATTATCCTACTACTCACAAAACATTCACTACTAGGCTTAAGAGATATAGCCAGTTTAGATGGAAAAGATCTCAAGCTGACTAGCTGAAGACATTACTGTAGCTATACCCATTAATGGATGTTACTTCCTTAAATAAATTCCAGCACAGCTCTAACAACCCATAATGAACAACTTTTTCTATTACACAATTTTATTACACAAAAACCATCCCGCTAGGCCTAAAATATAAACACTTATAATAGTCACTATAGTCAATCAGGGCAAGACAAAAACGTGTTTTGGAAGAATTAATGTATTGAATCATTTAATTTGTTAATTTTGAACTAAAAAATTTACATAGTGTACTAAAGCTATTGTATACTTCAGAAAGTATTCTGAAGCTCTCGGATTTGATCAAAATATCTTCATTTGTGTTCTGAAGATGTACGAAGGTCTAACGGGTTTTGGAATGACTTTAGGGTGCGTAATTACAGAATTTTCATTTTTGGGAGAACTATCACTTAAAAAAAAGTCATTGGCCAGGTCACACATGGGAGCAGTTAATTTAGTAGCGTTATAAAGAAAATGCAAATTGATAAAGAAAATCTATATGTAAGTTTTAAAGAGCATATTAAAAAATGAGCAGCTTATTACATTTAACTGCACATCTGAATTATAATTTAACAAAATGTATTTGTCAGTTTGAAAAGTGATTTGTATACATTTTGTAGTATATTGATATCGATGGACTCCCTCGAAATCGAGATGATTCATCTTAAGGGGTTAATCCTAATATCTAATATTTAGTACTTTTATTAATTTAAGTAGCACACCTAGGATTACAATGGAATTACTTAGTCCGTCAGTCACATTTGTCATTCCCTATACAACTTGTTTGTTGGCTCGTTATCATTTTAGATAAATTTCATTTGAAGAGTTTCTGACCAAAGATGCTGACTATTTGTTTTGCCTTGACCACTAAATCACTGCATGATAAAGAGTCTGGTTTGTCTGCTGCTTAAACGTCTCTGTATGAAATGTTCAACAAGCAGTTAAGAGCAGCAAGTTTAGACCTTTATCTCTATACCTGTGTGCTCTAAAATATTTGGCAAGCATTCAGGTATGATTTCCCCTCCCAGTCTTGTGAATTTACAACTTGTTTTGCAATTGAAGTAAAAAAAAAAAAAAGCACACATCTTTACAACTAGGCAAGCATGACAGTTGAGCAGGCATATATAAGTGTAGTCCCCTAAAATATCCTCTTTTCCTGTGTTGTGGAAGCATCAGAACCGAAGAAAAACGCATCTGTAATGTTTTGCATCACATAGTAATGGCCTTTTTTGTAGTTGTCTGAATGTTTTTGTCTGCTCATCAGGATGGATCTCGGCTCTCTGTTGCCTAAGGTGGCTGACGGCGACTCCGAGCTGGTCGGATTGGAGCCGTCATCCCTTGATACTCTCACTCAGAGCCTGGTGTTCACCAACTCCCAGCAGTACTCCACTCGAGCGCACACACACAGCTACGCTTCTGCTGCTGCTGGCACTTATGCACATGCTGCATCGGTGAGAACACGGGCACACATACAGCAATTGACTCTGCACCTTTACCACAGATTTATATGATTATTCTGGCTATTTTAGTAATTATTCACAAGATACACTAAAATTAAAAAGTGTGGGCTCGGTCAAAAAAATTCTGATATCTGAAATGGTGGCAATAGTGTCCACTATTACATAGCATTTTCTTTACAATTTTTGGACCAGGACCAGAGCTTTGGTACAAAGATGAAACTTAAAAGTCCCAGACTTAGTAAAGCAATGTATATTGAATGGCATAGTTTTTGCTTTGGTATCAAAATTGGTATTGATAACTGAAATTTTACTGACATTGGTATTGACTGAAATAGAAAGGTCTGACCAGGGACTGGGTTGCAAATTAGCCTATTGGCTAGAAACCTTTTATGCAACACATCTACACATATTGTTATGGCTTTGACTGTGATAATTATGTATGTAATAATGTGCGCTGCATTGTCCCTGACAAATAAGTAATAAAATAAACTAATAAATTTCGGTATCATGACAACACTTTCTTTTTTTCCTTCTAGACCATGCTGGGATCCAGGCTTCCCCACAGTGATGTGCAGAAAACTGAGCCAATCAGCACACCCAGAATCGCCCCTCTGTCCAATCAGAGTTTAGGGGCCCTGAGCAATGGCACTGCATCTGTTGAATCCACTGCTCCGATGCCTGTTGAATCCACCGCCATGCCCTTGAATGAACCCAAGGAGACCCCTGTTACAGCAGCTCACCGTGAGTATTGCGCATACTGTCTATACTATGTAATTGCTGATTACATGTACACATGCAACTGAAGCCCATTGACCATTGCAGTGGATATAGTTTTGTAGTTTTACACATCATTAACAAGATCTCTAATATTTATGAACACAAATTCTCTATGAAAGTTTGAAAAAGCAAAACAAAGACTGACCACATCTTTTGTCTTTAGTGGACCTAAAGGCCCAACCCGATCCATCTCCCATCCTCAGTCATCTGACCCAGCATCAAAATGCAGCACTCCAGTCGGACCTGCCGGCTCAGGCCCGAGACCCTGTCCCACTTCCCCCGTATGATGAGCCATCTCCAACACTGAAACCCTTCTGTGAGCCTGTCGTTATCACGGCAGAGCCGCCACAACCCAGAAACTTCAGACCACAAAGACGGAGAGTGCCCCCTCCATCTAAGGTAACAAAGGAAAACCCGTAGTATTGTGTGTGCCTTGTAACATTAATGTTAACATGAATGGCTGCCAAATTGAATCGCTAGTTAAAAAAATGTACCTCATTCATAGAGTTTAATGGCTTTTCATGTTGTGTTGCCAGATCCCCTCTTCGGCAGTAGAGATGCCAGGCTCTGCTGACGTGTCCGGGCTGAACGTGCAGTTTGGTGCGCTCGATTTTGGATCCGAATCCACTGTGGAGAATCTCGACCAATCAGAAAGTAGCTATCAAGAACCTGCGGCAGCTCCTCAGACGCAGTGCAGCTTGTACTCTAAGCCCACCCCCATCAGGTCTGTCTGACCACCTGTGACACTTCCTTATTAGCATGGTTACAAGATCTTAAAGTGAGATTTTTCACCCAAAAATGAAAACTGTCATCTCACCCTCATTTTGTTCCAGGCTGCAACTACACTAAACCGGATGCATTTGAAAAGTGTTTACGTTTAAAAAAATATTCGCCACGCTACTTTAAGCATTTTCCACACTGAAATGTCTGAAAACGTCCCTGTACTGCATATTTGTAACTTGTAAGAAGCTTTGACATGCGTTTTTTTTTTTTCCATCCAGCATTAATTTACTTTCCGCCTACATTTTGAGGAATTTTAAGTGGATGGGACAATAATACAAGACACAAGCACATCCACAACGAAGTTACGTTTAAAGTAACTTTCCCCAACACTGGTTATTGGCTTTCAAATATAAAGAATTGTCGGCTTTCGGTATCGACCAAAATTTATATCTGTGCAGCCCTAGTTTCCACATTCAACACTACAATGCGTAAATGGCTTTTTTACAAATATATCCACTTTGAGAGCGTCTTCAAATAAGACAAAAGCAGCGTCTCAGTATGGATAGTAGGAGGTTAAAACGTAGAGAAAAATATGCATTTTCAAATATATCTGGGTAGGACTGGGCGATATGGCCTAAAAAAAAAAAATCCCTGATTTTTTTCACAAATCCTATTTACGATTTAAATCAATTTTTTTCTCTCCCTACTTAAAATCAATCTGTAGATGACAAAGAAATTGTTCAAAACAAGTTTTAACTTTAGTTTGTTTTGATATTCCCTTCTGGGATATTATCTGGATTAAAGTGCAATCAGAAACAAGCCAAAAAGACAAGAGGGCAGGCCCTGTCATCGTAAATAGTGTAAATGTAACATAACATAAAATGGGGGGATGTGTAAAAAAAAAAAAAAAAACCTTGCATCACAATAAGTTTATTGTGATTGTCAAATTATTTGGTAACTAAATATAATTTTATCAAGTTTATTAACTATGTAAACACAATGTTTACATGGTACAAAGACTGGTATGCTACTGTTTTTATTATTGCTTAACACAAATTTCTCAATTTCAATTCAATTCTTGTGATTTGATTCTGATATTGATTCAATATCAATTCCTTTGGATAAATATTAGGTACAGTAGATAGTAGGACTGGGTACCGAGTTCGGTACTTTTTGGGTACTGACCGAATTGCCTCGATACTACAGAGTATCGAAACGTGTTGTTTTTCGGTAACTAGTGGTTAATCTCGTCAACATCAGTGAAACGATAAGCATGCAGCATGATTGGCTGTGGCGGAAAAACACTAGTTTACGCGGCTGCCCAGAGACGTGGCTCGTCGCACGTGAGGCTGTGTGTGTGTGTGTTTGTGTAAGCGTACCATTGATCTATATCATTCTATATAGATCAGTGGTCCCAACCCAGATAGATTAGAAAATATGTGGAAATGATCCAAAGTGTACCTATGTGCCAGACTCGATGCCAGAAGCACGCGATGCAATATTTTTGACAAGATAATTGCTGCCAAGACTGGTAACACGGTAAATCTGATAAGGCACTTAGAAGTGCACAGAATACACTTGAGAGTAATGGTGTGTTCACACCAAACGCGAATAGCGCCAAATAAGCGTCTATCTTGAATCTTCCGCTTGAGTTAAAATTGTTCAACTTGCACGGAAGACGTTCTCGGCAAATGTGTCGCCCAATTCGCGTCATTCGCGACGCCCACCGCGAATGATGCGTCTATTCATATTCAAATAATTAAATTTGCGTTCGGTGTGAACACCATTAGTAAACACTTGTTCATTAATAAACAATTAAAATATCTCCTTGCTATTGTTTCCCGACACAATCATTAGGCTACTTTTGCCAGTGCTTTACGGCAAGCTTTATGCGTGCTGAGCGCGAGGCATATATCCCGCCCCCCAGTAGACTATATTTAATTTAATTCACATTTATTTGTATAGCATTTTTCACAATACATATCGTTTCAAAGCAGCTTTACAGAAATTGCATGTGTCTAAATGACAATTTAGAGTGATCTGTTCAGAGGTGACAGTGTAATGCATTTCCATTCATTTTCATTCAGTTTCATTGTTAAACAATGCATTAAGTTAAGGCAGAAGCAATGAGCTCATTGATGTAAACAATACATGTTGTTAAATGATTAGGAAACATAGAAAACTTTAGCATTGGTGCTTTTTTACATACTCAAAATATGAGTGTAAAGTCAACAAACTGAAAAAATAAAAATTAGGTAATGTTATATTGTTAACTGGTTACATAAAATTGGTATAAAAAAAAGTATCGTTCAGGAACCGGTATCGAAGTCAAGGAATCGGTATCGAAAATTTTGTTACGAGACCCAGCCCTAGTAGATAGCCTACCTTAATGTGTTATGTTAAATGTTCTCCAAAAATAAATCACCTAATGCTGTAAACATACAGAGAGACCGTCAGCTGGTATTATTAAAGGTTAAAACTAACTCAAATGAAATGTTTTTATAATAACAAACAACGTTATAATATTTTAATGATATAGGTAAAAATATAATAAATGTGTAATATAGTTATCATATTTAGCAAAATACTCCTCTCTATAGCAATTATTTTAAGTCCTACTAACATGCGTGCTATGGGTAATTAAAAGGTATTCCTGAGGTAAATGTAACGTTACGTGACATGATGTTCTCCAGCTGTTTTATGGACATCTTTCCGCGGTTGAAAAACACTGATCGATCGATTTTATTACATTTCGGTAAGTTAGTAGTGAAGAGTAACAGATGATCGGTTCATGTGCCGCTTGAACTGAGATCTGTCAGCGATCTTTCACGTCACATTTACAAGCGCCAAAACTGTGTTTATTGTTTGAATTTCGTAATAAAATTGACAGAATCTGAGAGCTGAGAATCTGTTTCATATCAATAGTAACCTGCTCTGTCTAGTCTGTCGGTGTCAGTGTGCTCTTTGCTGCACGATTTTTCTCTGCGTGAGAAAATGCATGTGTGCGTGAGAGCGTGTAAAAAGGGACAATTGCGTCTCTCAGCCCTGCAGATTCAGTTTGTAAATGTTTTCGGCGGGTGTGCTTCTGCTGCCGCAGTCTTGTTCATTTGCCATGTTGTTTGTGTATCTCTATCATGGCAAGCGCTGAGCCCGGTCGGAACTACGGGAGCCCAAATG
The DNA here is from genome assembly GCA_030578255.1 of Tiaroga cobitis. NCBI lineage: Eukaryota > Metazoa > Chordata > Actinopteri > Cypriniformes > Leuciscidae > Tiaroga > Tiaroga cobitis. The sequence goes on from CM060598.1 coordinate 15,218,832, forward strand.
GGCGCGTCGGCGGTTGTTAAAGAGAAAACCGATTTTCATTCAAAAAGAATCGGCGTAAACTACACATTCGTTAATCGGTAAAATCGATTTATCGCCCAGCCCTATATCTGGGTTACTGTAGACGTAGCCCCAAACATGTAAAACTTGTAAGTTCATCTTTGAAGCAAACTTTTTTCAAATATTTTAGTTAAACCTGAGAGATTTCTGTCCCATTTGACCAGTACTTTTAAAGACGGTACAAAAAGTTTATAAATCCACATGAATCGAGCAGTTTAATCAGTCTTCTGATTAGGGGTGGGAATCTCTTGGCACCTCACGATTCGATTACGATTCAGAGGGCTGCGATGCTAAAACGATTATCGATGCATCTTTTTTGTGTGTGTGACTACTTGGTACTTTTAAAGCAAATAATTTATAATGACCCATAAAGAATTTACTTCCAATGTATTTTATTAATAAAACAAATGGAAGTGATTTGGTAAATAAAACAAATGGAAGTGATTTGGTAAGTCAACTGTAAGGTTACATTTGCCAGCATATGTCCCAACATTGCAAAGAACCAACAGGAAAATGTTTTATGTTTCACAATGTTTCTATCCAACATACTCCTGTTATGTGCAATGAGCAATAAAATCCTTCAGGAAAAAAAAAAACATTTTGCTTTAGCAAAAACACCAACGGCAAAATGATGTACCAGCAGCTCTCATACAAAAATAATGCTTGTGGACCTACGCATATTCTGAATAATTAGTAACACACAAAGCTACTCTTATACACAAATAAATAAAAAAGACTAATGCTTTCACACCAAATGTGAATAGAGCGTCTGGCGCAAGTGATTTCCATGTAAAATCAATGTAAAGATGCGTTTACGCGCGTCTGGAGGTCCTGCGGCGCGAATGAGGTGTTAAGCACGGCGCGGTGGACACTAATTCGCGCGAATGCCGTGAATTGAGCGTCTGGCGCGATACGCGCGAGTGATTTTATTTGGTGCTTTTTGTGCATTCACGTGTTTGACGCCCGAGTAAAAAATCCGAACTTTGGTGTCAGTTCAGCCATGAACCAGCCTCGTTCACACTACTGGGGCTTAATGCTCAATTCCGATTTTTTTGCAAGGCCGTTCACATTTTCAATTAAATGCGACCTTTTGTGATCTCCTGTGTGAACGTGACATGACCCAGAAATGACCCGCATGCGCAGAAGAGTACTCAACTGTCAACGACGTCACTTGTTGTTTGCGGAAGTAGCTAAACATGGATGTCAACAGTGGAGCTCGTTCAGTGACGGGTCGGATACATGCGACCTGGCCGTTCAGATTGAAGTCTCATTTCAAAAGATCGGATACATATCGGATTTGGACCACATACCCAAGTGGCCTGGGTCGCATTTGAAAAGATCGGATCTGTGTCGTTCAGACTGTCATGAAAAGATCAGATACAAGATACAGGTCGCATAGGGGCAAAAAAAACGGAATTGGGTCGTTTCAGCCTGCAGTGTGAACCTAGCCTAAGTCATATATTGAAATTGTTAACGTGTGTTTCTACTGCACTTTTCCCACACAGGTAACCCGACCTAACACGAGTCTATTTCTTTATGTACATAATTATGAAGGAAATATTAAACATGAACACATTTGTGTTTAGTTGCAGAATAGCCTATACAATAAACTATTAATTTATAGTTATTGTATATAATTAATTGAACCATCTTTTAAATCATTAACTGCTTCTAAATGCATGCTATTAACCACATTGTTGAAACATTTGCAGTTAGCCTACTGTATGAATATAAACAATACTGTAACAAGTGCATCAGTACAAGGCAATTTCAGGTTACAAGGCATAAATCTATATTATGATTTCAGAATGCGCACTTTGAGATTTGTAATGCATGCTGAAGTGTCTCGTCCGCCCGCCGAACTGATGTTCACTACTGTAATAAATATATGAACAAAACTTTTTAATGAGCAGGAGAACTTCCCGGCTTTAAACAAATAACCATTTACATGGTTAGGATGTTTGCGAATGTACAGGGAGATTTCAGATATAAAAACGATTTTGTTAGTCAATGTATTCTCAGTAAAATCATCTAATTTCCTATTAATCCAATAGAACGTGCGAGTTTTCTAGGGCAGGGGTTTTCAAACTGTGGGTCGCGACCCATTTGTGGGTCGCAGATTGGGAAGAGGTGGGTCGCGCAATCACTATATTGGCTGCAGCTGACTTCAAGTTTCATGAGTGACACATACAAACAGGTTGCACGATGAATCAACTTTAAATAGAAATCGCTATATTGCTTAGAGCGATTTAAAGTTAGATAAATATGTCAGTACTGTGTTTCATGAAGCACGCGCGTGCGACTTGTTGTAGTAACAATTTTCACTGTCTCAGAGCGGCTTCGGTTCATTAAGCAGTTTGGGGCGCATTATTAACGAGAAGAAACTCGTTTACTCCAATCACTGCACTGCATTCTGCATGAGCGCATTACACCGGAGAATTCAAAAGTCATGAAAGGCTGATTCAGGTCTGGGCTGCGTTTCCTAGAAGCATCGTGAGATAAGTTGATCGTAGAACCATTGCCTTGCCACCAATGGTCTCTGCAATCTACTTTGGCATACGATGCTTTTGAGAAACGCATTAATCTCTGTCGTCTGTTCAACACAGCGCTGTTGTCTTTCAGAGATATGGTCGTCGTAAGAGTGCGTTGTTTTGTGTTCCCTCGCATGCATTTTGATACCTACCAACGCATAAGGAAAATATACATGTAAAAAGTATTTAAAATGTATACACACAACACAAGCACGAAAGCGTTTTCTGCGCTAAACAACGCAATGAGTTTAATAACACTCGCAGCATAGATATTAGTATTAAAATTCTAGGTCCTGGGCATACTGTCAAATAAAATTATTAGTCTTATTTTTTTTATATTCAGATTTTTTGTCATATCAAACCTTTGGTTAAGATTAAGCTTACTTAATCTTTTTCATTTCTTTAAATTTGTTTTGCTATGTTTGGGTAAATCATTTGAGGCAGCAGACAAAAACTACTCCGTATTCTTCACATTATTTCAACAGCCACTAGGCTACTATTTTAATTCTCACACTTTTTGATAATGTACCAAAAGTTTGTATTGTAATTAAATTTATACTATGACAAGGGAAAAAAACTGCTCTAAAGAGAACTAACGCCTCCCACCCCACATTCATTCTTTAAAATGATTTTGGTGGGTCTTGAGAGATTATTCTTGTCTACGTGGGTCCTGGAATGGAAAAGTTTGGGAACCCCTGTTCTAGGGAATGCCAGTATGGTGGCGCGGTGGCTTCACTTTTTATGATGTCATGAGCGAACCAGTTCTCTATATAGATCAGTGATTTAAACCCAGAACATTCCACAAACAAGTAACTTAAAAGCAGTTCTAATGTAAGTGATCTTTTTTTTCCTCTTTCTTTTTAGTGAGTCTCTAGGTGGCTTGCCTCCAGCAGTAATGGAGTCCAGTTACCCATCTGCCTCTCTGGGTTTACCGAGCACTACTGCTCCTTCTGTTTTGGCTCCCTCCTCAGCCAACAGAGTGGAGTCATCCGCCACCACCCCTCTCAGTGTATGACCAAAACGCTTTTCATCTTTTCACTTTTAAGGCACATGGTTTATGCAATGTGACCGTACTTTTAATTAGATGGCTTGCACTGAACTATCCAGAATCCAGAGCTGGATTGATTATATACAGGGTTCTTATAATCTTTTATAGATTTTTTTATATCAAAGTCCTTATCTAGTCATCAAAAACATCTTAAAGTCATGGAGTTTCATTGGTCAAACCAATTGAGTCCACATGTTGAGTCCCGGTTTATATGCAGAATGGAATATAAGTTTAGAAAATTGCATCATACAAATTAAACAAACCAAATTCTGGTATCAAACAAATTCACCCAAACAAAGAAAAATCTATTAAATGCACTTAAAGAAATTGTTCACCCAAAAATTGATTTGTTTTTTGTGAAAGGTAAAAAAAGAATTTATAAAAAAAAAAAAAATTCATACAGTGAAAGTCAATAGGAACCAATGTTTGCTTGCCAACATGCATCAATCATTATGTTCTGCTGAAAGAAGTCATAGGTTTGTAACATCATGAGGGTAGAGCGTAATTCTCTTTTCACTATCCTGTTTAATACTCTTTGCCACACTTCACTTATAGTATGATTAACCTTTTATTTGTAATTTAGTAATGGTAATACCTTTGTTATTCTCTTGTATAACAGCATACAAACAGTAAAATGTTAGTTTAGCGTATAGCTGAATCTGTTTATCTGTTTGCCCACAGAATGGATTCAGTGAAATCAGGACGTCTAGTGCACAGGAAGGTAATTGACTTCTGTATTAGATTTTCCATTTTTACCTGTTCTTTCTTTGCCATGTGAATTTGTAGCATTAGCCACAATTGACATTTTTGTCCTGATATATCTACAGCTGCTCCGTCCAGCACCCCTCAGCCCATATCCACAGCCCTGCAGACTGAGAACGGTTTGTCATCTTCCTCTTCAACCGCACCGCCTGCCCTCAGCACAGCTCTTTCATCACTTAGCAGGTACTATCGCATCATTAGAATTTCAGCTTTATTAAATGTTCACGAGGAAATCAGTCTCCTTATGGTCTCGTGGTTGCTTGTTCTCTCAGTCACGTGAGCAGCGTTAACTCTCTCGGATCTTCTGCGCCCACCAGCTCTTCTCTGAGCGTAAGTTTCTTTTGTGACTCCTCCCATTTCCACTTTTTGAGTTTCCTCACTTTATTCCCCTCTTTACCTGAGCTTCTCTCCCTTATTTGTCCTGATTTTAGCAATGTGCTTCTTTTGTGATATTTAAGGGGCTTTATGGTGTGGATGTGTTTCGGATCAATTTTAAATGAATTGAAATGTTTCCTTCAGAACCAGATGGGCGCTGATGTGAATGTGCACCTGAACACATACTCTGGCTCTGTGCCCAGCACGTCGGTCAACATGAATGGCCTGAGCGCAGGAACCCAGAACCTCATGGCTAACGGCCCACCCGCTCCCTCTGCTGTCCGTTCTGCTCCGCTGCAGAACACCATGACACCCTCCAACACCTCTGGTCAGTCACACAAAAACATTCACGGCATATGATCAGAGTTGGCAGAACTTTTATGGTTGATTGCTGTTACCAACTTGTTTTTTTATTATTTGAAAAAGTAAACGTATAAACTAAAATTTATCAGCATTTCACGTCAGTTTGTAAATCGTGTGTGTGGTTTGTGTAATGTTAAAAATGTATGTTTTAACTGAATCTTGTTTTCCACCATATTTTCAATATGATCAGGTAAGGCGCCTCCTAACCTGGCTCAAGGGATACCGCCGCTGCTGGCCAGTCAGTATATCATGGGTCCTGGTGGCCTCCTTCCTGCTTACCCGGTTAGTGTATAGCTGATCTGCTCTCAGATGGAAGCAAAGATATATATACAATTATGTTTATCTTTGTTGAAGTGTTTGTTCAAGTGTTCTTGTCTGAATCACATTGATGACATTGATCTGTGTCTGATCTTGCTGTACTTTCTCATCCCTAAAGCCGATCTATGGATATGAAGATCTACAGATGATGCAGTCCCGTCTGCCCATGGTAACAATTTCATAGTCCACTGTTTCTGTCACAACACTTGACTCAATGCTCCGTTTTCATCTATTAACCTGTTAAGCTTCACCAGAGCGTGGGCGCACTGAAGCGTTTTTTTTTTTAAATAGTTCAAAGTTACTATCAGATTTAATGTTATTACCTTGACAAACTATACATCATTAAAAAGATATAAGACTCAAGTTTCAGTATTTGACCACTATTGTATTCTGATAAACTTATAGTGACAGTTATGTCTTAATTTGTGTCAGGAGTTATGTAATTAAAAAATGAGTCGTTACCTTTAATATGAATTATGAGCGTCAGCCGCTTCCATTCAGAAAAAAACTCCTGTGCGATCGTCATGACAGAGCTTGACAAAACAACGTCCCTCAGGGCTTTTAGCTCAAACGTGCAGATTTGGAGAAATATTGATATATTCTCATAGGTTTACATCAGATATCTATAGACAGGAATAATATTTATTGAATTTATACCCAAATGCGTCGATGTAATCATGAGCGCTGGATACTCTGATGTACTGTGTTTTCAATCCATACTGGCCGCCTGAGAGCGCTCTATGCACAGTAATAGTCCATATATGGAACACACGAAGAAGTGGCATAATCATGTGACATTCCAGGAAGTCCCTGACACAAACAAAGCTTCCAGAGATCGCTGTAACATGCAGATAAAGATGTTTTGAAGACAATAAACATGATTGCAATGATATTCGATTTACCTGTGTTCTTCGAGCCATGTCAGGTATTTTCATAATAATAGATTATATTTATAATGTATTGCTAATCGATATAGAGTTTATTATTGCAGAATACTATAAATTAATATATTTTCTGTCTTATTTTTTCATCTGAAGCCAAATCAGATCACAGAAGGTTATTTAAAACACTCGACTTGCGTTATAAAGTAAGTTTGGAGCACAAACATGGTTTTAATCAAATAAATTGTCGTGTATTGATGGTGTGCTAAGCTGACATGCTAGCTAACTCTGTGCACCTGCCAGCACATTAGCTGTTATTTTTATGAATTTTTCTAAATAGGAATGCTTACTGAAATTTTTCGTTTTTCAAAAAGGGCATTTGATACAGTTTCAAATGTGAAGTGAGAACTTTGATAAAAGAAAAAGGGATTGAAACAGTGTGAATAGCCAGTCGTTAGTGATTATAATGCAGACAAAAGAAAAGCATATTTAGACCCATAACCAGGCTGGAGAGGTGTGAATGTGTACAGGGGAGACTGACACTGAATGGGGCTCGTTTGCACCACAAAACAATAGAGAAAATAGTCTAAATAGATGCTAGAAGATGACAATAAACACCAGTTTGCATTTTAGAGTCTAATCAAAATAAATTCATATGACATGATCTTGAAAAACATTTAACTAAATGCAGAGTTTTAAACTTATCTTCTTCAAATTTTAAATATAACATGGTCAGACATGTGGCTTTAGCTGCAGTGCATTTTCTAGATTGATACAATGCCAACTTCAATTTTATTTTCATGAAGATGTTTCATAAAAATACATTTCTAATAACTTTACAAAACTTTGAAGACATTTTTCATAATTTTTTTTTCAGTATCACTAATTAATTCCACATTTACAATAAACTGCCAGGTGTCAGCTTTCAAATGAGATCTTACTTGTGCTTTTAGTTCAAAGGGTTCATGAACTGTATCTGTTTCAGTTTGGGTATGCCATTTCTGGGGATTTTTCAAAAGTGGGGTTGAAGCTTAACAGGTTAAAAGAAGTTTGCCCCAAAATAAACTGTGCTAAGTAGGGTTGCTCTATTTGGGGAATATTTTCCTTTAATGGTCCAGGTTTGCTGTGCTTGTTTGTTGAGCTGCACAATTTGGTTAATGTGTTATACATCAATATGACAAATACTTGTACTTTATTTTCATTGATTATTATTTGTAGTAGTTGTAGTATAAAATTAAGGTTAAGGTTATTTTGAACGAGTGCTCTCTTTTCACTTTCACTTTTGTACTCTGTTTAGGCCTATAATTTGCGGCATCAGGGAGCCTCTATCTATAATGCGGGGTATTGAAATTCCTTTTGAATGCACACTTGCTTTTCACTTTAACTTTCAAATTTGCGATCACTCGTACTTTGTGTACAGGGAGAGGCAGGACTGACCGCATATTTTACAAGATAAGAGATTTATCAGTGACACTCAGGATCAGTTAATAATTGTAGCACATGTTGTCCAACTGAACTAAATGGTTTTTATTTCTATAAAAAGGCAAAACGACAGTGCCAAGTAATGTAATTGTGTACAGCAGCAAGCCTACTCATGACCCCTTTTAATAATATGATAAAATGATGGCTATTTTTAGATGACATGTCCTTTTTAAGATTTGTATTTCTCAGCGATGAATTAAATTAGTTTTTCGGTCTCTTCTCGATGCAGGATTATTATGGCATGACTTTCCCTGGTACAGCGCTAGCTGGCAGAGATGGAGGATTAGCAAGCAATCCCTACTCGGGTAAGCAGACATCGTCGTTATTTTATCCTAGTGCAGATAGGACTATGAGTTGTTGCGTTCCAATACTTGGTCAGTTTAAAACACTTTTCTGTCTTGCTCGTACAGGTGAACCCACCAAATTTGGCCGCAGCGACTCAAACTCCCCAGCCCCTGCCAACAGTCTCTCATCTGTGCCACCCTCACAGTCTCAACAGAGTGCTGTTCCCCCTCAAAATCAAGGACCGCAGAACCCAGGTCAACCCCAGCAGGGACAGACCCAGGCCTTCCTCAACCCCCCTCTGCCTCCAGGTTACGGCTACACCAGCTTGCCCTACTACCCTGGGATGCCGGGAGTGCCCAGTGCCTTCCAGTACGGCCCCACTGTCTTCATGCCCCAAGCATCCACAAAGCAACACAATATGGGCCCGTCCAGCCAGTACCAGCACCAGGCTGGATACAGCCAGCACACATATGGCCCAAGTAAGTGTTAGTCATTTTATCTAATTTTTGTAATTGAGCCATTTATTTATATTTATTGAACCTCATGACTAAATGTAAAATAATATTTAAAAGTTAGTGATTTTTGTTGAGTTTAATGTTGAGTTTAATATTTGATACATTTTATGGCTGATGCTATAGCACTGAGTTTCTGATTTAAATGTGCTGTTTGTTTGGATTTCTAATAAAGTGCATATATTATTTATATATAATATTTGAACCTCATTATGTATTAAGTAATTTTAAAGGCTATTGTTCACTTAAAATAACCAAACGATAATACCAAAATTAACGTTAGTGACAGCCCTATATAGAAGAATATGGAGTTCATACTGGAGGGAAAAACCCTTCATTTTTATTCAGAGGCCCCGAACTGGGCATCATTGTGCAATTTGGTGCAGTTGCTGATATTTAGTTGACATGAGTAAGCTAGCTTACTTTTTGACTATCAACTTATTCTGATAACCATATAGTAGACTACTTGCATAAAATGCATATAAATATCAGTTGTCTATATCTTAGGATAATGTCTTGGCAAGATATTTAAATGCTTAGTTTTGATCAAAGCTCTGTAGTTTTTATTATGGGGGCAAAATATATAAAATGCAATGATGATGTACAAATAAACATTTCTCAAGTTTCAATTTTGATGATTTTTCTAAAAAAGAAAAAATGATGTTAAAATGTATGTATAATAGAGTAAATTTGCTTCAGTCCGCTAGGGCCTTTAAGGGTCATAATTCTAGGCTGGAAAATGCACTTGTTTTGAAATCTCTTTATTTTCTCCTAAGCTTTTGATGAGTTGTCCCAGGCTCATGCTGGAGATTATGGGAAAGGAGGATATGGAGGAAGCTCCCAGGCTAAAGGAGTCAGCAACAGCGTGGGAAAAGGTAGATCTTACTCTCTCACAATAGGCTGCAAGTAATGGTTATTTTGACAATCAATTATGCTAATTTATTTTAATTGGAAGGGAAAAGAAAAAAATTACGATTAAAAAATTAAGTGCATTTTAATTCATAATTTACTAAATGATTCCACATCATGCCCAATGTTATTCTCCAAACAATGTGGGTTAGATTAGTCGGTTGCCAAATTTACGTTTAATGAAATTAATCATTGCGCACATCCCTTAGTCACTACTGTGAGGGTCGGTTTGATGCCATAATATACTTCTGTAAATAACACAAGTATATTAAATAAAAGTATGGTAATTTGTGTATAATGGATCCATATAAATATTATAAATTTCACTTAATCTAATTTCAAATTCAAAAGCCCTAAACTGAGCGATAAATGTATGTTGTGATGTTTAATATGAAAATAAATGTAATGTGCCAATGTCTTTTTATCTTATTTCTACCCGTTATCATTATAGTTGACTAGAATTTGGGAACCCCTGATGTGAGCTTTGTGCAATTAAATGCAGATTAAACGTCATTATGCCACGCAGTAAAACTTATCTGCTTGCTAGTCTGGCTTTACAGCCTTTTTGTGTTTGTATCGCACTTTTGTCGACGGAACCTGAGTGATGCTAACTTCCATGTTGGCTTAGAAAAAAGCACTGCAGCACTCTATAAATCTTACTAAACAGACTGTAACAACTATACATTGCTTGCAGATGAATTGTTTAAAATATGTAAATGAAAACATCATATATGACTGTTTATTCCTTTTCTTAGCACCAGGACTGTCTGGATCTGCGAGTTCAGACCTCACTGGAACAGTGTACGGCAAGACTCAGGTGAGGTTCACATTTCTGCCTGAATAAAAAAAAAGTTATTTACTTTGACATGTGTTAGGGCTTCTTGCACCAAAAGTGTCATCATTTTAGTTTAATGACCATTTTCCACCCTCTCAGTGTCTCTTCGTATCCACCTTATTTTTCAATGTGGGAATAAGCCATTTCCTGTGAAAAGTACAAGACTTCTAATTCAGTAGCTGCTAACAGTGCAGTAAATGGTGAAACTAGTGCTACAAATCAGTGTCTCTGTGATTTTAAAATGAATTAAAATATAACAAATAGTAGTTTGAAACATTAAGCAGCGTAATGGGCTGTTTTTGTACAACTAAAACAACTTGACACTGACACTGAAGGCCTCACACATTCAAGGTAAAAATGGCGCAGCCGCTCTTACGCTAAAAATAAGATGGATTAAACGGTTTTGTTAATGCTGTATCTTTAAGACTTCTGTCTGTAAATGACCTTGCTTATGATTGGCTGACTACTTCACATGTGAGGTTCATAATACGTGGTGTTTCACAAAACCAAGACATGATGTTGTTGAATCACATTTGATTCATCCTTACTTGCGTGAGATATCTGTTGAGCCAGCTGTTAGTGGTTGCCTGTGTTGCATAGCATGTTCATTACATTGGGGTGGAACAATGAAGGGAGGAGGGGTGTGTTTCATTTGAGTAAGGGTGTTTCTCAGAAATCGCTTGCTGCACCTTTTAACAGGAAAACCGAACAAACGAGGCACAAATGATTGAATATATTGGATTTCAGTTTGGGTGGTCACGGTCAGCAAGTCAAGAGTCATTTTATTAAATCATTGGAGACACTCATATTTGTGACGACATTACGATCACATCGAAAGTTCATCACTACTAGGACATGCATTGCGACAGCCGTTTCCAGAAGTCTCAGACTGTGAAACGACAGCTTATGACAAAACTGTGGTTTTCAAACATTTGGAAAAACCAGTCAGAGTCCCCTGCCCTTTTTAAAATAAATACTTTTGGTACCTAGAATTGACGATGTCAAATGTGTTAACTGCCTTAATTTAACACCCTTTAAAACCCCAAACGCTAGGGTACGTTAGGGGGCGCTATGACATCTTCTGAAAGAGTGCTGAATCACCTGATCAAAATATGTGCAAGGAAAATGCAGAAACAAGCGATAGCATACGTAAACGGATGCATATGTAAAGTAATGCAATCATCAACATTAAAGGCAGGGTAGGTAGAAATTTCCAAAAAAAAACTTTTTTCCAAATTTGTTTATACCGTCTTTATATATCAATGCGTAATTAAAATCTAAGTACTCTGGAAAATAAATTATATAAATCGAGTGTCTGTAGTGCTCTCAGGGCTGTAATAAACACAGCTCATTATTCCATCCGGGACGAATGAAGTGATTGGCTGGGGCGACTGTCAATCTCCCTCGCTACCATGGCTCCTACCCCCTGCTGCAACAGAGCTGCCCACATGCGCGAACCCGTTTGAAGAGGCACGGAAGCTCAGCTAGTAATAACAATTATGGCAGAGAAAGAACAGTCACAATTCTCAGTACCTGCAGTCAGCGAAGGCAAACAAGTAAAAAGAAGGAAGACAGTATTCGAAAAGGCTATGACCAAAAAGTCTCCGGAGTGTAGTCCTCATCAGAGCCAACGGTGCTTTCATCGTGGAACCTCTTACATGCAAAACACCGTATATGTTATGAATCTTACGCGAAATTCACCTACATCAGTGTAAGTGATGATAACGGAAAACGTGCATCAATGAAGCTATTTATAGCTTTGCCTTATTTTACTAGCTCGTTACCGAATCAAACTCGATATATTTTAAACTTTACCAGTATCGATATGCGAGCTTGATAGTGTGTACTAACACCCATGTTAGTTGTTTATATTCATAATGATAAAGTTAGTTATTTTTATTACTTGTGATTCTGACATGATGTCACTACATGCACGGCGCTCCTCTCGGCGCTGGTAAACGCGTCCTCCAGCTGAGCAAGCGGTCGGCAGCGCGCATTCATGTGTTTTGGGGGCGTGGCTTTGGAAGGAGCCGAGAAGGGAGGGGGTGGGAGTGAATGGAATAATGAGCTGTGTTTATTACAGCCCTGAGAGCACTACAGACACTCAATTTGTATAATTTCTTTTCCAGAGTACGGTATAAACAAATTTGGTGAAATTTCTACCTACCCTACCTTTAAACCGCATACAAATCAAAACTGCCAAATGTTACTGAATGAAATGTCGTCCCAGGACGAGCTACAGGACTGTGCAAGCTTTGGGGGTGTTTGTGGACTCGATTTACTCCATAAATGTTTCGATCATCATTCTGAATCCGATCTGGATATAGTCTTTGACAAAGTGTTGATAAAAAAAACTGCATTAGAGTAAAGCAGCTTTTTTTGTTGTTGTTTAAAAAGCAGAGGCTGTTCTTTTGATGTATTGCTTGTTCAGATATTCATACAAGAAAATATTCTGGGGTCTATGAAAATGGTGAAAACCATCAAATGCTGTTGAAAGCTGGCAACTTAAAAAAAAAAAAAAAAGGCCGGGGAGTTATTTGATTTATTTTAATATTTCCCGTGAATAACATTTTAACGTGTTTATTTAATTTTTTTACTTTTTTTAAATGAATAACTAATGAGTCCTTTCAAAACCATTCTTCTCTTTTCTCTGACCCCACTAGACATTTGACAAGCAGGGTTTCCCTACAGCGGCCGGCCCTGCGTTCAGCCTGCCCTCGGCTCTGGGAGGAACCGGCCCGTTGAACCCCGCAGGTGCCCCTGGATATGCCCCCGCACCCTTCCTTCATATACTGCCCCATCAGCAGCCCCCCTCACAGTTACTGCACCACCACATGGCTCAAGACACACAGGTACATCACATCTAAACGTGCTCCCAAAAAAACTCTGAGGTGGAAATGTAAATGTTTTTAAGCTTTTATCGCAGGTATGTCTCAACTAGGGCTGGGCGTTATGGCCCAAAAAAAATATCACGATAATTTTTTTATATCAGTCGATATCGATAATTATCACGATAAATGTCAAATCTTTATTTCCTTCAAGTTTAAAGGCAGATTTTTGCTCCTAAGTGAAAGTTGTAGAAACCAGAGCGTTAATTGTGGTTTTAAACTACTCTTTATTGTCAGAACATATCATGACAAACACTTGCCAAACAGGTGAACATTTTACAAATCTGAGGTAAAACATCATTTGTAAATTTTTCCTTAACAAAATAAATATCTGAATAGAAAAATATATTTCTTAGTTTCTGCATGTGCTAATGGGAGATATTGTTAAGTCTTGAAACAGGTTTGTGTTGCCTGGCTTTGATGGCACGTATCTTCAGCACAGTTTGCAGTATTAATATTAACGTTACATGTTTTGTCTCGAAACGCATATTTGACAGTGAGTAGACCGTAAATCTGTATCCTAACTCAAGCTAATACTACTATGTTAAATTTAAGTTCATTAACAAAAACAGTAACATCTCTTAAAGAAAATACCACATTTTTATTTGGTCAAATGTAATATTTTGAGTTTTATTAAAATTAACCATTGGTCCTCCAGCATCATGCATTTTAGATCATGATAACCACAGACAAAGCCAGACATAGCCTATAGCACCTCACTATCATGGCAAAATGTAACTTTATGGTTTCTATGGTATTTGGATGAAAAAAGTAGCCTAAATACATTATTAAATACTGTAATTATATTATTATAAAGCACCTCAGTTTTATTCAGAGGCCCAAACTGAGCAAAAATATGCAATCTGGTGCAGTTGCTGGTATTTATGTGGCCAAAAAGTGAGATGAAATTCTTAAACTTGTATAAATCGGTGAGATTTTTATACAAGTATAACAGACTACTTGCATAAAATGCATATAAATATCAGTTATAACTCTACATTAGTAAGATGAGATTTAAATGCTTAGTTTTATGATCAAAGCTCTGTAGTTTTAATTGTAGGGGCAAAATATATAATGCATTGTAATACTATGACTTTTGAGACATGTTCAAATAAACATTCCTCAAAAGGATTCAGTATCCTTTTTAATAATGGTATCCTCTTTAAATATGATGCCTTTTTTGCATCATATTTAATACTCGATTATCCATACATCACATAAAAACAATCATGTTAAAATGCAAGTGAACCGAAGTTGCTTCAGTCTAGTAAATGTTCATCTTGAAATATTTCTATCAGTAGTTATTTGTTTACTTTATAAAAATCTAGTGCTGGGCAAGTTAATGCGTTATTATCGCGTTAACGCATTTATTAATTAATGCCGACAATTTTTTTATTGCGCGTTAACGCAGTTTTTTTTTTTGTTATTATTATTTTGAAAGTCCGCTCACTGGCTCTGAATACACATAGGCCTACAGTCAAACCATGATCACAGGAGGGGTGGGATGTTGGTCAGCCAGCAAATAACCCACCCAAACAAGCAGTGGAGGGGCTTTGGCAGGTTCTCTCAGGTGAACAGAAAGGGAGACAGCGCTCCGCGAGTGAATGACAGGCGCTCTATGGATAGTAACCATGGCAACGGCTTCTGTGCGCTACGCAGCTGTAGTCTTTTTAACTTAAAATTATACATAACTACCTGATAGGCCTGCGTTTAGTTTAGCGGGGATGCTCTGCCATGTGAATTCCCTCCTGTTGATGTCCTGATAACTATTTAGATTCTGGAAACTCACAAACAGCGAGCCGAGGATCAGTCTCTCTTCCAATGATTTGTGCTGCGCGTCGTGTACAAAAAGTTAGACAATTCAACTTCGGCAACGCGCGGGCGCGTGCGTGAGGCGAGCATGACCGCAACAGTTTCACAGGAACGCACCCGCTTGTCGCTGCACCTGTGCTCGACCACTTCACTTATAATTCTGCGTCGGACCAACGCCGGAGCCTCTACGCTATAGACTACGCGTTGGTTTTCATTATATATCTGCGTCGTTGTCCGCGTTGACGCGCAATTACACATGCAGAGGGAGTGTGAAACCCGGGGAGCGGTTCTTGCAATCACAGCGCTTGCGGTACGCGTAGAATTGACGTTACATTTTTGGAGAGATGCACGTCAGGGTACGCGCGCTACACAGCTACGGCGTGAGTTCGACGTAGAAGTATAAATTGGGCTTTACCTCTGTTTAATGTAGCCTAATCTTACGTGGGAAACCATGGCATGCCATGACCAAACCTAAGCATCAGAGAAGTAACGTTGGTCGACTTATATCTGTAGTAGTGATCATGACCCTTTTAGACTGTTTCTGCTGCTCCCTGATACAAGATACCTGTTCAAGAAAAAAAAGAAAACTGGACTCGTTTTAACAAGCTAGCTAAAAAGTAATGCCCTGGCAGTGGCAAATAGCTTTGTTTAAATATTTGATTTGATTACATTAATGTTTAAGTTGAGATTTACAAGAAATATTTTATTGAGACTGTGTAAAGGGAATACTGCTGGTATAAAAGCACCTTATTTGTTTAAAGTTTTTGCAAACCACATGTTATTGCACTTTTGTAGCAGTACATTTAAATCAAAAGTGCGCAATACAGTACTTTAGAATTCATTATTCAATTTTGCGCGTAACAATGCGATTAATCGCAATTAATCGCAAGAAAATCATGCGATTAATCGCAATTAAATTTTTTAATCGTTGCCCAGCACTATAAAAATCATTTAATTTGTCAACGTTTGAATTGCCATAGTGTATGAAATGTGCTATATAAATAATCTTGCCTTGCCTAAAGATTTTACAGCAAAAAAACACGTGTACCACTTCCTGAAGAGGGACGTTTTTACAATTTACTGGCTAAAAAGTATAAACTATCAATCAGAAGAGAGAGGGCATGTTAGAAGATTGTGTACAAGTTTTTCCGGTAAAGTTTTGATCATCTGGATCATTTAGAGGCCTTAGAAATGTGCATATCAAATATGATTTCAAGTGGTAATGTTATTATTTTTTTGGTCTTTTTTTTTCTGTCTTCTGCAGGGGCAACGCAGTCAGTCCAACAGCATGCAGAAGAGTCAGGGCAAGTCCAACTACAGCAGCTCTCCTTACTGGGCCAACTGAGTGCTCCGTTTATACTGTTACTGATCTAAACGCCCAAATCTGTGTCCGCACTGTCCTGACTCTAACATGAAATGCACACACACTGTATCAGTTCTCCTCCATCCCCCTCCTCCAAAGTTCTCCTCTGCTTTCTTCCCATTTTTGTTTTTTCCTTCTCTGAATTAGGTTTTTCCATGTAAGATATTTATGTAAGTATTTATATATACTGTAAATGTTAAGAAGCCGAACATGAGATGTGGTCGCTCCATTTAATTTTTTTGAAGGACTTTCGTTTGTTTACTTTTTAAAAACTGCAGAGATGTAGCAAAAAATTAAAAGGAAAAGCATTGAGGAAAACTTTGAGACATTGCGATGAGAACTAGAGCACTGATGGCGGAGGAGGGTGAACTGTGGGGGTTTCATCCATTCAGACATCTTGAGGGGCTTTGCACTCGAGTCCTTTCCTCTAGGGATTGTTCTCCCGTACAATGGTTTGGAAATTCATTTGTCGCCTGACAAAGGAAAAACAGCCCATAAATTTTATATTTTACTCTTGTTGCCCTCTGAATAAAGGTTCTGAGCTATTCACCTGTCTTGTTAGTCTTTTTTTATTGATCTGGGATGCATCTTTAAATCTTTTACGTTGTTGTTTTACTAAAAGATTAGAATTGGTTAATTTGAACTACTAAACAGTTGAAAAGTTTACATTAGAAAACTTGAAATGCTGCTTGATTGCAAGTTTGAACCTGATTTTCTCGATATTGGCTTGATAATTTTGTAATTGCATATATTAAAATAATTTTAGCCAATTCTTCAGTAATGTCACTTTTCACAATCACTTTTTTAGTCTTCTAGTAGTTAAATCTTTTGTCATTGGACACTTGAAAATGATTTCATCTGGTATCTTATGTAATTTTGTGTATATGTAGTCGTCTGATAAATGACTACCACTGTTTTAAAAAGGTATACATTTATTATTGTTTTCTAACTACAGAATCTAGTATTTTCTGTGGGTAAAGTGAAATCACCTTTTATATAGCGCTTTATACAATACAGATTTTTTTCAAAGCAGCTTTACAGTGACGAACAGGAAAATGATGCAAACAGAGTTCAAGTAAAGCAGCTCTAAAGAGACAATAGTAAACTCATTATTAATCTGAAATCAGTTTTGATTCAGTTCGGTACAATAACTGATTCAATAAAGTCCATCAATTATGGAATAAGTTCAGTTCAACTATAAAGCAGCTCTGGAGAAAACAGTGATGTCATCCAGTTCAGTTTTCATATAATAGTGTCAGTGCAGCCAAATCAATAATATTGCAGAATATTAAGTGTCCCCGATTTAGCAAGCCAAAATACAGCCGGGGCAAGGAACCCAAACTATCAGGTGGCAGAAATTGAGAAAAAGAAGGGGGGAAAAAAACTTGGGAGAAACTAGGCTCTGTCAGAGGAGCCAGTTCTCCTGTGACCAGACGAAAGAACACGGTATGGTTTAATTCCAGGCCGCATCACATGTCAGATTGTGAATTGATTCAGAAGATTTCATCCAGTTCCTTCTACTTGAAGATCGCGATTCATTATACGCCATCAAAATTTCCTTACGAAATTTCTGCAACCTGTGGAGTTTATTTTATTTTTATCCCAATTTGTTTTATTTATTATTTGCTAAAACATTGTAAACAGGTGATGATAGAAAAGAAAAATATATTCGTGACAAAAGAATAAATAAAAAAAGGATTAGGGTATTTAGATATCTAATGTAGGCCCACAATAACGATTCATTGTAATTTCACACAGCCTATGCATACGGGATTTGTTAAACGATAAAATACCCATCAAGGTTAAAGTGAATGAGTACATCTCACCAACATCTCCTAAATAGATTGAGGGCAAAGGCTCTACAGACTTGCAGTAGCTTAGATGCTTTATCTCGTCTAAGCTGGTTCTGTAAACAACACTGATGCTGCATTGCATCTGCGCTGGAGACCATTTGCAATATAGGCTACAGTAGTCAACATTTGAAGTGGATCAAAACCTTTCATCAGTTGTGAAGTACATGAATTTTGAACAATACCCGTTCTTGTCTTTAGGACAACTTTTATTAACTTTTTTGATCCACTTCAAATGTTGACTAGGCTACTATATTTGTATTTGTCCCTCAGCGCTTAGCGTGTGGTTAGGAACACTAGAGGGCGCCAGCATCAGTGTTAGTGTTGTGATGAGGTGCTGTAAACTGTAGCCTAATTTTAAAAAGTGCTTAAATGATACTGTCAGAGTGGGGTAAAGTAACACAGTATGGTTCACTTTTATCATTAGTGCAAGATACAAATATGTATATATATTTGTAACACCTAACACTATATATTTGTAAAACCTCTGTAAGGATACTATTGCTATGGGTTGTAGGTCTACTGTATTGGTTGTAGTATATACAGAGTATAGTATGGCTAAAGGCTGTTATGCACAATGAGGTGCGGAGTCACTACATTCACAATTAATTCTCAAATGCCTTATTGCTTTAAAAAAAAAAACACTTACTGCAAAATATAAATATTAAGAACATAAATGTTCATTTAAATATTTAAATGTATTATGTGGCACCCTTTCAATAGAAGATACAGTCCCTGGTGCAACAGAACGTTATAAAGAATAAGAATAAGAATAAGAATTTACAGTGATGTCATGGCATTTTTTTGTGGAATATATCATGACTGGAAAGTATTGACCAATGAGAAACCAGGATTGGAACTATATTCTATACCATCCTCCATTTAATTTTGCATTAATATTCAAATTAGGTCATTATTTTTTCAAGGTTATTTGTATTGTAAAATAAAATGTGTATGTATGTATATATATATATATTAGTGCTGTCAAATCGATTTTTGTTTATATAATATAGGCTATGTGTATAAAAGTTAATATAAAAGTTTGTGTTTATATAATATACTGTATATATTATTATATTATATATATGTGTGTGTACATACACACACACACATATACACACACACACACACATATATATATATATATATATACAGTATGTATTTATAGCATTAACTGAGCTTCTTCCTTACAACTTTTTACCTTAATAAAGATACTTTTAATAAGAAACTGTCATTATAAGAATAAAAGACGCATAAGGAATAAATAAATTAACACATTTTGTTTTACTTTTTTACTTTACTCAATTTTTTTTTTTAATTTAAGAAATATATGTAATATCTTTCTTCTGTGAAATGCATACAAAAAAGAGATATTTTGAAATTCATTGGGATCTATACAACATTGACTTTCTTTTTATGTTAAAAAAATTCTACATTTTTCAAAATATTTGTGTTTTTAAAAGAAGATAGAATTGTAATCCTTTTAAATGTTGTATTATGGAGCAGAGAATTGTTGTTCTTCATCATATCACACTGCTCCTGTGACCCTCAGATGATGATGCGGTCTTCATGGCTCACGCTTTTGTGTATTTTCATCCACTTCAACATATTTAGTGCCGGCCTGCAGGGTTAATTACTCTGATGCAGTGAGGCTTTGCATTAATTGATGCAGTGTTTGCATTCATTCATTTACTTTGCTGTAGCATAAGAGTGTCTGTCAGCTGAATAGCTGGCTGGCTCAGAATAATGTAGTCTCTGTGTGTGTGTGTGTGTGTGTGTGTGTGCATATAGAGGGAAAATGTTTCTAAGAATGAAGTTGTGTGTCATCTATGCTCTGATTTGCTGAGAATAACAATGATCTCCTGCCAGTGGGACCAGTGAGGGGCTCCCACATTGCCATCAGGGCCACAGAGCTCTTTTTGTGTTGCTGCTGTGTGTTTTCTGGCTGTCCCTCTCACATATGCAGGTCAATGGGCCCAGCCTGTGTGATGTTTGACTACTGTCTCTTTCATTTCCATCAGCGTTTAGAACATGAAATCCTCCCAGCAAAAATTCCATTTAGAGAAGCCATCAAGTAATATTGACTGCATCAACCGGTCAAATCATTTTACATGCTGCTGACCCACTTCTCTTATTGCATTTGGTGAGCAAGTGCACAAATGAATAAATGGGTTTTATGCATTAGCTAAAGAACTCCTTGTTATAATATGACATTAAAGGGGGCTTATATAATTAAACAATCATTTTTTGGCAGTACATTTCAGTTGAGGATTTTCTCACTCATGTTGGACAATAAAGGATATTCACCCGTAATTAAAACTCTGTCCTTGTTTACTCAGCTTCTTGTTCAAAACGTACAAAACTGAATACATAATTCTAAGACCCCCCTTTTTTGTTTTGACCTATTCTCTCTTCTGCAGAACATAAAATAATATATTTTTCCAAATACATTTTGTGTTCCAAAGAAAAAAGAAAGTCATACTGATTTGGAAGGAATGCAGTCATCCATTCAAACATCTTAAGGGGGTGAACAATTTGTTTAAAGTCCCCCTGTAGTCAATAATTGTATCCCTTAAAACTAGGGATGTAACGATTCACTCATCTCACGATGCGATACGATTTTCTCACGATTTTTTTAAACAAAAGTGTCCCTTTTATTATTTCTCAGACAAAATGCGGCACATTTATTTTTAATTTAAAATATATTTGTCAAATAACAAAACTACATTAAAAAAATTCCCTTCAAGGTTGTTTCAACTCAGTCTTTCTGTCTGTTTGGTCAAGCGAGGCTGGACACTGGTACCAATTCGCACAAAATTAGTACCAGATTGACAGGGGTTTTACATTGTAATAAAGGCAAGATTCTAATTTTGTTATAATTTTTATCATTACACTAGTAAGAGTAAAAAAAACACATTTAGAGAAAGAGATAGTAAAATAAATACAACACCTGGTTGCCACGGAAACACCTTGTGATCGCCGTGGCTCTCGTATTAATGACTTTTACATGAAAACGGAGGTGACTGGTGCTTCTCACGGTGGTGATTATTATTAGTCTACGGAAAGTCAAAATGCCGCCACACCTCCGATTTGAATGAGTCAACGTCAACATACGCTTGCCGTCGCCATGTGTTTGACGGCGCGTGCACACCAGTCTATGGCACACACTGGCGCGGCGCGAGCGGAGCAAACCGAGCGTTTTCAGTTCATTCCTAAGTTGAGCTTGGCTCACGCAAGATCAAGTTCCATGAATGAAGTGAAAACTCTCGCTAGCTTCGCGCCAGTGTGTGCTCGCTGCTATTGTGCCTGTAAAGCGAGGTTCTCAACGCGCCCTGCTGTTTAAATCGTGTATCGCGATTGGTTTAACATTTCAACCGACATGAATCGACCGTCACACATTTTTATCGATTTTCAACCGGTTGCGAGTGAATCGTTACATACTTAAAACTCACTTTGATCCCCAAAATTACAAATTTAAAAGTTTTTTCCTTGAAAAAAATGTCTTAATGCCTTAAAATAGCTTCAATGTAGGTTCTATGAATATGCAAATTAGCCCCGCCTCCACTCACTCCCACCAGCTCAGAGATCCACTAGTTGACGATCACACGTTGACGTGATTGGTTACATGGTAGTGTGTCACGTCAGAACCGAGATTTCAAACCGCGTTTTTGAGACTGTCTTTGGTTCACTGAAGTTTTAAGAAGATAATACTCAGCAATGGTGCTGACTTATGAATTTGCATTTGGTTTGTTAAAAACATATTAAAAAACATGAAACATATAACATGAAAAGCTTGATTTTCACCATAGTGGGACTTTTAATCTTAAATCAAAAGGTTATCAAGTCACGTGAAGCGTCAGTTTGCGAGCGTAGCACACGACTTTTAAAATCGGAACAGATTTTAAAACATGGTTTACTTGTCTGACTTGACATGGAGAAAAACTGATCAGTATATGATTTTCTACGAAATCAGTCAACTCCAAGTCAGTTAACCAACCAACCCCAACTCAGTTAACCAACCAACCAACCAAACCAAAAACTGCAGACTGTCTCAGACTTTTGGGAACTAACTCAACTCGCCAGACTAGGCCTATATCGGGGCAAGTCGTGTAGTGTATTCCAGCCTTTGTAATTTAACTTTGTAGGCCTACTGAAATGTTGATTAGCCTACTTATTTGTAAAAAAATAATAAAAATAAACAGGCCTAAATACAAAAAAATAAATAATAATACATAGCACTAACCCCAACTTTTGTTTTGAACGCCTTTGTGGGTTCAAGCTTTAGGGGGGTCTGACCCCCCAAACCCCCATAATTCGCACCCTGGGATAATAATTATCCAGTGATTTCCGCACATTGCGTTTGTTTACTCAGCTCTAAAGAGGTGATAAATAAATGCTTAATTGCAGCAGAAGGAATGCACGCTGGTAACTGTTCTCAGAGAAAGACACTTGAAGGGGGGCGACTCGGGCTCGCAGGGTAATGGCTGTCAAGCGGAATTTGCGCCCCCCGGTAGAGAAGCGACGCGCTGAATGGGGTTGCCCGCTACCTCCGTGAGCTGGGTACTTGATTCCTCTCTAAAATCTCCGCATGGTCCCCCTTTTCTCCTCCTCCCTCGGTGCTTTAAATTGCAATCCTGCTCTCGCGCTCAATGGCGTGTTCATGGGGTGTTTTCGTCCCCCTTTCATCTCGTTTATAAGGACCGTGAGATATTCTTGTCCCTCGTCTGTTGTAGGATTTGACAGCGGCTCCATTCACGGAGAAATTGGCCGTAATTAGTGCAATTATGCTGATTCGCACTTGTAGCTACTGCAAACGGAACAGAGCGCGGCGGGATAACCAAAACAAAGATCAATCAATCATGACGTGAATGAGAACGACGCGTAACGCTCGCCACATAATGATGCCATCAAAAGTATGTCTGGTGACGAGCGGATGCGACTGTGAGAGGAATAATTATAAGCAGCCCTCCACCTTAGATCTGTAAGTCACACGTTTATGGACAGAATGTTATGGACTCGACGTAAACAACCAGGCAAACAATGTGTTTACTCAAGAGCAAGTTGAATGTAGGCCTACAGAAAAACAACTTTTGACTGATGGATGATGGCGCATGTCTTTCTCATATCTGACCAATACATCAAAAATAAACATTATAAAACTTAATATGACTGGGCAGTGATTCAGCTGTAGGCAGCCACGCTGATATTCCGTGAATGTTGCTATAAAATAAAAAATAATTAAAGTTAAGTGGCAGTGGGCTATTTAATATTGCGGACCAAAATCTCTGGAAATTGGTATAGGCCTTTCTCCGCAAAGGAAAATAGTCCCAAAATAACCCAAAGCATTGCATATCACTAGGCGAACGAACTGGAACAGGCTAATTTTACACCAAGAACGCTGACTGACGAAACCATAGACTGTAAAAAAATATGGACGTAGTATCCGTGACGTCACCCGTAGGTTTCTGAAGAGCGTTTTTGAAGCCTAAAGTGGGCGGGGCTAACCGTCGCCATCTTGGCAGCGCGTCACCTCTCGTCACTACCGGATAAAATAAAATGGGCAAAGAGGCGGGTCGTGGGTGGAGCAGAGGTGCTAATGCTATATGCTACTGGCCTCGCGCTAAAGTGACAGCTGATTGAAGAATTAAAGCCAATAGTTAAAGTTCATTTTTTTGCCTTTCGAAATATTATAATAGTTAAAAGGCGTAACTAAAAGTGAGACTATTTACTTTACTTTTTTATCAACTTTATTAATCCCAAAAGGGGAAATTAGTTAAGAGCATGTAGTAGGCTCATAGACAGTAAAAGAAATGGACAGAGCGATCTCATTGGAACTCAGTTGAGACAGTTGAAGCCCACTTTTAGCGATTTTTGAGCACTTCCGTTCCTGACGCGCAGACTCAGACCGACTCAAACTAAGCTTGATGACGTGAGCAACCTGTCTGACAGACGTTAATCTTCTAGTAGCTGTGCGTGAAAATTGCCAACGTTAATCTTGCAGAGACGGGGAACTTGAGCAAAGAGTTCTTTGGCGTGAGTGAGCAGGAGTAAGTATTCCGTTGCTTTTATGGACTCATTATCTATGGGCTTCTCCCTTGACGGGACGTCCCCCCGATTGCCTGCGAGCTTCTCCTCCTGTCTGTACGGTAATTTCTGTACAGCGCGACAGAGAGTCGAGTGGTTATGACGCAATCGTTAGCCTATTTTTACCAAAACTGTTTCTACGGGGCCATAATGTAACATAGAAGGTAATGGAGCCCTTTATACATTGTCGTGTTTCTTTAGAAATAAATAATGGACAAATGGAGTCTTTAAACGCCTCAGATGTAAAGTTATTCGCTGTCAAAGTGACGCCAAAATGAATGGGAGTCAATGGAAATGCTAACGCAAGTGAAGTTCTGCTACAAGATGGCGGCACCCGGCCGACTTCAACTTCCGGTCGATGGATTACCCCCTTGAATAGGCTATACAACATAACACAGATCACACACATTTCTCACAACGTACAAGCAGTCAACTATGTGTATCGTCGTGATGCATTATTATTCTGCTAGTAGTTAAAAATGTATGATCATGCAGACAGTTACTTACAACATTGCTCTGAGCTTGTGCGTGTGACAGTGATTCGTGCACATACATATCAGTCAGCATGGCATCGCACGTCAAGTTCGTAAAATAATTAATTCAGTCCATTTTACAATCTGATTTTGGCCGCCTCTCAATTTCTCAGATGGGTTAAACCAGCTTTTAAACCAGCAATTAAAGATTTTACCTCAGAAGTTCAAGTAAATGCACTAGAAATCCGCGCTCATTTAAGTGTGCATGGACGAAGAGAAAGCTCTGACACCTGCAGGATTTCATCTGACGGTACTTTTTATTTTACAAAGTTAAATAAGCATATCTGTTCCGTGAGAGCAACAGTACCGCATAATGAGTGTGGTCTCTATATCTACAGACGTTTTTAAAACTCAAAAAAGCAAAGAAATTGTCAGACATCCAGATTAGTGCATGTGAGTGAAACAACTGGAAATACAGCGCTGGTTGTTCTCTCCATACTCGACAACGACGGAATCCAACGGCGTGCATGGGCGAAGGTATAATGTATTAAATTGTATGAAATAATCCCGAAAAAAGCACAAACACAGCTGAGGGTGACGCTAACAGACAGCAGACAAATAAACGACTAGCAGTGAAAGCAGCGGCAATCCACCTGTCACTCAAGTGGCCACGCCCTTAATTATGCAGAACTTTAAGGCTTAATATCATTTAAACTGATGAGTTGTAAAAAAAATTCACCCCCCTCACAGTCGTCATGAAGGGCAATATTAGCGATATAGACCAAAACAACTACTTGCCACCAGGCTGTAAACATGTTTTTTTCTGCTGTGAAGTGAGGCATTTTAACATGGGGGAGATGCAGATTTGACTCGCTTTTGCAGTCAGCCTCAAGCGGCCACTGGATGAATTGCAGTTTAATTCACTTCCGTGTTGGTTTCAAGAGAGAGACGGGGAGGTTGCCGCTTGGACGAAACTATGGACGAAACGCAATCGGCTAGTGTCTGCAGCCATTTGCACAAGCTAATGTCGGGTGGATTCTGATTGGCTGTCAATTAATTGTTCATTTGCTGAAAAAAAGTCCTGAAAGTAATTCCAACAAAATTGTTCATTTGTGCGGTTATCGTTATTGTTGTGTTGTGGACTTCGTTCTTATAGAATTAGAACAATTATTAAAACGTTATACATTGGTTATCATCTTTGGTATCAAGAGTGATAGCCTAACTATAATGATTAGCCTAGGCCTACTATTCATATCAATGGATAATTCTATGGAAGCTTGTTTCTGCCACAGGAAAAATGTCAGAATTTTGAGTTTATTTCTCACAATTGCGAGTTTACATATAAAGTCGCAATAGCGAGTTATAAAGTTAGAATTGCGAGATATAAACTCGCAATTGCAAGAAATAAACTCGAAATTCTGACTTTTTTCCGCAAAATAGCGTATTTAGGCTTATATCGCACAATTCTGACTTTATAACTCGCAAATAAAGTCTGAATTCTGAGATGTAAACTCGCAATTCTGAGAAAAAGGTCCGTTTTTCCCCTTAGAATTGTACTTTATAACTTGCAATTGCGAGTTTTTATCTCACAATTCTGAGAAAAGATGTTAGAATTGCGAGATACAAACTCGCAATTGCGTGTTATAAAGTCAGAATTGCGAGATATAAACTCTTTAAAGTAAAAATTGCGTGATATAAAGTCGCAATTGCAAGAAAAAAATCAGAATTGCGAGTTTATATCTCACAATTCTGACTTTATAACACACAATTGCGAGTTTATATCTTGCAATTCTGACTTTATGTCTTGCAATTCTGAGAAATAAAGTCAAAATTGCGAGATGTAAACTCGCAATTGTGAGATAAAAAGTCGCAATTATCTTTTTAACTGCTTTATTCTATGGAGGAAACAAGCTTCCATTCTGTTGATTTAAAGCGTGCACTGTGGTTGGATTTTTTCATTTTAAAGGGTTAGTTCACCCAAAAATGAAAATTAAGTCATTAATTACTCACCCCATGCTGTACCAGCCCCGTAAGGCCTTTGTTCGTCTTCGGAACACAAATGAAGATATTTATGATTAAATCTGAGAGGTTGATCACTCCTATAGGCTGCCTAAGGGAATGAAACTTGACTGCCCAGAAAGTCATTAAAGAAAATGTTTAAATATTCCATGTCGCAACAGTGGCTCAACTATAAGTTTATCAAGCGACGAGAATACTTTTTGTGCGAAAAAACAAACAAAAAGAACGACTTTATTCGACTATTCCTTTTCTTCCTTGTAGGCCTGAAACGAGACTTCAAGAGATTTCCACAACGCATGCGCGAGAATTGCGATATCCTTCAACTACTTCAGTTAAGTTCTCGCTCGAGCGCGTCGTGGAAATCTCTTGAAGTCTCGTTTCAGGCCTACAAGGAAGAAAAGGAATAGTCGAATAAAGTAGTTATTTTTGTTTGTTTTTTTCGCACAAAAAGTATTCTCGTCGCTTGATAAACTTATAGTTGAGCCACTGTTGCGACATATTTAAACATTTTCTTTAATGACTTTCTGGGCCGTCAAGTGTCATTCCCTTAGGGAGCCTATGTAGCAGTCATAAACCTCTCAGATTTAATCATAAATATCTTCATTTGTGTTCCGAAGACGAACGAAGGCCTTACGGGGTTGGTACAGCATGGGGGTGAGTAATTAATGACTTAATTTTCATTTTTGGGTGAACTAACCCTTTAAATGCTCAAGCTCTTTAAAGCAGGATAGATTCTGATTGGCTGTCAATGTTTTTATTGTTCATTAGTTGTAAAAAAAATCGTCTTGAATGTGTCCAACTATATCGTTCCTCTGTCGTTATCGTTATCTGTGGTGGGGACTTCCCTATTCTCACAGTCTCAGATTGTAGAATAATGATTCTTAAACATATAGGCCTATAGTTAGGCTAGTTATCATCTTTACTAAGAAAGATAACTATAATTATTATATTGACATCCACACCAACAGAAGATAATATTCTGTTTATTTTAAGCATACTGCAGATTCGTCTTTTGCCATTTTAAATGCTTTAGCTCTTTAAAGTGATTCCAACGTTATTGTTCCTGGTTGTTGTTATAGTTGTGATGTGGACTTCCCTATTGTCATAGAATTAGAGTGATTATCAAAACTAGTCATTATCGACATTATAGACTATTATATTACAGACATTATTGTCCTTGGTGCAAATGGGCCTTAAAAATTAAGTGTAAACAAAAGTATCAAATAATTCTGTAATCATTCCGTGTTTTCCTACTCCGGGTTTTAACTCAAAGTATAAACTATATAACCGCATCTTAGTAAGATATAAGTCAACATTTGAACCGCTTTAAATCGCTTAAAGACTTAAATGTCTTAAACTTAAAACTGACATCTTAAAGACGTCTCTCAGATGTTTGTACACAGCAGACGCTTTCCAGATGACGTGCTCTTTAACAGACATCCTGCAGACATCTTGCACATCCGGCCTCAAAATGCGTCCTTCGTACCCTGTTAAATAAAGGATTTTTTTTTTTAAAATAGCTGAATTACACTTTTAAACGCAAGTATTGGTCTAAATGTGAAAAAAAAACTTGAAAGCGGTTCGAATTGGGCCTTTGAATTGGGACACGGCCCAATTTTGGTTGGAAGGTGATTTCTATTCTATGTCTATTTAACGCTTGACAGGAAACGTCCTAGAGACGTATTGCAGATGAGCAAACACTCTAAAAAATAGTCAACGTCTTGCAGATGTGAACATGCACATCAATTAGACATCTCTGAGATTTAAGTGCTATCAGGGTTTGTCGTGCCTCGGTGCCGCAATTGGCCTTCAAATGTGCCCATGGAAGGATGCAGCCTCTGAATTGGGACGCAGAATTTGTGAATCAATAGTGAAACAACCTAGTGCTGTTATATTAAATTTAAGCACCCCAGTCCATGGCCAATCAAATTTGAAGACTGGAACAAACGAATAAATGTAATACTTGTCATAAAACTAAATTTCTGGCCATAACTATACAGAAAAACCAAAACAGTATAATTTGTCATCATCTTCACAGAGGAATCTGGGAATGTCACAACGGATCTGGGTTGATGGAACGCGGTGTGTCTTTAAGACCCTGCGGAGCCCCGGTAACCCCACACGGCTCGTTGTCCGTACTCTCCCGACTCTCTCTGTAGTTATTTGAGGGAGGCGCTAGAACCATATCTCCACTTTACAAAAAAAAGGCAGAAGTAACGGCACTGTCTAGAGAGAACAAATCAAGCCAAAGCTGTGCAAACAGACTCTTGTGTCTCTCTCTCTCTCTCTCTCCGTGGCGTCGGAGTGTGTGCGGCCGATGCGCTGCAGGCTGAAGCGTTCGGAGGCTCGTATCCAGTTTAAATCCTGCGCTCACCCTCTGTTGAGTATATGTGGAGCTCAAGCGACACTTCTATGAGAATCCCCACTGAACGACGAGACGAAGTTTGGTTGTTTTCCTGAACCGGGGGTGCTGGGGAGAGTCGAGGCGAGAGAGAGAGGGCGAAAGATGGTTTTGAACAGCCTCCCGTGCGTCCTGGTTTCGCTGTGCTTGGTTTTTTTCTCGTCTTCTCCGTGCAAAGCTCGGATTTACACCAACCACTGGGCTGTTCGGATAGCCGGCGGACCTGAGCAAGCGGAGCATATCGCCAATAAATATGGGTATAGAAACCTGGGCCAGGTACGTGTGTCCTGCACAAAGATGTTTTGAAGCATCTCACGCGTGTTATTTCATCGCATTTGCTGCCCAATTCTGTTTCCCATCAGTTCAAGTGTCTTATCGCTTTGATTGAAGTTCAAACGTCAAGGCTGGAAGCCTTTACACAAGTTTCAAAGAGTTTTACATGTTGTGTTGTGATAGTTGAGAAAGCTGAATTTATGTTTTATAGATTTTAATCTTCATGGATGTGCATGAAGACAAATTTTTAGCCCAATAATACCCAGTTCTCAGAGTATAAAATCCAGTGAACAAACAGGTCTCTACTGACTAACTCCCAATAACAACAGGTGTTTTTGAAACTTTACTGCTTGGATCTACTATCTTATATCTGTCTACTATTTTCAAAATCATTTTTAGGTGTACTTCTGTATTTTAAAACAATAAGTTAGGAACTCAAGCCATGCATGACATGCAGCTTCAGCAGGATTCATGACATGTAACATTCACTGTAACATGCTGAAAATGTTACAAAGGCTAAAAGTGTTACACCTTTAACGTTTCAAATGTCTTAATATAGTGAAATACGTGGTAGCTAAATTTATACATAATGCCGCTGTTTACAGGCGGGTCTGCTTTTAATTTGTTAAGCCAAGTTAAGTTGAAGTCAAGAACTGCATTATGTGGCATAAAATGCCTTGGCCTCAATCCAGCTTCATCTTCTTTCCGGGAAGCAAGAAAAAGTCTTCATGACAATTTAGTTTAATAATATGTGTGGTTATCCAGTTAGTACTTTGATGGTAAAAAATAAATGTCTGGTGCATTTAAATAATAGGTTAATGCAAGTTTATGGTGGCGTCTTAAACTTTGCACTTTACTGCAACAAGCCCGTATGCCAGATCTCAGATCTGCCATGTATCTAGAGATTTCACAGCAACCGCGTTCAATCTCTGATTTCACAATGTGCTATCTTATCGTTCATCAGTGCTTATTGTGCCAGCTAACAGTTCCTTCCTCAACTGGTTGTCACATCCAAAGTAACTACTTATGAAAGCTTAAACACTCCTGAACTTTGCAACTCATCAGACTCATCATGCCCTCCTGTGGGAATCTGCTATAGGATCCTGGAATGTGAGATTGCCTTAGGAGCCAGTTGTAGCCTATGTGTTTGTTTGTGAAATAAAATAAAGTATAAGATGCTTTTTATGAACTCAGAAGTTTGCCCTACATCAAGTTAATTTTGAAGCAATTGCTTTATAAGCCCATTTGACTGACTGTAAACTGGCAAGGCTTATCATTGGCATCAAGACTCATTGTTTTTTATGGCAGACTTATGTATCCCTATAGAGTACAGTAGTCTGTGGAGAATGTGTCATGGTTGCCTGGTGTTTTTGCACTTGTCAAATGAATCTGTTCAGTGGAAAGTGATACAGCCTCTTGAGTAACCAATCTTCCAGTCAATGACATTCTAAATTATTAATGACATAAGCCAGTTTCAACATGTCTGTGGTGAATATTGCTGTAGCTCTTGCCTTTTATTCATACCGATATTGTTACATATTACATATTATGTACCTGCCCCGATTTGCTCTTTTTAGTTACTAAGTAGCAGCGTGTTTGGGTTCTTGCTTCGCAACCTGATATTTTGTGATGTAGTGATATATTATAGTTATTATGTCATGCTTCTTTATTTGCTATGCACTAAATGGCAGTTTTGTGTTGTCCCTGTAGATTGGTGATCTGAAGGACTACTACCATTTTTTCCACAGCCGGACGATAAAAAGGTCGACGCTTTTCAGCAGAGGCTCACACAGCTTCATCTCCATGGAGCCAAAGGTCAGACTGTCACTATGACAACCCCACACCTGTGTGTTCTATGGTCTATATGGACTCCTGATCTTGCTCATCTATGACTAGAACTCAGTGTATTCCAAACAACTGTTGCTCAACAATGCAGAGCGACTAAATGGTTCCGCTCCGCTCATAAACAACGCTTAGTGTATTCGTCAATAATCTTGAAAAGGAGAGTTGGTTTAACACATCGCAAACCTCACCACGCTGTTGTTTTGTATTGTGTTTTATCCAAAAATGTAAATTCTGTAATCTGTTTTGAACACAGTGTTGTGTTCTTTTGTGGAACACAAAAGGAGATACCTAGCCGTTTGTTCATGCTGCTCTTTTCCATACAATGAAAGTGAATTGTGACCAGGGGTTCAAGAATGGACCAATCTCCAAAAATTGCAAAAAGACAAAAAAAAATTCTGCCTTGTGGATTTCAAATCTCATTCACATTTGTGTATTCATTGAAATATGGTGTGTCAAGACTTGTCTCTTCAGGTTTGACATCACTGATTTCAAAAACCATTTGTGACCCTGGACCACAAAACCAGTCACACGGGTAATTTTTTAAATCTGGAATCTGAGGGGGCAAAAAATTCGAAATATTGAGAAAATCGACTTCAAAGTTGTCCATTTATTTTCGCGATTGTTCTGCATTCACTCACAAAAATAAATGTTTGATATATTTACGGTAGGAAATTTACAAAATATCTTCATGGAACATGATCTTTACTTTTATATCCTAAAGATTTTTGGCAGAAAAGAAAAATCGATAATTTTGACCCATACAATGTTTTGTTGGCTATTGCCACAAATATACCCGTGCTTCTTGTGACTGGTTTTGTGATCCAGGGTCACATGTGTGTCTCATACCTGTTTGCAATAAGTTTTTTTTTTTTTTTTTTTTCAGCTGAGGTGAGAAAAATCGTACGGGTTTGAAAATATACAAAAGTTGAGAAAATATCCGTTTTTGAAAAACAAAAGAATGGTCATATTTCAAAAGAAGGTCATATTTCACCTCTATATCGAAAGGAACAATTAAGATATGCTTGAAGAATGTTGGTACTTTACATTAAGAATTTTTGCTTTGTGACATTTTCTTCATAAGTAAGCCTATTTGCCTCAAAAATTCTCATTACTTTAATGGCAAAAAAACAACAACACTGTTACTATATAGAATGTTTCTCATTATTGTATTCCAGTGTCTTTCATTTAAATAGAAGACTGTTAAAGAAAGGGGATGTTGTGAAAAGATGTTGGTGTTTGTCAGTTCCTAAAGGATTTCTTCTCATTCTTTCTCAGGTGGAATGGGTGCAACAGCAGGTCGTGAAGAGGAGAATAAAGCGAGATTATAAACCCCCATATCCTGGTCCTGTACAATCCAGTATGGTCCAGTCCAACTCGATTTACTTCAATGATGCTAAATGGAGCAGTATGTGGTACATAGTGAGTATTCTCAACATGTTGTAAATAGTTCAAGTGAATTGGTAAGGTTGAAAAACACTGGCGAGATCTTGATCATTGTCATGGTTTGTATCATTTCCCAGTCCACTGCTGAAAAATTGTGGCACTATAGAGCTGTTCAGGTCAAGTGCTTAACCAAGGTCTTACAGTGAATGATTCATCAAGCACATCTCATTCTAAAAGGAAAAATGTTGTTATTCATTAAAATGTATGTACTTTTTTTTTTTGACTTAGAAACAACTAAGAAAAGGCACAGGGACAGGGGATTTTATTCTGTGCAATTTATTTGTGAAGTTTATTTCACAATACGATTCCTTCTAATAGCAGCAAGGTAAAACTCTTTGAGTACAAAACTTTAGGATGAAGACTATTATATTATCATATTATTGTCCAGTCAAAGCATAGACTAACTTAAAATCCTGACGGGCTAAATTCAAGTCACGTCCTCTGTTATTTGCTGCTGAATATTCTGTTGAAGTCCGCAATACTGCCCATTACAGAATTCAAATGTGTTGCGAATGCTTTCATTAAAGACAATATTGTGTTTAGTTAAGTGCCAAACCAAGCCAATCTTCTGTTGCTGAAGACGTCTTTTAGCTAAATCGTAATGGCAGGTATTAAACCTTTGGTGTTTTTAACTAAAACTAATTTGTCAGTTTAAACGTTCAAAGGAAACGATGCCTGTCACACCAGATTAGCCGAGTTTCTACATGTGAAAACCACCCAGAGAGATACATTGAACTTTTAAGTGTAAGCTCTGACATAACTTCTAGCTGAGACAATTTCTGTGAGGTAATTGTATAAACAGGCTCTTGTTTTAAAGGGATAGTTCACCCAAAAATCATGTCGTTCCAAACACGTAAGACGTTCGCTCTTTTTTGGAACACAAATGAAGATCTGTTTGATGAAATCTGAGAGCTTTCTGTCCCTCTGTTGACAGCTACGCAACTATCATTTTGGCTTCAAAAAAGTCCATAAAGAGATCGTAAAACTAGTCCAAATGAATTGAGTGGTTTAGTCCCAAATTTTTGAATTGATTGCTTTATATGTTGAACAAATTGAATTTAGGCTTGTATTCACATATAAACATTCATCAACTCACACATCAGTTGTGGTAAATGGAAGCTTAAGCATGTTTGCTTATCGTGAGAGAACCAATGAGGTTCATTCTCGTGTTACGCAGCACGTTTGAGCTTCCTCAAGAACCAATGAGGTTCATTCTCGTGTTACGCAGCACGTTTGAGCTTCCGCAAGAACCAATAAGGTTCATTCTCGTGTTACGCAGCACGTTTGAGCTTCCTCAAGAACCAATGAGGTTCATTCTCGTGTTACGCAGCACGTTTGAGCTTCCTCAAGAATCAATGAGGTTCATTCTCGTGTTACGCAGCACGTTTGAGCTTCCTCAAGAACCAATAAGGTTCATTCTCGTGTTACGCAGCACGTTTGAGCTTCCTCAAGAACCAATGAGGTTCATTCTCGTGTTACGCAGCACGTTTGAGCTTCCTCAAGAACCAATGAGGTTCATTCTCGTGTTACGCAGCACGTTTGAGCTTCCTCAAGAACCAATGAGGTTCATTCTCATATTACTCAGCAAGAGTTGAGCTTCCTCAAGAACCAATGAGGTTGATTCTCGTATTACTCAGCACGTTTGAGCTTCCTCAAGAACCAATGAGGTTCATTCTCGTGTTACGCAGCACGTTTGAGCTTCCTCAAGAACCAATAAGGTTCATTCTCGTGTTACGCAGCACGTTTGAGCTTCCTCAAGAACCAATGAGGTTCATTCTCGTGTTACGCAGCACGTTTGAGCTTCCGCAAGAACCAATAAGGTTCATTCTCGTGTTACGCAGCACGTTTGAGCTTCCTCAAGAACCAATGAGGTTCATTCTCGTGTTACGCAGCACGTTTGAGCTTCCGCAAGAACCAATAAGGTTCATTCTCGTGTTACGCAGCACGTTTGAGCTTCCTCAAGAATCAATGAGGTTCATTCTCGTGATACGCAGCACGTTTGAGCTTCCTCAAGAACCAATGAGGTTGATTCTCGTATTACTCAGCACGTTTGAGCTTCCTCAAGAACCAATGAGGTTCATTCTCGCGTTACGCAGCACGTTTGAGCTTCCTCAAGAACCAATGAGGTTCATTCTCGTATTACTCAGCACGTTTGAGCTTCCTCAAGAACCAATGAGGTTCATTCTCGTGTTACTCAGCACGTTTGAGCTTCAAGTACCAATGAGGTTCATTCTCGTGTTACGCAGCACGTTTGAGCTTCCTCAAGAACCAATGAGGTTCTTTCTCGTGTTACGCAGCACGTTTGAGCTTCCTCAAGAACCAATGAGGTTCATTCTCGTGTTACTCAGCACGTTTGAGCTTCAAGAACCAATGAGGTTCATTCTCGTATTACTCAGCACGTTTGAGCTTCCTCAAGAACCAATGAGGTTCATTCTCGTGTTATGCAGCACGTTTGAGCTTCCTCAAGAACCAATGTGTTTCATTCACATAAGTGTGTGAGTAATTAATGACAGAATTTTTGGGTGAACTAACCCTTTAATAGCTGTCATGTTCCTCACCTCACGAGAGTCAGTGGTTTGCACATAAAGAATTTGAAGAAATCCTTGCTTTTTGCATGATAAACATTCATTCAGATTTACCAGAATGTAGAAAAGGTTGCACTTTGGCTGCTACTGAAACCTTGATGCGTAGCACACATTGCATCTGTTGGCATCACTTTCTGTCTACGATCGTATTTATAGCTTAGACTGAAACGGCGAGTGAACTAAGCGTTTGTTCACTAATGGGTTTTTATACAGCTCTGTCAATGGTTAATATGGCTCAGATAACATTAATACTTTGACCTGAATGCATCCATTTGGCTCGGGTTTCTCTTGTTGACCCGCAAGTTGTACTTTGGGAGCAAATAAAGTTGACTTTCCAGGATGGGGTCTAATTCCAACTCTAGGCACAATGAAAGTGTACATTTGGTTCCATGTGACACATGTAATTACCATAGACAGTAAAAGAAATGGACACAGCGACCCCCTTGATTTCAACGGAGAAGACTTGAAGCCCGATTTTTGCACTTCCTGTCTGATGTCTGAGCGAGTGCGCAGGGTCAAACTGAGCGTGACGACAGTCTGACAGTTGAAAATCTTCTAGTAGCTGTGCCAAAACAAATCTGAATCACCTAATTCCTCAAAAACGTTGTTAAAATATTTTGTCCCGTTGCTTTTATGGACTCTCTATTTATGGGCTTCTACCTTGACTTTGTGCCTTCATGTCCCCCCCGATTGCCTCATAGACAGTAAAAGATTGCCGCGAGCTTCTCCTCCTGTCTATACGGTAATGTCTCTATTGTGCGACAGAAAGTCCCGTGGTTATGACGCAATCTTTAGCCTATTTTTACAAAAACGGCTTCGACGGGGTCGTAACGTAAGATACAAAGTAATGGAGCATTTTATACATTGTCGTGTTTCTTTAGAAATAAATAATCGACAAATTAAGCCTTTGGACGCCTCAGATGTAAAGTTATTCGCTGTCAAAGTGACGCCAAAATGAATGGGAGTCAATGGGATGCTAACAGCAGGTGAAGTTCTGCTACAATGGCGGCTCCCGCGAGGCTTCAACTTCCGGCTGATGGATTACCCCCTTGGTAATTACAGTGTCTGAGATACGCAAGGAAAAGATGTAGTAATTTACAAAGATATGTTTTAAAAATAATGTTTGCTTTTTACCACATGCTTGGGATCTTTTCCAAAAATAGCCAGGATTTTATTCCGGCTGTGACATTGTATTTAGCATGCATGCATGGATGCTTCAGACACATTGAGCTGTAGAAATCGTGGGAGACGTGGGTTTGAATCCACCCTGTGCTTTTTAAAAAATCTATAATAATATTGAATAGCCTCATACTTAATTTACATTTGCAAACACAAGCACTAAATGAAGGCAATCCTCCAAAAACACTTTCCATACTCTAGTTCAAAAAGTTTGAGGTTTTTAATCTTTATTATAAATGATCTTATGCTTACCAAGGCTGCATTTATTTGATCAAAAATACCTATCTATTTGAGTATGAATAAAATGTGTGACTATTAGAATAGACCATTTTCTGTCAGGATGCTTTCAAAAGAACAGCATTTATTTCAAATAGAAATCTTTTGTAACAATATAAATGTCTTCACTGTTACCTTTGATGCATCCTTGCTGAATAAAGGTATTAATTTCTTTAAAAAAAATCTTACTGACCCCAAACTTCCAAACATTAGTGTAGGAATACACTATGTAACTCCTCACCTAATTCAAAATTTCACGTCCTCATTTATCTGTGTCTATGCAGCACTGTAATGATAACATCCATAACTGCCAGTCTGACATGAATATCGTGGGCGCATGGAAGAGAGGCTACACGGGCAAGGATGTGGTGGTTACCATTCTGGATGATGGCATCGAGAGGAACCACCCAGATCTCATACAGAACTATGTAAGTGTATCTCTGTGTATGTTCGGCTGTTCTGAATGGAATTCTTGCATATTGCATACTCATACTGAATTGTGGTTGCTATTTTTTCCTAATAGTAACCGTTGGAAGTGAAAATAGTGCATATTAAAACATTCTAAATTGTTGTCACATGACCTCATTAATCATTACATATGTATTTAATTCAGCCAGTTAGAATATAAGCTTGGAAATTAAAATTCCAAGTTTTCCAACTTAATGTTTCTCTCGGCTCATCTGAACTCTTGGATTTTTTCCCATTGAGGAAAACAAAAGCACACAAGCTGAGTCTGTTTCTATAAAGGTCATTCACATGTAAAAGTCCAAAAATTATGTATTTTGTTGTTCAGTTTTAGCATGTTTTGTGTGTCCTAACTGGTGCATGAACATAATGGATGGACAAATCCACATTTGGATATGTTCTCATGTGTCTTTTTATTGCTTTTGATCTGTTTGTAGGATAATGAGGCCAGTTATGACGTGAACGGTAATGACATGGATCCCATGCCCCGATATGATGCCAGTAATGAGAACAAGTAAGAGTGAAGTTCATTACACATGCACACGCTCAATACTTTGAGCAATTCAGGTCATTAAATCTCTGGAAAGGCTTTGTTTGTACAGTCCTCTCTGTGGTGTGTGCGAATGTGGGTATTTGGCTTTTGATCTGTGCGCTAGTAAGAGTGTTTGACAAGTTTGTTTGGTGAATGTGGGTTTTTGGAGTTTGCTTGTTGTGTGTTTAAGGGTTTCATAGGTGTATGAGTAAATATGGCGCTTGGCTTGTGTGTGCAAGTAAGTGTATTTGGCATGTTTGTTTGGTTAAAAGTGATTTTTGTAATTAGCCTTCTTTGAGAGATTATGTGCGTGAGTGGAAATGTTGGCTCAAGATCAGTGTGTATTTTGAGGTGTTTGGTGAATGTTGATATTTAATTTGTTGCATGTATATATGGGTGTGTTTGGTGAGTGGGTGGAGACCCCCCATGTGTTTTTGTGGCTGCCACTCACTCTACCAGTGTGTGTGTGCCTGTGCCAGATGGTTCTACAGCTTTTTTGGACCGTACAGACAGAAAGCTTGGCCTGGGCTCTAGTCCTCTGTGGTGTTGCTGTTTCTGCTTGGCGCTCCAGAGCACCGAACAACGACGAAACTCTTCTTATACCATATTACGATGCATTATTAAAGAAATCAACTTGCTAGTCATGACTGTTTCCCATAACCGTACTGTCGCAAATTACTGGAGTAAAAACTTCTTTTATAACTTATACTTCTTTATGTTGATCTGTTTGAGTTTATAAAAGCTACTTAAATGTCCTAATTGAACTAAGGCCTAGTCCGGGCTTAATCTAAGCCCTGTCTGGAACCAGGCCAATAAGATGCAAATGAAATGTTTATATATTAGAAAAGGAAGATATAAATTGTACTGAATGTCAGCTTGCTTATTTCGCTCCAGATAAGGATCACATGTCATAAAAACAAGAAACTATGCTTCTAACCACAGGTCAAAAGCTGTCGTTCCAACCACACAACATTGCGATGCTCTTTGCGAATATTCATTGGAACTATAGTTTCGGGAAACACCAACTCTTTGAACCATGTTGGTGATGACGGAACTTGCCACCATAAGTTGGCTAACGATGCTTTTTGGAAACGCACCCCTAGGTAGTTCAACCACAAATGACAATCAACACAAAGAAGAACATTTGAAGAATGTTCACAAAGCTCTTTTCCATAGAATAAGCTGCCTTTCTTTTTTGTGTAAAAAGACAAAAAAGCATCATAATAATTTCTATAATTAATGTTTATGACGTCTCCACTATATTTCAAAGTGTATTTCTAAGAACATGCCTGGGTCATATTTCACTGTTAATTCAAAAGAAAGAAATTGTTTTGTGCAGTGTTATTTAAGTATTATTTATTTATAGCTGTATTATACAGGGTTCCCAATAGGTCCTTGAAATCCTTGAAAGTTTGTGAATCTGAAAAAAAAAAAAAAAATTCAAGGCCCTGGAAAGTTTTTGTAAATAAACATACATAGATACAGGTCCTTGAAAGTGCTTGAAATTATTCTGTGCAAGAAGTTTTCTGAAAAAAATTCCATATTATTCCTTCCGGTCCGCTAATGTGTTATTTCGCCAACACTTCGTGACCTATGCATACTAGCTTGCTTGATTTACGCTAGTTGCGCGCATTTACACGTTACGTTAAGTGTTTCCCGCGTGAGGTACTTTGTGTTGTACGTTGCCATAACGTTCACGTGGGGGTATAGGATGTACCGAATATTCTTCAGTTTTATGCAAAACAGAAATACGACAAATAGAATATCAGATCACTGTCATATGGCCAAATATAAATGCAAAAATAAAAGCTTTTTTGCGTAGTTGTTTGACACATGAAAACAATGTATCTTACAAGATAACATGATGTAACCTTGCTTTCACTTGTCCCCACATTAAGTCCTTGAGGTCCATGTGAGGGTATTGGACCTGGAAAAGTCCTTGAATTTGAAGTTTACCAAGGTGTGGGAACCCTGTTTTTATGAATATTTGAATTCATAATTTTAAATTACATTAAGAATTTTTTTTTCATTTTAAGGTTAGATTAATTTTGTTTTGTGCTTTTGTCATTTTAATTCTTTAAATATTAAAATATTCAAACTTAAAATATTAATATATAAAAAATTTTTTTCACTTTTAGTTTGTTCCGTTTTAGTTTAGTTTTTTTATTCCAGTTTTTAATTTTAGTGCTTCAAATTAAAATTATTTCAGCTATTTGTCAATATTAGTTTTTCATCTAACATTTCAGCTTTTGAGTTCAGTTTTTTTTAATATTTTTAGCTAACCATAATAATAATTTTATGTGAATAAAGGACCATTTTTTTTGGACCATTTTCATTAAAAAACGGCACATATCCCACCCACCAATTCACGTTACAGTAATGCAAAAATCACATTGTTATTTCGGTAATACAAAAACAGGTTTTTATGTAAATGGTCAAATATTTATCCCCAAGTCCACCCTCAAGTCTCTATGTCCCTCCTCCAGTGAAGTCTATAGGATCAAGCTCCCCCCCCCTTTGTTATAGTCTTAAGAAAGCGATATCACACCCGAGGTAGGATTCATGTCCGTTACTCAAATAGTGTGGGACGAGTTATGTGCTGAAATGTAACTTATTCCAATAGAGTAGTGACTCTTGACTATATCAGACACTGAATGCTGAATTACAGAAATGCTCCTCAATCCCCCATCTGGAGGTCTCTGCATGTGAGTGCACGTATGCATGAGCGTTTAGCACAACTATTCCTCCTCTTAATTTACACTTTTAGAAGCCCCATTAGAAGTATTTCCATGGCCCGAGGAGGAGAGGAGTGTTTGAAGCCGTTCCTGCTGTCAGGAGGAAGTGTGTGTTGGAGAGGTTTAGGTCTGCATGTATAGACACGCTGTATAGAATACCATCCACCTCCTGTAGCAGCTTCTTCTGTCTCCGTGAGGATTCCAGCGCAGAAAGTTCAAAAGTTCTCACCCAGACAGGAAGTACAGGCAACATAACTATTTGGCAGTTCACTCCTTATTCTACTTTCATAGTAGAGCTGCACGATTATGACAAAAATCATAATTGCCGATTATTCCCTTGAAATTGTAATTGCGATTATTAATTACGATTATCACAATTTACATTGAATATATATAGGCATATCATAATACATGTTTACACAAAAATTGTTAACACACACAAGTACTGTCCCCCTTTACTTAAAGGGTTAGTTCACCCAAAAATGAAAATTAAGTCATTAATTACTCACCCCCATGCTGTACCAACCCCGTAAGACCTTCGTTCGTCTTCGGAACACAAATGAAGATATTTATGATTAAATCTGAGAGGTGGATGACTGCTACATAGGCTCCCTAAGGGAATGAAACTTTACGGCCCAGAAAGTCATTAAAGAAAATGTTGAAATATTCCATGTCGCAACAGTGGCTCAATTATAAGTTTATCAAGCGACGAGAATACTTTTTGTGCGAAAAAACAAACAAAAATAACGATTTATTCGTCATTTCGTCATTCGCCTTTTCTTCCTTGTAGGCCTGAAACGAGACTTCAAGAGATTTCCACGCGCGAGAACTTAACTGAAGTAGTTGAAGGAGATCGCAATTCTCGCGCATGCGTCGTGGAAATCTCTTGAAGTCTCGTTTCAGGCCTACAAGGAAGAAAAGGAATAGTTGAATAAATCGTTATTTTTGTTTGTTTTTTCGCACAAAGTATTCTCGTCGCTTGATAAACTTATAGTTGAGCCACTGTTGTGACATGGAATATTTAAACATTTTCTTTAATGACTTTCTGGGCCGTCAAGTTTCATTCCCTTAGGGAGCCTATGTAGCAGTCATCCACCTCTCAGATTTAATCATAAATATCTTCATTTGAAGACGAACGAATGCCTTACGGGGTTGGTACAGCATGGGGGTGAGTAATTAATGACTTAATTTTCATTTTTGGGTGAACTAACCCTTTTACATACACATAAATTGTAACAACGACTCATACTAAAGACTAGAAAAAAATTAGGGCTATGATAAAGCAATTAAATAGCAGTACCAAACTAGTTTTTGTTAATACAATGTTGATATGAGCCACCACAGTCATTTAAAAATATAAAAAATAACACAAAGTGAAAATAAATTGGTATTTGGGGGTTATGGAAACGACACTTACCATGGTAAATACACAATACTAACAAGAACTGTTAATGAAATAGCTCCTGGTAAATAGAATGAAAATCATACCTGCATGCAAATCCTTCTCAGCTAACACGTGATTTATTGGTATTTTACTTTTATTTCGCGACTTACTAATTTACATTGTAACGACATTGCATGCTCGTACTACGAGCCTCATGGTTTCTTTTGCACTTTATACAGTGAAGCCATACACAGCGCGCGCCGCCGCATTTGCGTGTGCAATTGAAGAGTGCGCGCTACGAGCACAGTATAATGGCTGACAGGACAGTAAAGTCCGTTTTTCTGAGGTGAAAGACTTTATTTCAGCGTACACTTACGTCACTGCCTGGTATGTCATATTGTGCTGGGTTTTCTGAAGTAGTCGTGATTCGCCTCTCATAACATAATTATGCTCTAAACACACACGCAGAGTGGATTTTCTTTTGTAATCGCGGTTTTGAATGATTACGTAATCGTGGCATCTGTAATCGTAATCGCAATTAGAAATTCGATTAATTGTTCAGCCCTATTTCATAGCACTGCATTTTTCCCTTAAAGTCTGTTAGTTTGTCGAGATTATTTGCAATAAACAAAATGCATGAATTAAACATGCTGTTTTTGCTACTGTAGCTTTAAGAGTTACATATGCAACTGAACTCTTTTATGATTGGTTAACGTCTGTGCACTGCACATTTACACTGTTTTCCCCTTATTTATTTAATAAACAATGGAATAATAAATAACAATAATATAAGTGGTAGGCTAGTAGTAGTAATTAACAATACTAATAATAAGAGGTAATAGGGTTTGTATCTAATAAAAGCTTTGAAAATATATATTTGAATGAAGATTTTTTTTATTCTTTTATTTCTTATTTAATAATAATTTAATATAAGATCATTAAAAATATATATTTTTAATACAATTTCTAATTTCTTATTGAATAATAATTTAACAAATTGATTATTAATAATTTAATAAGGTAATAATAACAACAACAACAACAACAACAATAATTATAATAAATATTGTTATTCATTAAGTTAGAGCCTTTGAGAGCTTCCTTGCTCAAAGAAGAAAGAA
The DNA here is from genome assembly GCA_030578255.1 of Tiaroga cobitis. Lineage (NCBI taxonomy): Eukaryota > Metazoa > Chordata > Actinopteri > Cypriniformes > Leuciscidae > Tiaroga > Tiaroga cobitis. Next base: position 15,261,918 of record CM060598.1, read on the forward strand.
AATGAGGGTCTCATTTTTGTTGCCGAATAATGGTTGTGACCAGTTTCAAAAGAGCGTAGAATTTTTTTTTTTCCTTTATACCCCCCTCTCCCTTCATACAAAAAAAAAATATACTGCTCATATTTAATTTTTGGTTTATTCAGTTCCCCTGTTGTTTGGCGTCAATCCTACACAAGCTGTTGATCTTTTATGCGCTGGAATGTTTTGTGTTGGTTCCTCCGCTGATAGTTTGTGTAATGTGAGTCTTTATTTCCCTGCGGTGGGTTTGGACCGTGAGCTTCACCGCTGGAGGTCGTTCTGACTGACGCTGGACTTTTGAGCTCCAAACTGAGCGGCTATTGCAAATAGTGCAAGTTTATATATCTCACAGATGAACGTGGGCTTTGCACTAGACTTTCAGTGGAACTGCAGTTTATTGACCCAGTCTGACATTTAAGGTGTATGTCAAATGTGCAACACTAGTGGAGTTTCCCGTGTGTGTGTGTGACAGTGTATTTTTTTTATATGCTTTATGGGTTTATGTATTATATATAATGCGGTTAGCAGTTTTTTGTTTTGTAGGAAACGTTTCAGTGTCTTGTGCGGTTCTGAAAATGCTGGAATGTTCTGTTCAGGTGTGGTGTGTGTGTTTCTGGTTTTCTCATTGACATGAATTCTGCTAGCAGACTTGGTGTCACGTAGCAGGGTTTTGACAATTCGGCTCTTTTTATTAATTATTTTATCTTTAATATTAAAGATAAGAACGTATTAGAGATAAGAAACTTTTTTCAGATACAGTTGATGTAATAGCATTCAAGTAAGAAATTTAATAAACAAATGTAATAAAACAATATATAGACACTCACTGCATGAATTAAATATATTTTGATTCTTATTAAAGCTACTCGAGTTATTATTCTGTCAAGAGCAGTGAGTGATTTTCTCCTGGTCTTTTGTTGTTTGGCTAACATTAATGGCACAAGCGGCAGCAGGTATTTGAAGCTGCTGTTACTTTAAGACCGTGTTCTCTAATCTAATAAAGGGCCTGTTTGCACCTTGTCACTTTATGCATTTTCTCTGATCGATGGCTAACTTATTGTGAAAAGACCAGGTCTAAATACGCTCCGAAATGCTTTTGGAGGTGGTTTGAGACGCATTCCACATATATGTAAATTTTAACTTCCCAAAATGGTAAAAAAATTAAATGCGTGAGAGTGTTTTATAGGCTGTTTAACATGTTAAAATATAGCCAGATATGACAGCGCTACTGCAGCACGCATTGCCACAGATATGGCCTGCTGTAGTTGGCATAAATGGTGTCTCTTTTTGGCAGCTTTATTTTTCAGGTCAACTATTGTCTTGGCAGAGCAACAATGGCCTTGTTCCATCTACATATTGCATATTTACTATCAGGAAAAAACCCTCCCATATACATATTTGATTGGATTGTAATATTTAAATTTAAATGTATTTTTAAGGAAAAACTTTGGTTTTCAGCATGAAAACAGCTAAAGATGCTGGCATGGCATTAAACAACAAACAAACAAACAAATAATCTACGTATTTTCCTGTGAATTTTGGGATCTTGAATAATGTGCATTAAAATAATTTGATTGAGGTGGATGCAGTTTTTAATAAGATGATAAGCATGTTGTGATAGAATTTATAGAAAAAATTCTTTGTGCGTAAAAAAAAAAAAAGTCATTATGAATGAATAATTTGCTTTTAATAATTGTTTACTGACAATCTCTAGCAAACATAAAAAGGCGCTTTGTCTGCGCGCTCTAATAAATCCCTCTAAATTTCAAATGTTTAATTACAAATAATAATAAAAGAGTCACAGCTTTAGTAGTGGCTAAAACGCTGCTTGTTCAAAAACAGTTTGAGAGAGATTTATTTTTTCTGTAAGTGAAATTCTCTGAAACATGGCTAGTTTAAATAATCTTGTTAAGCAAGGTAGTTAAAGTTAGTTAAACTGTTGACATTTATAGCTGGATACCTGGCTCCCCTGAGTATTGAGGCTTTTAAAGTAATGCAAGGATACACATTATGTATCGCTGACTCTATGGATGGAAACATAAAGTTGGGACGAAATGGTTTTTTTTTTTAAAGGGTTTTTTGCCAATAGCCTTTAGTTTACATTACAGTCATAAACCATGATTTGCTACTTCCTATTGCAAGTCGCAGGCAGTTGGTATTTATAATTTAGGGGGTGAGGAAGTTTCATTCTAGAGAACATTTTATTCAACATACATTGCTCATCCCTGCGAATTACATATGTTTTGTATGTTATACTGTAGGCTAATTTTGTAAGTGTCCAGTAGTATGCTAGTGTATAGATGGTCTAAAATCCATCATTGGGTTTTTTGATGTCTTTATACACTACCATTCAAAAGTTAGGGATATGTTTTTTTTTTTATAAATATAGAAATTATTTATTTTATTCAGCAAGGAAGCATTAAAGTGGTCAAAAGTGACAGAAACATTTATAATGTTACAAAAGATTTTTGTTTCAAATAAATGCTGTTCTTTTGATCTTTCTAATCATAAAAGAATCCCGAAAAAAAAATGTATCATGGTTCTTGCCACCGAAAATATTAACTGTTTCCAATATTGATGACAATCAGAAATGTTTCTTGAGCAGCAAATCAGCATATCAGAATGATTTCTGAAGAATCATGTGACTGAAGACTGGAGTAATGCTGAAAATTCAGCTTTACCATCACATGAGTAAATTACATTTTAAAATAGATAACAGTTACTTTAAATTGTAAAAATATTTCACAATATTACTGTTGTATTGTATTTTTGATCAAATTTTTTGCAGCCTTAATGAGCATAAGAGACGACTTTTCAAAAACATTAGAAATCTTACCGACCCCAAAACTTTGAACAATAGTGTGGACTTGAAGAGAAGTGGTCATTCTTTGGGGATTTTATTACAGATTAGTTCCTATTAAATGTCACATATGTCCTACATCAGAATTAGATAATCATTGGAATAGTTTTAGTCGGGAGTCATTGGATTGGCATTGGGATCAAGCACACAGACCACATGGGAGTTCCTCTGGCCTTTTGACCTATTGACCTTGTAAATGTTTATGGTTGCGATGGTGACCGAACCCTGGTCTCATCCCAGAATCTGGTGATGCTGTGGATCTTTACAATCTTTGTTTCTTTTTCTTTTTGTTTTCTTTTTTTTAAATTGCTTAGATTGGAGACTGTGGTTACCATGGTAGCGTGAGTTTTTCTATGCAGCTGTTCACTGCTGGAGGTTCCATAGCCGAATCTCTCTCTGTCTCTCTCGCTCTCTCTCCCTCTCCATCTGTCTGTCTTTGTCTTTAGTGGACGTTTTAGTGCATTTTTTTTGCTGATGATTTGTGTTAGATTTATGTGGGTTTAGTTTGGGTCAGGAATGTATCCACGTTGCGTCTGAAGCAGAGGAACCGCTCAAATGTTTTCCTTCAATATCTCAAATATTTAGCCACTGTGTTTTAGCTTTGCTGGCTGTGGAAACACATGTTTAGTTTCAGCCCAGCTGTTTTAGTCTCTCTCTTCGGTTTCCTGTCCACTTTTGCGTTCCTTCTGTAGCGAGTGTGTGTAATAGGTCAGCAACTGTGCCTGTGCTTGCGTAAGGGTCTCCAGTTTTAGTTTTTTTGCAGTTAGTGAATGTGTGTATGAGTGTGATACTAACACTAACATCTTATGTGTTCTGTTCAGGCATGGCACAAGGTGCGCTGGTGAAGTAGCAGCGTCCGCCAACAACTCCCACTGCACGGTGGGCATTGCTTACAACGCCAAGATCGGGGGTGAGTGTAGCTGATGTCTGATCTAGACCCACTACTGTACCTGGGAATTCTGCCTTTTTTCGTTCTCGCACAAAAACGTCACCAAAACTATGAAATAACACAAAATTAGTATGTGAATAGTTAGGGGTTAAACGGATCGTAGTTGAGCTGTCATCTGTACGGACCGGGCCCCACGGTTCGGCACGCATGTGATTCGTGGATTAATTGCAAAGTTGAATTATCATAGAGTGAAAGTTTGTCATGTTTTGTCTAGCCAGTTTAAAGATTTAAGTGATTTTTATCATTCTAGCGCAAGAAGAGGCGAAACTGAACTCGATTCGGTACTCACAGCCGCACACACAGAGAGGCACGTTTCAGATAGCTCGCGAACACAGAATTGATTCCTCTTTCACATCTCCTTGCGCTTGAACGGACACGTACACAAAAAGTGGTAAAAATGCCCAAGTATTCTCATAAATGCAGTCGTTAATGTGTTTGTCATTAATAATGCGATTATGGTGTTTACATGTTTAATGTGAATATGGTTCTACGATTAGGAGCTTAATCGCATTAGTTTGATCGAGGTAAAGTTTAATTGCAATATTGCCAAAATCCCATTATGTAAACGCACTGATTGAGTAAGAAATTAGATGTGTATCATTATATTGAATCTTGCATTAGGTCTTAAAATGACCGAAGCTTATAAATACCTGCTGCTGTCTGTAATTAATAATAACTTTATTTTCTATAGAAGGGAGCTTCTCAAAGCGCGTTATAAGGTAAATATACAAGGAAAATCAACAATAGTATATTGGTGTATTAAAACATCAAGAAAGCAACAATGTTACCACAATCAACAATCAGCTAACTTAAAAAAGAAAAAATGTTTTCAAATATGTTTTCAAAATCTTAAGAGACTTTGGTTCCCGAGTTTCAACTGGAAGTTGGTTCCACAACCTGGGAGCAGCTATAGAAAAGCATCTGTCACCCATGGAACATAACTGTGTTTGACCGACAACCAAAAGACCATGCTAAGAAGAGAGAAGACTTTGATTAGGAATATTTGGTGTGTTAAAAGCTGAGATAAATACTCTGTAGCCAGTCTGTTAAGTGCTTTGTGTGTGAGCATACGAACTTTAAAATAAACTGGTAGCCAGTGCAATTATCACTCCTAGATTCATACATTTTTCCTGAAAGTCAAGTACAGAACCATCAATGATAAGAAGTGTTTGGCCAGCCTAGTGGAGCTGATGAGAAGAACCAATAAACATGACCAAATTTTTATCACTATTAAAACTTATTAGCCTAAATTTACCACTAAAATTATAAGCCATTGATGATTTTTGTCTCAGAAATACATTTAGTGAGCAATGAGACTCACTTTGTTCATGTTTAGAATGAATATAGATCTGTGTGTCATTGCATAAAAGTGATACTTAATACCTAGAGTTCATAAAAGTTGGCCAAGCGGGAATAAATAAACGCTAAAAAGGAAGGGTCCTAAAATTGAGCCCTGAGGGATGCCAGTAGAAACTGGTCCAAAAATCAGACCTGTATTCCACTAAAACAACAAACTGTCTGCATCCGTTCAAATAAGATCTAAATCAGTTTAAAACAGTGCCAAAACGATGAAGGCGATGAAGTATGATCCACAGTGTCAAATGCAGCACTAATGTCAAAGAGAATAAGAATAAGATCCAGCATCAGAGGCCAAAAGTAAGTCAATAGTCATTTTAACCAGGGGCGTTCAGTGCTATATTTTCGAAAAACAGATTGAAACTGCTCAAAAAGATTATTAACAGAAAGGTGATTATGCAACTGTAAAGCAACTACACGTTTTAAAGCTTTTGCCTGAAAGGGAAGATTTGAGATAGGTCGATAGCTATTTAAACGATCTAAATCTAAGTTTACCATAATATTTATTTGTTTTCTTGCTGATCCGAACCCTGAGTTTTGTGGTTCGTTGACCGTACACAATGACCAATGATATATTTGACATACATGTATTACATAAATGTATGTTAAATTACGTTTATATATCAATAATATTTGGTTTGTTGAAGTCAACTAAATTAATTTTGGCCCTTTTTAATTTTTTTAAAAGTTTAAAAGCATTTTACAGCTCCGCCAATGAGGTCATGCACATTTAATCGGACAACTTTTAACATTAAGACATGTTCATTTAAAAATATTACAGCTTTTATAAACTCACTACTGTTAAAAAGTTTGGGGTTTGTAAGATTTTTTTAAAATTAATTTTATACACAATGTGCTCACTATTTGATCAGATCTAACAGGAAAAACAATTATTATCTTGTTCTTATCAGTGCTAATTCATATTTTATGATCCATTTTTTTCATGCTGCTATAATAAATGGAAAGTTCACAATAACTGTAACTTCTGAGCAATTTAATGTATCATTGCTGAGAAAAAGGATTAATGGTCTTCAGTGTTTTGTTTAAGGTTAACTTTTGGCTTGTCCTGCAGGTGTCCGCATGTTGGACGGAGATGTGACAGACATGGTAGAGGCCAAATCACTGAGTCTACACCCTCAACACATAGATATTTACAGTGCCAGCTGGGGTCCAGATGATGATGGCAAAACCGTGGATGGGCCCGCTTCCCTCGCCAGACAGGCCTTTGAAAACGGCATCAGACTGGTAAAAACAATCACGGCATATACATAAAGTTCACTTAAAGTTCATATGAAAAGTGTGTTGTGTTTTTCCTGCAAGTAAAAGTGTATTTTTCCATATGGTGTGGAGTTCATAAATCAGGAAGTGTTATTTTCAGGTCATCAGTCACGTCTCTTCAGCAGTCTGGCCCACCTAGGGTGTTTTTCTTTCCTTGTCACACCCTACCACCTGCTACGGCAGTGAACTTTAGGACGTGATTTTAGTTTATCTTCCCCGAGTCATGAGTCACAGTCAGTAATTGGCATGTATCCTGTGCCAAAGGTGTGTTTAGAGTGGTTTAGGCATGTTTCAGGTGTGCGAGACAATACTGGTGTCAATAATACTGGTCTCAGACTGGGATGGGGGTTATTAATGCCTGAAGATTATATCGTCCTGATCCCATTATCTGAATTCAATGAACATTTCAAATACATTTTTTAGTAGTATAACCAATATTGTTGTTGTTAAAGGGTTAGTTCACCCAAAAATGAAAATTAAGTCATTAATTACTCACCCCCATGCTGTACCAACCCCGTAAGACCTTCGTTCGTCTTCGGAACACAAATGATGATATTTATGATTAAATCTGAGAGGTTTATGACTGCTACATAGGCTGCCTAAGGGAATGAATCCTGACGGCCCAGAAAGTCAATGAAGAAAATGTTTAAATATTCCATGTCACAACAGTGGCTCAACTATAAGTTTATCAAGCGACGAGAATACTTTTTGTGCGAAAAAACAAACAAAAATAACGACTTTATTCGACTATTCCTTTCTTCCTTGTAGGCCTGAAACGAGACTTCGAGAGATTTCCACAACGCGCACGCGCGAGAACTTAACTGAAGTAGTTGAAGGAGATCGCAATTCTCGCGCATGCGTCGTGGAAATCTCTTGAAGTCTCGTTTCAGGCCTACAAGGAAGAAAAGGAATAGTCGAATAAAGTCGTTATTTTTGTTTGTTTTTTCGCACAAAAAGTATTCTCGTCGCTTGATAAACTTATAGTTGAGCCACTGTTGTGACATGGAATATTTAAACATTTTCTTCATTGACTTTCTGGGCCGTCAGGATTCATTCCCTTAGGCAGCCTATGGAGGAGTGATCCAGCTGTCACATTTAATCATAAATATCTTCATTTGTGTTCCGAAGACGAACGAAGGTCTTACGGGGCTGGTACAGCATGGGGGTGAGTAATTAATGACTTAATTTTCATTTTTGGGTGAACTAACCCTTTAACTAAAATTAAAAGTATTAAATATAGTTTTAATAAAAAAAAAAAATATAAAAAAAAAAAAAATATATATATATATATATATATATATATATATATATATATATATATATATATATATATATATATATATATATATATATATATATATATATATATATATATATATATATATATATATATATTTAGCATATAAATATAAATATTTGATTAAAAACTTAAACTTAACGAATTTAGACTTAATTTAAATTAATATAATGTCAAAAGCACATCACACAATTACTAAAACTTAGTAATATTAAAATAAAAGCATGAAAGCTGAATATTAATAATAAAACCTCATTTGAAATAATAAGAAATGCTATAATAGTGTATAAATAATACTAAAAAATAACATTGAATATATAGTTTTTTTGTAACATTTGATCCCCAAAGCCATGATCACCAGTGTTCTCTTAAGCATAAAGCCCAGGTTGTTCCTGAAGCATGTTCCTGTAATAGGTGTACTGTAAATAAATTTTTTTTAAATGTCGCCTATTTCACATTTAACACAACATGTTCACTTATGGTTTTTGCTCACAGGGCAGGAAGGGACGGGGCTCGATCTTTGTTTGGGCATCAGGAAATGGTGGACGGAGTCGAGATCACTGTTCATGTGACGGCTACACCAACAGCATCTACACGATATCCATCAGCAGCACGGCTGAGAGCGGCCGCAAGCCCTGGTATCTGGAAGAGTGTTCCTCAACCCTCACCACCACCTACAGTAGTGGAGAGAATTACGACCGTAAAATCGTAAGTTACCTAAATAATGCATAAAACTGTAGACCTGCTTTTTAGAAAACAGGCCTGTTGCTGGATTAGCTTTAAAGTCACCATGTTTCTAGAATTGAACCACATCCTAACCAGGGAGAATATGTTGTGAAGACAAAATGATGTGTTTTAGTCGAGACCGCTCAAGGATTCTTAATCAAAAGAATTAACAATGCATATTTATTTTCACTGGCTTCTTTCTTCTCATTTACTAATAAGAACATTTTCATGTATTTCTTTGGGCATGTGTTTGATCTGCTTTGTTGGTCACTGTGTCATGAGACTGTCCTGGTGTTAACTGCTGTGGTTTACACAGGCCACACACACTTTTACACACTCCTCTGAGAGTTACAGATCGACAGTTCTTCCTTGTCTCTCAGCTTGTCTCAGAGTTACATGTGAAATTCCACATTGACTTTCAAACTCCTTTCCCAATACGCGTTTACTTTCTGAGGCCCAGTGTTATAGACATTAGCACTTCTCTTTGTTGTCTTCTGCAGATTTCAGGTCATTTTAATTCTCAGAATCTCAGTTTTCTCAACTTCGTCCATTTACTATAATATGCTCGTGTGTTATCGGTCACTTTTCACATTTTCACAGAGGGCCCTTTAAACCCACCCTAGTCTAATTCATATCGTAAATCTTCTTAAGTCTTCTGATTTGATCTATCTTAAACAAAATAAATAGATAAAAACTCTCCAGTTACTGCCCAATTAGACTGGAAGGCATGTCTCAAAGTAATGGTAATTAAGTGTAGCACAATGGCACATTTATAGCACATTTCATTGTCAGTAAGTGCTGTAATATGTAGAAGTTCATTTAACAAATAAAAATTAAACTTTGGCAGGATTTCTTTTTTGAGGTTAAGTGCATTATGTGTCATTGAAGGAGCGGATTTGTTGGAAATGCAAGTGATAAAAAGTTTACTGGCTCATTAAAGGTAACTAAAACTAAACCCAAAGTTGCTTATTGTAACAGGAGCAGTCAAGGATTGTTACTTTACGTCATAAAGTGTACATGTTAACTTTTATTCACAACTTAAACACATGGTAACACAATACACAAGAATAATTATGATGTTTTTTGTCTCTTCTGTTAGATCACGACAGATCTGAGGCAACGCTGCACAGACAGTCACACTGGAACATCAGCATCAGCTCCGATGGCAGCAGGGATCATTGCTCTTGCTCTGGAAGCAAAGTAAGCCGCTAACTTCTCACCGAAACCTGTTGTATGCTCTCATTTCTCTAACAGCCGTTTAGTTTGAAAGGGTCTGATATTCTCTCCAGGCCACGTCAGTAGAATTAGCATCTTAACCACTGTATACTAGGTTAAAGTGCTTCTATTGCTCTCCTCGTTTGTAAGTCGCTTTGGATAAAAGCGTCTGCTAAATGATTAAATGTAAATGTAGTCACAAAGGGGTCATACTATACACTCCAGTTACCCTTATTCAGTTATCCAGTTTCACCCTTTCACTGACCATCTGAATTTAACACTGTTTTATGTAATGGTTTTGGATGGCCGATATCATTGACCGAAACAGGGATGGTTAATTAGCGCTTCTGACATGTTTTGAATATGTTAGTTGGTGCATTTAAGTCATCCTGAGAAGTTAATATTTACGAGTTGGGAAATTGTAATTATGATGTCAATTTAAAAAAACATATATTTACAATTATACACTGAACAAAATTATAAACGCAACACTTTTGTTTTTGCCCCCATTTTTCATGAGCTGAACTCAAATATCTAAGACTTTTTCTATGTACACAAAAGGCCATGTCGGTGAGTATGCTGGCTATGCAAGAACTGGGATGTTTTCAGCTTCCAGGAATTGTGTACAGATCCTTGAAACATGGGGCCGTGCATTATCATGCTGCAACGTGAGGTGATGGTCGTGGATGAATGACACAACAATGGGCCTCAGGATCTCGTCATGGTATCTCTGTGCATTCAAAATGCCATCAATAAAATGCACCTGTGTTCGTTGTCCATAACATACGCCTGCCCATACCATAACCCCACCGCCACCGTGGGCCACTCGATCCACAACGTTGACATCAGCAAACTGCTCACCCACACGATGCCATAGACACTGTCTGCCAAATGCCCTGTACAGTGAAAACTGGGATTCATCCGTGAAGAGAACACCTCTCCAAAGTGCCGGACGCCATCGAATGTGAGCTTTTGCCCACTAAAGTCGGTTACGACGACGAACTGCAGTCAGGTCGAGACCCTGATGAGGACGACGAGCATGCAGATGAGCTTCCCTGAGACGGTTTCTGACAGTTTGTGCAGAAATTCTTTGGTTATGTAAACCGATTGTTGCAGTAGCTGTCCGTGTGGCTGGTCTCAGATGATCTTGGAGGTGAAGATGCTGGATGTGGAGGTCCTGGGCTGGTGTGGTTACACGTGGTCTGCATTTGTGAAGCCAGTTGGATGTACTGCCAAATTCTCTGAAACGTCTTTGGAGACGGCTTATGGTAGAGAAATGAACATTCAATTCACGGGAAACAGCTCTGGTGGAAATTCCTGTAGTCAGCATGCCAATTGCACGCTCCCTCAAAACTTGTGACATCTGTGGCATTGTGCTGTGATAAAACTGCACATTTTAGAGTGGCCTTTTATTGTGGCCAGCCTAAGGCACACCTGTGCAATAATCATGCTGTCTAATCTGCATCTTGATATGTCACACCTGTGAGGTGGATGGATTATCTCGGCAAAGGAGAAGTGCTCACTAACACAGATTTAGACAGATTTGTGAACAATATTTGAGAGAAATAGGCCTTTTGTGTACATAGAAAAAGTCTTAGATCTTTGAGTTAAGCTCATGAAAAATGGGGGCAAAAACAAAAGTGTTGCGTTTATAATTGTTCAGTGACATGTATGTTGCACCTTACATTTACAGCCATAACAGCAAATTATGCATAATTGCAAGCAACTAAACTTAAGCCAAACCATATTCCTAACCCTAACCCTATAGTAAGTACATGTTAACTAATATTACTCCGTACTTAATTGTATAATTACACTGCAACAAGGGCACCTTAAAGTAAAGTTCAATCAAATAATTTCATGCATTTCAACAAATTTACAGTCAACTACAGATGCTGCATCCATTGCGTCCACCATGTTTTCTGATTTGCCCCAAACTCAGAAATCCAGAGTTTCCCACTCATAATTATGAGATTTGTGGTGGCTTTTAACTTTGACATTACTTACTGTAAACGCAACAAGCGTCTATTCTGTGCACAAAAGGTAAACATATCAGCCATTACAATAAAAAGTTAAATTACCCAGTTTTTCAAAATTATTGACTTTTTTCATTGTTATTACGGTTAATCATTAGTGTTCATGGCTGTGATGTCAGAACTATGACACATGGCTATATCACCAGTTTTTGCTGCTTAATTTCCGTAACGGTTCTGGTGGACTGGTGAGAGAGCTTTGTATTGTCAATGATAGAGTATGTTTCCGTAGAACATCAATCCCCAATTTCACAAAAAAGCAAGGAGCATCGTGGCCACTTTAAAATGGTGTGATTCTGAATGCCGTAAGTTTCAACTGTGTCTAATTTCACACAGGAAATTGAGGAAAACCTCGACATATGGCTGCCATGTGACTGTATATTCCTAGCACAATGGAGTTAGAATGTTTTAATAATTTGGGGGGATATTCAGGGACACATGGCATTCATCTCTCTTTGGTTTGATGTTTGATCTCACTGAGTATGTTGAATTATGGTAGGGAATGCTTCCACCAGACAGCCAGCCATTGAACTTTCAAACTACAGCTGAAAATTGTGGCCAGTGCAAGTGCGATTTTTTTTTTTTGGATTATAATAGAATGGTTTGAGCTTTTTAGATTTAAAGGTGTTTTCACACTATCACTTTTGGTGTTCTCCCCGGGTTCGCTTGACATCAGAGTTTGGTTCTTTTGGATGACATGAACTCTGTTTTCCGACTAGGGTGCGCACCGGTGAGCCGTACCCGAATCCGCTATAAAAAAAGTGTTCTTGGGTACAGTTTGCTTCCGATATGAAAGCAATCATCCTAAATAGTGGAAGTGAACCGCTATTGATCAACGTTCTCTTGTTCGTGACGTGTGAGTGTGTGTGTCTCCGCAGAAACTGGCTTTTTTTTGGAACATTTTCAGTACTTTTGCACCAGATAGACAGAAGTAGCCATTACCTAGCAACATTGGTACAAGGCTGCAGCTTGATGACGCACCACGGCTCGGACCCAAATTATATAATGTGAACAGAGACCAGCGGGGGAAGGGGAGGGGAGAGGAGAGCAATCGAACTCTGGTTCTGACCAAGCAATGAAACCAAGTGTGAAAGTACCTTAAAAAAAAATCTAGTTTGGAGATATTCTTTAGTAATGCTTTTAATCACGTAGATGTAACTGTCCATCATGTCTGATTTTTGACTCTGTTGCAGTCCTTTCCTCACGTGGCGAGATGTGCAACACATTATAGTGAAGACGTCTCGTGCTGGCCATCTCAGCGCTCCTGATTGGAAAACCAATGCAGCTGGTTATAATGGTAACAGGCTTTTCATTTCTTTAAGCGGGCCTGTCTTGTTTTAACCACTAGATAGGTAATGACACTTCTGAGTATGATCAGTCTTGTAGGTTTTCCAGACTGTGCCGAACAATACATTTTCCCCTTTAAAACAGCAATCTGCATCATGATTGGTGGCAATTTTGGTTTTCATAACTCTAAATCTGTGTACATATTGTTATTTTTTTGTTGAACAGTTAAGTTGTACATATTCTTACAGTCAGTCACCTGTATGGCTTTGGGCTAATGGATGCGGAGGCCATGGTGAAAGAGGCAGAACGCTGGAAACCGGTTCCCGCACAGCACATCTGTGTGGAAAATGCTGACAAACAAATCAGGTATATTCAACAGCTCTTTAACATGAGGCATTAGGCCACATTGATAATGTTATACAGGTAATAATAAATCCTCAAATCCTCAAATAAATAAAACAATTTCCTTCTTGTAGAACCATCCGTCCAGAGCATGTCGTTCGTTCCGTGTACAAGGCAACAGGCTGCACGGATAATGCAAACCATCATGTTATTTATCTGGAGCATGTGGTTGTACGTATAACAATTACTCATCCGCGGCGAGGAGACCTGTCAATCAACCTAACCTCACCATCAGGGACAAAGTCACAACTGCTTGCCAACAGGTACAGTACAGACTATGCTCAAGTATTGAGTACATAGGTACATTGATCAAGAATGACTGCACATGGAAGTGATCCAAGTTTCCACTAGGGTCGATATTTACACTAAGTCGATATTTATGTGATTAAAGTCGACTAGTCGCTGATGAAGTCATTAATTAACATATAATCCTGAACCTCGAGCTGCGACTCGAACGCGGGTTGCCTTGTGCACAGTTATGGAATATGCTCCTACATAACAGCTTATTTTTATCAGTTCTTTTATCTTTGGGTCACTATAATTCTCTCAGATTTCTGCTTGTTCTAAATCAGATACAAAGAAAGTAGCAAAGTAAAGATAACATTTGTATGAATTTATATGAGAGAGAGTGGTTGCGTATGAATTAATTCTTCCTGGCACCGTCTCTACTAATAGTGAAGCAGTGGGTTTACTAAGAAATATATGCTAGAACTTTTCAGTTTCTAAGCTTTTTTGATTGATAAATCACAGAAGTGTTGACAATACAGTTCTGCACTACTGAATGTTTCTGTGTTCGCGATCTGCACGTGACATGCGAGCTACTGTCTGTATGTGTGCGCGTAACAATGCAGCAGCGGATTAGTTTAGAGCGGCGATTACAATAAGCTGTTTAATACGTGCATTTACCTGATAAATTTTGAGCATTCAGATGGTATAATCAAATATATCTTGTAAAGCGCTCTCGGAGTATGTATTAATTTGCCATTTTAACTGTTGGAAGCGGAGCGTAAAAGTGCTACAGGCCATGATAAGCGACTAGTCGACGTTAAACTTAAAGTGTCATGGCAGAGTGCATTTTGTGCTGTGATGTAGCATCTATTTATTATTATTGCAGGCTGTTTGATCACTCAATGGAGGGGTTTAAGAACTGGGAATTCATGACAACTCACTGCTGGGGCGAGAAAGCTGCTGGAGACTGGGTACTAGAGATCTATGATTCTCCTTCCCAACTCAGGAGCCAGAAGGCACCAGGTAGTTTCTCGATACAAACACACTACCTGTTACTTGAGCCATTCTTTGGCCTTACACAGTGAGGATACAATAGATTAAAAAAAATTAATCGCGATTAATCGCACCCTTATTGTGCGATTATTCGCTTGCTTATTGTGAAATTAGACATGCTTGATTTATCTTGTTTAACATGTTTTTTTTTTTTTGTTATCATTTGCTATATCCAGCAAAGTAAACTATCAGATTGAAGGGTGATTCTCACAAAACTGTAGTTTCCATAGTGTTGCATGATATTGGCAGTGTTGGGCAAGCTACTTAGAAAATGTAGTGAGCTAAGCTAGCAGTTACTCTACATTAACCACCCTGGGAAATGTAGCAAGCTAAAGCTACAGCGATATGCCAAAAGTAGTTTACTACATCTAAATGGTAAACAGTAAATAGTTTACTACATCTAAATGGTAAATGGTGACAAATGGTAAACAGAGCAACAGGAGAACTGGATATTAAGAAAATACAACTTACGCGCTCTAGCCGTTCTCGCAGAGTGACTGCTTGTCCTGTAAATGTAAGCTATTTTTTTTTATTTTTTTTTTTTTATATTGAACAAACTTTATTCCAAGTCAATGCTATCTTACTTCTAATTTATATCTGCTTTAATAGCCCTTGCAATTAGCACAGCGAAAGCAAATATCCCGAGAATGGCCGAAATCGAAACTAGCTGTTATGAACAGCAATACTTAAGTGCTACAATAACAAACAGACTACAACCCTTAAGACGGCAGATATTCAAAATAGGAACGTGTCTAATTAAATTTTTTTTTATTTAGTTTATTTGATAGGGACCATGCGTATTCATGAACATTGTTGTAGAGAACTACACCATGTAAATACGCCAGAATTAGTAAACAGATACTAGTTTTCATCTGCAGTCCCTAGGCCGGTAACAAAACAAACAAAATAACAACAGTCATACAGTATTCATTCACTATAACAACATACACAAATAAAAATACATTGATATTACAGACAGCGTATAGATAAAAACAAGATGTACATAAAAACACAAACATTATACAATCACCACTATACTACAATTAATTTTAACCACGATAGTTTATGGCTTATATAAGTATGATAGTTAAATATGAGTGCATCTCTGGTTCTCTATGAGCCACTTTTTCAAGTGAGTTTTGAAGGTGTCAAAAGTAGGACACTCTCGTATCGAAAGGGGCAAATTATTCCAGAGTTTACCACCTATTATTGATAATACATTTTGTCCAAAGGTGGTACGTCTAAATGGTATCATGCAGTCCCCTTTTGCAGAGGCCCGTGTACTACCTCCACATGCAAGTTTTTGAAAGAAGACATGCAACGGAGGCGGAGCAAGATTGTTTAACACTTTATAAACCAGACAAACATACTTGAAATTTTTTAGATTGTCGAAACTTAGAAATTTATGTCTCGCTAGAATATCACAATGGTGAAATGACAAAGCTTTTTTATCAAAAATTTTTATGGCTTTCTTAAAAAGAGATTTAATATTTTTAAGCGTAGATATACTAGTTAAAGACCAATTTAAAAAACAGTACTCAATATGAGAAAAAATCATAGTATATAAGAACAACTTCGCAGCTTTGGTATTAAGGAATGGCCTAACTTGTTTAAAATTCTGCAAACTGTATTTAACTTTATTTGCCACCTTTTTTACATGACATTTAAAGGTTAAAGTGGAGTCATAAATAACTCCTAAATACTTAAATTCATTAACAATGTCAAGCTCCTGTCCTCTGAAGAATACATTAGAATTTAACACCTTCATGCTTTGTTTGGTAAACGCCATACAAACAGTTTTTTTGGTATTTAGATGGAGACATGACTTAGTGAGCCAGTCATCAATGTGAGCCATTGCTGATGTGAGTGTGGATGCTATCTCCAGATAGTTCTTACCATGTGTAAATATTACGGCATCATCTGCGTACAACTGGACATCAACATTTTTACATGCCTCTGGCAGGTCATTTATATAAAGTGTAAATAAAATCGGACCAAGTATGGAGCCTTGAGGGACCCCGGCAGGACATTTGCATAAAGGGGACGTTGCATCATTAATACGAACACATTGCTTTCTACATGACAAGTATGATTTTATCCAGTTGAGAGCTTGCTCAGAGAAATTAAAATATGTTAATTTAGATAAGAGAACTTCATGATTAACAGTATCAAAAGCTCGCTTCAAGTCTAAAAAAACAGCACCGACGCAAGAACTCTTATCTAAGTAACCTTTAACCTTTTCCAGAAACAAACAATTGGCTGTTTCTGTTGAGTGATGAGCCCTGAAGCCAAATTGCAAAGGATGGAGTGAGTTTTCGCTTTTATTGAGATGTTGGATCAATAAATTGGCCACCCATTTTTCAAGTATTTTAGAAACAACAGGTAAAATACTGATAGGCCGATAATTGTCCATGACTGATCTTTCCCCTGATTTAAAAATAGGTGTGACCAGGGCCAACTTCCATGCTGAAGGCATGATGGATTGACTTAAGGACTGATTAATCAGATGTGTAATAGGCTGAATAAGAACCTCTTTATGCCTTTTTAAAAAACATGTATCAAGGCCATAGATATCCATGGCCTTCGAAATTTTTAAACTATTAATAATCTTTGATACTTCTAATTTAGTTATTTGTTGTAAATGAAAAATCGGCTGTGCATAATTAATGGAGCAAACAGAGTAGCTAAGTGGATTAAAAAGTTGAGTTATTTCATAGACAGAATCTAAAAAGAAAGTATTTAGTTCAGAGGCTATGATGGTTGGGTCTGTAACTAGTTCATTGTTAATTTCCAACTCTAAATCTCTATTATTAAAATTCTGTTTTCTGCCAATCAACTTATTTATGGTTTGCCATATCTTCTTCCCATTTCCTCCAGCCTCTTTAATAGTATCAATGAAAAATTTGGCTTTAGCTTGACGCAGAGTTTTTATTACTTTATTTCTTAATGAAGTAAATTTCTGTCGGTCAGTTGTAAGACCTGATTTTAAGGATTGTTTCAATAATTGATCTCTTTCATTCATAAGTTTCCTACATCCTTCATTGAGCCAGGGCAATGTGTCCCTGTTTAACTTATGACTCCGCTTTCTGAGGTAGGGCCCCATGACTTTCTTAATTGTTGTAGCAAATTGGTCACAGTCACTCTCCAGATCCCCTTTAGAGAGGACTCGATTCCATTCAATCTCTCCTAATGCTACCCCAAGGTTTTCCTGTTGACCAGTTGGAACTGATTCATATTTACATAATGTTTTGACTGAGGAAAGACAACGATTTTTTTTTAGCTTTCTGGCACAAAAAATAATATTATGATCTGACATTCCTGTCATTAGATTAAGGGTTTTAGAAATGCGTTCTGGTCTATTAGTGAACAATAAATCTATTTTAGTTTCAGACCGATTAGTTATCCTTGTAGGTTGTTCAATTAACTGTGTAAGATTAAAATAGTCTGTAATATTTTTTAACTTCTTTCTTCCACCCTTATCACTCCAATTGACATTAAAATCCCCCATCAGTATAACCTCTTTGTTAAAATTCAAACTATGGAGGAGACTTTTTAACTGATCATAAAACTCAAGCTTTGCTGATGGCTTTCGATATAAGCAGATTAAACTAAATGTCATTTCGACTGAAAGTGAAATGTTAACACCAACACATTCAATATCAGGTTTCTTAATCCATTCAATTTGTTTACATTTTATAGTACTTTTCACATATAATAAAACTCCCCCTCCCTTCCCATGATCTCTATCTTTCCTAAAAACATCATAACCTGGCATGACAATAAGTGCCTCCGGCGATGAACGAGTTAACCAAGTCTCTGACAATCCAAGAAAATCAATATTTGAATTTACAAGCAAGTTTTCCAGTTGTTCGCGTTTATTTGCCACACTCCTAATATTTAGATGTCCGCCAAACAACCCTTTAGCTTTACATCGAGGATCCCACACAGTTCGAGCCTGATTAAGCGTTCGGAAGAACTTTGTGGTGCAATGTTTTTTCATCACGGGATTCCTAGATCTAGATCTAGTTGAAGGCATAGTCAATGTTAGACCTTCATCATCACGGTCCGGTATGTTTCGGGACTCACCAATGGGGATACCAATATCCCGTTCTTGCAACGAGATGACCTCTTTTACACTGCCACTGAAGTCCGTCGAGCCAGACTCAACCCCCAGTTGCAAACGCTCCTGGCCAGTAGTCAACGCCACCCCAGAAGACCCCATCACAGCCCGTAGCCCTTCGCCGGTGACCACCGACGGCGCCGTCCAAGCGAATCCTGCTGAACAGCCGCCAGCAAAGGCTCCCAAACGCGCGACCGGCATAGACAACCACGCCAATACCGGAGGTGGGTAAAAACAGACAGGGACAAATAGGGACTGACCCGGTAGCGCCAGGGAAATATTGGGCAGTGGTAGCCCAGGTCTTGCATTGGCTACAAGCAGGTTGTTGAGGAGAGTTGTAAACAGGGCACATTGAAAAGCGCCGATTTCTGTTAGTTGCGGTCCAGGATTGCGCTCAACATCTCCAGCAATAAGTAACAATACGGCGAGTTGAACGAGCCCATGGCGTGGGTTAGACAGCTTTTCACATGATATAGAAGACATCTTTGGCTTTGGATTTGGATTTCCATTAACGTTGAATTTGGAGTACAGCAGTTGCTGGCTGCTGCCAACACGGGCGTTTTCTTTATTAAAGCGATGTTGCACAGACAGCAACAACAGCGCCACAATGTATAAAACTATAATCCAATGATGTAGTGAAAATGTGGACTTTGATGGTTTAAACAAACAACACGCAGCACCAGCCAAGCTGCATGCGTGCACGTCCGAGTCCGCCATTTCTGATTTAAAAGGAGCATTACAGAAAAACTAAAGAAATAAAATTAAAGATATTTAGTGAAAATAAAAATTACAAATAAGCAAAGAATCGAAAATAGCCCTACTTACTTGACAAATGGTAAACAGAGCAACAGGAGAACTGGATATTAAGAAAAAACAACTTACGCGCTCTAGCCGTTCTCGCAGAGTGACTGCTTGTCCTGTAAATGTAAATGTAAGCTATTTTTTTTTTATTTTTTATTTTTTTTTATATTGAACCAACTTTATTCCAAGTCAATGCTATCTCGGTGATCAATAAAACTGTCAATCAAACATATAGACGGGCATAACTTGTCAGTTCACTTGTTATTCAACAACTGTTCCAAACCAATTTGGCAAAAAAAAAAAAAAAAAAAAAAAAACATAACTATATAAAACCATATAACTATATAAAACTTTAACAAAACCAGGTGTCAAGAGTGTGTGCATCTTTTCCCATTAAGTACAGTTCTCACGTGTCAGCCCAAGGATTGATATTGGTACGTGATGTCACACCATACGGAGCAGAAGATGATAGTAATCATGAAATATGAAATCTGTTTTATTTTTCCCCACATTCCAAATTCAGTTTTATTTTGTTTTCATTTTATGGACTCCCATTTTAATGGTTAAATAAAATTTGAGTAATCAAAAACATGTGTAATTAATTGAAATCATGAAACGTATACAATTTAACAATAATTTATTACAATTTTAAAAATATATTACATTTTAAGGGCACTATGAAATGTTTTTTTTTTAATGGTTTAAATTGTAATGACCAATTATTTAAAATGTAGGCCTACTGATTTAAGCAAAACTTTCTTCAAAGGTTAAACCAACCTTTTATTTTGACAGGTTGCCATGTAGACCTTTGAGTCTCTCTGTGTTTTTTTTTATATGACGATAGTTTTTCTCAAATCAAGCTAAAATGCTGCTAAAGTGACTCTCAGAGCGGCTGTGTAGATGAAGTGCATGCATTAATGTCCTCATATATTCTGAAAACATCGCGAGCGTGCTTCAGTGTGTGTGTGGTAAATTAATCCGCGCGTCTGAGCCATTCCTTCACAGAGACACGCAGCAGAACATGCATGATTCCTTTTTAAATAGTCTTTATGCGGTTTAATATTCCCAGACACTAGTCTATATCGTGATTTATTTAAGTTTACTTAACTTCTTTTCATCCAAGATCTGAAAAATTCCATGAAATTCCGCATTATACTGTAAATTTAGTTTTTATGCATGGATAGCCTACCGCGATTCAGTCCATGTTTTCCTCATTGCGGTAAAATCATATGGCGCGGGTTGTCAACCACCGTAAAACATGAAGAAGAAGTCGCCGTCACTACTGATCCAGCATCAGTGATACTTAGCAGTTGTATTTCCGATTTGAGCTTGAGCTTTAGAAATGCTTGGGAAAATGTAGCTTGTGTGGAGTGGACGCTACCGCACTACTCAGTCAAAAAAAGAGCTTCACTACTGAAAAGCTATTTGATTCAGAAAAAAACGACGCTACCACCATGCTACTGAGAAATGTAGTTAAACTAGTAGCGTCACTACTTGTAGCGACGCTACCGCCCAACACTGGATATTGAAGAAAAATGTGATGTGCGTTAACACGTTAAATAATGTGATATGCAATAAGATAATGCTTTGTGTAAAATAAATGTAAATTATATTTAAATTAGAGGTGGGCATAGATTAATTTTTTTAATCTAGATTAATATTGAAATTAATCTAGATTAATCTAGATTAAAATGGCTCATTTGAATTCTCCCGAAGGCATTCAGAATATGTGTGCTACCCAAATAATGACTAAAAGTAAGTCTTTGAGAATAGTTTGCCTCGCGTAGGGATGTGCATTTCTGCCTAAAATGCCATTCGACAATCGAGGAGCAAAAGTCGAATATCGTAAAAAACAAACAAAAAAAACGCAATGACAGAAAGGGAGGCCAATTTCATCTTTAGCGATTTGTCATCAAACAAACTTTTTATTAATTGAACAAGTAACGTGTTTTCGTCCTTTTTTTTAAACATAGTAGGCTAATTGGAAGAAGAAAAAAAAACAATAGGCTACGCACGACAGTCCGTTTTTGCATCGCCAATGCTCGTTAGATCAAAAAATAATGTCATCATATGTCATAAGAATTTTATGTGAACCTGCCTTGTTACTGCAATAGCCCCATTACTGCAATAGACTCCGAGTGTGAATTGAAAGCGCTTCAGACGATTCAGTGCGCGAGGAACTGAACAGATCAACTGATTCGCGAACCGATTTAGACAGATCATCTGACAACTTGTTTGATGAAGTCTGTGAACAGAATCGACTCAAAAGACTGATTCATTTGTAAATGAGCATCGCTCATGCCCATACAAAGGACACAGCGCGCTTGGAATAAACTC
This sequence comes from Tiaroga cobitis, assembly GCA_030578255.1. Classification (NCBI taxonomy): domain Eukaryota; kingdom Metazoa; phylum Chordata; class Actinopteri; order Cypriniformes; family Leuciscidae; genus Tiaroga; species Tiaroga cobitis. Next base: position 15,283,878 of record CM060598.1, read on the forward strand.
ATTTAACAACGTATTGCATTAAAATAAAGTAACGAGAGGAACGTCGCCCAACGTAACAAAGTAAAAGTACACCTTGTGTCCCTGACAGGAAAATACCCTACTGCGCGATCTGTGACAGTAGGCGCGGCGTCATAGCCTACTACACATTAGAATTGCGCGAAAATATAACGATATTCGAAAAAGCTATTTATGATCCCAAAACAACTTTGATTAACGGCGATATTTTTTTTATCGCCCGATAAGAGTCTCACGTTAACGCAGCACGTTAACGCCGATAACGGCCCAGCACTAATTTAAATATATTTAAAAACTAAAAATTATATAACCAACATGAATGTTTCACATTCTTTTTGTGAGAAGAAAGGATCCCTACAGTATCCGTTTTACAAGAAGTGTTTGTAGTGTTTGTAGATGACAAGTAGAACAGTAGTGTTTTACAAGTGTCATTTTAACGTTAGGTTTATTTAACAGCAGAAATTGAATAATCAAATGTAAAAATAAAACACATTGCTTAGTCTTCACTGTATGAATTAAATATACACTGATTCTTATTAAAGCTACAAAAGTTATTCCGTCAAGAGCAGTGAGCAATTTTCTCTTTGTCTATTGTTGTTTGATTGACATTACAGACACGGACTCAAGCAGGTTTATTAGGCTGCTCTCACTTAAGAGCTGCACGGATCCAATATATTGTTACATGCGCGCTTTCTGTTTTCTCCATTCACTCACCAAGATGGGCATTTTGACATAATTTTGTGTGTATTTGGCAATATAAGCTGCGGAAGAGAACTGATATCAGGAATTACGCACTATCCGAGAGGCAGCTTCCTCTGTGCGTGAGTACTTCGCTTATTGCGCCTAATAACATTAAGCATGTCACATGTATGTAACAGTCATGTCCAGGCTATTCTCTGCTGTCTGCGTCAACATAAAACTTCATAAAAGCCACTTCGTAAACTTTTGAAGTATTAAAATCATTCAGTTATCGTAAGCCATTGCGATATTTTGATCATTTCGATATATTGTGCAGCCCTAATTTTTCGCAAACTTAAGGTAAATGTAGGTGTCTTTTTACAAAAAAGGACACTTGAAGTATCCAAAAGGACACCTAATATCCAAATGATATATGGAGTCTATATAATTAATACATTTATGCACACAGAGAAAAAAAACTTTACAAAACAAATCTTTTCAGAATTCAGTGTACAGTATGTATACAGTGCAACAGTAAAGAGCTTGTTTACATTTTAGACATGCCAAGTTGTGATACTTAACAGGACCACATGGAGATGCCAAAAAAAAAAAACTAAACCAACCGCCTTGACCTGACTGCATTTTATGCCTTCAGTACACTGATCCATTCAGAATTACTAAACACATCAACATACACATGACCGATTAAAACATTATCCTGAATGTGTGTGGAAAACAACTTGATTGTACTGAAATGTGTCGGTGCATAAATGCAATGCAATCAGTGTGTCGAAAGCGCACATATGGTTTGTTTGCACATCAATATAACAGACTCGCGTATTAATCATGCGTTAACGCGTTAATATTGACAGCCCTAATATATATATGATTGTTGTTGACTTATGTGCCCTCCAGAAGCGTGCGTTCTGCAAGTGAACGGCGCCTTGTGGTGCCATCTCAAAGAGGCACAAAATCTCTTTCATGGACCTTTACCTTGACTGTTCCAAGCTGATGGAATGACCTGCCTAACTCAACCCAAGCTGCTGAGTCTTTAGCTATTTTCAAGAAACGGCTAAAGATGCCCTTTGATCCATTAGACTAACCATTAATACTAACCTTACTATTCTATTCTATTTTATTTATTTATTAAAAAAAATGTTTGGGATAAAAGCGTATGCTAAATGGTATACTGTATATATACACACTCACCTAAAGGATTATTAGGAACACCTGTTTAATTTCTCATTAATGCAATTATCTAATCAACCAATCACATGGCAGTTGCTTCAATGCATTTAGGGGTATGTTCCTGGTCAAGACAATCTCCTAAAACTCCAAACTGAATGTCAGAATGGAAAAGAAAGGTGATTTAAGCAATTTTGAGCGTGGCATGGTTGTTGGTGCCAGACGGGCCGGTCTGAGTATTTCACAATCTGCTCAGTTACTGGGATTTTTACGCACAACCATTTCTAGGGTTTACAAAGAATGGTGTGAAAAGGGGAAAACATCCAGTATGCGGCAGTCCTGTGGGTGAAAATGCCTTGTTGATGCTAGAGGTCAGAGGAGAATGGCCCGACTGATTCAAGCTGATAGAAGAGCAACTTTGACTGAAATAACCACTCGTTACAACCGAGGTATGCAGCAAAGCATTTGTGAAGCCACAACACGCACAACCTTGAGGCGGATGGGCTACAACAGCAGAAGACCCCGCCGGGTACCGCTCATCTCCACTACAAATAGGAAAAAGAGGCTACAATTTGCAAGAGCTCACCAAAATTGGACAGTTGAAGACTGGAAAAATGTTGCTTGGTCTGATGAGTCTCGATTTCTGTTGAGACATTCAGATGGTAGAGTCAGAATTTGGCGTAAACAGAATGAGAACATGGATCCATCATGCCTTGTTACCACTGTGCAGGCTGGTGGTGGTGGTGCAATGGTGTGGGGAATGTTTTTTGGCACACTTTATGCCCCTTAGTGCCAATTGGGCATCGTTTAAATGCTATGGCCTACCTGAGCATTGTTTCTGACCATGTCCATCCCTTTATGGCCACCATGTACCCATCCTCTGATGGCTACTTCCAGCAGGATAATGCACCGTGTCACAAAGCTTGAATCATTTCAAATTGGTTTCTTGAACATGACAATGAGTTCACTGTACTAAAATGCCCCCCACAGTCACCAGATCTCAACCCAATAGAGCATCTTTGGGATGTGGTGGAACGGGAGCTTCGTGCCCTGGATGTGCATCCCACAAATCTCCATCAACTGCAAGATGCTATCCTATCAATATGGGCCAACATTTCTAAAGAATGCTTTCAGCACCTTGTTGAATCAATGCCACGTAGAATTAAGGCAGTTCTGAAGGCGAAAGGGGGTCAAACACAGTATTAGTATGGTGTTCCTAATAATCCTTTAGGTGAGTGTGTGTGTGTGTGTGTATGTATGTATGTATATATATATATATATTAGGGCCGGGACTTTAACGCGTTAATTAAGATTAATTAACTACAGACTTTAACGCGTTAATTAATTACACAAAAAAATATTTTTAATCGCACTTATTTTTGCACCGCGGAACGTTTCTCACTGGATGAGTTTCGGCGGACCGATTATACTGGCGCACCAACTAGCGTTCATGACGAAGAAGCTGACGAGGTCGCTTTGATTGGCCGGTGGATGGGAAATTTTGTTACAAAAACGGATGGAAGCGTCGATAAGAGGATGGTTGTGTGCAAGCTATGCAACAAGGAATTCGCTATTGCTTTTAGTGTAGTGTAGCAATATGCTATTGCCACACTTAATGGCAAAAAACACTGGTTCGCTGGACTTAAACAACATTTTTAAACAACATTTTGTTGCTTAAGCTTATGTATTCAGTCATTATTTAATGGTATACTAAAAATCCATGTGAAAAAAAATACTTCTCACTGTTCTCAGGTCAAATATTTATGCAATTAAAATGCGATTAATTTCGATTAATTAATTACAAAGCCTCTAATTAATTAGATTAATTTTTTTAATCGAGTCCCGGCCCTAATATATATATACACACACATTATATTGCCAAAAGTATTGGGACACCCCTCCAAATCATTGAATTCAGGTGTTTCAATCACTTCCATGGCCGCGGTTGTATAAAATCAAGCACCTAGGCATGTAGACTGCTTCTACAAACATTTGTTAAAGAATGGGTCGCTCTCAGGAGCTCAGTGAATTTAAGCATGGGAACGCGATAAGTTGCCACCTGTGCAATCCAGTCCGTTCGTGAAATTTCCTCACTATGAAATATTCCATGGTCAACTGTTAGTTGTATTATAACAAAGTGGAAGCAATTGGGAACAACAGCAACTCAGCCACGAAGTGGTAGGCCACTTGAAATCACAGAGCGGGGTCAGCGCATGCTGAGACGCGCAGTGCGCAGAAGTCGCCAACTTTCTGCAAAGTAAATAGCTACAGACCTCCAAACTTCGTGTGGCCTTCAGATTATCTCAAGACCAGTGCGTAGAGCGCTTCATGGAATGGGTTTCCATGGTCGAGCAGCTGCATCACCAAGTGCAATGCAAAGTGTTGGATTCAGTGGTGTAAAGCACGCCGCCACTGGACTCTAGAGCTGTTGAGACGTGTTCTCTGGAGTGACGAATCACACTTCTCTGTCCGGCATTCTGATGGACGAGTCTAGGTTTGGCGGTTGCCAGGAGAATGGTATTTGCCTGACTGCATTGTGCCAAGTGTAACGTTTGGTGGAGGGGGGATTATGGTGTGGGGTTGTTTTCAGGGTTTGGGCTTGGCCCCTTAGTTCCAGTGAAAGGAACTCTTAACGCTTCAGCATACAATACATTTTGGACAATTTTGGGGTTGGCCCCTTCCTGTTCCAAAATGACTGTACAGCAGTGCACAAAGCAAGGTCCATAAAGACATGGATGAGCGAGTTAAGTGTGGAGGAACTTGACTGGCCTGCACAGTCCTGACCTCAACCCGATAGAACACCTTTGGGATGAATTAGAGTGGAGACTGCGAGCCAGGCCTTCTCGTCCAAAATCAGTGCCTGACCTCACAAATGCGCTTCTATAAGAATGGTCAAAAATTCCCATAAACACACTCCTAAACCTTGAGGAAAGCCTTTCCAGAAGAGTTGAAGCTGTTGTAGCTGCAAAGGGTGTGGGCCAACTCCATATTAAACCCTACAGATTAAGAATGGGATGTCATTAAAATTCATGTGCATGTAAAGGCAGACGTCCCAAAACTTTTGCCAATATAGTGTGTGTAAATATATGTATGTGTCATTATATATATATATATATATATATAATGCAAATTTCAGTAGTGAGACCTGATGCATAAAATTTAATTAAGTTAAAGGATTAGTTCACTTTAAAATGAAAATTACCATATAATTTACTCACCCTGAAGCCATCCTACCTGTATATGACTTACGTCTTTCAGACAAATACAATCGAAGTTATATTAAAAAATGTCCTGGCTCTTCCAAGCTTGATAATGGCAGTGGATTGCAACCAACAGATTGAAGCTCAAAAAAGTGCATCCATCCATCATAAACTAACTCCAGACGGCTCCGATGGGTTAATAAAGGCCTTCTGAAGCAAAGCGATGGACATTTATTAATATGGTGTAATATGGTAAATCGGTGTATGAATGAGTGAGTGAATGGGTGAATGTGAGGCAAATTGTAAAGGGCTTTGGTGGCCATTGGGTCTGTGAAAGCGCTATATAAATGCAGTCCATTTACCATTTACCATAACTCCGATTGTATTCGTCTGAAAGAAAAATGTCATATACACCTAGGATGGCTTAAGGGTGAGTAAATTATATGGTAATTTTCATTTTAAAGTGATATGGAGCTAATAATATGACAAAATAATTTGAATTTGAATTGTGTAAATTTGAATTATTTGCAAGTGTAATCTAACAAAATTGAATTTTAGGTGGTAGTTTAAATAGTTCTGAATTAGATTTTTTTTAACCGAATATTGAACATTTGAAATTTAACAAATTGAAATGTTTTTATGGCTAAATTTTATAGACATGTATTTTCAAACAGCTAGTTTTTTTGTTCTGAATTCAAATACTGCAAATATTCAGTTTAAAAAAATACAGATTAAAATTTTCAAGATGAAGAAATTCGGAACTTCAAATTCAGTTTTCTTAAATTCAATCTCAAAAATTCAAACTCAAAAATTCTGATCTTACAGAAAGTAGGTCACAGGTCATCCACAGGGAAGAGTAGATGATCTCAGAAAAGTCGAACAGAGCATTTTGGCCAATTAGGGACTGCAGAAGTTTTCCAGCTGGTGGTTCAAGAGGTTCCCACTCTGACTCTGATCACGAATCGCCCGGAGTGATTTTTAAACATGAATGATTTTGTGTGTATATGTTGGGTAGCGTTCTCAGCACGTGAGACATTTGTCTAAGCAGTCTCTGGTGTTTGTTTTAAAGTATATTTTGTGTAAAATTGATTAGAACGTCACCGTGTCTAGAACGCATCCGTGCGCTGTTGGGGATTTCACGGCTCGCGTCCAGTCTAGACTGCGTCGTACATGTAAGCATATAAGGTAGTGTGAATTAGCCATTAAATGTCTTACAATAAGCCTACATAATGCAATTGTCCTTTCAGTATTAAAGTCTTCTCTACTGATTGATGACTGACTCAGTAATAAAAACTGTCTTTGCCGCCATCTAACATTACAGGCGAAATATTTTAACCCCTTATTTACACTGCACACGTCTGCGGCGCATTACGGTGTCGTGCCGAAAAGTGATGGTCCGCCGAAAATTGATGGCCGGCCGCGGTAGCGCGCGCAGCGTGTTAAAGCTGTATCGCCCATTCTCATTCCCATTCTCTTTACGAATACAGTTGCTTTTGTATGGATCAGACAAACATACATAACGTGCAAATAAACATCAGCTTATGTCTGTGGTAATAGCACTCACCTGTAAAGGGCCAATACAACCATTATAATGTGATTGAAGCCTCTACTTATTGATTAAAAGGTTATTTCTGCCCTGAAATTTGTTGATTATATTCATGAGGGTTAAAGCTGATTGATTATAACTCACCTACTACTTTTTCCCTTTTAAAATACCTGTAAAGGGCCAATACAACCATTATAATGCAGTATTTCACCTGCTAAATAGTGATTGAAGCCTCTACTTATTGTATGTGTGTGTGTGTGTGTATGCTATATATATATATATTATAATATATATATATGTATATGTATATATATATATATATATATATATATATATATATATATATATATATATATATATATATATATAATATATATATATGTATATGTATATGTATATGTATATGTATATGTATATGTATATATATATATATATATATATATATATATATATATATATTATATATATATATATTATATGTAATATATAAATACGTAATGCGCCGCAGACGTGTGCAGTGTAAATATGGGGTTAAAATATTTCGCCTGTAATGTTAGATGGCGACAAAGACAGTTTTTATTATTGAGTCAGTCATCAATCAGTAGAGAAGACTTTAATACTGAAAGGACAATTGCATTATGTAGGCTTATTGTAAGACATTTAATGGCTAATTCACACTCGTACCTTATATGCTTACATGTACGACGCAGTCTAGACTGGACGCGAGCCGTGAAATCCCCAACAGCGCACGGATTCCCCATCCTATTTCTGACCTAGTCCCAGCTCTTTGCAACAGTCGCTTCAAGCACTGTGTTGCATCGCGCCGCTCACGTCCCGTCTGTGTAGTAGACACGGTGGCGTTCTAATCAATTTTGCACAAAATATACTTTAAAACAAACACCAGAGACTGCTTAGACAAATGTCTTGCGTGCTGAGAACGCTACCCAACACACAAAGTCATTCATGTTTAAGAATCACTCCGGGCGATTCGTGATCAGAGTCAGAGAGTGGGAACCTCTTGAACCACCAGCTGGAAAACTTCTGCAGTCCCTAATTGGCCAAAATGCTCTGTTCGACTTTTCTGAGATCATCTACTCTTCTCTGTGGATGACCTGTGACCTACTTTCTGTAAGATCAGAATTTTTGAGTTTGAATTTTTGAGATTGAATTTTAGAAAACTGAATTTGAAGTTCCGAATTTCTTCATCTTGAAAACTTGAATCTGTATTTTTTTTAACTGAATATATGCAGTATTTGAATTCAGAACAAAAAAACTAGCTGTTTGAAAATACATGTCTATAAAATTCAGCCATAAAAACATTTAAATTTGTTAAATTTCAAATGTTCAATATTCGTTTAAAAAAAATCAAATTCAGAACTATTTAAACTACCACCTAAAATTCAATTTTGTTAGATTACACTTGCAAAGAATTCAAATTTACACAATTAAAATTATTTTGTCATATTATTAGCTCCATAAAGTGAACTACTCCTTTTAATTCATGTTTGTAAAGCAGTGCTATAGATGTAATGTTTAACAAAAGTTATATTACAGTAATTCTTACCATAGCCAGATTTTATTATAACAGATTTAGTGCATATTTGTTATAAATTGCCTATAGCTTACAACCCTCCAGTATTTCTTTAGCAAATAAAAAAGCTATGAATGTATATTATCACAGGGATCTCTCTCTCTCTCTTTCTCTCTCTCTCTCTCTCTCTCTCTCTCTCTCTCTCTCTCTCTCTCTCTCTCTCTCTCTCTCTCTCTCTCTATATATATATATATATATATATATATATATATATATATATATATATATATATATATGACACACACACACACACACACACACAGATGATAGATATTAATTTAATGACAATAATAATAATGATAGATGATAGCTTAACTTCATTGCACACGGACTGTTATTTGTTCCAGGCAAGCTGAAAGAGTGGTCTCTGGTACTTTATGGTACCTCCGTGCATCCGTACTCATTCCGCAGTGACAAGCCTCGCTCAGTGGCGGAGACACAGTCTGATGACGAGTACAGTGAGGAGTATGTGGGTGAGTGCTTTTTTCTAATTTTATTGCGCATCACTGAGTATCTGTAGAAGTTCTCAGAGCTCAGCTCATCAGTTTGTGTTTTCTTACATAAGGCTCCTGCCACCCCGAGTGTGGTGACAATGGCTGTGAAGGGCCAGGCCCTCAGCAGTGCATCACCTGCCTCCACTACTTCCTCAAGTTCAAGAACAACACCAGGTATATTGCTTTTCACAACATTATTACACCTTAAAAACTATACTTGATTGGTGTGTTGCTTTTTCTGTTTGTGTGTTTTTGTCATTTAAACAAATTTTTACAAACAGTGTTGCTTGGGTCAGTAAAATGACGTCCATAGTTTTTTTTCCGGATACATTATATATAGAAACAAATAATAAAAATGCTTCTCATGTGGTATAACCAACGTGCAAAATGTGATATTTTTATGACATGGCAAGATTAGTTTTGGTTGAACCTGATATTTATGAATTAATAATTCATGGTATTTGTAAAAAAAATAACTTTTTAACTTAAAATGTTATTTTGAAAAAAGTAATATATTTACTTAACATTTATTTACATGATCAAGACCTATTTAGAGTGAAAATATAATTTGTTTTTAAACCACTACTATTCAAAAGTTGAGGGTCAACTCAGTATGATAAAGAAATTAATACTTTTTTTCAGCAAGGGTGTATTAAACTGATCAAAAGTTACGACTTTTTAAATGCTCCAGAATATATATTCAAATAAATGCTGTTCTTTTGACATTTCTATTAATATAAGAATCCTGATTTTTTTTTTTATTATTATAGTTTCCACAAAAATATTAAGCTGCAAAACTGTTATTAGGATTGATAATAATGTTTCTTGAGCACCAAATCAGCATATTAGAATGATTTCTGAATCAAGTAATGCTGAAGACTGGAATAAATTACATTTGAAACTATATTAAAATAAAAAACAGTTGAAATTATAATAATATTTTACAATATTACTGTTTTTGCTGTATATTTCATCAAATAAATGCAGTCTTGGTGAGCATATGAGAATCTTACCGACCTCAAACTTTTGAACGCTAGTGTATGAAACGGACATGAGTACACATTTCTATACACATCTCAGATATTAAGCACATTTCTAAGAACTTGGCACGTGTGTTTTGAACTAGATTTTCCCTTTTCTCTTCTATACTCTTGTTTGTTATTGACACATTTGGCAAAATGATTTTTCTGTTAGCAATGCTGCTTTTTTAAAATTATTATTTAAAAACGAAGTAAGTTTGGTGTGAAATATAAGACCACAATGTGAAGCATATGTAACTAAAGAATTGGGAGTTTTTAACATGTTTGCTTAAAGGTTGTTTTACTGAAAAATATTCCTTTTTATTAGTGAAAATGATTTAACTTTGAGTCAAAAGATTAATTAACTCCTATAAAAACACCAAATCACATGCTGACAACAGCTGTGCAGCTGCGTCCATCTACGTGTGTGCACGTGTCCTGATTACATTTATAGATATTGTTTTCTCTGGCGTCCCAAGTTACACAAGCCGTGCTCACACCACGTCTGGAGCTGATGGCTTTCTCAGACCCTGACTTTTGCCTTTGTTTCCTGGTGAAAGTCTTTCCTCACGACTGCCAGATGTTGATTTTTCTGGTCTCATGTGGCTCTTCCTGTCTGTGTCTGTCTTTCTCTTTCCACCTCCGCCTTGTGTGTCTCTCAGGACGTGTGTTCCCGAGTGTCCGTCTGGGTTTTTCCGGGACGATAAGAAGCGCTGTAAGAAGTGCTCTCCGCTGTGCGAGTCTTGTGTCGGCAGTCGCAGCGATCAGTGTTCCACCTGTCGCCCGGGTCTGTACCTGGTGGAGGGAGACAACAACTGCATCAGCTCCTGTCTCGACGGCTTCTACCTGGACCTTGGCAAGTCCATTCACATGCCATCTCACTCCAGAAAACACACTGTACATGCTGATTGGCTGAAGATGAATTGTTGAATTTGAGACCTTATGTGACTGTTCTCCCGCAGACTCCACCATGTGCCGGAAATGCAGCGACAACTGCAAGAAATGCACCTCGGCGAACATCTGCACAGAATGCCAAATTGGTCTCAGGTAATTCCCCACATTCAGCCTGTTGCAAATACAATATTCCACCTCCTTGGGATTTCTTTTTTTTTTTTTTTGCTAAGATTTGGACTGAAATATAGTCGGAATCTTGGACTCCCATATTTTCCTATTTCTACGTTGAGAGCTGTCAAGGTAAGGCCACGCTGGCTAGACACTAAATTATCACTGGAAACATCCTGTTACACGTTGTCAAGCTCTTGAGTTCAGATGTATGTTGAAATACTGTCTCTAGTGAGCGATTATTACTTGGGCTTTTCCTACTCCACTCTGGCGTTAGATAAAGAGAGAGAGAGAGAGATATGTGGAAAATGGAGAGAGAAAAGAAAAACGGGTCATGGCAGAATATCTGGCGTAATACGCAGCAGCTGTTCTGTGAATTGTTTTGAAGTGTTCTGTGAATATACGTAAAGGTTTTTCACCCACTCATTTGGACTTTAATCCGTCGTTGTTGATCTATTCAGACTTGTTTAGACTATAGTACGTATGAAACAGGATTGCAGAGCTAGAGCGCAGATGAGATACATTTTTCTGGCCTCAGTTTAAGGTTGCAATTACAGTCTTTGTAATTATTCATATGGCTAGTCTTTAATTTTTTTGTAGTCTACTATAATCACACACACTTACACACACACACACGCATATATATACAGTGGTGCTCAGAATTAATGGCACCCCTGGTAAATGTGATCAAAAATGCCTGTAAAAAATAGAAAATAGCTAAAGAAAAGAAAATCCCCATTTTGACCATCAGGGCAAAAATTAAGAAGTTTCAATCAACTAAAGATGTTACGAATCTGCCAGGAAGAGGGCATGTGTCTATATTGTCTTAATGGACGGTGAGGATGAAAGTTTGAGTGGCCAAAGACTCTTCAAGAGTCACAGATGGAGAATTGCAGAGATTGCTTGAGTCTTGGGGGTCAGAAAGCCTAAAAAAAAATATATCAAACAACCCCTACATCACCACATGTTGTTTGGGAGGGTTTCAAGAAAAATCCTCCTCGCTCATCCAAAAACAAACTCCAGTATATTCAGTTGTCAGACATGACTGGAACTTCAAAAAGGACTGGATTCTATGGTCAGATAAGGGCTTTTTGGCAGCAAACCCACCAGATGTGGTTGGTGAAAACGGATAAAAAGTACCCCATGCCTACAGTTAAATATACAGCTGGATTTTATATGTTGTGGGCCTATTTTTTTGCTGGAGGTCCTGGACATCTTGTTCAGATACATGGTATTATGGATTCTAGCAAATACCAACAGATAAAAAATCCAAACCTGACGGCCTCTGCTATAAATCTTTTAATGGGGTGTGTTTGGATCTTCCATCAGGACAACGGTCCAAAATAAACATCAAAATCAATACAAAAATGGGTCACTGAGCACAGAATTAAGCTTCTGCCATGACCGTCCCAGTCCCCAGACCTGAACCCTATAGAAAATGAGTCGGGTAAAATGAAGAGAAGCACCAACATGAACTTGTGAATCTGAAGGATCTGGAGAGATTCTGTAAGGAGGAATGGTCTCTGATCTCTTGTCAGGTGTTCTCCAAACTCAATAGGCATTATATAAGAAAACTCAGAGCTGTTATCTTGGCAAGAGGAGGTTGCAAAAAGTATTTAACAACAGGGAGCCAATAATTATGGCCAGCGTGTTTTGGAGAAAATGTGATCCTCCCCCACTTTCAATTCTTTTACTTCAATGAAAGGTTAGATTTTTGCAACGTATATATATAGATAGATAGATAGATAGATAGATAGATAGATAGATAGATAGATAGATAGATAGATAGATAGATAGATATTTCCTCACATATTACAGATGTTGTTTTAGCAACATAATTTATAATTAAAATGTTAAAACTTGGGTTGTCAATTGAGTGTGTTCATTAAGTGTGATTAATTAAAAAACATTATAAATGATTCAAAATGTTACCCACACAGAAATTCCATAAGTGATTTTATTTGAAATAATTCAATAAAAGTATTATAAATAATTTAAAAAATTCCAGACATTTTAGTAGCTTAATGTTCTTTAGGGTTTATTTACATAAATGTATGTGCATGACTTCTCTAGTCATTTGTGATTTAACAGGTTTTTTTATGTTTTTTTTTTTTTTTTTACTCACAAATAGGAATTTCTATCCAATAAAATATTTTAGAGTTTGTTTTCCTGGTCTAGAAATATTACACCGTGTTCCAAATTATTATGCAAATTGGAATTAATTGTCATAAACATTAAATATTTTGTTTTTAAATCAAACTCATGGATGGTATTGTGTCTCCGGGCTCTTTGGATCACTGAAATCAATCTCAGACACCTGTGACAATTAGTTTGCCAGGTGAGCCCAATTAAAGGAAAACTACTAAAGAAGGATGTTCCACATTATTAAGCAGGCAACAGGTTTCAAGCAATATGGGCAAGAAAAATGATCTCTCTGCTGCGGAAAAGCGTCAAATAGTGCAATGCCTTGGACAAGGTATGAAAACATTAGATATTTCACGAAAACTTAAGCGTGATCATCGTACTGTGAAGAGATTTGTGGCTGAATCAGAGCAAAGACGGGTTCGTGCAGACAAAGGCATAATGAGGAAGGTTACTGCCAGACAAATTCATCGGATTAAGAGAGCAGCTGCTAAAATGCCATTACAAAGCAGTAAACAGGTATTTGAAGCTGCTGGGACCTCTGGAGTCCCGCGAACCTCAAGCTGTAGGATCCTCCAGAGGTTTGCAGTTGTGCATAAACCTACTATTCGGCCACCCCTAACCAATGCTCACAAGCAGAAACGGTTGCAGTGGGCCCAGAAATACATGAAGACTAATTTTCAAACAGTCTTGTTTACTGATGAGTGCCGTGCAACCCTGGATGGCCCAGATGGATGGAGTAGTGGATGGTTGGTAGATGGCCACCAAGTCCCAATAAGGCTGCGACGCCAGCAAGGAGGTGGCGGAGTCATGTTTTGGGCCGGAATCATGGGGAGAGAGCTGGTAGGCCCCTTTAGGGTCCCTGAAGGTGTGAAAATGACCTCGGCAAAGTACATTGAGTTTCTGACTGACCACTTTCTTCCATGGTACAAAAAGAAGAACCGTGCCTTCCGTAGCAAAATCATCTTCATGCATGACAATGCACCATCTCATGCTGCAAAGAATACCTCTGTGTTATTGGCTGCTATGGGCATAAAAGGAGAGAAACTCATGGTGTGGCCCCCATCCTCACCTGACCTCAACCCTATTGAGAACCTTTGGAGCATCCTCAAGCAAAAGATCTATGAGGGTGGGAGACAGTTCCCATCAAAACAGCAGCTCTGGGAGGCTATTCTGACATCCTGCAAAGAAATTCAAGCAGAAACTGTCCACAAACTCACAAGTTCAATGGATGCAAGAATTGTGAAGGTGACATCAAAGAAGGGATCCTATGTTAACATGTAACTTGCCCTGTTAAGATGTGTTTGATTTAAATAGCTTTTGATTTCAGTAAATATGATCTCCTTATGCTGCCAATTCAACAAATGACCATTTTCAGTTCTTTACAACCTATAAAATGTTTGCAGACTCTGCTGTGCATAATATTATGGAACAGTGCATTTTCAGTTTTTTATTTTTGAAAAAAATACTGTTTTCGTTGGGTGGTTTGTTCAAAGAAATTCGACTTATACCCTAAAAGTTGGTCACTTGAAAATTATACTGACTGTCATTTGCATCAACTATTTAGGAAAATCAGTGTAAAATATCATTTGCATAATAATTTGGAATGCGGTGTACATAATATTAATTTTCGTGAATATTATATTTAGTTTATATATCATTATTTATATATTTGTATTATTGTTTAAGTTTATATATAATATTAATATTATCATTATTATTATTATTATATTGGTTTTATTTGTAAATTTACTATCCTTCTCCCCTGATATGCTCTGGCGCCCCCTATGGAGGTTTGCTCCCTCAATACATTTTATACAGTGACGTGAATTGTAAGAAATCAATTTGTGGCTCAGCCTCAGCATTGAACCCTTTTTGAGTAATTCTCTCTTTCGACAGCCTACAGGCGAATAAGTGCCAACTGAGCTGTGAACCTGGGACCTATTATAATGGGCACCGACGGGCATGTGAAAAGTGCCACACGACTTGTGCCACCTGTGCAGGTAAACATTGTACATTTATTTAAAGGTCTTTATTTTATATTTTTTGTGATGCGCAGTATGATGTAATTTTGAAGTTCTAGACTTAACAATACTGTGCCTTCTGAGACCATTACGTCTGTGCTGTTAACTCCAGTGTTCAGAAACGGCAGCTAATTACGAAGGCTTTGCAGAACAACCAGTGCTTAGCTTCTGAATATAGTTCATCCAGCACAATTACTGTTGTTAGCTGTGATTCTACACCAGATTTTAAAAATGGTGCGTAAGTATATATATGAAGAGTTTGGTTCCAAAACGCAATAAATCCATTTAGATTAATTTGAGTAAAAATGTTTTTTCTTTACCAAGAAAGTGGAAAGATGAAAACCACTATTTTATGTTTCAAACTTTCACATATCATTTGTAGGTCATAATAACAAAAAAAAATTAAATCCAGGTTTTGATTTTCAAAGATTTATTATAAAAACGGATTATTTTTTCCCCCAAAATGGAATAAATCCATAAAAAAAAAATCAAAATGCAATTAATCCATTGAATCAATATAAAAGTTTTTTTTTTTCATATTAAACTGTTGAAAATACACAACAACGTAAGTGTATTAGTATAATATTTTTAGTAAGTTTTCACAGACAAAAACACGTACTTTCAAAGATTCACATATTATAGTATCAATTTTATATCACTTGTTTAGGCCTACAAGATTTTTTTTAAAGATTATTATTCAACCCATAGCCCTGTTGAGCAAATTCACCAAGTTATGCTTCAAGTTTTAAACAATGAATAAAAATCACATTCATTTTATATACTGAATTTGTTGTCTTGTGCACTATATATGTATATATTAGGGCTGACTTCTAATAGTCGAGGATTCGACGATTCGATTCGGAGAGGTCTGATTCGACTATGAACCTCATAGTCGAACAGTAGGGAAGTGTTATGTAACCAATAGGGGTGTGAAGGTTATCATATAACCATGAGACCGACAGTGTCATTAGAACTCCATAACCGCCAAAACCGTGCTATTAAAATATTTTTTACAAAAAAATTTTATCATAGAGAATGTTTAAATACTAATATCAGCTTACGAGGGAAACGGAGGCGGAGTTAGTGGTGGTTCGGAGGCTGAGTGCTGGAGATCATTCGGGAGAGGTCTGTGCATCTTCACCGATCAGAACGCGCGCTGACACGGAGAAAGCCTTGTTTATACCAGACGCGTCCGCACGAGCGCGAAGGTGCGCATGGCAAAAAATGACGCGTTGGGTGTGCAAGACCGGCAAGACCCCATTTCGCTTGGCTGTGTGCACGGCTTTTTTTGTAACAGCGCGCGCGACACCGCATCCGAGGATGAACGGCTTCAAGCCGAATCTGCTCGGGCATGTGCGTCTCACCGACCGCACCGGCAACCAGTTTGCGCGTCTAAATTGCAAAGTTCATTGCAAAGTTTTTTTTGTTAAGGTTTTGTTTACTGTGTGTGATTTATTTAAAACAAAGCTTTTTTTGTTGTTGTTAAGGATTCATTTAATGGAAAGCACATTCACTTCTAGTTGTCTTGCTGTTCATTTTAAACGTAGAGCGAGTTGTCCTATAAGAGACGAACAGTTATTCAACCGAACGTCTAGCTGCTATCTAAAAAAATAAATTAAAAAAAGGTTCGACTATCAGTCGACTACGGCAAAATCTAACGAATCAGATTCGACTATGAAAATCCTTCGTCGAAAACAGCCCTAGTATATATGTACTATAAATCCATTGCATTAATATAAAATATGTGTAAAACTGTTCAAAATAGAACTGTACAGAAGATTGAAAACATTTTTCCCCCCTCATCCCGAGTGCCTCATCTTCTTAATCTCCTCACGTAAATGATTCGGTTTCGGTGCCTTACGTTTCTTACCCACCGCAGAAACAACCACAGGTTCATCAATGCTGTCAAAATTATTCATTCATTATTCATTTTGTTTGTTTGTTGATCGAAAAGTACAAAATAGATAAGAAAAACGATACTCGGTTACTGACGTAACCTCGGTTCTCTCTAGAGAACAAAAAATTATCCTTAATTTTGTATTCATTGTCAACGCAGTGCAGCAGCTAGCAGACCTAGAGCAGGCCATCTCGCGTGCTTATTGGCTGCCCTGCATGCATCTGCTGCAGCCTACCAGTGAGCCTCGCGTGACGTCACGCCCAATTGGAGGCGCTCGCGCCTTCATAGCGTCATAGCCCGCTAGGATGGGCGTGGCTTAGCGTATATAAGAAGGGGCTCGTAGGCTGAATCCCTGGTTTTTCGACCACTGAAGCGAAGTCGCTCGTGGCGCGAGCACGGCCGGTTACGCAATACTCGTTCCCTCTCTAGAGAGAACCGAGGTTACGTCAGTAACCGAGTATCGTTCTCTTACGAGAGGTTCTCTCGTATTGCGTAAGTTTAGCTTACGCTACGGGAACACTTTGTCAACGCCGTGCGCGCCCAGCATCCACCATGAAGCCCCGAACTTTCAGGGAACCCATATAAGGTGGAGAATAAGGTGGCCAGCCAAGCGGGCCATCACTTGTACATAAGCACACATAGGGAATACAGAGCAGCGCGCCGGTCTGTATAAGCACATGGCACATACCCTACTTAGTGCAGCTCAACCAGGAGAGCTTGGGTCGTGTAAGAGTGATCTGAGCAGGAAGCCTGGGCAGAATACACCTCTCTATTAAACCGACAACAGTTTAGCCTGCAAGGCAGGAACTTCCAGGTTATAAAACCTGATAAAGGTAGACGGGGAGCTCCAGCCCGCCGCCACACATATGTCATGGATAGAAATTCCACTGGACCATGCCCACGAAGAGGCCACGCCTCTCGTGGAATGAGCCCTGATGCCCAGCGGGCATTGCAGACCTTTTGACGCATAAGCGGCTGCTATAGCGTCCACTATCCATCTGGACAGACTCTGTTTCGAGGAGGCGAGACCTTTGGCGCGCCCACCGAACGAAACAAACAGCTGATCCGAACGCCTGAATGAGGCGGAGCGCGTAATGTAAGACCTCAACGCTCTGACAGGGCAGAGGCGGCTCCCATCACTTTCGCTGTCAGATGCTGGGAGCGCTGACAGCGAGATAACTTGCGCTCTGAACGGAGTGCCCATCACTTTCGGAACATAGCCATGTCTAGGTCTGAGGATGACTTTCGAGTCATTCGGCCCGAACTCAAGACACGACGCGCTGACAGACAGCGCATGTAGGTCCCCCACCCGCTTTACTGACGACAGTGCGGTCAGAAAGACGGTTTTCAGTGATAGATATTTCAACTCCACGGAATCCAGTGGTTCAAAAGGGAAGGCTTTCAGGGCCTCTAGGACCAGAGATAGATCCCACATGGGAACCGACGGGGGGCGCGGCGGGTTCAACCTCCTAGCTCCCCTAAGGAAGCGGATGACCAGCTCATGTCTTCCCAATGACTGGCCGTGCGTCGACTCTGCGAACGCTGCCACGGCCGCCACATATACTTTGAGCGTGGATGGGGACCTCCCCTTTTCCAACAGCTCTTGTAGGAAGGAGAGCAGTTGCGCCACCCCGCATGTCCGCGGGTCCAGACCTCTGTCAGTGCACCATTCCGAGAACACCGACCATTTAGACGCGTAGAGCCTTCTCGTGGAAGGGGCTCTAGACTGCGTGATCGTGTTCATTACTCCTTCTGGCAGGGCAACGAGTACCCGTTGATCACCCATGCGTGCAGAGACCAGCGCTCTGGATGGGGATGCCAGATCGTGCCGCGAGCCTGAGAGAGGAGATCTGCCCGCACCGGAATCGGCCACGGAGCTGTGTGTGACAGCCGTGCCAGCTCCGGGAACCAAATCTGATTCTCCCAACGCGGGGCTATGAGGAGCACCGAGTGGCGCGTTTCCCTGATTCTCTTGATTACCTGTGGTAACAGAGAGACCGGAGGGAAAGCATATAGCCGGAGGCTGGGCCAGACTTGGGCCAGCGCGTCCTCGTCCTTCGAGAAGAACGTCGGGCATTGAGCGTTGTCTTTTGACGCAAATAGGTCGACTTCCGCCCTGCCGAACAGGCGCCACAGTTTCTGGACCGTTTGGGGGTGCAGGGACCATTCCCCTGGGGGAACGTTGCCCCTGGACAGTTTGTCTGGACCGTCGTTCAAATGGCCCGGCACATGCGCTGCCCTCAGCGAGCGCAGGTGCAACTGGGACCAAATAAGGAGGCGCTCCGCCAGATTGCAGAGATTTCTGGATCTGACACCGCCCTGACGGTTTACATAGGATACCACAGACATGTTGTCCGAGCGGACGAGAACATGTTGGTCCTGTATGAACGGGAGAAAGCACTTCAGCGCATTCTCGACCGCTATCATCTCCAGACAGTTTATGTGAAACCCCCTCTCTTGGTCTGACCACTGGCCGAAGACCGGTCTGCCCTCGAACAGCGCGCCCCAACCCCAGTTGGACGCGTCTGTCGAAACGACTTTCCGGTAAGAGACGGTTCCCATCGTCACTCCCATCTGGTACCAGTCGGTCACTAACCAGGGCTGCAGAGCCGCTATGCAGGTCTGAGTCACTCTGATTTTCTGACCGCCAGAAACCCAAGCTCGGCGGGGCACGCGAGCATTCAGCCAGCGCTGGAGCGGGCGCATGCGCAGTAGGCCCAGCTGAAGCACCGCTGCAGCTGAAGCCATACAGCCCAACATCCTCTGAAAAGTTTTCAAAGGGAGAACGCTGCCCTTCTGGAAACCCGCGGCTAAGTGGCGAACCCGGAGCGCGCGCTGCGCCGATAGACGGGCCGACATGGTCACCGAGTCCAGTTCTATTCCTAAAAAGGAGATTGACTGGCTGGGTAGTAATGAGCTCTTGGTCCAGTTGACCGTGAGACCCAAACTTTCCAGGTGACTGAGAAGCACTGTTCTGTGAGACAGCAGCTCCGCCTCTGACTGTGCCAAAATCAGCCAATCGTCCAGATAGTTCATTATCCGCAGCCCCTGACTTCTCAGGGGGGCGAGCGCTGCGTCCATGCACTTCGTAAATGTACGGGGTGCCAGAGACAGGCCGAACGGCAGGACGGTGTATTGATATGCCTGACCGTCGAAGGCGAATCTCAAAAATCGCCTGTGACGGGGTATTATCTGTATCTGGAAATAGGCATCCTTCAGATCTAGAGAAATAAACCAGTCCCTCGGGCGAACGTGCGCGAGGATTTTCCTGGTCGTCAGCATTTTGAACGGCCTTTTCGCAAGCACCTTGTTCAAATGTCTCAGATCTAGGATCGGTCTGAAGGCTCCGTCCTTCTTGGGCACGAGAAAATAACGGCTGTAAAAGCCTGACTCGCTCAGAGAAGGCGGCACCTTTTCTATAGCCCCTTTGCACAGCAGCTTTGCTATTTCTGCGTGAAGTAGGTGTGCTACTTCCGCATTCACTATCGTCGCGGTCCGGGCTTGAAAGCGCGGGGGACGGCGAATGAATTGAAGTGTATAGCCCTGCTTTACTGTGCTCAGCACCCATTCTGAAACCCCCGGGATAGATTCCCACGCAGCTATGTGAGCCGCTAGGGGGCGAATGGCCTCCGGGTTCAGATCGCCGCCATTCGCGGGCATGTGAAACTGAACCGGAGCTGAGAGCGCGGCGCGCGCGCTCTCTGTTCTGGGCAACGGCTGCTCGCTGAAAGCCGAAACCGGCTGCTTTGTGTGAGATGTCCCAATCATAAGGGATGGGGGACCCTTTTTCCTCACTTTCTGAAGCGCGAGCGGCGCTTTGGGCAGAAAAGCGTTCTGTAAGCGTGAGCGCGTTTGCGCGGGCACGAGACTTACACATGCATGTGACGCCCCGATCAAAATAGATGGGGAGCGTTTTATAATCGCCCTGTGTTTCATGATAACACTTAAACTTGCGGGCGGCGCCCGGGGGGGGGTTTGTGATAGCAAGCGTGAACGCTCTCTGGCGGGCACGGGACTTACAATCATAACCTGCTGTTTTGACCGTGCAACAGAGCGGGCAGATAGTGGGCACAACACTGTGGACACATTTCTTACATTCAACACTCGAGCGGCTTTTCTGCGCTTTATGAGAGTGTGCTCTGTGGGTGACACGATATTTGATGTGCTTGTGTGTAGGGGTGAACACTGGGGCGTGGGCACTTTCACTACACTTAAAACACTGACGGCGGGAGCCGGACCAGACATAATGCTCTTTTTGAGATTTCTCTGGGTCGCCGTAAAAACGGCGTTTGTGTGCAGGCGAGAGGGTGAACAAACCGGCTCGTTGGCTGCTAAATGAACCACTGAAGTAGCCTGACTGAAGGGGACTGACAGGGAAATGAGCTTTGACGGCGGTCCGGCCGTGGCGGGACATGCGCGTCTTTTTTCTCTCTTTGTTAGGAGGATTTCGCATGCTCAGACTTCAACGTAATCTTCTGCCGAGGCCCCCTGGGGGGCGGCGGTCTGTGACGGCTGTCCGAGCGCGACCTAGGGCGGCCGCCCTGACGTCGCTGCGAAGGCTGCGGTTGTGCTGGACGCTGGGTGTTAGCTCGTACAGGAGGCTGGCTTTGTTTCTCGCGAGAGCGGCCTGTAGCGGAGCTCGAGCGTCGCGGCAGGAAGAGATTCATGGCCTGCGTGGTCTTTTGTTCCTCCGAGAAACGGTCAACGATCCCGTTAACCGCTGGGCCGAAGAGACCAGTGGGGGAGAGCGGCGCGTTCAGAAAGGTGGCCCGCTCAGCTTCCCTCATATCCGCGAGCGTCAACCAGAGATGCCTCTCTGTCACGGTTAACGCGGCCATGGCTCGTCCGATAGCCTGAGCTGCGGTCTTGGTGGCACGGAGAGAGAGATCCGTCGCACTTCTCAGATCTGTAACCGCAGCCGGATCCCGGCCCTTCTCGTCCCATTCACGGAGGAGGTCGGCCTGCAAGATCTGCAACACAGCCATGGAGTGGAGAGCAGACGCGGCCTGGCCGGAGGCGGCATATGCGCGGCCGACCAAGGCGGACGTGGCTCTGCAGGCTTTAGACGGGAGGGCTGACCGAGACCGCCATCTCGCGGAGGGCGGGCAAAGGTGCGCTGCGACCGTCTCTTCCACGGGGGGAATAGCCGTGTATCCCTTCTCGGCGGCGCCGTCCACCTGGGAGAGCGACGCGGAGGCCTGGGACTGAAGTCTCGAGGAGAATGGTGCATTCCAGGACTTCGTCAGCTCCGCGTGAAGTTCCGGCAGGAATGGAGCGGGCCTGCTCGCTGAAGCTGCACGGCGGCGACTCTGAAGGAAACAGCCGTCGAGCCTGTTCGGCGCGGGTTCCTTCGGTAGCGACCACTCGAGCCCGAGGCGGTCGACGGCCTGCGTCAGCAGGCGCATAAGTTCCGCGTCAGCTCCAGCGCGGGAACGGCTGGATTCCTGGATCGACGAGGAGCCGGAATGAAGCGACCATTCCTCGCTGTCTGATGCCAGGATAGAGCAGCAATCTCTCGTGGCGTGTTCCTCTGCCTCCCCCTCCGATGCGACGGCAGTGAGGCTCGTGAGCGGCAGCTGCGCGTCGGGGAGGGGAGGCGGGGAGGGCGAAAGCGAGGCTCGAGGGAGATCCTCCGGCGAGCGCGTCGCTGTGGCCACGGGCTCCGGCTGCCTCAGGGAACGGCGCTTCTTCCTGCCTGACGTCACGCGAGGCTCACTGGTAGGCTGCAGCAGATGCATGCAGGGCAGCCAATAAGCACGCGAGATGGCCTGCTCTAGGTCTGCTAGCTGCTGCACTGCGTTGACAATGAATACAAAATTAAGGATAATTTTTTGGCTTCAATATCTCGAGAAGATGAATCTTTCCCGTAGCGTAAGCTAAACTTACGCAATACGAGAGAACCTCTCGTAAGAGAACTAGGAAGCCGGGTGTATTTAAGGCGCTGCCGTTACTGTTTACCTTGCGTGGAATGGTGCGTTGTGATTGGTTAAGCGGATATATCGCATTCTGCAGAGAAGGGAGACTCTCGTTTGTCGCGGTTTGGAAAGAAAGGGAGAAAACATGACAGAATAACACGGCGGATATCGCATTTTACTTCAAATTAAACATTGACTCTTTAATACCAACCAGATACAATACTGATTTTTGCAGTAACGAATTTTTTTTTAAATGGCGTTTATCGCGTTTTGGAACCAAACTCTTGATATATATATATATATATATATATATATATATATATATATATATACACTCACCTAAGGGATTATTAGGAACACCTGTTCACTTTCTCATTAATGCAATTATCTAATCAACCAATCAGATGGCAGTTGCTTCAATGCATTTAGGGGTGTGGTCCTGGTCAAGACAATCTCCTGAACTCCAAACTGAATGTCAGAATGGAAAAGAAAGGTGATTTAAGCAATTTTGAGCGTGGCATGGTTGTTGGTGCCAGACGGGCCGGTCTGAGTATTTCACAATCTGCTCAGTTACTGGGATTTTCACACATAACCATTTCTAGGGTTTACAAAGAATGGTGTGAAAAGGGAAAAACATCCAGTATGCGGCAGTCCTGTGGGCGAAAATGCCTTGTTGATGCTAGAGGTCAGAGGAGAATGGGCCGACTGATTCAAGCTGATAGAAGAGCAACTTTGACTGAAATAACCACTCGTTACAACCGAGGTATGCAGCAAAGCATTTGTGAAGCCACAACACGCACAACCTTGAGGCGGATGGGCTACAACAGCAGAAGACCCCACCGGGTACCACTGCTGTCCACTACAAATTGGAAAAAGAGGCCACAATTTACAAGAGCTCACCAAAATTGGACAGTTGAAGACTGGAAAAATGTTGCCTGGTCTGATGAGTCTCGATTTCTGTTGAGACATTCAGATGGTAGAGTCAGAATTTGGCGTAAACAGAATGAGAACATGGATCCATCATGCCTTGTTACCACTGTGCAGGCTGGTGGTGGTGTAATGGTGTGGGGGATGTTTTCTTGGCACACTTTAGGCCCCTTAGTGCCAATTGGGCATCGTTTAAATGCCACGGCCTGCCTGAGCATTGTTTCTGACCATGTCCATCCCTTTATGGCCACCATGTACCCATCCTCTTTTGGCTACTTCCAGCAGGATAATGCACCATGTCACAAAGCTTGAATCCTTTCAAATTGGTTTCTTGAACAGGACAATGAGTTCACTGTACTAAAATGGCCTCCACAGTCACCAGATCTCAACCCAATAGAGCATCTTTGGGATGTGGTGGAACGGGAGCTTCGTGCCCTGGATGTGCATCCCACAAATCTCCATCAACTGCAAGATGCTATCCTATCAATATGGGCCAACATTTCTAAAGAATGCTTTCAGCACCTTGTTGAATCAATGCCACGTAGAATTAAGGCAGTTCTGAAGGTGAAAGGGCGTCAAACACAGTATTAGTATGGTGTTCCTAATAATCCTTTAGGTGTGTGTGTATATATATATATATATATATCTCTTTAAGTAATGAACATCGTCTTGATGGACCTTTAGAGTCATCAGACCAGCCAAATCATAAAAATGACAGTCATAATTATTATTAAAAAAGTCAAAATTATGAGATCAATTAAAATTGACAGTCATAAATGAGATAAAAGGTGAGATGAAAATTCTCATAATCTTGACTTTTTAATAAGTTAAAATTGATATAAATTGGAATCAAGTGATTTAAAAAGTCATAGTTCTGACATCATCATTTTGACTTTTTATCTTACAATTCTGACTTAGGTTCCAATAATTTCATAATTGAGTTTTCATGTCAGTTTTAGCTTTTTATTTATTAGTATGTCATTTTTCCTAAAATCGAAATTATGACAAAAAACACTTTCGGTACCAATTTCGGTAATTAGCAAAAACTGCAGAATTAGTTTTGTCTCATCGATTTGTTATCACTATCAATCATTGCCGTTTCGGATTCAATCTCACATTTAAATACGGTTGTCAATCCAGAAACTTTGCAGTGTACTTAGCAGCATGAAAAACTAAACTTGTATTCAAATTGTGAATGAGTAATAAACGGAACGCAAGAGAAGAGCCTCCCTTTATAATCACTAAGGCTGTCGTTTTCTAAAGCGCAAGCTAAATGAATTCTGCACTCTCGTGAAAGCTTTATTTTATTATAACGGGAGTTATCTTAATTGCACAATGAAAATCGTATGTACATTGCATTTACACTAAAATGCTCAACGCTTGTAAAAACACACTGTAAATAGAAACCTTTGACTCTCAGGCCCTGTTTACACCTGGTATTAAGATGCATTTTGGTCGATCGGATCACAAGTGGACAACACTAAATGCGGGTGTAAACGGGGTGTAAACGTTTTAAGCTTGTCCACTTTCGACCACTTCCAGAGGTAGTCAAAAACCCATTCAACCAGATTGCTTTCGTAGTGTAAACGCCACAAAAGACACCTACTCTCCGCCTACTAACTTAATGCGTAAACATTAAGGGAAGCGCGCTAGCTAGACAGGATTTAAACTTTGTCGGCTGAAGACCCAAGTTTGGTTTGAAGACGAAGAACGTACCAAGCACAATGTTCTCTCACCATTCCTGATTTCTAACACACAATTTACATATGTAAATTGCACGAGTTTATTTTGTCCACGCCTCTAAATCAGTGAATTAATCCCATCCCTTGTGATATGTGAAGTCACAAGTTATTTGTGTTTTTTGTAACTAATACACAATGGCCGATGGCCTTCTGAGCATTCTCAGAAGAAACCCTTTCAGGAAGAAGGTTCTAAGTGTGTACATTCCAAAGTGTATTCCACATTATTTGCGGTCTGCTTTTTGGGGAACATGATGTTATGCCGTCTATGTTCTCAGGAACTGGCATGGAAGCATGTAATGAGTGCGCTCCGGGCTATTACTTCGAGGAGTGGCGTTGCGTCTCCAGCTGCAGCGTGGGATATTACTTGGCTGAACAAACGACAGACAACGGAGACGTCCAAAAGTCCTGTCAAAAGTCAGTACTTCACTGCTGAATGTGACATCTGAGAAAGTGTTTCCATTGAAGGCGGTAATGATGCGTTTGACACGTAGCGGATGTGTGATTGTGCCTCCAGGTGTGATCCTACATGCTACGCCTGCGCAGGCCCGGGGGAGAGGAACTGCAGCACCTGCGTCAACGGATATAACCTGGAAAATGGTGTGTGTGTCGTCAGCACCATCTGCAAAGATGGTGAGTATCGTAGGATCATCCGTGTTAGCTTTCGGCTAGCCTCTTCATTTTGTGTTTTCTTTCCTCTGAATCCTTTGTACAACAAAATATTTTAGTTTTTGCATGGGGATTAATCATGGTTTGTTGATTTTGTCTTTCTGATATTGCCTTTTTGGAAAAACATGTCCAGAACACATTTCACCCCAAAATAAAAATAAAATTCTATTTTACAAACACTTTTTTGAGGAGGAGGGGATTTCCAGATTTAAGCACATTTAGCTTCAAATTCTTATTACTGTGCGTGTGGATGTTTTACAGAACGCCAGAATGTTGAAATTCTGAGTACAGAAGTTATGCTGACCAACATTTGCTAAATATTACAAATTAAAAGAACTTTTTATTTTTTATTTGAGTATATTTTCAAATTTAGTTTAATCTTGTGAAATAATCACAACATTTTCAGCATTGTTAGTCCAGTCTTCAGTGTCACATGATTCTTCAGAAATCATTCTAATATGCTGATTTGCTGCTCAAGAAACATTTCTTATTATTATCAATATTGAAAATAGTTGTGATGCCTAATATTTTTTATATGTATTGTGATTTTTTTCAGGATTATTTAATGAATAGAACATTCAAAAGAACAGCATACATTTAAAATATCTATTTTAATGTAAAAGTGTTTTCTTGCTGAATGCATTAAGTATTAATTTCTTTCAAAAAAATATGGTGACCCCAAACCTTTGAAAAGTACTGTTATTTTCCATGATTCTCAATATTGATTCTCATTTTTGTAATGGGTTTTTAAATTTATATTCGCAGCACAACAAATATGATATGATGCATAAATACTTTACTTTAAGAAAATGTATTCATATAAATTACTTAATTATAGATTTAAAATAGTTATAAGGCTAATTTAATGCAAAATATAATTTTTAACATAATTTCTTCTAATTTTGAGGTGAAATATGTCTGGTTACTCGAGATGTGCCCAATATTTCAGACCAATTTATTCTCAAATTTTTCTTGATGGGTAACAATTTACAATAAGGTTTCATTAGTTTACTACTTAAAAGTCCCCCGTAGTCAATAATTTTATGCCTTAAAAGTAAACTCATCTTTGATCACCAAAATGACATATTTAGGCGTTTTTTCCTTGGAAAAAAAAATGTCTTCATGCCTTAAAATAGCTTGAATGTAACTCTACTCCCTTGCTTCATTTAGTATACGCGATTCTATAAATATGAAAATTAGCCCCGCCTCCACTCACTCACACCAGCTCAGAGATTCACTTGCTGACGATCACACATTGACGTGATTGGTTACGTGGTAGTTTGTGACATCAGAAACACCAGCGATTTCAAACCGCGTTTTTGAGACTGTCTTTGGTTCACTGCAGTTTTAAGGAGAAAATACTCAGCAATTTTGCTGACTTATGAATTGTCACATGGTTTGTCTTAAAGCATATTAAAAACGCAACATTAAAAACTTGATTTTCACCACAACAGGACTTTAACATGAACTAATAATGAACAATACTTAATTTAAGTTAATTAATATTTACTGATACATTATGGAAATCAGAATTTGTTTTTGTTAACATTAGTTAATGCACTGTGAACTAACATGAACAAAGAATAAACAGCTGTATTGTTAACTAACATGAACAATGATGGTAATAAATACTGTAACAAATGTATTGCTCATTGTCAGTTCGTGTTAGTTAATATATTAACTGATGTTAACAAATGAGACCTTATTGTAAAGTGTTACCTCTGATGACCCAAGTGCATTTCGGGAACCTTGAGTTCAACATGGGCCTCATTTTTACAGTGGAGCATAATGTGTGCTTTTTCTAGCAAAGGAAAATAAAGGTACTTTGTCAACCTGTGACACTGTAAAAAAAAAAATTTAAATCACTTTCTAAATGTTTGTTCTCCTTTTCTTCCCGATGATCTTTCCTTCAAATCTTTTCATCCTGGATTCCAATCACACCCGGATATCCTCCGTCCGTCGAACAATCAACTGGATTAAAAAAAAAAAAAAAAAAACCCAACAAAACAACATTTGCCTGTCATCTATCACCTTGCTACGATCTGCATCGCTTCCTCTCCGCTGCCTGATCGCGCGCTGTGTTTCTGCTCCTCTCTCCTCTTCCTGCTCTCTGGAAAGCAAATGAAGAATCGTGGGCTGAGGGAAGTTTCTGTGTGCTAGTGAAAAAGAACAATCTGTGCCAGAGGAAGGTTCTGCAGCAGCTGTGCTGTAGAACATGTTCTCTAAAGGGCTGAATGAACTTTTCCGGCCCCACTTGCCGCTCACGTTCCGCTAATTTATATTCCGGTCGGGAACCTCAAATATGGGACTACATTGTGAGGTTTCTCGATGCCGGAACTACAACAAACCTACCTTTATCTCTGTGTGTCTGTCTGTGTGTGTGTGTGTGTGTGCGCGTGCGTATCGACAGAAGCTGTCAGGGTGGTGCGACTGGGATCAGTAATAAACAGCAAATCGTACATGTCGGTATTTTGTGACCAAAGCATGGATGCCAAATTTTTTTTACCTTTTTCTTCCCTTTGGGTCCAGAGAAGAATTTGGAGCGACATGCTGAGCGTTGAAGAGGCGGTTCTTTATTTTTCCGCTAGTTTCACGCATTATGACAGCGGTGATCAAAGCCAGTTTGTGCATATTCTGAATAAAGCACACTCAGAGAACCTCTACAAGTTTCAGCAAGACCTCTGTGAGAAAAGGAACGACATAAACCATAGCGCAGGTTCATCCCCTGATCTTCACGACTGCAGTAAAATCAATTCAAGATACAATAAGAAGTACTTTCCTGAAGGGATGCGTATTGTACTAACACTAATGACCCGTTTAGCTGATGAATGCCGTCATGTCAGGTGGTCTCACTGTTCAGAAATTCTTCACCTCAGGCTCAGATCTCTTTCCTGTTTGTGTGTGTGTGTGTGTGTGATTGCGTGTGTGTTTCATTATCGTTTCACAAGTGGAAAAATAGGTTTTGGGAAACCTAAGTGTAACCACAACCGGTGTTAGTGTAGCCATAAAGAAACATTGACTGGGGTGAAGTACAGGTTTTAGTCGTGGTAGCTGAAATGAGGTTTGAAACACTTTTAATTAATTTTACCTTACCAGGCCATTCGTGATATGCCTTTAAAAAATGAAATAAATCCCTATACATGCATTTTTTTGTATCTTGCCATTTCATGAAACAGCTCCACAATATTAATCCTAAATAATTCATGTGAAATGAATAGTGTGTCCGGGTAGATCAGGGTCAGCTATTTATTTTTTATTGATTTATCATGCAAATGTAAAGTTAAACCGCTCCATTTTAATCAACTTTGAAATGGCCACCTAAAATAGTTCATTATTCTGTCTTTATGGGAGAATAAGTCTTTTATTCACATAACTGGTGCTATTGACATAATGGAGTTCCTAGAGAGAGCTTTTTGAATTCACATTTGTGTCTTGGATTCGTTACGTCCAACAAATATTTGTGAATTCAAATTGATTTGTAGTTTAAATGTTTATTTTTTATCATACTGGCCATTTTTACTGTATGCCATTGCAGTATCCTGGGGAAAAGAAAAGAAAAATACTTGAGGGGAGTGTATTACATTTTAATAAAGGTCAGAAACGAGGTGAAATGTTTAGTTATACTAATAGTACTACACGACACAAATTAGACTTCTACATTCATTAAGGACATGTTCGACCAATCCACTTTTGCTCAATGTTAAGGGGATTTCTGTCTTTTATTTATGAATGCTGTGGTTTAAGATGACGTAGCCTTTTATTTATGAAAAAGATTTATAAATGGTCATAGTTTAAATGAGTTGTGTTTTGTGGATGGCGTTGCAGCCACTTAATGCTAATTGAGTATTCATGACGCAAAAAAAGTTGTAGTGTGATGTACGTTTTTTTTGCGAACTCAATACATGCAACGTTACATAACTAATGTTATATAGAGAATCAGTCTATGTTCAAATGTGTTGCATTTACTCTGTTCTGGCAACGTTTTTTCTTAATGTATATATGTATTTTTATCTCTCTTAACCTTAAAATATATTTTGCACCCACGTTCAATTGAAATAAGGGGGGAAAACGGATGAGTTTTCTAAAATGATTTTATAATTCTGTTTTTAGCCGGCTGCCGTGAACAGTTAGTCTAGATGAAGATGTGTTTGTAGTCAGGGCCAAGAAAAGAAAATGTTTTACCATGTAGAGAAGACTGGACGAAACAAATGGTTTACTGATCTTTTTATTAATGAACTTTAAAATAAAAACAAGACTCAGAGAGATTAAATGAGACTACTTTTGTTTGCTCATTTAAATGACATACTTGCTCAAATTACTGGTGTTCTTCGATCATTTTTGACCGTCAAATTTTACTTAATCGGAATGGTACGAAACTTTGTAAAAGGAAAAAAAAAATCATGGACATGATTCGAAGAGGTTAAATGGTCCTGAAAAATAAAAAAATGGTCACACTTGTAACCCTCGCGGTCAAAAATGACCACATTGGAATCGAAATTCATCTAGTGGAAACATTTGGTACTGCGCCCAACAAAATCTCACTGGTAATTTTTTTAAAGATATCAACCGAACCGCAAATTTGGAACACAACTTGATTAGATTTATTGCTTTGATTTTCTTGCCATTTTAGAGTAATATTTTGAAACATATTTTAAAAAAAAATTGAAAATAGTATTTTTGTGCATTTTCCAAACAATAAACTTAAACTTCTACAACTTTGTTCACTTTTACTTTTCTCACTTAAGAAATAGTCTGTCAAGTGTCTTATTTAAAAAGAGACCAATCTTAAGTATGTGCTCCGAAACATTCAAGACCAATGACAGTTTTAAATTGGAAATTTCATTTTAAAAAGAAACACCAAGTAACAAGTAACTTTTCCTCTGCGGTCGCCCTACAGGTTGGAAGCGGAATTGTCCATTACTGCTGTCGTAAATAATTTAGCCTACCGCATCCTACTGTCGCACGCACGCACGCACGCACATGCTCTCTGTTTATCTAGCACCGGCTTTGGAATCATGATGACAATTCAAAAGCTACCCGGCTGCTAGGTATCTTACATGTAGTTCTAGTCTACTGTTGTGTACGCTCCACCTATCGGCAATTGTAATGCTTGCCGTAAAGCAAGTCAAATTTGTAGTTTTCTTATGTCTCATTAGGACTACAGAAACACGACCCGATCTGGCAATCTTACATAGCGTGGATATATCAGATAAAGGACCACAAAGCGGTGGCATAAGTGCATTTCACCATGTCACGACTTGATGAACCACTGAAAAGATTATTTTAAGGAAAAAAATCTTACTTAGTGTTGCTTTAAGGTCTATGCTCAGGTCCACTTCATAAATATATATAATTTAGTACCATAAAATCCCATAAAAATTCAATATAAAAATTATAAAACTAAAATATAGTACATGCATTTCATTGAAAAACATTTTTTGACAGCCACGCAAGGATCACTAGAGGCACAATCCGACTGAAAATTTTCATTTGGCGTAAATGGGCGAAAACAAATCCATAGACTTGCTTAGAAGTGACCCGAGCCATATATAGAGTCCAGAATGTCATTGAGACTTTTGACTTAACACCAAAACACTACGGTAGTTGTTTATGGATCTGAGTTTTACGCTGACAAGCACCGCTTACATTTGTCATCAGAAAAATCTAGTGTTGTTGAACCACTTGCTTACTTTGACTTCAAGAAATATTGTTTGGAGTTAAATTCTTGTGGTGAACTGGTGTGAGAATGATTCGACTTCTGGTTTCCTCACAAAAGGCTCTTTTTTTTAAAGAGAACAATTCGGCATTTGACAGAGAGAAATTGAACTCAAATGTGCACTGGTCACAATGACTTTAACAGAGACAATATATGCGCAACCCCTTGTTGTGACCTGTGGCCGTTTCCTTTAGAAGGAACATTTTTTAAATATTTGCAGCTCCCACTCAGCCATTGTCACTGGTGAATAAAATGATATAACCATTACTATTAACACTTTAGCTGTTTCAAATGTTAGAATTCTATGTCGAATATCAAAGTGATTCTTAAGCATTTTTAATATAAGCCGTTTGAGTGAGAAAACTCCTTTAACCCGGGGACGACATTGGCTTTGAACCGATGTTTCTTTAAGTCCATTGATTGACAACTCCATTACGGTCATGTAGGGTCGTGAGTGTTTGCATCAGGATTGTCAGATTTGAACGAATAGAGTGTATCAGAGCGTAAGCTGAGGTCATCAGGAGGGTCAGTCGGCCATAGATGTCCCGCTCTCTCTAAAGGAAATCTCACTGATACATTGCTCGGCCTGGGGATTAAAGGTTAACTCAATGTCTTTAGCTTTCTTCACAGTCCCATGACATCACTTTAGGATAGTTTTGTATCCATTCTGGC
The DNA here is from genome assembly GCA_030578255.1 of Tiaroga cobitis. NCBI lineage: Eukaryota > Metazoa > Chordata > Actinopteri > Cypriniformes > Leuciscidae > Tiaroga > Tiaroga cobitis. Next base: position 15,316,369 of record CM060598.1, read on the forward strand.
ACCTTGAGAGTTATAAAGTTGCAATACTTTTTTGTAAGATTAATCTGTTGCCTTTATGACTTGACTTCGAGTTACTGTCATGACTCATCTTTATTAATATAATCTTTTCTTGGATTTCTGAAAAAGATTTCTTTTGTTTATGCTAACAAAGATATTGGGTTTAGTTCAAGTGATTCGACGGTGTATGTGCAAGATCTTTTTACGTGGTCATTAATTGCAACTCACAAAATCCCCTTTTTCGAGATAATCCGATTTCAGTTGATCTTTTCTAAGGCCGGCTAATTGTATGTATGCATCCTGCATGAGCTTGCTTTCTTCTCTTGAGTGTGTTCTGATTTATGAATCCTGCATATGCATGGCCTTTTAAATTGTCTGAAATCAGAATTGTCAGCTGGTCAATCCTTCAGCCAGAAGTCTTTTTCATTCATTAAAACTAAAGCCCAGAACAGGTAAGCACTTGGTTTTTCTCTCTTTTTGTATATATGCAAGTATGCTTATTTGTCATTTGGCTTGTTTGTTTTGTTTGAATTTTTGTTTTATTGATTGGTTTTGTTTGTTTTCGTCATTTGGTTTTGTTAATTTGTTCATTTATCCTCTGTTTTGGTATATTTGGTTTTGGTAGCTTCTTTTATTTATCACTTGGTTTTGTTTGCTTGTTTTGTTTTATTTTTTATTTGATTTTGTTTATTTGTCATTTGGTTTAGTTTTTTGTTTGCTTATTTGTATTTTTCTGTTTTGTTTTTCATTTAATTTTGTTTATTTGTTTTCTTATTTGTCTGTCATTTGGGTTTTTGCTTGCTTATTTGATTTTGTTTTTCATTTTGTTTATTTGTATTTTTTTTTTTTCGTTTTATTTTATATTTATATATATGTTTGTTATTTTTCTTTTAATTTTGTTTGTTTATTTATATTTTTTTCCCTGTTTTATCGTATTGTGCCTTCCGGAAAAAAAAATACCAAGTTATTTGTGATGCTACATAAATATTATAATATTAGTATATAACAAACATCATTTAAATTTGGATTATTCATCAGCAAAGGTGCAATGCTAAATAAAAGTCCCACTAGATAAAGTAGGATGTTCTAGTTAGCTCATGTCATTATATAATGGATCTATATGTAGTTTATGTGTTGTCTGTATTTTATTTTCAGGGGAGTATTTAAGCGAACATAGTAAATGTAAACTGTGTGACTCAACCTGCTTCAAGTGCACTGGACCTGAGAGTGAAGACTGCATCAGCTGCGTGTCCACTCGGTGAGGCGTGCACCAGTCACTTGTTTCTTACAGCACCGCAGTAAATCCAAATACAGCTGTAGTGAGACAGAATGTGCAGTGTGTGGGGAAAAGATTTCACTTTTGTATTCTTCGGCAGGTTGTTTGATAATGGGCAGTGTGTGCTCGGCTGTGATTCTGGAAAGCACGAGAGGGATGGACAGTGTCATCTTTGCCACCACACATGCCTGGAATGTTCAGACGAGGGGCCTGATAAATGTACTCGCTGTGGCAAAGGTAAACTGAGTCATGGCCACATCGCTTAGCAGAGAAAAATACAGGCTCTTAACATTGTTTCTATTCTGTTTCTGTTTTCACACAGATAAGTTCGGAGTGGAGCGGTACCTCTTTAAAGAGGGGTGTCGTGAAAGCTGTCCAGGGGGTTATTTCCATTCTCTGAAGGGAACTTGTGATCCCTGCCCTCCAAATTGCACCGTGTGTACGTCCACAGGCCACTGCCTCCACTGCGTCCCCTCCTACTACCCCAAAGACGGGACTTGTGCCAGACTGCTGTGTGGAGTGGGTCAGTTGCATCATAACTTTTCTAGAATGTTCCCATTGGCTTGCTTGACTTTTTCCATTATTTCTTTTTTTTTGTGATTATTAAGATTCTTGTTACTTCATTTAGGTATGTGAGGGAGTTTAGTATTCAACTATTATTACAATTCTTCAGAAAATCAAATTATCGGATGAGCTGTAGGCCCAGTGTAAAAAAAACCCCACAATATTTTTGCTTTTTTTGCCAGTATTTTCCCCCACACTTCTTATTTTAATTTCCTTAATGCAAAAAAATATCTCATTCTCCTTACTGTAATGTGAAAAATAATAATATGCAAAGTAAATTGCTACAATTAATACACTACTGTTAATTTTTTTTAATCTATATTTTAAAATGTAATTGGTAACACTCTAATAACTTTGATTAATAACATTATACAATGCTTAACAGCGTTAATATATATTCAAATAGCAAGAAATATAAGATAATGTTTACTAATGATTAATGATGAATGGATCATTAGTACATTAAAATGCATACAAATGTCATTGAACTTTCAATTCATATGATCATGAACTTCTTGTAAATCTACAAATGTCATTAAACTTCAGTTTTTGTCTGCTGATTTTTGTCTTATTTTTGTGGAAACTGTGATACATTTTTGAGGATTCTTTGATGAATAGAAAGTTAAACCAACAGCATTTATTCTGTGATACATTTTTGAGGATTCTTTGATGAATAGAAAGTTAAACCAACAGCATTTATTCTGTGATACATTTTCTGAGGATTCTTTGATGAATAGAAAGTTAAACCAACAGCATTTATTTCAAATATAAATATTTTGTTGCATTATAAATGTCTGTCACTTTTGACCAATTTAATGCACCCTTGCTAAACAAAAGTATTGAATACTTTTTAAGAATACAATCTTACCTCATGCTTTTGAACAGTAATGTAAAAAATTGTATATTGTAATATAGTAAAATAAACAGTAATGAGAATCTATTAAGAGTCATCATTAAAAATAAGAATTATAATAATCTAAAAATTACATTTATAATAATAATTATAGATTAGATAATAGATCAAATAATATGAATTATAGAAAGCGAGGGGGGTACTTAATGGTCATGAAAGTAAGGTCACAAAATCGTAATGGCTCTAAAAATATACTTTTTTAAAAATCTTTAGATGTTGCAGTACAATGTGACCAGGACATGTATTTGTTTGATTCTCCCCACTAGACAGAAGGTTTTCTCTCTCATTTTGTGTGCTGTGCTAGATCACTTTAGCCTACATGTATCTGTAAATCGAACTCGCTGGATGTTGTTTGGCTTCTCACGACACCCACTGCTGTTTATCTAATCTTCTTCACAAATTTGCTATCACGGTCAAAGATGAGCCAGAGCATGAGGGAAGAGCTTGTCTGCAGAAGTCAGACTGAAATAGCAGCACAAATGAGAGAGTGGGGGAACAGAAATTCTTATCATTAGTGGCAGACATGTATAAACGGGTCCTGCGCTATCGCCTCCAGGGCTACCACACACACAGTCTCGCCTGCTTTTTCCTGTCTTTTCAAACTCAAACACACTCTTTAACTCTCTTTTTATACGTAATACAGACACATGATCTAGTTTTATGTACATCTGTAACATGCATTTTCTTTTTCCATGTTCTCAATATTGCTTCTGTATATGAAAGTGCTGACTTGTGGTGTAATGCTTGTTCTTGTATAGGTGAAGAAGCCAATCCAGATCATGAAGACTGTGTGACCTGTGAAGAGGGCTGTCAGCATTGCCTCACTGGTCAGTATTTCATTATTTGGATGGAAGTGTGAACAAGATTTGCTCTTAAAAAATTAAATTTTTACATCTTCAGCAATAAAACAGGACCTCTTTAGTCAGCATTAAGTTTTGAAAACATCTGATTTATTAACATTCAGCAGAGAATAAAAATGTGAGACCACTTTGAAAAGCTTTAGTATTTTACACATTGTTATTTTTTGCACTATTATGCACTATTTCTTCATTCTTATGTTATTAACCCTATAAAGTTTAATGTATCATATTTGATATGCAAAATTATAAGGCCTCTAAATGATCAACATGATCAAAACTGTTGTTATCTACTACATGCCTTCTGTCGTCTGATTGACAGATTTATTTAATAAATGGCGTTTTAGTATAATTGTAAAAACATCTCCCTTTAGGTTATACCACGTCTTTTTTGCTATGAAATCTTTAATGATTTTTGTAAACTAAACATAATACATTTTTATATTGTAGTAATATTAAATTTTTTTTTTTTTGAAAAGTAATGTGTAAAATGTGTATATCAAATATAAAACATCAGGATTATGAGGAACAAATCTCTCATGATCTCTCAGTCATCATTGTATTGCATTACATATATTTTGCCCCCACAATAAAAATCACAGAGCTTTGATCATAAACTAAACTAAGACCTATTGGGAGATATAAAGCGACTACTGATATTTATATGAATTTTATGCAAGTAGTCTGTTATACTGCTATAAAGATCTCATTAATTTATATTTCAAGCTGTCAGAATGCCGTCTTACTTTTTGGTCATATAAATATCAGCAACTGCACCAAATTGCGTTTTCTGCCTCTGAATATAATTTTAGCTTTTACCTCCTCGAGTATGAGCTACATATTCTCATTATATCATACTATATATGAGCCATAAAAGCCTGATGTGTCGAATACGATACTCAACAAAAATACAAAATGCGTATTTATTTTATATATATATTTTTTTTTCCTAAATTAGAAAATAATACAAAATAGAAGCATTTTCACTAGGGGTCTCAGACTTTTGGACCCCTTTTGCTGTAGCTGCACCAGTCACTTACTAAATGTGTGTGTAGTGCACAGATTATAGGGGTTGTGCCTGTCTCACAGCTTCCCGTATCTCTTTTCATCTGTTGTAGTTGTTAAACTTATGAGTTTGTCTGGTCTGTGTCTCCATATGCCTCCTAGTCTAATCTTCAAGGCAGCATTTTTTTTTTTTTTGGCATCGTAACTCAAAAATGCTGTCTAGGTTAGTCTGCTCACCAGGTTGTGAGACATAGCAAGTCCGTGTGTCAGAAGATCAAGGTGGTAAAAACACAGATAAGCGTCTAACATCAGATCAGCCCGCAGCTTTTCGGCTCATTTAAATTAGATAAAACGATAAGGTAGGAGAGATACACATTTATTTTCCCCCCAAAAAAAGATGTGGAATACCGCCTGACAATAGAAACACAAAAACCTCACACTGGGAGTAGTTTAGAGCCACGACCTGTCCCCCTCTGCTGGTCAATGTACTATTTCAATAATAATGTTTTTTTTGGGGGAACTGAGAAGCACTAAAAGAGATGTTTGAAGCTTGAAACAGTAAATAATCGCTCATACCATCACTTAATTTATTTTTTCTGCAGCAGCTCAGTTAGATAAACTATGTTTTGGTGCCCCTCCTAAACAGTTTTATTGCTCATCTTACCCAGGACTGAAATATTTCGAAACACTTTGATAAAAAGTCAAACCAAGGAAGGTAGTTGTTCTGTATAAATTATTAAGACAATGAACATGTCACAGTATCACGTTCTTGCATCGTGAATTGAATTGTGTTCAAATTGCATTTCCAGTCAAAGCTCCTAAATCACCTTGTCATTTCAGTAATCACTGTCTTTGAGATAAATTCCCATTTCCGTGAAGAGTGCATTAACAGTATGACTTTTCCCTCAGTGGATCCAGAGCATTGCATGTCTTGTTTACCGGACTATTACCAGTAAGTTCGCCTCTTACTTTTTGACTTCTTGAGTGTTTAATTGGTGTGCTAATATTTTAGAGAGTCAGAGATTGTGTATTTCTGCAGGTTGAGATCGAGCTGTCACAAAACCTGCCCCGAGAGGACGTTTGAGAACAAGGAAGGAGATTCGAGGAAGTGTGCTCGATGTGATGAACACTGTCTGACCTGTGATGCCTCTGAATGTTTCCTGTGTGAGGAAGGCTTCTTCCTGTCAGGTTAGATGAGGCCTAACATTTTTTTTTTTTTTTACATGCCAATCTGTATTGGTGTTCAGGTATCATGTCTGTACTGTATGTGAGCGACATGCGTTTGAAAGAGAACTTACCAGTCATGGTATTTTCTCTGCTGTCCTTTTAAATGATGGTTCACCCAGAAATGAAAATGTATTTTTATTTTAAATTCAATTTAGGTTAGTTTTCACTCTGTTATTGTTAGTTTTAGTCTAGCCCCCCAAACCTCCAGTTTTCGAATTTAATTAATTTAGGGTTTTTTTCCCCCCAGTTTTTTATTTTATTTTTTGTATTTTAGAGTTTTCAAAAGTTAATGAGCAAACAGTTTTATAATATACCATCAAATCAATTTGTTTATACCATCATTCAGTTTGTTTGTTTTTTGTTTGTTTTTGGCTGCCAAAGTTAATCAGCAAGCAGGTATCGTTTAAAAATGTTTAACTGCATTAAAGGGTTAGTTCACCCAAAAATTCGGTCAGTAATTACTCACCCTCATGTTGTTCCAACCCCGTAAGACTTTCGTTCATCTTCGGAACACAAATTAAGATATTTTTGATTAAATCCGAGAGCTTCACTCCTCAAAGGCTTCTATTGTAATAGAGGGTATGCGCATGACGTCACCGTCGGCCGGAGTGAATGCGGTCACGCCCACAAGTGGCAAAAAGACTGAGCGGCAGCATTTGTTTTCAGCGTGAATGCCGTGAAAAACATACAAAACACATCTAAAACGGGAAAAGAGCTTTGCGATTGACTGTACAACTAGATTTGACCAGAAATCTGAGTTACTGTATATTTTTACAGACTGCAAAAAGCTACAGAACAGACTATATTCTGCATAATTGGATGTTTTTAAATAAACACTGACAAAAAACTATACAAGTTTTAGGGCTGGACGATATGATGATGTACAGTATAACATTAATGTAAGTGATCACTCGGATTTAGACCTATCTATATTGTATTTATATAAAACGTTTACAGGCAAATTTTCTTAATTTATTTCCCCGGCGTCGAAATCAGGCACATATAAATGTCAGGAAACACGATTCCTGGCTGCATGTCAATATCCATAGATCACTGACTGGATCTGTGATAAGTTGTAAGGAACACTATATCGAGTCCAACTTTTAGTTTAAACTGATAATAGTTTGTTTTACTCGCGTTTTCGCAGTTTCCCCTATTAACTCCAGTCACGCAGCAGCTCTTCTGCCACTCAGTCCGGCTGAGGGGGGCGTGTTCCGGCGGGGAAGTGACGTTAATGCATTCCCTCTATTGAAACTTGCCGGCCCAGAAAGTAAATAAAAACATTGGTAAAATAGTCCAAGTGACTACAGTGGCTCAACCATTAGTTTATCAAGTGACGAGAATACTTTTTGTGTGCAAAAAAAAAACAAAAATAACGACTTTATTCAACTATTCGTTTTCTTCTATATGGACCTCAGAGTGAGTTCATGTAGTGTAACAGCACAAGCGCTATGTCAGAACGTAGGCTAACTATTGGCCGACGCTGGTAATGAGTGTGATGCTGGCCAATAGTGAGCCTACGTTCTGACATAGAGCTGTGCTGTTACGTAAACTCACTCTGAGGCCTTCCCATTTGAAACGTGAAAACTTCTCATTTGTTTCCAATGTGGTGAATTTTGACTTTGAAAAGTACAAGCGTGACTGCTTTTTTCAGGACAATTTAACCTTCTCGAATCATATCCATGTTGTTTTTTTTGTGAGTGTGCGTGTGTTCACATAGCAAGTTTCGTGCCATTCTGATGAAGTAAAAAATTCTAAAAGGACAAAACGTTAAAAAAAATTCAGAATTTTTTAAAAATGGACTGAAATTCTGTCTCTCTGCAGATGGCACGTGCGTAGAAAGATGTAAGGAGGGTTTCTATGGTGACGAGAAACAGGAGTGCGAGCCGTGTCACCACATGTGTCGGACGTGCGGTGGTCCGCAATATGACGACTGTGATTCCTGTGAAGATGACATGTTTCTGGAGAAGGGTCAATGCATCAACAAGAGCCAGATCAAGTGTTCTGACAGAACCTTTCCAAACAGTATGAAAGCAGTATATTAAAAAAAATGATTTAAAGTATTCATTATTTAAATAAAAGTAAACATATATTATATTAGAGTAATTTTAATTGAATTATAAATCTTTTAAAATAAGCATGAGTCTTTATTATGTGTTTTAATTTATTTTGTGTGTGTGTGTGTAGGTCAGGGTGACTGTGAGCAATGTGTTTCCTCCTGTAGGACGTGTTCAGGGCACGACAAAGACCAATGCGATTCCTGTGAGAAAAGTGAGCGAAACAAGAATCTGCAATAAAATCTTCTTCTCCTGGTGCTCTTTGGATAAGAGATAATTTATTCCATGAAAAAAACAAAAAACATTTAAAGCCAAGGCTAGGGCTGCACGATTTGGGCCAAAATGATAATCACGATTATTTTGATCAATATTGAGATCACGATTAATTATCACGATTATTTGTTGATTTTAACCAAAACAAATTTTATTGTCACATAGGCTAATTATAACTGCTTTCACGTCCATATTGGGCTACATTCCTGCTAATGTACAACTGTGCATCAAAATAAAATAGATCCTCTTATTCACCAAAATTCAGTGCATCTCCTTAAAGAATAAATAAAAATAAAGAAAACAATAAATACAATGTAGCAAAACTTCAACAGGGCACTATTTTACATTTACATTGTGTAAATATATTTTAGGAAGCAAAATATAAACTTGCATTGTACCTGCATAATGGATGTGAATAAAACGCGCAAAATATACAATCAATAAAAAACAAATATTCCATAACAGAATGTAACCAAATGAGAACATGTCAAGGCAGAACATGGAAGTTCGATTAATGGATGATTTTAATGGATGATTTTAATGGTTGTTATTTGACGCTTAAGAAATGTAAAATGTTGTGGTACAGTGTCAGTGAGTAGTTGTGAAATCTTACTGCATAAATTGAATCTATTTAATCCTCTATATGAAAGTTTATGTGCTTGAATTATTTCTATTTACCGTATTAAAATAGTTCAAAACAAGACGTTTGTAGTACTGATTATTGGAGTCCATTAATCGAACTTTCATGCCTCTTATATAGTAATTATATATTACTATGTAGTACAAATTCACTAATGCAATTGACTAATGCTCACACTCGGTCTCTCGCACACTGTCACTCGTTCTCTCTCGCGCGCAGACACAATCGGTATCTCTCGCACGCAGACACACTCGGTATCTCTCGCGCACTTTCGAGCGCTCTCTTCGTCTCTTTCGTGCACTGTCGCTCGCGCGCACTGGTCTGGGGCTCATGGAGGCACGTGATCAGACAGTGGTTTACGGAGTGCTAGATTGGCTTTGCAAAAAAAAAAAAAACCTTTGAAAAGGAGCCTTCTGTGAACGGAATGACGCATTTTAAATATCGCTCGATCACGCGAATTTGATCGTTGGAAGCCAAAATCGTGATCGTGATTAAAATTCGATTAATCGTGCAGCAGTGGCCAAGGCATTCAGGTTTAAGAATGCACTGAGAGTTCATTAATAATATGATAAATGTGTGTTATGTGACATGATCACCTGATTTCTAAACGTCACAATATATTTAAATAGAACATAATAGAGTTTGGCAAAATTAGACAACATATTCAAGAAACAATCAAGTCAATTAGAAAAAAAATCTGATTCTCCATTTAAAGTGATAGTTCACCCCAAATTTAAGATTTTGTCATCATTTACTTACCCTCATGTCCCATAAGAAAAGTTCATAAAGGGATCATAAAACGAATCCAAATGAATTGAGTGGTTTAGTCTGAATTTTCAGAAGAGACTCGATCGCTTTGTATGATGAACAGGTTTAATTTAGGCTTTTATTTACATATAAACATTCATCAACTCACACATCAGTTGTGGTAAACGGAAGCTCAAGCATGTTTGCTTGGCGTGCGAGAGCCACTGAGGTTCATTCTCGTGATACGCAGCACGTTTGAGCTTCCTCAAGAACCAATGAGGTTCATTCTCGTGTTACGCAGCACGTTTGAGCTTCCTCAAGAACCAATGAGGTTCATTCTCGTGTTACTCAGCACGTTTGAGCTTCCTCAAGAACCAATGAGGTTCATTCTCGTGTTACACAGCACGTTTGAGCCTCCTCAAGAACCAATGAGGTTCATTCTCGTGATACGCAGCACGTTTGAGCTTCCTCAAGAACCAATGAGGTTCATTCTCGTGTTACGCAGCACGTTTGAGCTTCCTCAAGAACCAATGAGGTTCATTCTCGTGTTACGCAGCACGTTTGAGCTTCCTCAAGAACCAATGAGGTTCATTCTCGTGTTACTCAGCACGTTTGAGCTTCCTCAAGAACCAATGAAGTTCATTCTCGTGATACGCAGCACGTTTGAGCTTCCTCAAGAACCAATGAGGTTCATTCTCGTGTTACGCAGCATGTTTGAGCTTCCTCAAGAACCAATGAGGTTCATTCTCGTGATACGCAGCACGTTTGAGCTTCCTCAAGAACCAATGAGGTTCATTCTCGTGTTACGCAGCACGTTTGAGCTTCCTCAAGAACCAATGAGGTTCATTCTCGTATTACGCGGCACGCTTGAGCTTCTGCAAGAACCAATGAGGTTCATTCTCGTGTTACTCAGCACGTTTGAGCTTCAGCAAGAGCCAATGAGGTTCATTCTTGTTACGCAGCACGCTTGAGCTTCAGCAAGAATCAATGAGGTTCATTCTCACGCGTCAAGTTCGGTTGAGCTTCCGCAAGAACCAATGAGGTTCATTCTCATGTTACTCAGCATGTTTGAGCTTCTGCAAGAACCAATGAGGTTCATTCTCGTGTTACTCAGCACGTTTGAGCTTCAGCAAGAACCAATGAGGTTCATTCTCGTGTTACTCAGCACGTTTGAGCTTCAGCAAGAACCAATGAGGTTCATTCTCGTGTTACTCAGCATGTTTGAGCTTCAGCAAGAGCCAATGAGGTTCATTCTTGTTACGCAGCACGCTTGAGGTTCATTCTTGTTACGCAGCACGCTTGAGCTTCAGCAAGAACCAATGAGGTTCATTCTCACGCGTCAAGTTCGGTTGAGCTTCCTCAAGAACCAATGAGGTTCATATTCGTGTTACGCGGCACGTTTGAGCTTCCTCAAGAACCAATGAGGTTCATATTCGTGTTACGCGGCACGTTTGAGCTTCCTCAAGAACCAATGAGGTTCATTCTCGTGTTACGCAGCACGTTTGAGCTTCCTCAAGAACCAATGAGGTTCATTCTCGTGTTACTCAGCACGTTTGATTTTCGCAAGAACCAATGAGGTTCATTCTCGTGTTACGCAGCACGTTTGAGCCTCCACAAGAACCAATGAGGTTCATTCTCGTGTTACGCAGCACGTTTGAGCTTCAGCAAGAACCAATGAGGTTCATTCTCGTGTTACTCAGCATGTTTGAGCTTCCGGAAGGACCAATGAGGTTCATTCTCACGCGTCAAGTAGGTTCGGTTGAGCTTCTGTTTATGTTCGCTGATCAATGTTTAAATGTGAATAAAAGCCTAAATGAAATCTGTTCATCAAATAAAGCGATCGAGTCTCTTAAGAAAATTTAGACTAAACCGCTCAATTCATATGGATAAGTTTTACGATCTCTTTATAGACTTTATGTAGCGACAAAGTGCGTAGCTGAAGATGAAGATTAATTAGTCTTACGGGTTTGGAACGACATGAGGGTGAATCAATTTTTTTTTTGGGGTGAACTAACCCTTTAAACTTCAATAGCTCCTCCAGTGTACATATTTATCAGTATGGATGTGCAGAAAAACATTATGGATATACTAGTAATCTATATGTCATCTACATGGGCGTTTGTCTGTCTCTACAGGCATGTTTCTTACCAACAGCCAGATGTGCGTGTCCGTTTGTCCACTTGAGACTCATGGGAACCAGACGAGTGGGCGCTGTGAAGATTGTTCAGCAGGCTGTTTGACGTGTCAGGACGCCCATAAGTGTTTGAAATGCAAAGATGGTCCACTCTATCTGCAGGATGGAAAATGTGTCCCTGAATGTAAAAGGTAAAAAACGTTCTTTCAAAACTCATAAAATGCTACATATTCACACACATGGTCTCATGCACATACAGTTTACACTTTTCTGTCATGAATAGTATGCAAGTACATTGCAAATCATAGTAATCCTAAAGTAGTAAGTATTTTTATTTTTTTAAATATTATTTTTAGTCTTTCAACCTCTTTAGTTGTAGAGAAAAGTTTTATTTTATTCAGTTGTAGAGAAAATTCTGTTTTATTTACTTTTATTTCATTTAAAATTTAAACCTTGTTAATTGTAAAGAAACTAATTTTGGTAACACTTTATTTTATGATGTCTGTGATACAGAGTAATTACTTACTTAATTACTTAGTAGTAGACGTAATAACATGTAACAAAATGTAATTAACATGTAACTAAGTTATGGAACAGCCTGTACTTACATATTCATATGTAATAGACAGCTACTGTTACACATATGTAACAGGCCGAGTCGGTTACATACGTGTTACCAACTTGGTACAATGTAATTATATAAGAAAGCTCTTTGTACTACTCAATGTAACAAGTACTTAAATATGTTACTAAGATGTGAAAAAAGCCTGCAGTTACAAGTGGTCATTTTGTACCTTCTGTAGGTAACGGATGTACACATAAAATAAAGTGCATCAAGGTTGTACTTAAGTCCACTTCATGTGTATCTACATACCTTATCCATCTGAATTAACCCACTAGTTCACAGCTTAAATACATGCAGTAGCTTCTTAATTACATTAAATTTACAGAATATTACACGGGTATAAGCTACGTAAAATAAAGTGTATCAAGATTGTACTTAAGTGTACTTCATGTGTATCTACAAAGCTTATCCATATGTACTTTAGTTTGAAATAACTCACTAGTTCACAGCTTAAATACATGCGGTAGCTTCCTAATTGCATTGTAATTACATAATATTACACAGGGATAACCTACGTAAAATAAAGTGTATCAAGATTGTACTTATACACATGAAGTACACTTAAGTATAATCTTGATAAGCAGAGTGTGCACCCGCCTATAGGCGCATAGCCTTTTACTAATGTGCCCTTTTAATAAAAAAAATTAAAAAAACTGCATCATTGACTTTAGACCTGGGGCCCGTTCTTCGTACGTCGCTAACTCAGTTAGCTGGATTTGATTGTTGGCGATTTGGCATGACCTTGGATTGTTTGGTTGTTCGAAGCTCATCCTAGACTTGCTGTCATAGCAACAGGTGCGCAAGCTTGAACCTGCTCACGAGCAGGCTTATTTCATGTAAACAGGATTAGATCGCGGCTTTATAAGCGGAGGTGATACGAGAAGTCTTTTAACGCAGCGCGATAGTGTACTTTTTGAGAGATATAATTTTTCTCATGACTCGTGAGGATGTCGTTTACATCAATTATTTTTTGGAAACGCACATTAAATGTTCGACTCGTCGGAGTCGGCCTTTAATAACAGCACAAACTGTGTGCAATGTCCTGATATTATTTGCGAGTGGCTCTTTCCTTTAAACTATTGGGGATGCGGAGAACTTGATAAGTGCTGTCATTCACAAAGTTTACCCTGGCGCTCAAGCAGTTTTTAGGGTGTTTTTTTGTGGCATTTCCAAGCCAGTTTAGACCCAAGGTTGTAGGATATAGCAGGGTTTTTTTTTTACCAACGCAGGTATATTATAAATTTTAATGAAGATCATGCAATCATGAACATGCCGATTAATATGACACAGATATGTCCCTCAGGCTTCACTAATGTGATTGGTCAATAGACTGCACACATGTACCCATCAAGGCCTCAATGAAGGGGATTTTGTGAACAGAAAGGGGGATCACAATGTAAATGTGCAGCCAAGTTACTATTACAATTCTTAACATTCCAGATTAAAAAAAGGCAGTTGACAGACTAAAATCTCTAGATGGTGTGTGACTGTTCCATATCACAAATGTGGAAGCACAGAGATTCACATTTATGCACATTACTTGAACATGGTAAGGAAACATATAAATATCAAGCTCACTGTATTACATACACAGTTACAATGCAGCTCTAGCCAGGACAAGGTCACACAATGAAATGAACTTTGGCCAACTAAAGGGAAGATTTCAGTGTCTGAAATGCCTGAGGGTTGCACTTGACAGGGCCTGTGACATTACATGTGCCATATTACACAACATTTCCACCATCAGCAAAAACGTGAAACATTTCAATAAATGTTTAATAAAAGACAAGACAAATATGCTTAGTTCTTTTATTTTTTATTTAAATTGTTCTTTGTAAAGAAAATCCAGTGATCAAGTCATATTTTGCCTGCAATAAGAGATACTATGCAAGGTCAGCAATAGTACTCTGTGTGAAATAATATATTAGCACTTACTCTGAAGTTCCTTTGAAGCAACTCTATCTCTAACTCTATAGTGCCAGTTTTTTTTCTTTAAGTTGTCAAGTTTTCGCCCCCAAAATACTCTATTTTCTAGGGGCAGGGGGGCTTGGGTTAAACCTGTCAACACAAGCCTTATGCAACAAAAAATAAAAGGAAAATTATACACTGCCCACCTCTGTATAACTGCTTTGTGCAGACTCTTCTGTAGGCCTTTCTGTAGATGTGGACTCCTGCAACACATATTGCATTCAGAAATAATAGGTACTCAAGTGTAAATTAAGTAAAGTTATTTAAAGATACTTTTTTCAAAAGACAGTCATCTGAGAGAGTTTCTTCACTGTCCTGTGCATTGGGGGGGAGGGGGGAGGGGCATTAGAAAGTGTTGTACTGTCTTCCCTTTTGATGTAAAGTTTGGAAAAGTCCATTTACTGCACATGCTTCAGCCACTTGCTTGGGAACAGATAAAAGTGTTGGTGTTTAAAACTGCACAAAAGAGGAAAACACAATTTCATTACAATGAAGTACACTGGGGGAAATGTGATCAATAACTCATGGCAACAGATTTTTTTTTACATTAACTAGGCTACATGTAGTTTCACGCATGCACACTTTCACAAGTAAGCAATTCATCACTTTCAGGCCTACTCAAGACTGGACCAGCCATTGGGATTATAGGCCTATAGTGCAGCAAAAAAATATTTTACAGTGTAAGATCATTTAAAGTTCATTTACCAGTAATGAAGGAGTTGCTGCTACTGGTCCCTGCTGTGTGTCTGAGGAAGAGCTGAACCCAGGACGGGTCCGTTCACATTTAACCCAAGGCCCAGCTCTTCTGCCTGGGTATAATGTGGGGGTGCAGGACCACCACCTGTTTGTTTTTCTTTTCTTTTTTTTTCTCAGCCTTTTTCTTGGTTGCTTTTATAAACAACCAAATATTTATTAACAGTGCCTTTTTAAAAGAGATTATAGTAGCCTATAGTACAAATTGCCATTATGTAGAATATTCTAGGACTTCACTTTTACTTGTTCCCATGTTCTAGTAGTGGGTGGTGACTGACATTACAATGAACAAAGTTATGAATTATTTAGAAATGATTAAAATAAAAAAAAATATATACTGTAATAAGTGATAAAAACATCTAAATGGTCACTACAAACTTAATTAGCTACTTTTTGCCAGCCCTCTCTCCTGGCTTTTGTACATTTTAGGTGAAAACTTGTAATTAAGTTTTCAAATTCAGCATGTCCTTTAAGCAATAACTCTTGCTCTGCTGCAGAGTAAAACTGAGCACGCTCTTTGGACACGGTGAGCAGCCAATAGCAGCGTTGCTGATCAATGTTTCTACTATCGATACATATCCCCTTTTAACCCAGCGCATGCACGCGCAATTATCTCAGATAACTCAATCCAGCTATACTAATCATAAACAACAGGAGTGTTCGAAGAACCTAATTAGCCGGATCATGATTAGCAGGATGATATCATCTTGGATGTCTCATTTGATCTCGGATGTTTTAAGCAACGTACGAAGAACGAGCCCCAGGTTTGTGTTGGTCAATGGCGCAGTCTAAGTTTCCTCAAAATAGCAACGCGCCAACAATGTGCCTAAACACACCTCGTTTTCAGACCAGCACGCACATGGGCGCACAAATGGCCGCAAATGCATTAGCTATTTAAACAACGTGGAGCAGCACGTGAAAATGATAACTGCGTCAGGCTGAAACTAGCAAAAAACACTTACGTCGCGCCAGGCACTGCATTGCACTTGGTTTATGATAGGGCCCTTAAAGTAGTGTATTTAGCTTATAGTACAAACAAATGGTTTTGCGAATCAAGACTCAATTTTATTGTCTAGTACTATAATACCTGTGCAGCATCTTACTTCATATTCAAAGGTATGTACAATCACCATACGTTCCCATTACCTGGGAAGTATGTGAACTGGAACACAGCCACACATTAACATACTTTTCAATCACTGGTCATATAATATCTGTGGCTTCCTCGCAGAGGTTACCCAGAGGCAGATGCGTGTCACAGCTGTGCTGCGGGATGTGCTTCGTGTCACAGGGAAGCCAGTGATTGTCTGAGCTGTGAGGAAGACTACCTGCGTCTCAAACACACCTGTGTGCGTCACTGCCCCTCCAGGCACTTCGTAAAGGATGGAGTATGTGAGCTCTGTCCGAACAGTTGTGCCGAGTGTGACCAAACGGGCAAATGCACTGGTGAGGTTCTCAACATTATTCACCACAGATTGATATTTTTTATTTTATAATAATAACCTCTAAACTGTAGCGTGTACTGTTGTCCAAGGTGAGTAATTCCCTACACGGCTACACTACCGGTCAACAGTTTGGAATAATTATGATTTTTTTAAAGAATTATCTTTAAATTTTAAATTGTAATGATATTTCATAATGGTACTGTTTTACTGTATTCTTGATCAAATAAATGCAGCCGTGGTGAGCATGAGAGACGTTCGTTTTTCTTCTCTTTTTAGTTGTCGAGCAATGACGTTTGGCACTTCCTCTCTCAAACTTCTTTATCTTTCTCCTGCTTTTCAGAGTGTGTACAGCACTTCTTCCTACATGAGGATCAGTGTAATGTTGACTGTCCCAAGGGGTACTTTACAGATGTAGAGCGGAAGCAGTGTATGTCTTGTCACAGTGATTGTTCAACATGTAACGGACCTGATGAAGATGACTGCACCTCCTGCAAGGCCGGGATTTTGACGACTTATGTACGTTACAACGGAAAGTGCCTGTTCCGCTGCCAATCAGGAACATACCTGGAAGGAGCAGAGTGTCGAGGTATAATACTTATTCTCCTTTATTTATGGGTTTATTGCATCAAATTGACAAGATCGTGTTGGACAGGAAGGAGATGCATGTGCCATGCTGCGAAACCAGTTTTGAAATGGTTTTATAAGGTCTAAAGAAAATTGTTGTTATATTTTGACTCTTTCTTTATCAACTTGTGTTCAGTTGATCTTGTGTGTGTAAGAAGGGAACATTGAGAAATATTGTGAGTGTATGAAATTACCTGATGCAATAATATATGCAATTTAATGTTGGTGTTGAGTGAGTTGAGTGAGTTGAGTGAGTTGAGTGAGTTGAGTGAGTTGAGTGAGTTGAGTGAGTTGAGTGAGTTGAGTGAGTTGAGTGAGTTGAGTGAGGTGAACAGCGAACAGCTCATGCTATCATGATAGTCATACCATATCTGTTTGCTGACATCAAACATGTCTGTTTTTTAGAATGTGACAAGTCCTGCCTGACGTGCTCAGGTCCTCACCCGTCCTCGTGCCTCACCTGCAGAGCGAACATGAGGATAGATGTTAACGGGCACTGCGAGTTCTTCAGCGACTGCTCTCTGAGCACATTCATGGGTGAGGACGGGCAGTGCCAGTCGTGCCACAAGAGCTGTCTCCGCTGTTCGGGCGCGAGCAAAGAGCAGTGCCTCAGCTGCAACCCCAATACCTTCCTGCTCAGTAAGAACTCACTTAAACACAAGATTTCATTTTCCAGTGTGGAAATACACTTACTTCTCTAAAATAATTATCACACTATTAATGTTAAAATCTAAGTAACAAAAACTAAACTGAAATCTGAAATTAGTTTTAGTAAAAAATGTAAGATAAATAAGCTTCACAAATGCTGTCACTTACAAGTTCAAAATACAAGATGTCTGAAGAGCTGCACTGAGTAATATTTATAGAAATGCAAAGTTTACCATTATACATGCTCAATGTAATATGTTGTACACATTATTTTGGTCATTTGTCAGATCAAACGTGTGTGTCCTCGTGTCCCGGTGGTTACTATGTAGATGAGGACAAGCAAGAGTGCGTTCAGTGCCACGTGAACTGTGCGTCATGCAGTGGACATCACAGTAATGACTGTGTAACCTGTAAACCAGGCCTGCTTCTGCTCGGACACAGCTGCTTCACCTCCTGCCCTCCAAGGTATGATATAAATAATTATTTATTAAGAAAAATTTTCTTTTGAAGGTCTCCAAAAATAGATTTACATGCATCCAAGTTCAAAAACCACTTTCTTATAATATAGGAGGTGAGGTGCATCACCTCATTTCTTAAAGAGTCTGAAAACGGTTTGTTTGAAGATTCAGTCTCTCTAAACCCCTCCTTTCAGTGAGACTGCTCTGCTCTGATTGGTCAGACTGTCCAGTCTGTTGTGATTGGTCTACAGCTTACAGCGTGTGTCGGAAATTAAACGCCTATTACCATATCAGAATTTCAGCTCCAAAGGCTTCCACAGCGCTTGATACACAGTGATAAGAACAGTAACTATGTAGCTGTTTTTTCCAAAACAATTCCAGCGCGAATCCGAGTGAAATGCATGCAAAGTGGATTCCCAGCGCAAAAAACAGCTTCTTCGAGACATTTCAACAACACGAACCAAACTCTTCCAGGCCTAAAGCTACAACTACTGTGTTTGAGGGCTGGTCAAAGTAGACGTTGCTCACGGGCAGCCAATGACGAGCATGGGCTGGCATTATGCAAATTTGTTACATTGTTATATAGGTATGTAAAAGGGAGTGAGACTGCAATTGCTAATGACTCATTTCAGCAGTTCAGAATAGATTCTTTATTTTAGGAAACACTAACTTTATTTGTTGTGCACTTTGAACTTTAAAACTTTGCAGACCTTTTACATTCACAAACAGCTATACACTCACCTAAAGTATTATTAGGAACACCTGTTCAATTTCTCATTAATGCAATTATCTAATCAACCAATCACATGGCAGTTGCCTCAATGCATTTAGGGGTGTGGTCCTGGTCAAGACAATCTCCTGAACTCCAAACTGAATGTCAGAATGGAAAAGAAAGGTGATTTAAGCAATTTTGAGCGTGGCATGGTTGTTGGTGTCAGACGGGCCGGTCTGAGTATTTCACAATCTGCTCAGTTACTGGGATTTTCACACACAACCATTTCTAGAGTTTACAAAGAATGGTGTGAAAAGGTAAAAACATCCAGTATGCGGCAGTCCTGTGGGCGAAAATGCCTTGTTGATGCTAGAGGTCAGAGGAGAATGGGCCAACTGATTCAAGCTGATAGAAGAGCAACTTTGACTGAAATAACCACTCGTTACAACCGAGGTATGCAGCAAAGCATTTTTGAAGCCACAACACGCACACCCTTGAGGCGGATGGGCTACAACAGCAGAAGACCCCACCGGGTACCACTGCTCTCCACTACAAATATGAAAAAGAGGCTACAATTTGAAAGAGCCCACCAAAATTGGACAGTTGAAGACTGGAAAAATGTTGCCTGGTCTGATGAGTCTCGATTTCTGTTGAGAAATTCAGATGGTAGAGTCAGAATTTGGCGTAAACAGAATGAGAACATGGATCCATCATGTCTTGTTACCACTGTGCAGGCTGGTGGTGGTGGTGTAATGGTGTGGGGAATGTTTTCTTGGCACACTTTAGGCCCCTTAGTGCCAATTGGGCATTGTTTAAATGCTACGGCCTGCCTGAGCATTGTTTCTGACCATGTCCATCCTTTTATGGCCACCATGTACCCATCCTCTGATGGCTACTTCCAGCAGGATAATGCACCATGTCACAAAGCTCGAATCATTTCAAATTGGTTTCTTGAACATGACAATGAGTTCACTGTACTAAAATGGCCCCCACAGTCACCAGATCTCAACCCAATAGAGCATCTTTGGGATGTGGTGGAACGGGAGCTTCGTGCCCTGGATGTGCATCCCACAAATCTCCATCAACTGCAAGATGCTATCCTATCAATATGGGCCAACATTTCTAAAGAATGCTTTCAGCACCTTGTTGAATCAATGCCACGTAGAATTAATGCAGTTCTGAAGGCGAAAGGGGGTCAAACACAGAATTAGGATGGTGTTCCTAATAATCCTTTAGGTGAGTGTATTACACACTGCATGAAAGGTATTATTCAAAAAAGCATAATAGGGGCACTTTAAAATTAAATCACATTCAGTGCAATGTGTGTGCTTCAACTCCTTCGCCTCTAGGGGAAGCACATATGGGCATCATTGTCTTGCTTTTTTTACTGAGCTTAAATTACATATATATATATATATATATGATATAGCACAAGAAAAGCACTCATGTAATTTGTTTGCATTTGTATTGCAATGAAATTCAGACATTTTTAAATGTGATTTAAGCATCCAAACACCGGTTAATAGCATCTTTGTTCTATATTGTTTTTCTACTAAAATTTGTCAGTTAAAACATTTAGATCACAACAACGGGTCACGGAAGTTACATACTTTCCTCTGTGTTTAGAACATTGGAGATTCAAAAGCAACAATTGGGGTGTTCCAGAATCTGCCGTCATTACAATCCTGCACTCATGTCATTGTGCGCTTGTGTAAAGCAGTCTTGGGAGGACTGTCTCTCTAATTAGTATGCTGTATGTCACTTTGGATGAAAAGCTCCAGCTAAATGAGAAGCTACTGACATTCCTTCCAATTCCTTCCTTCCTAAATGAGCCATTAGGAGTTGAAATACTAGGCATTTATAATGTTACAAAATATTTCTATTTCAAGTAAATGCTGTTATTTTAAACTTTCTATTCATCAAATAATCATGAAAATATATATTACTTTTCCACGATGTTAAGCAACAACTGTTTTTAACAATGATAATAATATCTGTGTATGTGTGTGTGTAATTTCCATTACACGAGAGTAGATGTTAAAACTTAATGCTGATTTGTACTCGGCTTTCGCCATGATAAGCAAAACTAAGACGTAGCTTTACAGTAAACTATGCTTCTCCATCCATTTACGCTTCTTTCCATATGGTGGTGTGACTCCCCTTCTGTCCGGCGTTAACGACTGCAGTGTACTTGGCGCATCAGCACACACGACGGCTGCAACTACGGTGTGGTCTCCCTAGTGGACCAGCACGACAACCGTCTGGATTGAACCGAGTAGGGGACATCTCTAGGGTCTTCAAGTGGGCACCTTCCGTCCTCAGTGTTTCGTCGACTAGCCCACGACACCTCAAGAGGGCTCGACAGTGACTCTGGCGTCCCAGAGTCACCCCCCTCCGTCCCCCACTCAACTCAGCCCAGCTTACTGACCTCTACATCCCTCCTGCTGCTGAGACCTAACCACAATCTCTCCGCAACCCAACCATACGCGCCAACCCGTTTGACTAAGCCTATCGAGCGCCACTGGTGCGTTAATGCAGTTTCAGTGGCAACGGTTCCGTATGGCATACCACCTACCGCAAAACACAATATCTGCCCAACCACCCGTCATTCACGCAATATACACAGGAACGAAATATATATATATATACAGTTCTTCTCGAAATTATTTAACCCCTATTGCAAATGAGTTTATTGGCAAAATGTACAGACTTTCAGTTATTTGCAATGAACAAATCATACAAAAGTAATTAAACAGCTCAACACAACAAATGTTTCAAGTGGTTTCCCCAAATTCAACTGAAAATGCAACTTTTAATGACTTCTGCTGTCGCAAAATTATTCAACCTCTTCATGGCAATCTTCTTTAGTACTTAGTAGAACGCCCTTTTGCTGTTATGACCTGCTGCAAACGAGATGTATAACCAGACACCAGCTTCTGGCTGCGTTTCTGAGAGATCTTAGCCCATTCCTCATGAGCAATGGCCTCCAGTTCAGTAATATTCTTGGGTTTGAGTGCTGCAACCACCTTCAAATCCCACCAGAGATTTTCTATGGGGTTCAAGTCGACTGATGGCCACTGTAGAATCTTCCAGGACTTCCTCTGCAACCAAGCCGGAATTCAAGGTATGCTTAGGATCATTGTCTATTTGGAAGGTCCAATGATGCCCAAGCTTCAGCTTCATTGACGGCATGACGTTTTCTCCTAGGATTTCCTGATATACAAAATGAATCCATCTTGCCTTCCACACGCTATAGGTTTCCATTTCCAGAGGATGAAAAGCAGCCGCAGAGCATCAACGAGCCGCCACCACCACCATGCTTAACTGCAGACGAGTGTTCTTTTCAGCAAGAGCCGACTTTTCTTGTGCTTTTGGGTCAGTAGTGGTGTACGTCTTGGAGTTCTTGGCATGGAAACGGCATTAGTTTAGTACGCACCTTACTGTGCAAGCTGAAACATCAGTGCCTGTTGCCACCAAGTCTTGCTGCAGGTCTTCACATTCGTTCAAGGGTTTTTCTGAACCTGCCTTCTCAGAAATCTCGTTGCAGCCGTTGATAGCTTCCTTTTTCTGCCTAGTAGAGGTAGTGTAACCACCTTTAACTTTGAACTTGTGAACTATGCTTCCAATGGTGTCTCTATGAACATTTAGTGCCTTCACTATCTTTTTGTATAGTGTTCCTTGTTTGTTAAGGGCGAAAATATATTCTCTTAACTTGTTGGACCATTATTGGACCATTCTTATTTCTAACATGCTGTCAAACGTGACACTCAACAAACCTACCCAGTTCCGGTATTATGGCTCAAGCACACTAATGAAGCACAATTGCAACTAATGAAGCCCTTGATTAGTTCCATCAGGTGTGCTTGAGACAACACCTGTTTTGCAGATTTATGCTGTTGTAAAGGATTTTATTCAGGGGGTTGAATCATTTTGAGACTGCAGAGGTCATTAAAAGAGGTTGCACAATTTAGATTACAACTGTGTATATATGTATATTTATACACTTACAGGCCCCCAAATTTTGAAATGTAAATAACAAAATGACAATAGCATTAGCATAAATAAACGGTTACTTCACCCACAATACACCTTATTCACAGCAGTTCCATCTTTAATTTTTAACAGTAATGAAAGCGAGGCTGTGAGGGATAGTCATAAATATCTTCAATGGCTTGTACTGCTATTTAGTGTGTTTTTGGATTGTTCTGCTCACGTAACACTGCAAAAAAGTAGAGACAAAATGAAAAATTAAGAGGTTTTTACAGTGGATGCCACTTGAAAATATCGTAAGGTTATCCCTGACTGCCTCGCTTTCACACCTGTCATGCCGCTGCTCTGAATAAGCTCTATTCCTCCATTCCTCACCATCATGAGATATTTTAAAATCTTCCACATGAAGAAAGTGGGTTTGGAACAACAGGGGGTGAATAAATGACAGCAGCATGTTCAATTTTCTACTTAAACTATATAATAGAGTAGATTGTTGAAAGGCCATAAATGGGCACAGTGGATCCTCTGAGGGGTTTTCCATGTGTCATAAGACTCACATTAACAGTGCTGTTATCACCATCACTGCTCACCAGAGCATGTAATCCTGTTCTAACTGAAACAAATATTTTACTGTTTCAGTTTGTTGGAATATTTTTCTAAATGGCAACATACTGCATCCATTTTGTACAGCAAGATGTCCCGTAACTGCCAGAGAGGTTTTCTACTCCACTTTCTGGAGGATTTTAATAGATGCTGCTTGAAAAGGTTGAATTGGTATAATCTGGGTCATTTGTCTCATTTTTGTCCTCCAATGATATTTGTACTGTTGTCAGTAGCTAATCGTTTTTTTATTTACAAGATGGTGACATTATCCTATTCTAATGTGCGTTGATGGGAAAAGAGGGAAACTGCAAAATGATACGTGAAACATGATTGTCCTCCTCTCTCGATTGCTCACTGCTCGATTGCTTTCACCTGCTCGATTGCTTTTGTCCGCCTCGCTGCCTGCTGTGTGAGCTGCGAGTTTGTTTGCGTCGTGGCTGTCTAAGCCTCGTATTAGCTTCGTATTTCCTTCTGTTTTTCCGTATTTCTCTCTTTTATTCTGTTCTGAACCATCATTTAACTCATAATTACAACTCGGACTGTTGGCCGGGCGCGTCTCAAGCCATTATACGGCTGGAACCGCAAATACGGTTGGAACATTGTTTGCTGGTCGTAGAGCGAGACATCGCTTCACTGCTGCTCGCCCTGCGATCGACTGCTTTTGTCAGCCTCGTTTGTTGGTCATAGAGCGAGACATCGCTTCACTGCTGCTCGCCCTGCGATCGACTGCTTTTGTCAGCCTCGTTTGTTGGTCATAGAGCGAGACATCGCTTCACTGCTGCTCGCCCTGCGATCGACTGCTTTTGTCAGCCTCGTTTGTTGGTCGTAGAGCGAGACATCGCTTCACTGCTGCTCGCCCTGCGATCGACTGCTTTTGTCAGCCTCGTTTGTTGGTCGTAGAGCGAGACATCGCTTCACTGCTGCTCGCCCTGCGATCGACTGCTTTTGTCAGCCTCGTTGCCTGCTGTGAGTTTGTTTGTTTGCGTGCATGCATTTTTTACGACAGCCACGTTTGCGTCGTGGCTGTCTAAGCCTCGTATTAGGTCGTATTTATTTCTGTTTCTCCGTATTTCTTTCTTTTATTCTGTTTTATTCTGTTTTGTTAAAATGGCGAATATATCAGGTGTATGTTATCTACCTTTTGGTGCAGATGAGAACAAATCTGATTTGCTCGCGGTGCAGTCTGAATTAGAAGCTGTAGAAAAGCAGATCCGTGACCTTCTAGAGAGACAAGCTGAGCTGAGAGACCGGCGTTTAGCTCTTGAAACATCACGCGCTGATGCACACGGATCAGTGATTAACGTTAGTAACCCGCTGACGCCGACCTCGTCTACTCCGTGCGTTTCTCAGCATTGGTCCCGAGCGTCCAGGTCACGATCAGCCATGGTTTCATTCACTCCGGCTCCAACACACCACCACGAAGCCTGGGTGGTTCCGCGGAAGCCGCGAGCCAGGACAAGAGTCTTTTCGCCCCTCCCGGTGTTCGAGATCTCCACTCAGAACCGCTTCTCCCCTCTTCGTGAAATGGAACGCGATGCTGTGATCATCGGCGATTCCACCGTCCGACACGTCCACGCTACGTTAGGTAAAAGTAAGGTGCACAGTCACTGCTTTCCTGGTGCTCGTGTTCTCGATATCACTGCGCGGGTAACTGAGATCTTGAACGGTGACGAGCGCGTCGGAGCTGTGGTGCTGCACGTGGGATCTAACGACACTAGGCTGCGACAGACGGAGGTTCTGAAGAAAGACTTCAGGAGCCTTATCGATACGGTACGCAGCACATCGCCTGAAACATCGATTATTGTGTCTGGACCGCTTCCTACGTACCGACGAGGGCATGAAAAGTTCAGTAGATTATTCGCGCTAAATGAATGGTTATTGTCATGGTGCAATGAGCAGAAACTGCTCTTTGTAAATAATTGGAATCTGTTTTGGGAGCGACCAAGGCTCTTCCGCGCTGATGGCTTACACCCAAGTAGAATCGGGGCAGATCTTCTGTCGGATAACATCTCCAAGATGTTAAATACCGTTTGACTAGTATCCAAAAATCCAAATCTCAGTCTCTACTGCACCAATTTAATTGATATTAATACTAGTGTAGAACATTGCATAGAAACTGTGTCTATTCCTCGTTTACTAAGATCAAATAATAAATCTACTGCGGGATCTAGAAAAAATCTAATTGTTATTAAAACAAATAATCTCGCTATTAGTGAACAAAAACAATTTCTAAAGCTAGGTCTTCTAAACATTAGATCGCTCACACCGAAGGCGGTTATTGTAAATCAAATGGTCACAGATAATAATTTTGATGTTCTGTGCCTTACTGAAACTTGGCTTAAAGCAAATGATTATTTCGGTCTAAATGAGTCTACTCCGCCAGGATACTGTTATAAGCATGAGCCCCGTCTGATCGGTCGTGGCGGCGGTGTTGCAACAATCTACAGAGATATCCTTAATGTTACTCAGAAAACTCGTCATAGGTTTAATTCGTTTGAAGTACTTGTACTAAATGTTACGCTCTTAGATGTAAGAAAAAAATCCCTATTATCTCTAGCATTGGCTACCGTATATAGACCTCCAGGGCCTTACGCCGATTTCCTAAAAGAGTTTGCTGACTTTCTATCAGATCTTTTGGTCAACGTCGATAAAGCATTAATTGTTGGAGATTTTAACATACACGTAGATAATTTAAATGATGCGTTAGGGGCTGCGTTTACAGATTTATTAAACTCCTTCGGGGTCAAGCAAAACGTCACCGGACCAACTCATCGTCTTAATCATACACTCGATTTAATTATATCATATGGAACCGATCCAACCGATATAGATATCATTCCACAAAGTGATGATGTCACTGACCATTACATGGTAACTTGCATATTAAGTACTGCTGTAATATGTCATGCTGCGCCACGTTATCGACCAGGTAGAACAATTCTTCCATCCACCATAGATCATTTCTCAAATAGCTTATCTGATCTGTCTCAGCTGCTGCCTGAACCCAAACAAACAG
This sequence comes from Tiaroga cobitis, assembly GCA_030578255.1. Lineage (NCBI taxonomy): Eukaryota > Metazoa > Chordata > Actinopteri > Cypriniformes > Leuciscidae > Tiaroga > Tiaroga cobitis. The sequence goes on from CM060598.1 coordinate 15,342,901, forward strand.
ATGAACTAGATGAACTAACTAGCACTATGAGCACCATTCTCTCTAGAACATTGGATATTGTTGCACCCATTAAATTAAAAAAGGTCAGAGAAAAAAGTATAGCACCATGGTACAATAATACTACGTATGTTTTAAAGAGAGAAACCCGTAATTTAGAGCGTAAATGGAAAAAAACTAATTTAGAGGTCTTTAGAATCGCGTGGAAAGACAGTATGTCACGTTATAAAAAGGCCCTTAAAACGGCCAGGGCTGAGCACCTCAGCAAATTAGTAGAAAACAACCGAAATAATCCAAGGTTTTTATTTAGTACCGTGGCTAGACTAACAAATAAACAGATGTCGTCTGAACAAAATACCTCGTTACAGTTTAGTAGTAATGATTTCATGAACTTCAGAATCAAAATCGTAAACGTTCAATCTTTACTCGCGCCTTATAATTCAGCCGCAATTATCACCCTGCAAGAACAATTACAATGCTTTACAACCATAGAACAAAAAGAGTTAAACGTATCACTTCATCTAAAACAACAACGTGTTTATTAGATCCTATACCAACTGAACTACTGAAAGAAGTGTTACCTATAGTGGAAGAGCCTCTTCTCAATATTATTAACTCCTCTTTATCTTTAGGTCATGTTCCAAGAACGTTCAAGCTGGCTGTTATAAAACCTCTTATTAAGAAACCACATTTAGATCCAAATAACCTAGCAAATTACAGACCCATTTCGAATCTTCCATTTATGTCAAAAATATTAGAAAAAGTTGTGTCCAGTCAACTCTGCTCTTTCTTGCAAGAAAACGACATCTATGAAAAGTTTCAGTCTGGATTCAGGCCACATCATAGCACTGAAACTGCGCTTGTTAGAATCACAAATGATTTACTTTTAGCTTCGGACCAAGGCTGTATCTCAGTACTAGTTTTACTTGATCTTAGTGCTGCGTTCGACACTATAGATCACACAATACTCTTAGATCGACTACAAAATTACACTGGTGTTCAAGGACAAGCATTAAGCTGGTTCAGGTCATACTTATCTGACCGCTACCATTTCGTCTACTTAAATGGAGAAAAATCGATCATAACTTCGGCAAACTATGGAGTGCCGCAGGGATCTGTGTTAGGCCCTTTATTATTCTCAATATATATGCTGCCACTTGGTAATATTCTAAGGAAACATGGAATTAGTTTCCATTGTTATGCTGATGACACTCAAATATATATTTCATCACGGCCAGATGAATACGCTAAATTATCCAAATTGACAGATTGTGTTAAAGATATAAAAGATTGGATGACGCGTAATTTTCTTTTATTAAATCCAGACAAGACAGAGGTAATACTTATCGGTTGTAAAAACCGTCCACAAAACCTTTCACAGCACGACTTTAACATAGTAGGATGCCCTGTTACTTTATCCGCTACAGTAAAAGACCTGGGTGTTACATTAGACTGCAACTTGTCTTTTGAAAAGCATATTTCATATGTTACAAAAACAGCCTTTTTCCACCTTAGAAACATTGCTAAGCTACGTAACATGCTATCAGTCTCTGATGCAGAAAAGTTAGTTCATGCATTCATGACCTCGAGACTAGATTACTGTAATGCTTTATTAGCTGGTTGTCCTGCATCTTCAATAAACAAGCTACAGTTAGTCCAAAATGCAGCCGCTAGAGTTCTTACTAGATCAAGAAAATATGATCATATAACACCGATTTTATCATCACTTCATTGGTTACCTATAAAGTTCCGTATTAATTACAAGGTATTGCTTTTGACTTATAAAGCTCTAAATGGTTTAGCTCCAGTTTATTTAACGGATCTTCTATCGCCCTACAATCCATCGCGCTCTTTAAGATCACTAAATTCGAGGCTTCTGGTCATTCCTATCCAGATCCACCAAAGGAGGCAGAGCATTTTCACATTTAGCTCCGAAGCTCTGGAATAGCCTTCCTGATATTGTTCGTTGCTCAGACTCGCTCTCACAGTTTAAAACTAGACTGAAGACGCATCTATTTAGCCAGGCATTCATATAAATTTTTTATCTTACAGTTACTGTAAATTCGGCCACTAGTTCATAAACGCCAGAGGAGAACTGGCCCCCGACTGAGCCTGGGTTCTCCCAAGGTTTTTTTTTCTCCATTGGGTCATCTGATGGTGTGTTTGGACACCTTTAGGTCACTGGATGGAGTTTTTCAGTTCCTTGCCACTGTTGCCTTTGGCTTGCTCAGTTGGGGATATTCAAATTAATTAACCAATCATACCATTGATCAGCTCTACCAAACTTGAATGTCTTTTTTTCCAGTAATAAACAAACATTGTTAAGTTGTTTTGATTGATACTGTGAAGCAGCTTTGATACAATCTGTATTGTGAAAAGAGCTATATAAATATATTTGACTTGACTTGACTTGACATGAAATAGCAAAAGTAGCTATAGGCAAAGGAGAAATCTATAGTTTAGGATTCATTATACAGAAACATTTGCCACAATTGATCAGAATCAGTTATTTTAAAATGCTGTGTAATAATAATGCTAACCGACTTGCTTTTGATGCAACTACAAATTTAAACGTTTTGTGATTTGATTAATTCCCAAAATAAATAAAAAGCATTATTCTATAACCCATATATGTATTTCCCCTGCAGTTTCTTTGTAAATGCCACCGGCAGAGCATGTCAAGCGTGCGACCACACATGTGAGGAATGCCTAGGAAGCAGCAGTTTCTGTCTCAGTTGTAGAGAAGGATACTTTTTGTTGAGAAAGTCCGGACAATGTCTCCATACTTGCCCATCGAAATATTTCCTTCACTCTTTGGACAGAGAGTGCAAAAGATGCCACTCCACCTGTAAAACATGCAAGGGTAAGACTCATCACATGACTAACCCTCTACGTTGTTTGTCGCAGTGTTGTTCTTATATTCATCATTCATCAGTTGCAATAAAGCGAGTACATATCAAACGATCTGTAACAGACAAAGCAATAATAACACATGGTAAAAACATTGTTACTCGCACTCGATCTTGCGTCGAACTGTGTCTCGTTTATAAACGAACCTGCAGTAAAATGAAGCTAACTACCGAACAATGCCTATCTGACGCGATCTGGAACATTGTTCAAATATAAAGTTCATCCTTGTTTTCTTAATGTTGGGATCGCAAGAAAGGCAATTCAAAGATTGCATATAAAAATTGAGAGTGAAGATATGATTTGTGTACCGCAACATGATTGAACTAGTCTGTGGTGTCATGTGATCAGCAGGCTCTGGGGCGATCTCCTGTACATCATGTTATGACGGTTATAAAATGTTTGGAGGAATCTGCTCATCTAGATGTCTAACCGGAGATTATCCCATTCCTGTGGTAAATGTTTTTAAAATACATTTTTAACAAATCAGTAATGTACTAATCTGACTATACTGTGTGTATACATTCAATGTGGCACCAACACCTTTTGAAATGTAATTTTGTTTAATTTTGTAAGTTTGTTTATCTTTTATTCACTTCTTAGGCATTCAAACGTACACTAAATGGTTAATAGTTAAATGTGTGGACACACCCCTTTCTTGTTAATGGATTTGGGCAGATACTTTATTCTAGACCAATCTTCTTTTTAACATTCTTTGTGTTTTGCACAGAGTAACACATGTGGAACATGTGACCCATCCTGCACTGAATGTAAAGGCCCGGGACCCTACAACTGCACCTGGTGCCCTGTTCTTCAGCGCCTCTCGGAGGATGGGAGGTGTCTTCCCTGCTGTGGAGAGAAAACATTCATGGATTCCTCAAGAATCCACTCGGAATGCTGCCAGTGCCATGAACTGAATGGTACAAGCTCGAAATTAATTGATTATTGATTATATGCTTCATAGTGATTTAGTTTTTACTGACATATTTAACGTAATATATATATATATATATATATATATATATATATATATATATATATTATAAACTTCTAAACTGAAATATTTAACATATTTAATCTTGAATTTCATGTTATTTTTGTTTATTTTTATATTTCTATTTAGCTCTAATCTTTGTCAGTTTTAGCACTTCAACTTTAGCGTATTTCATTTAGTTGACAAGGCAACATTCCACTTTATATTTTATTTCAAATCATATTTTAATTGTTTTAGTTAACAATAATAACACTGATATTTAAACTGCTTTACGGATAAGATAATGATTTTATATTAATATTTACTGAATAACTGATGAAATTGACAACAAAAATATAAGCTCACACTTCTGCTCATAAACCCCAACACAACTTAATGGACTTCTATTGTAAGTGCAGGGTTTTTAAATTGAAATGTAATGAAAACATGCCATCAGTGTTGGGTAAGTTACTTTAAAAAAGTAATTAATAATTACTATTTTAACAGTGTTATTAGATTACTGTACTAATTACTCTTTCTAAAAAGTAGTGCATTACTACTTACTTTCTAAATCCCATATTGGATAGAATTGAAACTGACTCTTTCAAATAAATAATAATATAAAATTTGATAAATTATTCTTGTACTGAATAAAGTATTCAAAGGGAGAAGGCTACATTAAAAACATACATTTTAACATTAGACATTAAATTTTGATGTTAAATCCACCATTGATTTATTAAGAATTGTTTTAGTCTACACAGTATTTACATCAGACGTAACTAATCAAATTACAGAAACATTAAGAGTAATCCCTTACTTTACTTTTCAAGGGAAAAGTAATTATTTACCGTAATGTGTTACTTATTAATGCATTACACCCAACACTCCATGCCATCAATATCAATCTGTAAGATTCACATAATAACGCCTTGAGCTTTTAATGTGAAGCCATTGTATTCGAGGAACAATTGAATACTCCCGCAGTCCTAAATGTGACCTTTAACTTTTCTCTTTTCTCAGATGAATGCATTGTCGCGCTGAACTACAACCTTTTCACCAACGATCCAGAGACTTTGGGTTATCCTGGCCTTGTTGTTTTCACTTTCATATTTGTGTTGCTGAGCTTGTGGCTTGCCATTTTTCTCTTCCTGCATTTTTGGCCGAGGTTCACCATGAAGCCCATCATCAAATCAAATGGCTATGCCAAAATCTCAGACGGCCCGTTCACCTCTGCAACCCTCAAAGACAGCATAAAGGCGGAGTACTGCGATAAAAACGAATGCCAGGAGGATGAAGAGGAGGTGGACGAGGATATCGTTTACATGGGGAGGGACGGGATAGTGTATCGGAAGTTTAAATACAGCATGTTGGAGGGGGAAGAGGAAGAGGAGGAGGAGGTGGAGCTGGAATATGATGATGAGATGTATATTATCACATAAAACATAAAAAGTGTGCTTACTTTCTTTGAAATGTGCATAACAATACTTTATTTATTAATATTTTGACATGCAGAAACCCACTAAATTTCATCAATCAACCATTTAAGAAATTGTTTACCCAAATATCACAATTTTGACATCATTTATTCACCATGATGTTGTTCTAAAAAGACTTGTGGCCATTTCTTCTGTTCTGTGAAACACAAAAGAAGATATTTGGTAGAATGTACAAGCTCTTACTAGCTAACAGGGAACGTTCTCAGAACTTTGGCAAGGTTCTCTCAAAGTTCAGAACAAATGTTCTTCTAATGATGTTAATAGAACGCTCGGTCAGAGTTATCTGGTCTTTTTCCATGGTGACTTGCATGAATTTTCAGTATATTTCGATTTGGATTAATGGATTTTTTAAATACTTTGTTCCTTAAGGTTCACTTATGTTAACCTGTTAAGCTTCAAGCCCATTTTTGAAAAATCCCCAGATATGGCATTCCCAAACTGAAACAGATACAGTTCATGAACCCTTTGTACTAAAAGCACAAGTAAGATCTCATTTGAAAGCTGACACCTGGAAGTTTATTGTAAATGTAGAATTAATTATTGTCATAATGAAAAAAAATAGTTATAAATAGCTTCAAAGTTTTGTAAAGTTATTATACATTTATTTTTATGAAACATCTTCATGAAAATAAAATTGAAGTTGGCCCTGGAGCAATCTAGAAATGCACTGCAGCTAAAGCCACATGTCTGGCCATGTTATATTTAAAATCTGAAGATGATAAGTCTAAAACTCTGTATTTAGTTCAATGTTTTTCAAGATCATGTCATATGACTTTATTTTGATTAGACTGGTGTTTATTGTCATCTTATAAGCATCTATTCAGTCTATTGCCTCTATTGTTTTGTGATGCAAAAACGAGCCCCATTCAGTCTCAGTCTCCCCTGCACATATTCACACCTCTCCAGCCTGTTTATTGCTCTAAATATGCTTTTCTTTTGTCTGCATTATAATCACTAACGACTAGCAATTCACACTGTTTCAATCCCTCATTTATTTTATAAAAGTTCTCACTTCACAGTGAAACTGTATCAAATGCCCTTTTTGAAAAACGAAACCGTTCAGTAAGCATTCTTATTTAGAAAAAAATCATAAAAATTACACCGAAGTTAGGTAGCAGGTGCTCAGTACTAGCTAGCATGTTAGCTTAGCACACCATCAATACACGACAATTTATGAGAATAAAACTATGTTTGTGCTCAACTTACTTTATAGCGCAAGTCGAGTGTTTTAAATAACTTTCTGTAATCTGATTTGGCTTCAGATAAAAAAATCAGATAGAAAATATATTATTTTATTGTATTCTGCACAATTTGAAAGTCTATTTCGATTAGCATTACATTATGCATATAATCTATTATTATGAAAATACCTGACATGACTCGAAGAACACAGGTAAATCAAATATCATTGCAATCATGTTTATTGTCTTCAAAACATCTTTATCTGCACTTTACAGCGATCTCGGATAGCTTTGTTGTGCCAGGACTTCCTGAATGTCACATGATTATAGTTCTTCTTCATGTGATCCATATATGGACTTTACTGTTCAAACAGCGCCCCAGACCGTTAGTATGAATTGATAACACAGTACATCAGAGTATACAGCGCTCAAAATGATTACATCGACGCATTTGGGTATAAATTCAATAAATATTATTCCTGTCTATAGAAGTCTGATGTAAACCTATGAGAATCTATCAATATTTCTCCAAATCTGCACATGTTTGAGCTAAAAGCCCTGAGGGACGTTGTTTTGTCAAGAGCTGTCATGACGATCGCACGGGAGTTTTTTTCTGAATGAGACCGGCTGACGCTCATAATTCATATTAAAGGTAACGACTCATTTTTTAATTTCATAACTCCTGACACAAATTAAGACATAACTGTCACTATAAGTTTCACAGAATACAATAGTGGTCAAATACTGAAACTTGAGTCTTATATCTTTTTAATGATGTATAGTTTGTCAAGGTAATAACATTAAATCTGATAGTAACTTTGAACTATTTAAAAAAAAAAACGCTTCAGTGCGCCCGCGCTCTGGTGAAGCTTAACATAACGTTTTTTTTTTTTTGCACCAAAGAATAATATATATATATATATATATATATATTATTCTTTGGTGCAAAAAAAAAAAACGTTATTAACATAAGTGAACCTTAAGGATATATATATATATATATATATATATATCAGTAAACATCCACTGGTATGATTGGCTAATGTCACTGCAGTATCAATGCCCACTCACTATTGCACGCGAGTAAGTGTTTTGAAAACTTTATCCATATAAAACTGTAATTTAGAGACAAAGCATTATTAATTAATTTACTTTTACTTCATTTGTCCTCATGTCGCATGTCGACACACTCGGGCGCATGGAGTATGTCACAAAGGGAACGGGCATCTGAATACTGTTTCCAATCTAGTATAGACAGTGTCAGTGATTATAGTTGGTTCAGTTTGCTTTTGACTCAACACTCACATCTGGTGTAGGGATGTGTCAGCCATTCAGTTCTATGGAACCATGATGTCTTGCTCTGGAGGAAGTCATATGCAAATGTATTTGCCCGTGTGACGTCACAAATCCCACAATATCCAAACAAGCCATTTTTGGAGCTTGGTTAAATAAATGCTTTGTTTATAATGAGGTATGAAAGCATCAAACTTGCAGGATGTTTTAATAGTAAAAAGGCCAAGATTATATATCAAAAGCTCAAGGCAAATTTGATTTCTAATGTCATGACCCCTTTAAATATGCAGTGAAAAATTAATTCTAAAGGCTTGAAATGGAGCACATGTCAAGAATCATGTGGACTACTGTTTGTAAGCTTTATGGGGCTTTTTCTTCTTCTTCTCTTGACAGTCCCCGGTCCCCATCTACTCTTATGGAAGAAAGCCGCTTGGATGGTGCAAATGCAAATACAAGTTATATTAAATATCATGTGCTGGTGTCATCAGTATATGCTCAAGTCATGCCTGTTGCTTTATGATTGTAATTAAAACCTGTGAATGATTTATAGTGTAATAATGGCACTCCTTTTCAAACAATAGCTGATTATCCAGTTGATTATCTGCAATATGGCTCGTTGTTGTGGTTTATGTCAGATACGTTTGATTACTTGATTAAATCAACAGTGCTGAATATCAGCGCAGTTATATTTAGAACTGATCTTTAGACTGATGTTGCAAGCCAGAAAGTTCATGTCTTAAAAATTGCTTTCGGTGGCGAGGGGGGCGTGGTTCAGCGAGGTCTGTAGCGGGAGAGCGAGGGCGGAGCCGAGCTCGGGCCTTGCTGACGGAGTGGGGAGAGAGAGACTGCTGGGAGCTCGTGCACGCTGTCGAGAGAGAAAACGCTGGCCTGCAAGCTGTATTCAGTGGAAAGTGTTGCTGCATTTGTGACCTGAGAAGCTGTATCCAGCGGGAAGAGTACTGTTTTATATGTGATTTATTTTTGAAATATTCTGAATTAATTGTGTGAGCGTGAGTAAGCGCTGTGGGGAGAGAAAGTAACTTAATAAAGTGCACGAGCCCCAGTATTCGCCGACCCTGTGTCTCCTTCCATCACCCATTCACCGAACCAACATCCCTGTCACACATTCATTTTGCCTTTTTCCGGCAATACTTGAATAAAGCAGATCATTTTTCATTCAGAGCTGTTGTGGCTGTGCTGCGGTGTGTCACGTAACAAGCAATGACGCGTCACCATGGAAACCATTCAGTGACTAAATAACGGTTGCATTGCAAAGCTCACGCTGCAGAGTCAGACCGTTTTTTGTAATTTGTCATATGTAATTTATAACTAATATCCCAGGAAACAGAACGTTGGCACGATTGAATCATTGACATTTCAGCTCTCCTTGAACAGACAGCGACTTAATGTTTTTTTCTTTTTTGGAAACTCAGAGAAAAAAAATGTTTGTAACCACTTGTACGCCTGATTAGTTTTCATTTGATTTTTTAGTTTTTCATTTGATATTTAGTTTCTTTGCTCCTATTTGTAGATGTCTTTTGGACTGCTTCCGGTTACCGAACTTTATCGCCCGGCTTTCGACTACGCTCCCGTCTCTGCCATGTACAGAAACCGGTTTTGTTCATTAAATGTTCTTATCTGCTTTTGTTTTTTACGTTTTATTTATCATACTTAAAATAAATTGGTATATTTGTTTATTTTATTTTTTCACAAATGTATGACGTTTGTGTATTAAGTGCAATTTGATTACCATATGGAGTTTTAATAGTTGAATTAACGTAACCTTCTCTAATTTTTACTCTTCTAAGTGTACACTTGCTGGTGTTTTGTTTCTAATTTACTGTTAGGCCCATTAAATAATACTAAGGATAAACAATATTTAAAAAGAATATAAATATATATAAAATTAAAATAAATATAAAAAATAACCCCAAAATATAACAATGCTATATGGGGATATCTATAGCATATAAATTAATTTACCACGTAAATTACGTGATCCATGTATCCACGTAAATGTGTTTGCTGGTATAATCTGCCACTGGGCCGGCCCTCTGTCAAATTTTAAAACCCAGTGTGGCCCTTGAGCCAAAAAGTTTGCCCACCCCTGCCACAAACTAACCTTTCAAACCCTTGAAATGAGTGAACATTACCATTCAAAAGTTGGGTTCAGTATAGGATTAGACTTTTTCTTAAAAAAAAAAGTCGTACTTTTGAACTCAAGTGTAGCCTACATGTGACCAAGGATTAACCGGCAAGTAATCCATTAGATCAAATCCAGCTAAACTTTTTGATTGCATGGGAAACCCTTACAGAAATGTCAGCTGATATTATTGGCATTGTGTGCAATGAACAAAATAAAATTAGCCAGTTCGCTTAGCCTTGAGAATAAAAAGGTGAACAATTATTTAGCTACAGTGAGGGAAATGATACCTGAAATTAAATTGAGTCTAATCACATGATTCTGTTTGTGAAAGTAAAGCTACCCAGATGAGGAAGACTGACAAAATCATTTAAGAATAGATGTTACTATTACCAAAGAACTAGAAATGATTCATTTCTGGTTCACATTTCCCATCTCTATTATTTATGTGACATCATGAAAGAGTTACATGTGCTTTCACAATAACAGACAGCAGTAAAACACCACATAAGGCATTTTTGTTTAATGCTTACAAGTAGGTGTCAACATTGAAGGAATGCTTGGTTGTGCACTGTATGATAGTATGTTACATATCTAAGGCACTGCCCTGACCCAAAAAAAAAAAAAAACATGCACAGTACAGAACATTTAAAGCAGCAGCAGTTTATAAACATATAAAGGTCCTGTCTAGATGAGCGTCTAAACAATATTTGTGAAGATTACAGCATTAACAAAGTATCGCTTTTCCGTGCCTATATTAAGATGTGGGCACATATACCACTGTTCAGCGAATTTTCACAGGCGAAATCTAATCATTTCAATAGGAATCCACGTGATCTGAATTTCGCGCGAGGACGGAAAATTTCCTCAGATTTCGCAGCGGGTTCAAGTCGGTCAGGTGGATTCCCTTGCTTTGACCAACAGAAAGCTGATTGGTTTGAAAGTTGTGTGAGCTGTGCTTCATACATTGCTACACCATAGACAAATTAACCTTTTTTTGCCCACGGAATTTCACTAATGTGACCACACCTTTACAGAGGATTGCTGTAACGTTTCAAGCATGCATTATACAGGAAAACAACATGGAAAAACGGCTGAATCAAAAAGACATTTGTAAACCTTATGATCTAACTTGACTCTTACGGTTTGTTGAGTGTCTTAACTCCATTAAATGTTCAACCAAATGAAAAGAAAAAAGGCAGCCGTTATTTAATGTGAAGGTTTAGTACATATATACATTGTCAAAACATATTACAGAATTTCTGTACACACCAATATTTAAGACCACTGGAATCATTTCAGTACTTATGTACATCCAGATAGTGTCTTCATTCACTGTTTGTTCTGTCTGTACACTCATAGTACAACAACCTAGGCTTTAACTCTGTATCTCAACCTTGGACTTCCACCTCTCCTCACGGTTCTCTGAGAACCATAAAAAAAACATTAATTTCACCTCAAAGAGGAGGACCGCCGATTTTGACTATTGTTAAAGCGTTTTATTGATGTAAAGAGTCTTTCTTAAACAATAATGAAATTAAACTGAAGGTGGAGGCAAAATGATCACACTAAAGAGGAATATTTTTTGACTCTCACATTGCGAGAGGTCTGTGGTAAACATGGAATTCTGGGAAGGGCTCTGTGACGTTTAACCTGTGAACTGCATTGATAATACCTCAGTCATTCTAGTAACTGAAATCCTTCTTTTATACACACAGAAACCAAAGCTGATGAACTATATGAACATACATACACATATAGTGCCTACATTTGACCAAAGCATCACTTGGGGACAGACATCTTTTTACATAAATAACAAATTGCAAATGGAATAAACAGGCTTTAAATAGAGGTGATCATGAAAGTGAGTGTTACAGTCCATGGCCGTTCAAGATCTGATTGGGTGTTGTTGATACTGACGTTTTGAAGAAGTTATCCTCTTTCAGTTTCAAGTGCTCAGGCAGGTCCAGCTTTGTCTTCGCCTCTTCAATGTCACCATGAATCGCTGCTATCAACTCATCTGTGAGGAAGACACAGCAGTGAGTTAATTTAAACCGTGTGAACAAGTTTGTTTGGGTGGGTGAACAGGGTGTTGTGGCGTCAGAGATCATGTGATGTGGGAGTGATTTCAAGAGAGCAGCTCAGTGCGTCTTACCAAGCGATGTGAATCCTCTCTCAGGGCGAATGTAGCCAACCATTGCCACACTCAATATCTGACCGTAGAAATCTTCCTTAAACGTGTGGATCACATGCGTTTCCTGTCACACAGAGCGATAAATACATGATATTTGATATCAGACTCTTGTATAAATGTACTAATTATCTACGTCACTATTAACATTTAATGAATGCAAAGATATCAACCCTCTAGAAAGGTTGATATGGAAATACCATAGACTTCTTTGTGTTTTTGTAGTAAGGGTTCCAGCCGATGCTCATCACCATCTTGTGAATGTCTCCGTTATCCACACGAGCCCATCCGTAGTAGATGCCGGTGCTGATGTCAGCGGGGAGATTGTCCACAACCGACTCTGGGAAGTTTGCTAAGATCGGAATGGAAAGAAAACATTTTATTAAGAGGTGCGTTTATATATGCAACATATGCATATACACACAAGTATAAGTAGTTTAAGGGCAGAGACTGTTTTGATTATGTCATTTGAGCCACAAGTCTCTGATTGGGAAATTTTATTTGATGAAATTTTATTTGAATGTTTTTTTTTTTTTTTTTTTTTTTTTTTTTTTTTACTTCCGAACCCGACTGTTACCCTATTATGCAAAAATAATTGACTGTTCAATGTGGTGGCTCATAATCAAGCATTTTACAGATTTACGTTATAGATTACTTTGGGCAGAACTTTATCTGAAAGATAACATTCATTACAACAAGTATTTATTGGCATCGATTTTTACAACTGAACTGAATATCAAATTGTAGCGGTTTAATTCCGCGTGACATATCATAAAGCACAGACATTGTCAAATGATTATAACTTAATGCTAAAAAGTTTAAAATGCTACTTTACGATTATTTTTCACCCAAAAATGATTTACTCATATTGTAATTTTAAGCCGAATGTTGGGAATTGACGTCACTACCGTAACTTACACTTCTATTGCATCTTTTCCCATTCAACAAAAGTAACACTCACTTCTATGTCTCACGGAAGAAAGTCAGACAGGTGAGAAACAATATAAGAGTGAGGAAATTATGTCCGAAGTTTTATTAGGATGAAATGTTTCTTTAAGTGTTATTCTCACCTGTTGGGATGCCCAGGTCTTTGCTTCCCCGTCCGAATCCGTGGACAACCTCCCCCCGGCAAAAATAAGGCAAACTCCTCATGTCAACGCGTTTAAACTAAAGTGATTCAGAGATCCAAACAGGTGTCCGCTTTGGTGAGGACAGTGACCCTTCTTCTAGACTCTTCTCTCTTATCTAATGCCCGTTTTTTTATACAGGAAATATCAATTTTAAAATGAAGAGCCTTGATGTCTCAGTCCCAGCTGTTGTGAATCTTGAGACTAAATGAGGAAGTGAGCGAAGAATATCCTCTTAAATATCACAGGTCTGGTAATTGCTCCTCACATTATGTGACCGGTCGGCCAACTGTGAGTGTCGCACGTCATACTAGCAGGGTTTTTTTCCCCCAACGACCTTGCTACGTATTTCCTTTAGGATTAATTCAAAATAAAAGTCCTAAAATTGTACTAAGACAAATACTTTTTCCCAACAGTTTTTTGTGTACAAATAAATATTTCAGTTCGCACGACTTTAATTAAGTGACTAAACAAAAATAGTAATTTGTAGATATTTTTTGTCCGTTCATAAATGATGGCAGGAATAATAATGTAGGCTACACATTATCAAACTAACCAACCTCAGAGACCTTGCCAACTCGTACTGCCTGTCATCATGACAAAATCTGTACAAAAGGTCAGATATCATATGATTATTCGAGATCTTTGCATTAGTCATATATATATATTTCTGTTATTATTAGATGAAATAACCTCACCGTATAAATAGCTTCAGTATGAATTTGAATTATGAATTAATTTCATGTGAACGTTTATATACATTTATTATGTACTGTTATATATATATATATATATATATATATATATATATATATATATATATATATATATATATATATATATATATATAGTTTACTTTAATACAACACATAGGCCTAGTCTCTTATTCTTACTCTTGTTCTCTAAAAAAAGTCAGTCACCAGAAGATGTCGCCATTTATCTGGAGGTTTGAGGTATGAGAGTGCTGTGACGTTCTCTCAATCATTCTTCCATCATTTGAGTATACAGGATTCCTCCCATACTTTCTTAAATAATAGCTTTTTCTTGCATTAGCCATGTTGTTAAATTAAGATTATTAATTCATCAATTCATTTAATTTCAAAATAAAACATAAACGCAATCTCAAACAAAACAATCCATTTTCAAAGTCCTTAATCCACGGTTTTAACACTAGGCTAATAGCCTACTGTTTTTACCCCAAAAATAAAAAAATAAAAAATGAAGAAAAAAAAATGACGGAAAAAAATTAAGGAAAGAATCTTCAAATATTAATACAATTAATATTCATCAATATTATAATATCGTCACGGGTTTATGTCAATTCTTCTGGGGAACATTATCATGTAACAGATTAAAACCTAAATAAAAATATTTTGCACAACTCTTTACCACGAGAGCAGTGTCATCACTAGTTTAGAAAGGCTTTAGCCCCCTACATTTCCACACAGCCCCCCTAAAATTAGCGATTAACTAAAATGTTCACTAATTGGGGATCGCCTCAGTCCCCTTCAAAACATATGAAACCCCCTGGTTCGGCTCATCCCCGTATTATGGTCTGCTTTATTCAGCGTCTTTTTCAATCCGTAGCAGCGCAGTGCCAGCAAAAGCAGAGGACAACGTGTGTGCATTTATTGTTATTGTTATGATGTCTGCATCTGTGTTGTTCTTTGTCATAAATGCAGTTTACATGATGTGGGAGCAATTCAAGTAGGTTTCCCTATCTGTAAAATCTTATTTATTTATTTAGGCCTTCCTTTCATCTAACTGGCATGGGACTATAACTTTTACTTCTGCTATACTTCATACTTCAGTATTTTTTTAATAATATTCATTTATATTCAAAAGAACTGTAAAAGGGAGTGGAAATGGCAAATGAGCTAATGAGTGGCCCTCTGCAGCCATCTACTGGTTATAGGCTAGTGGTTATTTTCAAAGCTTTTTCATATTAAAAGTGTGTTTGTTTTCCACCAGGTGACAGAAATCCTCCACTAAAGCATGGCACATTTTCCATGTTATCTCCAATGAAAATGGTACAAGATCATCTTTATCATCTTATCATTTATCAACTTTAGATCTTCTTTAAAGTTCATTTTACCGCACAAATAGTTAAAAACTAATAGTGTTTAAAACATTACATGTGTTGAAAAAAATATATTAAAAAATATTTTACCCACATATTGTCAATCTAGACAGTTACAGTAATATATAACATTTGTCTATATTCTTAATGCATATTATTGAATATTACCTGGTTATTTGAAATGATATTAATTCAATATTCAAGGATTGACTTGATAGGTGTAGAACTAACTGTATTGTTCTGCCTACACTAGTATACAAATAGTATATTCAATCATTTTTTTTTAATTCACATCCTCATTGGACATCCTAGTATCGCCCCTGCGCGGGAGATTTATCATATAATTTGTATTATGTTGTTGGATATAACTCTTTAACTTTTAAGGTTAAATTTAATTACTTTTTTTCATACAATCTCAATCTCACAATTAGGCTACATCCTGTGAATAACCATAAACACATAACAGTAATGCTCCATATAACAATGTGCATATACAACCCATTCCCGTACCTGAGTGCTAGTTCATCCAAAAATAAAAATTCTGTCATCATTTACTCACCCTCAAGTTGTTCCAAACCTGTATGAATTTCTTTCTTATGCTGAACACAAAAGAAGATATTTTGAAGAATGTCGGTTACCAAACAGTTGAGGGGCCCCGTTTACTATGGAAGAAAAAAAAAATACTACGGAAGTCAATGGGGCCCATCAACTGTTTGGTTACTGACATTCTTCAAAATATCTTCTTTTGTGTTAGCCTATAAAGCCTATACAGAATGTTATTGTGTTGGTGTGGATATTGTTAGTTATTGTTCTAGGTGTGAATGAAGCTTAACTCAGATATTTTGCTGTGAATTTTACAAGTAACAAACTACTTTACAGTCAAACAGGTACCATTTCTTTATACTTTTTTCCCCCACTTTAAAATCACGATGAAACAAACAGCATTTTTCCCTGTATTGTGACGTACATCCGAGTGCAATATATTACAGAATAAAATGTAGAGCAGGGACTTAGTTCTATCTGTCATTCATTTGTTGACTGGATTTTGAAATTCCAGTTTAGCACTCAAAAAATGAAAGTTAGGGTTAGGTTTAGGCTAAACGATTGGAAAAGTCTGACATACTGTAAGTGACCAGAGAAATCAGTGTATATACGTTTGTGTATTAATGTATGCAAAATCTGTCGTTATTTAGCCACCCTCATGTTACCTTCAACACTACACAAGTGAAACTAAAGCAAGAAAAAGCTCAGGAAAGAAAAGCAAATCCCTCTAAGGAGTTATCCGGTGTGGCAGTGTATCCCGTCAGGCCCAGGTCAGTCTCTGAAAGCGATGAACTTCCACACTCCCACACTCGGAGCGTGAGACTCGCTGGCTGTGGTTGCAACACAGCAGTAATGAACCAGGTAATGCATGCTTAATGAAGCATAAACGCATTTAAACACAGCTACACAGGAGAGATTAACAGCTTGTATACTCACATTATACACCCACTCCAACATTATTACAGAAGCAGTCTCTCTCTAGTTTCCCCTCATACACACACACACACACACACACACACACTGACTCCTCAAACACACCTGTGAATAAACCTTCAACTGCTATGATAGTCTCTTGCCATCTGTTCATCTCTGCCCCGCTCTCCTCTACTGCAGCTACAGCGCTCACAGACGATTGATCGGGCTGATAATAGACAGGGCAAACGTCCTCAGTAGATTTGTTTAATGTTTTCACTACTATGGGCTTTTGTCTCTTTTATTAGACAGAGATCATGGAGAGAAAGGGGAAACGGAGTGAAAACAGGTTGCAGGCTAGATTCAAACCTGCATCACTCGTGTGAGCCCCACAGCTCAGCACTTCATGACTACGCCTTGGGTCAGTTCACCCAAAAATGAAAATGATCCCATAATTTACTCACTCTCAAGCCATCCTAGGTGTATATGACTTTCTTCTTTCAGCCGAACACAATCAGAGTTACATTTAAAAAAAAAAAAAATCCTTGCTCTTCCCAGCTTTGTAATGGGATTGAATAGAGTTTTTGAAGCTCCAAAAAGGCATCCATCCATCATAAAAGTAATCCACACGACTCATGTGGGTTAATAAATTCCTTCTGGAGCTAAACAATGTGTTTTGTGAGAAAAATAACACTATTTATAACTTTATAAACTATAACCACTGGCTATAATCAAGAGAGATTCGAGTTCCGGCGGAAGGGTGACCTCTGACCCGACGTAGCTCCTCAGACAGCAACATGTCGGCCAAGATCCGATGGAACCTGTGGAATTCACGTGTACCAGATGTGGGCCGACACTATGTTGCTGTCTGGGTCCTCTTCTTTTAAAAATCCTCCTTAGACTTCTAATTCATGACTGGCATTTTGTTTTGCTCCATCCTCTGCACTTCCGCGTTCGTCAATTCTCACCGCGTGAGCTCCTCCTACGTCAAACGTCGGATCAGAGTTCACGCTTCCGCCGGAACTCGACTCTCTTGGTAAAGTGCTTACGGCCATTGCCGGAAGCCAGTGATTATAGTTTATAAAGTTTTAAATATGGATATTTTTCGTACAAAAACCATCACTTCACTTCAGAAGGCCTTTATTAACCCACTGGACCAGAACCAGGATATTATTTAATATAACTCCTATTGTGTTCATATACACAAGTCATATACACCTATGGCTTGAGGGTGAGTAAATTATGGGATAATTTAAATTTTAGGGTGATCTATTCCTTTAATGACACTGTAGTGGAAAAACAGCCCAGATATCGCAGGTTTAACTTGCGTTATCTGTACATCGTGAGTGCTAAATACTGAAATTCTGTTATAGAATATATCCATTTATGAAAATACTGTGTTTTTAAAATATATTTGATGTCATACCAAAACAGTGAATGTTTGTCTCACTCTCAGGATTAAACCTCCCAGTAAGAAAACTGAAGGTAAAGAGGATTCTATGAAAATTACAACATGGCGTCCTTTAAGCACACGTGTGAAAAAGTGCAATAAAAGTTGCCCCCACTCTGTGCAAAGTGTGCTAGATGAAAAAGTACAAGTGCCACAGCACAGAGGGGGTGCAGAAAGCCAGACTTTTTGATTAATACTCCTCTAAATTAACTGTTTACTCTACAGACTCTTAACATTCCCAGATTATGATAATTTTGTGACAGGCAGAGAGATTGATGTTTGAGAGCTTGTTTTAATTAATGGTTTTGTTTGTCTCCGGAGAATGTTTTTTTTTTTTTTTTGTTCTTTTCATGGTTGCTTTTGAACCCTTTTTTTTAAAGAAGCTTTACAGCGATGTAATGGGACCCCCATGTGTGTTTTGAATAGAAGTGAAAAAGTGTCTACAACGATTATTTCGTGTTTGAAGGAGAGGCTAATCACACATGCCGTCATGTTTGCTTTTTTTTTTACTTTAATGCTGCAGTGTTTATCGCATTTTTATGACTTTTGAAATGATCGAAAACAAAACTTGATTGTTTTTGAGTGTGTGCGTAGCGCAATTGTTAAAATCTCTTATTTATGTGTTTATCGTCGAATGTACCATATTCCCTCAAAGTTTTAAGTAACTTTGTTTGAAATGCACTTAAAGTAACATTATTTCAAATCTTGTTTATGTTCTCATAATCATAATGAAGGCTTGTTATGTCATTTCTTTATTAAAATGCACTTGCATATAGATTTCAAGATGAACAAGCATGGTTTAGTCTTTAATCTAAAAGTTACCTTAGAGATGACTTTTGGTTTGATGATTTTTTTTAATGCTATGGATCAAACTAGATACAAACTTATCTTGATATTCAGAGAGTCACATTAAATTCATCTGTATTACTTTTACAGTACACTTTCTTATTGTGACATTATCATTTCAGTTTGTTCACTTTAGAGGTAGATTCTGTTGACATTTTGTGAGGTTAAGTATTTCAGAAGCTCATAAACAATGTATTTAGTGACTGCAGATTTAAAAATACTGGCATTCACTAGTTATAAAGGAATGTGAAGGACAGAGATGTTGTCACCTAAATATCTTGAATATATATATATATATATATATATATATATATATATATATATATATATATATATATATATTTTGTAATAGTTAACACATTTGAAGTTGCATTGTGAAACATTACAAAAGTTTATTGTGTGGCGAATGACACTCAAAAATAGCTAATTTTAATGCTGAGAGTGAGAACCCAGAAAAAAAGGGCATATGTTCTCCATATACTCTGAGAGATGTTGAAGAAAGAACTTTATTTAGTTTTATGTCCTTGTAGGTCATTCCGCAGGAAATACTGACAGACACAGATAAATGGAGAGGTTGCCGAGAAGGCAGGGAGTGAGGAAGAGAGTAAGGGGGGAAAAGTAAAGCTGACAGGAAAACTGTGTGCAGCCATTGCATTATTACCATCTCTAGGACAGGATCGTTTTTCACCACAGATACCCCGATGAGAGCTCTGACAATATCTGGTCTTGATACCCGTCTTAGTAACACTCTTCTAAACACACGCACACACTCATATGAATCTCTCTGCCAGTTCTAGTAATGGTGATACCTAAACACAGGGCCTTTCTCAAGGACAGCCAGTAATGTTAGAACCCTGTGGTATCACCTATTGGGCCTGAAGGTCAAGACGACCACCCATTAAACAATTTGAGTGATAAATCTTTATTATCCAACATTTTTTTTTTTTTTTGCCAGGAACAACATTTTAATTCTGCATTATAGCCTAACCTGTCTAAATATGTAATGTTTTGTTTTGTTGTGGTTATACATTCTCTCTCTGCGGGTCCTCCACAGGTAACGGCTGTTAAACAGTGAATTTCGGCTTCTCCGACCTGCCATCATTATGTAGAATCGCCTAAGGTCCAAACTCCTGCTCGATAACTCATGCCCCGTGCAAATTCCCATGCAAACACAGTCAATGCAAAACACATTTCCTGCTGTCAACAACATCGCTGGCGAGAATCAATCAACCGTTCATCCATTTACACTCTTTGCATACCCTTATGTCAAAGAAAAAAGCGCTCCGAGACTCCGCAGCTCTTCTGAGGCGATCGTTCCGTCGTTCTGAAGAATCCATCAAGCCGCGTTTGATTGATAAGTCTGTCTGCGCGCACAGCAGTACAGCTACAGCAAATGGGGTGGCAAAGCGCGAGCTGACATAATGCAAGTCTGCGCAAGTTTGGGAGACAGACTGAGCACGTCCGTGGGGGGTAAAAGTTTGATGCGACATGCTACAAGACACACAGCACTCGTGATGGCACACACACAAGCTGCCCCCCTGTCCAACCCCTCCACGAACACAAAGTTCAGCATGTCTTTTGGAAAAGTATTTTAGCGCTTGACACCATTGTGGATTTTACGTCGGGATTTATTTTCAGATTTCACAGAGTGTTTTATCAGTTGTGGCGCAGTTGTTTTTGGAATAAACTTTTGATGCATCCAGCTGTCAAATACTTAAAACATGGACAATTGTTAAAACAGTAGGCTACACCAAGGACGACTATAATATTACATTTTAATAATCGTTCTAATTCTATGAATGCAAAGTCTACACCACAACTATAATAACGCTAACAACACAGACTAGGTTACAAAGAGGCAAAAGGCATACCTTAAGAAAAATGTGATTTTCATTATAAATCTTGTATTGAAGAATTATGGAGCAATAGATTTTATGTGAAAATATTTTATTTTTATTTTTTTTGTTTAAAAATCTTATAGCCTAAATGTATGAGGTGGCAAGGTGAGCACACCTTATTACAAATATTTTAGGTAAAATAATATAGGCTACCGGTCTATATTTTAAAAAAATAATGTCCAAGTTTATATTTGTTCAAAACAATCACTTTAGCAAAGTTTGTACTATTTTCTGTTTTTTTTTTAATATATAAAAGAATTCATTTTTGTTCAATAAATATACTGTCATTAAAATATAGTAACATAAAAATATTTTTAAAAAATACAGAAACAAAATTATATATTTAAAAAAAGATTCTGAAAGCATGGAGATCCCATAATAGTTTAATATAGATTTACAGTAGTAACAATAAATTATATTTTATTATATGATATGATTAATATCATATTTTTAAATAATGGTTTTATTATAAATATGGTGGTTAACTCTAAAGTGGATTTTGAAAAGTGGATATTTTGGAAAGTTCTATCAAGTTTTTGTGCAATCTAGTGGTTTAGAGGAAAATAAAATTAAAGGCGTCTTATGGTGCGCCTTTAGCCCCCTTGTAATACGGAAGCCACAGAATAAAAAATAAAAAAGGTAATTGCGAGATGTAAACTTAAAAATTAAAAGTTGTAATTCTGACTTTTTTCTCGCAATGACGAGTTGGCAATCTCGCAATTCTGACTTTACAACTCACAATTGCGAGTTTATATCACGGAATTCTGAGGAAAAAAGTGAGTTGTGAGATAAAAAGTCACAATTACTTTATTATTTTTTATTATCGTCTTAAATTCAGCATGAAATGAAAATGCATCCCATCATTCTTACATTTTTTTTTTTAATCAAATGTCATAACTGGATCTTCTACAGACTTATGATGACATATGCAGGGCTTCTCCAATCATTCAGACGTTAAACTCCGCCCTTAAAGCGCACATTCATGACAGACACTGATAAATAGAGAGCTTCGCTTAGTTGGGGACACACAATATTCAACAATATTATTGATTTGACTGCACTGATTCCTTTTGATGAGAAGAACTGAACTGAGCTGGACGATGACATCACTGTTTTTCTGATGGAACAACGGAATCAACACTAACTGACTTCAGCTAAACAATGAAGGTTTAGGCGACCTTTGCAATTCGGAAGCACGTTTCAAAGAAACAATGTTAAGTCATATTTCACTCTTTACAGTATCTGTACATCCACACATTACAATGTGTCATTTCGATTTTGACATTTAGAACATGGCTTTCCTGCAAAAGCTCTAACAAGTTTATCCTTATTTTCCAGAGATCTCATAACATCGTGTTCAATTGACATCCGGGCAAGTGCGGCCAGTCTTTCTTGCAACATGGTGTACCGCAGGTATGATTTTATTAGCCACAGGCATGATGAGATAGAAATATAGAAAAATTAAATTTTGGGAAAACAATTCAAATGAAACTAAAACTGCCAGTGGGTGCTGGCAAATCATTGTCTTACCGAGTGAGTCATTAAATCATTCAGTTTAACGATTTGTTTAAAATGGTTATATCACATTTGCAATCATGCTGATATTTGGGAAAACAGCACTCTATATCTTTATATTTATAAATAATAAAAACAAGAACTCATACAGGGACATTTTTTGCCCTATATCTTGAATTTTGGGGGCATTTTTATTAATTTTGTTGCCGTTTTTGCCCCGAGCCCCCGTTCATTTTCCGACCCTGGTGTGTGTGCATGGGAGGCTGGGCTCTTTTCGTGAAACGGGTGAAACAAAGGGTGAAACTGTCAAAATCCAATCAACAGTTGATAGCCTACATAAAGCAAAGTTCCCACCCTACTTTTTTTTCTGTTGCTACTTCTGGTTCATCATGACTGGTAGTAAGTATTTTTTAGCAGCAGAGAAGGAAGAGGAGGAATTGATATGTTTTGCATATTCATAGTCTTACTCTATTCTGGTCATCCTGTCAAGTCTTTTAACAGTATGGATTGTTTTAAAGCAGCTTTACAGTGATAATAGAAATTACCGTAACAGAATGTTTAGGCTTTACCACAGCTCTAGGATAAAGTTATTGTCCAGCTAAAGATTGTCTTGATTGATTTCCTTCCGTTGCAAAGATATTAACTTAGGGGCCGCTAACACGACACCATTCTAACAGAAAAACCCTTAAAGGGTTAGTTCACCCAAAAATGAAAATTAAGTCATTAATTACTCACCCCCATGCTGTACCAACCCTGTAAGGCCTTCGTTCGTCTTCGGAACACAAATGAAGATATTTATGATTAAATCTGAGAGGTTTATGACTGCTACATAGGCTCCCTAAGGGAATGACACCGGACGGCTCAGAAAGTCATTAAAGAAAATGTTTAAATATTCCATGTCGCAACAATGGCTCAACTATAAGTTTATCAAGCGACGAGAATACTTTTTGTGCGAAAAAACAAACAAAAATAACGACTTTATTCGACTATTCATTTTCTTCCTTGTAGGCCTGAAACGAGACTTCAAGAGATTTCCACGACGCGCACGCGCGAGAACTTAACTGAAGTAGTTGAAGGAGATCGCAATTCTCGCGCATGCGTCGTGGAAATCTCTCGAAGTCTCGTTTCAGGCCTACAAGGAAGAAAAGGAATAGTCGAATAAAGTCGTTATTTTTGTTTGTTTTTTCGCACAAAAAGTATTCTCGTCGCTTGATAAACTTATAGTTGAGCCACTGTTGTGACATGGAATATTTAAACATTTTCTTTAATGACTTTCTGGGCCGTCCGGTGTCATTCCCTTAGGGAGCCTATGTAGCAGTCATAAACCTCTCAGATTTAATCATAAATATCTTCATTTGTGTTCCGAAGACGAACGAAGGCCTTACGGGCTTGGAACGACATGAGGGTGAGTCATTAATGACTTAATTTTCATTTTTGGGTGAACTAACCCTTTAAGTGAAGTACACCCAAATGAATCATAATCTGAATCTAACCAGTCTGAATTACATTGGAATCAAATCTATTCACCCTCAACAGAAGTTACTATTAAAATGTCAAATAATAAAAAATCATACAAAATTAATAACAAAACATTAACTGGCTGTCAAGTTCAGTTGTATGATTCCCTTGATTATCACCACAAGGACTTTGGAGATGACATTTTTCAAATGAATTTCACCTCTTCATTTTGATTTCTATCAGCTAAACACATCTTAATGACAAAGGTCCTTAAAAACAAGGCGATCTTAAGGCCAGCGTAATGGATCTCACACTAGGGGCCAGCTGCACACAATGTTACGCCCCCTGTGTGGAGAACCGCCCCCCTGCGTAAAACACATTATTCTTCGGGGGGTATGTGGAAGCGACACGACCCATTCGCCTGTGGGACCCGAGGGAGGAATATGGGCCCCCTCTTCAATCTGAGTCCCTAGGAGGGCCACCCAGCACCTGCTAACCCAGGGCAGTACTCATCAGAAAAGCATTTAGCGCGCTTGCTAACTCCAGGCCATAATTAGGGTGGGTAATTATTTACAGGCAGCACTGGGCAGAACTGGCCTAGCATAAACAAACAGGCGGCTTGGAGACACATGACAAACATCGTTAGCTCTTCGCTCATTTTTGCCCAAACGGCAAAAACACTAGCAGCATGTAGACTCACTCCCGGGGAAAAGAATACCCAAAAACTTCTGGTATGAAAAGCAATCGTTTCCCAAATAGCTAGCACATTTGAGACACACAAGTAGGCTTATTGTAACATCTGTAATGTGCTACGCACACACACACACACACAAACACACAGATACACATTCAGACTCACACGCTCATGAATATGATAACGTGTGAAATGACAGATTTATTTGTGTGTGGCTCCAGGGTTTTATCTCTAGCACAGTTCATCAACTCCTCAGCACGAGGACTGCTAACCAACGCAGCGCCTGCACATGCTAATTACTGGACCATGGTTAGCTTCAAACCTCAGATCTGCTCCCATCATAATATGTGCCCTGCTTTTTGCTTTTATGAGATTTTTATCTAGCTGTAAGAATGTGGGAAAAACTAAAGACTAAAGGTTGAAAAGTTTAAATTACTGAGAGTTTCTGTAGATCTGCAGTTTATGCTAAAATGCTAATGAGCTAACCACATTGCTACCAATTTGAATTTGCTCTTTTTACACACAAATTTATACTATTATTCATGTTTAATTGCAATTACTAGATGAAAATGAACTTGAATGTTCATAAAGGTGATTGTTTATTTCATTAATCATTAATCTAGTGATTCAAGCTAAGGCCAATATGTTGTGAATATTTTCCTCAGACTGGAAGGATGACTGTGTACAGGAAAAACAAAACAAATCGTTGGTTAATCACCCCCGTAACACACTGACGCAATAATCATTTCAAGGACTGTTTAGTTATCAATTACACAGTGTGTGCTGTGTACATAGTTTGACTGTAACTAATCAGCTACAATGAAAGGATTTCATTGAGTGTTTTAGTAGGGCTGGTTGTTTGAAAATCGCTGGTTAATTCTATTTGAAAGTGCAACACTATTCACTAAGCTGTTTCTCTTGTGCATATTTAATTTCACATAAGATGGAGAGAAACGAGAGGGGCTGCGAGAGCTCCAGATGGCTCCAAAGCTCCGCAGAGAACTAGGCCTCATTGTTTGATTTTTTTTTCTTAAGTTTTAATTAGCTGCAAGAACAAGAAAGGAAAAACTTGTATGTTTTCTATAAAGAGTGGGTGACTGACTGTTGTCAAGTAGAATTTGTGTTCTCATTACCAAGTAAAAAGTTAATAGACGGTGAAGATTTGTTCATGGGCGTTCAGTATTGGTTGATTGATACTGGAGAATGTTCATGCTTATTTATCCTATTTTTACTTTTAGATTGCTTTTATATTCACGTAATGCTCACTTAAATTTAAAGGGATAGTTCATCAAAAAAAAACAATTCTGTCCTCTTTTACTCACCCCGGCCTATATCATTCCAAACCCTTAAGACATTTGGGTAACACTTTATTTGGTGACGTGACGTATTGTTACACATTACATGTATTTACTATAGTAATAACTGTAAATTATACAATTACAAGTAACTAACCCTAAACCAAACCCTAACCGTAACTCTATAGTAAGTTAAAGGGATAAGTAGTTAAAGGGAGAGTTCACCCAAAAATATTTTTTTTGTCCTTATTTAGGCCTACTCACCCTAAACTTGTCCCAAACCTGTTTCTTTCTTCTGTTGAACAAAAAAGAAGATATTTTGAAGATTTTTTACCAGACAGTTCCATAGTAGAAAAAAAATACTATGGAAGTCTATGGGACCCCTCTGGTCAACATTCTTCAAAATATTTTATTTTTTGTCCAGCTGAAGAAACAAACTCATACAGGTTTGGAACAACTTGAGGGTGACTATATGTAACTATATGTCACCTTAAAATGAAGTGTAACCTACTTTGGTTCATCTTCGGAACACAAATGAAGATATTTGTAATATTCTCTCATCATTTTATGTATTCATTCCATTTAAAATAAACAGACATCACATGCACTTTTGAGCTTCCATTTACAATATCTGATGTGCGTTGATCAATGTTTCTATATGAATAAACGCCTGTTAAATCTGTTCATCATATAAAGTGATTGGGTCTTTATAGATTACTTTTACAATATCTTTATGAACTTTTTGAAGCTTGAAAATGATTGCTTGAATAGATTCAATGGATAGACAAAAATGATGAGCGGATATCAAAAAGAACTTCATTTGTGTTCCAAAGATTAACAAAAGTTGAATGGGTTTGGAATGACATGAGGGTGACTAAATGATGACAGGTTTTTTGTTGTTGTTGCGTGAACTTACCCTTTAATCTTTAAAAACACTAATAATCTTTAAAAACACTAATAATTTGACACTGTTACATGTGTCTTTAGCAGATCTCAATTTGAATTTCTATTTTCATACAGATATTTTAATGTTGTGGTGCCTATAATTGACTTGTTAAGAAAGATTGATTTTATATTTTAGTTTAATTTTTAATGTACTATCAGCAATTTATCAGTTATCAACATGAAAATATATATCAGCTTACCGGTATCAGTGAATGCTACTAAGAAACAAAATACTGTCTCAGCTTAGCGTGTTTTATGGCCTTCTAAAGTACTGCGATCTTGAGTCAGACTTCCATGGTTATTGTCACACTTGACTGAGCAAGTATCATTCTGCACAAACACACATGGACACACACACACATTCATACACTAATCAATGCAAGCTTATTTAGTCCTTTGTAAAGCATTTACGGCCTGATCCTAAATGCTGCGCTCGTGGCTTTGTTCTCTTCTCAAACACAATTAGAAGATAATATATAAATATATACATACTGCAAATGACATGCATATGACGGCTTCATTTGAAGCCCGCTCAGGTCATTAGTAACCCAACAGGGCGCTACAGAGCCGCCGGTCCCTTTCTGCCAGTCGACCAGTGGAGATTTATTTGATATTAACTCCCTAATGGCCTAGCTCCTTTTCTGGTAAAATATGCACAAAAAGTCCAACACGAACACTGCCATTCAGTTGAATGCTTATTTATTCACTAAACGAGGATCTAATGTTCAATGTTCCCTGGACGCTAAGGTAGTTCTGGGGGAGGAAGGCTTCCCCCTACAGCTATATACATCATTTATTTTACACATATCCCGGTATCACACACTGGGCAGCGAGAGGAGAAGAACGACTTTATGAAAATCAGAACAGTGAGTGTTACGGGGGACATTAGGAGTTAGAGGGGGAGAGCTGTGAATGGAAGCGGAAGAGGGGCGAGCGAGAACATCTTCGCTGGAGAGAGACGATGTCTCTCGCCCGCCACCCACAAGGATAGCGGGGCCGCGCTCGACACCCCTCGGATAGGAAGCGGGCTTTCGCTTACCGTCTCTCTTGAACTCTGAGGCCCTCGCAGCCCCGACAAATGGTCGTTATCGCACAGTTCTGTTTCCACATGAACTTCTTTAACGCATTAAGAAGGATGTCTATCTTTCGCGTTGTTAAACACATTGTTAATTTAGTTGTGGCGCTCGTGGTCGTGAGGCTGGGGGGAGATTGTGTTGAGTTGTCTCTGTTTTCTTGTGTTTACCCAAGTCTTATAGGATTCAACATGTACGGTAAGATACTCACCTAGTGGTGGTCACTGAAATTAAAAACTCTCATCAGCTCTCGTTTGTTTCTCACAACCTGCTAATGCAACACTTTCCATCCATGAATTGGATAAAATTCATATCAAATATTGCCTCTACAAAAATAACCTAAATATAGCCTATTTTTTCTCAAACAATAACCATATGTCGCCTATTGAAGCTCCACTAACTTTGAATACTAGTACTACTGATATTCATTTTGATTATATTATCCCAGACAGCAACATAGTGTCAGCCCACATCCGGCCCACATATAGTACGGGTGTGTACCAGATGTGGGCCGGATCTGGGCCGGCACTTTGTTGCTGTCTGAGATATTTCGTGTCCTTGCTACACTTTACATGTAGTTGCTAGTAATTACTATAAATTGTCCATAATCACATGCAACTAACCTTAACCACACCCTACTCCTAACCCTATAATAAGTAAATTGTTAATTATTATTAATCAGTACTTAAATGTATAATTACACTGTAACACGACACCAGATAAAGTGTAACCTAATATAATATTAAATAATGCATTATTATTATTAAAATATTTTTATTTTTATTAAGGGTTTTGATTCACTACATCACATACAACCTATAAAAACATCACAATAATTTTTTTTTTATCTCAAATAACACAAAATAATAAGCCTAGAAGCGCACATTCCCTATGTCGCTAAATGAAGTTCCGCTATTGCTTTAAATAATAGTATTTTATTGTATTGTAATATAATTTATTGTATTGTAATATCATGTTGCTCTTTGAAGCTCTACTATGGCTCTCTATTATTTTTCATAATATACTATACTATAGTATAATATTCTATATATCAAATGAAATATTTTTATTATTATTATTATTAAAATTATATATATATATAAATATATATATATATATATATATATATATATATATATATATATATATATATATATATATATATAATTATTATATCATTTGATATATAGAATATTATACTATAGTATAGTATATTATGAAAAAAAAATATTAGTAATAATATTATTTTTCATATTCATTTTTATATATATATATATTTTACAAGGTTTTACAATTTTACATGGTTTGATTCACTACATCACATACAACTTATACATATAACAGCCAACATTTTTTGGTGCAAATCCTGCCAAAGACATTTTGAGCTGAAGAAGGGTCTGACAGATTTTACCGGACGCCAAAGTTTCACTACGGTGTTTTTAGCTTATAAAGAATCAAATAGATGTTTGAAGGTCTGTTGGGAATGAATTACAGAAGGTATGAAAATATCAGGATTATGTTGATGCAGGTACGAAATAAGCATAGTTAATGAATTGTGGAAGGTAAGGAATGGATTGCTAAAGGTAAGGAATGACTGTAGGGTTGTGGTAGGTAGGGGCCACTGACTGTGGGCCCCTGTGTGTGTGTGTGTGTGTGTGTGTGTGTGTGTGGCGGGTGAGACAGACTCTGCCAACTGCACGATTCACTAAGCTCTCACCAGGGGAGAGAGATAGATAGTTTTAATGTGTATGTGTGAGTGAGAGAGAAGCGAGCGAAAGAGAGAAAAAAAATACAAATACAGAAAACCAAAATGTATATTCCATATTAAGTATGTGAATGGGTTTTATACTCAATTGTGTATGTCGGCCTGATCTGCAGGTAGGAAGATGAATGAGTTTGTCTGTTATAAATATATAGACCAGAGGCAATGGAAAGGAAGGACAATTATCTAAATCTACTTCAAGTGCGGCATATTGAAGATATCGTGAGTTTATGGACAGATAAAGCATATTAAAACTTTGCTTTAGGGTTGATTCTTGAAATATCTCTTATAGCATTTCCCATATAACTTTTGCTTTGAGAACTCGGCATATGCCCTGATGCAATTGATCTAGAATCTATCAACTTTGAAATGCAGCACCATCTTAAAATGAAGACATTAAACAGATCACCTTAACTTATGGGAGGACTTCCTCGTCACACTTAAAGCGATATGTTAATCGGCATCAATAAATCATTTGGTGGCCATGAAGTCTTCTTGCTGGTGCCAAAGTCTCATTTCCCAATAGGACCACTCTAATTGATTTAAATGCTTCGTCCTTGCGGCAACGCTATATGCTCACTTACTTAGTAAGGGGTCTTTAACATTATTATTATTACTACAGTGATTGCGGGTTTCTACATTTCCCATTGTATGACGAGAGTCAGAATCTCTCGCCCAAAGCTGAAAAAATAATTATTAGCATCTTGGAACAAACAGACGAAACACCCCCTCGACCCCCCACCCTCGCCTCGCGGCCCAGAGCCGACCCCCTCCTCGCGCGCTCATCTCCCCGTCTTCGTTTTTGCCACGTTCAGTCCTTAATTTATGCAAAATTAATTGATATATCTTTTATAATTGATGTGCTGTAAAATTAATGAGTAATTTATGTAATTAGTCAATTAAGGCTAATTCCAGCATATGTTCAATATGCCCAGAAGGTGCACTTTACAAGTTGTTATTTGTCCAGGAGTTGAATGCAGCGAAAACCCGTCTAATTAATTTCTTATGCATATCAGCGTGTTGTCTACTTAACACCGCGCTTTGTGGGAGCAGGTTTAATATTGATCTAAACAACACGGTGAGGAGGAACACGCGCGCTCCCACTGCAGCCTCGCGCAGGGGCCTTCCGGTGCCAAGCGCTCTGCATGATTCGCGTGTCTAAGGCGCGTATAAACACACGTTATTCGTCAGCGGTCCGGAGCTAAAGTTGCATTTCAAAAGACATTAAGCCTGGGGGATAATGGCGCCGGGTGTGAAATATGCATGCGCCTCGTTCACCGGTGACCCTTTAAACCAGAGAAACACCGGCTCTTCAGGAACAAAATGAGAAAGATCTGTTGGCTAATTAATTGACACGGTTTTGAATATTCATCGCTAATATAACCACTACGCCTTTAATTATATTGTTGGACATCTCTCTCAGGAAGGTAAATCACTGAAGGCTTAATTAATGTAATGTATTCGCGACCCGCCGGGAACCCGAGTAAGAAGGCGCCTGGTGGGACCGTGCCGTGACACCTGGCCGCACAAGAGCGCCGGAGCTTTTGTTATTCTGTTTACCGGAGTACCTGTTCTCGGGGGCTGTGGGGAAGTGTTTATCCTTGTGAAATACGAGCAAAGAGCAAACAGCTTGACAGGTTGATTCTGACTCCGCTCAGCTTGGTGAAAAACTGGCGCGCGCTTGGTGCGTGCAAACGCGTGCGCTTTCAGCTTTTGAATGATTGGTCATAAATGTTTTACCTGAAATTACTCAAGAGAAAGGAGTTAAATAGTATATAATAATAGCAACGCTTTTATGCTGGTGTCAAGTTATATGACAAGGTTACATATTATGCAGTTTATGATGGGAAGCAAAATTATGGATAGATTTTAAAAAAAAAAAATATATATATAGGCTATTTTTCTGGGTAGGCCTATTTGGTTGTCTTGTTGTTTGCCCTTTCTCTCTCTGCTATCTCTCTCCACATTTCACAGTACTGGACCAATCTTGATTGATCCTGGTTGAATTATGTTATGACAAATATTTAACTTTTTATTTTTAACACCGTTTATTTGTAGTTTCAGGGGTGAGAAAAGGCCAAAACTACTAAACACATTTATACAATTTGCTTGTGAGCACAGGAAAAAAAAAAGAAAAAAAAAGTTTATTTGATAACTTATGTGTAGCAATCAAGAGCTAGTTATACAGAACTGTGTCAGTTGAAATACTTGTGGATCAATAAACTAACAGTTAATGAACAAAAATGCTCATCTCATTCTGAAGCAACTCATATTCAAATTATGAATATCATAAGAAAAATGTTATTTCAACTTGCAATTAATATTAGGCTACATGGCCAAATTTAAATAGATGAAACTTAACAAACTGAAGTTTGTGCAATCGTAAGATATTATGCTGGAGAAATTGTTTTTTTTTTCTAAATGAGGCTGTTCTTCTCTATTGCCTGGTTCATTTTAAACATCTTTAGAACAAATAATAATGAGAAACCCTCATTGTAAATCCTTGTCTCATCTATAACAGAAAAAAAATGAAATGGAATTTTCGTGACTTTATATTTCATAATCCTACTGTAATAACACAGGTGGTATAATGGAAGTTTATCAGCATCTCTTCAGCAACTGCACATGTTACTCACAAAAACACAAATCCCCATCAGGGTTCATATATTAAAATAATGCTGTACAATAAACAAACAGTATTAAATGCAAAACAAAACACTTCAATGTACATAACTGAAAAAAGAAGAAACGAATATTTTAAATAATATAAATAATGTGGTTTGCACAGGAAATAGAATGTCTCTTTGTTCATGATATTTGTACTTTACACTGTTTTTTAACCGTCTTTTGTACGTTGAAATTAGCTCAATATTTTAAGGTGAATTGTAGAGTTTGACATTGCATTGACAGCGAACAACACACGTTAAATATTAAAGGCTATTCTTGTTTAAGTAAACTTCCAAAAAGTTAGATTTTATAGACGTCGAGACGTTTAAAACAATTCTAACAACTCTCCATAAACAGTATGGATATTTCACATTCACATCATTAGTCTTGCAGTGTGTGTTATCATTATCAGACTCATTAGTGCGCGCGCTGCTCTTTGCCTCTGATTGGTACAGATGAATAGGACTAAACGCATATGAAGTCAGACCCTCCCCCTATTTACCCCTTATTCGTCCTAAAGTCAGTGTCATCATAATAAAACGCAACTAGCGGGGGGTCTGGACCTCTGCCATTCTTACAAAAGCGTCGCGGATCTTCTGCGAGTCAAAGCCGAGTGCGCGCATCCTCCGGGAGAACTTCTCGCGCTCTGAGAGGACGCAGGTGTCGCGCGCGCGTGCGGAGTATCATTTAGAGAGGTAACTTTCAAAACGGTCCCGTTTTCTTTGACATACTTTGGCTTTGCCTTAATCCTGTGGATTTTGACTTTTAAGCTGTTTCCATGACTATCGTGTTATAAAGCAGATGTAAACATTCAAAACAAACAGATGAAGTAAATCAAAGCAATAGCACGTTGAATGATTTTCTTTTTTAATTGAAATGGACGATATGCTGGCTTGCTTCTGAGTGTTATTGCACATCATTTAAAAAAAAAGCCATGCCTCGGCCGGGCAAAAACTCCTACAGTGACCAGAAGCCTCCGTACTCGTACATCTCTCTGACTGCCATGGCCATCCAGAGCTCCTCGGAGAAGATGCTCCCCCTCAGCGACATCTACAAATTCATCATGGACCGCTTCCCGTATTATCGCGAGAACACTCAACGCTGGCAGAACTCACTCCGGCATAACCTTTCCTTCAATGACTGCTTCATCAAGATCCCCCGGCGCCCCGACCAACCGGGCAAGGGCAGCTTCTGGGCCTTGCATCCAGACTGTGGAGACATGTTCGAGAACGGCAGCTTCCTCCGCCGCCGCAAGCGTTTCAAGCTCCTGCGGGTGGAGCATTCGGCTTGCAAGAGTGGCCCCGTGCTGCACTCCTACCACTCTCACCATTCCCAGCACCCCTTGCATCAATCCCACCACCATTCAAGCAAGCTGGGCGTGGGACATCCGGAGTACCTGGGCACCATGGGCCGCCTCTCTCACTTCCAGAGCTACACGCTTGGCGGCGGGCAGAGCGGCGGCTTCAAGCACCCGTTCGCCATCGAGAGCCTTATTGGCAGAGACTATAAAGGAGTGATGGCCAGTGGTTTGCCCATTGCATCGGTCATGCATCACCTCGGCTATCCCGTGCCCGTGGGCGGGATGGTCAACTCCGTGTGGCCGCACGTTGGCATGCTGTCCGAGCCGGTCTCGTCAGACTACCCACCGTTCAGTGTGGCGGTGAAGGGGCTGTACCATCACCACCCGGGAACCCAGAGCATGCCCGCCGTACCAGTGCCCATCAAACCCACGCCAACCCTGGGCACGGTCCCGTCCTTGACTGGCATGACGCCGGGAGTAACGCAGCTGTGCCCGAGAAGCGCATCACTGATGGAGAGAGACGCAACAACTCTCGTTGAGGAAAAAAGCGGGTCTCTCCATCATGCTCTTCTGCAGTCCTGAGCCAAAAAAAGGACCGGTGGGTACGTAAGAGCATGCTTTTGGGGACGGCTGTGGACTGATTTGATTTGAGATGCCAAGCCTTTTCCAGAAGATCTGCACTGTCCTTTTAAAAAGTGTTAAATAAGCTTTTATGGCTGTGTATTTCAGGCTATAGTTTATGCAGAATGCAGGTTGTCATATTCGGCTCTGCGCTTTTCTGCTTTGTTGAATGATGAGGTATGTGTACATGTTTGAACTTCTTTTGAAAACTGTGTACTGTACAAAGGACTGTATAAACCAGTATAAGGAAAAACATGTATCTGATGTACATTTTTTAAACATGTACAAATTAAGCCTTATAAACATTAAAGATACACAGACTGTAAAATGAATTTAAAAATGGTGTGTTTGCACACGACTACGGCTTGCATGCTTGTATGACACTGGTGAAGAGGATTTCTGTCTGAGAGAGTGTCATGAAAAAAACCCAAAGTGAATTTTGCTAAATTATTGTATTTGTGTAAAATAGAAAGTACATTTATGTTAAAATGTTCTTATATATTATCATGAATGTTATACATGTAAATATGTGTAGAATATAATCAATTTCAGCATTTGAATTGCACTCGTGGTATTTACTAACACAACATTTAAATATTTTATGAAAATAAAACAATCAAATAGACAATTATAGTGAACAAAAGCAGGCCTGGTTTAAGTGTGCTGTTTCCGGGTGGCATATGAGCTTCAAAAAACATTATAATTGTATAAGATTTGTAAATTAAGTATTTTTAGAGTAAAATCATACTTCAATCCAGTTTCTGTGCAGTGGAATGTCTTTTTTTCTATGCGACTTTTTCTCATTTGTATCTTATATATACAGTATATTTATATATATATTTACTCTTATGTAAAATTAAAGACATATTTGCTACGCATATGTAGTAGCTAATATATGACATTCTTTAAAATATACTTAAATTAATGTATCTGTAAATTCTCTTTGTTTAATACAAAATTGATTTTTTTTATGAATAGGAAATAGTTTTTATATTATTTAGAATAATATTTATTTTGTGCTTTCACAGAATATTTACAATATTGTGTTCCACTTTGTGAATTTTTTCACCAAATCCACATTTTGAACGGTGAATCCTGACAGACAGAGGCTGAACATCCACAAGCATAAAGAGCTTAATAGTAATGGATTCGCTTCCTCGCCATTTTCGAACATTAAGACAATTGTTGCTCCAAGGCACAGAGACGAAAGAGTCTGTTTGCCAAACTACAGAAAACATGGTGCCGTCCAGCAGAAATCCATCCTGATGTTGAGTGTTGTCAATTCATTCTCTGAGATCAGTTTTTTTATGCAAATTTGGCCAGGTATATATTTTAGGAGCTCCACAAGTGCACTGTAAACATTTTTATGATCAGTAAGTTATGACAACATATGTTTTAACATTGCTTTAACTCATCAAAATAATTCAAGCAATTTTCAACTTTTTTTTTACAAGTTTTATAGTCAATTTAACATAATTTAAGTTGAAATGACTTAAACATCCAAGTTGATTGTACTTAAAAATTTAAGGCAGCAACTTTTTTACAGTAAAGAAAACCTAACCTGATATTAAAAAGTAAAGCAAATGCAGAAATGTTTCCCCCCCCCCCCCCTGCATAAAAATGTTCAGCGCAATTTTCCCTGCATTTAAAGTATCAAACATTAATCTCAAATTAATATGTGCTGGAGATTTTTAGAGAACAAAAAGTTCAATTAAGTCAACTTTCAAGAAGCAAACATTTGTTTTGTGTACAAGCAAAATTCCATTTCAGTCTGTTCATGTAACCGTGGCCTGGTTTTTGATTGCCTGATAAAAGTGACACTTTCTTAATATTTTGATATTACATTTCATGAAAATAACATTGATACACTGACCACCATAGATTTTCTTTGCCGAAAGGTTATTCTATGTGTGTGTGTGCGTGTCTGGGATGCTGTGCTTCACATGAAGCGCCGGAGACGGCCGCATGACTTCAAAAGCAGCCGTTTGATAAAGTTGTTTTGTCCTGCTCGTCTTGACATAAATTTCACCTTTGAAGTTGAGAAGCTGGTCCTCTTCATAACACAAAAGCTGCCAGTTGGGAGGCCATTTAGAGTGTCACTGTTTAGCATGGCAAAGGCTCTTTTATACGTCTTCATACGCG
The DNA here is from genome assembly GCA_030578255.1 of Tiaroga cobitis. NCBI lineage: Eukaryota > Metazoa > Chordata > Actinopteri > Cypriniformes > Leuciscidae > Tiaroga > Tiaroga cobitis. The sequence goes on from CM060598.1 coordinate 15,379,413, forward strand.
CGCTGCGGCACACACTCACACCAGGAGCGAGCTGAACCTGCCCTCTGAACAAATAAGATGCACAAGTGGCTGCCTGATGTGAAAACTACACCCACATCATATCTAGTCAATGTAAATGATCCCGTCTCTCTTTCTTGCGCTTGCTTTCCTCTCTCTTCATTACTCTCTGGATGCATTACAGTCTGACGGTTGACATCTGAATTTCTTGGCATCTTAAAAGACATCAAATTCATCTTTTACCATAAGCAGCAGTGTAAATTTCAAACAAAATGTGACATTTTGCATATGTAAGCGCCTGTTGAAAATCTAACACGCCAAGTGATTCAGTGCACAAGAGGATCCTCCCGTTTAAAGCAAATATGTGACCATTTCTTATTGCAATTATGATTGTGCCATGACTTTTTCGATGAGAAAAGATATGTAGATTTTTTTCAACTCTTGAGTCTTTAATATGGATTAAATGGAAAGTATGATGAATAGGAATGAGGTCATCGTGAAGTTGCTGGTCTGCGGCTTGTTGAGGAGCAGAATTTGATATGAGGTATTATTGTTAATTACTCTGACTTCAACAGGGGTGGAGGTGACACATTCATGCCCGTCTTAATGACTGCAAAGACCTAGCCTTCATAATGAACCGCTTAATTCATGAAGCAACCCGGCAACCGCACAGCAACTTAGTGCAACTGTATAATTCTTTATAAATGATAGAATTCTGGCCACAAATCAAGTGTGGATTGATAATATTATAATTGATATATTTTCTTTATTCCTCATAATACATAATTGAACTGACAGATTCAGTGTTTAATCTGTCTGTCTCTAGAAATCTTTATATTAGGGATTTTTTTTTTTTTACTGTTAAGTTGCTTTAGTGTGAAGGCTGTTCGTTCATATTTAGACATAGTGATGGAGAACGTTCAACACGAACAACAACAGATAACACACACCGTTAAATTTACACTGTTTGGAGTCAGGAAGATTAAAAAAAATCTGCAAAACATTATCAAAAGGGACTGTAAGGACCAGTGTTCGGGGTAATGTATTACATGTTACGTAATCAGATTACTTTTTTCAAGTAACAAGTAAAAGTATGTTAGTTTTATGTTTACAACAAAATATCTGAGTTACTTTTTCATTAAAGTTACACAAGTTTTTTTCCCCCATTTATTGACTGACAGCTCTCCTGTCCTCATGTTGAGAGAAATTGTAAGTGCAGAGGCGTTGTGTGGAAAACACAATGGTTATTGTATAGTTCTGCTAACGTGAACATGCATTTACTCTTCTCACTTGCACAAAAACTGATTCAGTATTCCTCAAAATGAATAAAAGCAGTGAAATGCAAACTCAGAATATTATGCAAAGCTGCAAACTATAAATATGTTAAAATACACAAATATACTTTATGTATTTAATCTCACTTTATTGCATTGTCTTTGCTGCTGACCTTCGATGATCCAATTCAACCATACTAACAAGCAAAAATATTTTTCCAGCCCAGTAACGTAATTACTTTCCATGAAAATTATTGCAATTAGTTACTATTTGAGGGAGGGAGTAACCCAATATTGTAACGCATTACTTTTAAAAGTAGGCTAACTTTCCCCAACATTGGTAAAGACATTTATTACAAAATAAATGAACTTTATTCATCAAAGAATCTTGCATCTTTCGTATAAAAATATATAATGGTTTCCACAAAAATATTAAGCGGCACAACTGTTTTCAATATGTATCTTGTACCAAATCAGCATTGGCATATTGACCATATTGGCATTCAGCATATTGGCCAGCAGCCATATCACCCTGCAGCCCAAGACTGGTTGCCCACTGAAGCTAAGCAGGGCTGAGTCTGGTTAGTACCTGGATGGGAGAGACCTCCTGAGAAATCCAAGTTGCTGCTGGAGGAGGTGTTAGTAAGGCCAGCAGGGGGCGCTCACCCTGTGGTCTGTGTGGGTCCTAACGCCCCAGTATAGTGATGGGGACACTATACTATCAAAGAGCACCGTCCTTCGGATGAGACGTTAAACGGATGAGAGGTCCTGACTCTCTGTGGGCATTAAAAAATCCCATGTTTTCTGAAAAAGAGTAGGGGTGTAACCCCCGGCATCCTGGCCAAATTTGCCCCTTGGCCTCTGTCCATCATGGCAATCATCCCCATATACTGATTGGCTTTATCACTCTGTGTCCTCTCCACCAGTAAGCTGGTGTGTGGTGGGCGTTCTGGCGCACTATGGCTGCCGTTGCATCATCCAGGTGGATGCTGCTCATTGGTGGTGGTTGAGGAGATTCCCCCTTCCATGTAAAGCGCTTTGAGTACCCAGAAATGCACTTAATAAATGTAACGAATTATTATTATTATTATATTACAAGGATCCTGTGACACTGAAGACTGGAGTAATCCCATGGAAACGTTTTCAGAACTTTGGCTAATGTTTTGCAAGGTTCTTTCAAAGTTATGAAAAAATGTTCTTCCAGTAAAATTAATAGAATGTTTGTACACAGTCTTTAATAACATTTTCAAAACGTTTGCACAAAAACGTTATTTATACATAGTTCATGACAAGTTTTGTTGCACGTTTGTCCAACGTTTTTTACTTACCACCCGTTTTAAAAATGTTCAGCATTAAAAAAGCTACGCTCCCACAATGTTTGTAAAATGTTAAAATGGAACGTTCCCTTATTTTGTTAACCTTTGCATAAACACGAAAAAAAAAAAAAAAACGTTTTCATTACTTAATGGAAATGTTATCTTAGAACATATTTGTCATGGAAAATTTCAATTTGACATCACATGAATTACTTTTAAAATTTTTTTTTTTTTTCAAATTGTAATAATTCACAATATTACTGTTTTTCTTTTCATCAAATAAATGCAGCCTTGTTGAGCATAAGTGACCTTTCAAAAACATAAAAACATCTTACCAATCCCACACTTTTGAATAGTACTTGTTTTAAAATTTGTATGCTTTTTTCAAGGGGGTTATTTTTGCTAAATCTTACAATTTTCAACATGTTTACTTTTATTATATTGACTGTCTTGGAAACTTTCTACTATGTCTTCATCCTTTATTTTTGGTCCTTTTCATATACTGTACCTTTATGTATAGATTTACTTGCTTTTTTATATTTATTTTCATTTTTAGTTTTAGTTTCATTTTTCATTTTTAAACTAATAAACCGTATTGAATTGTCTTAAAAGTATTTCTGTCATGACAACTCTCAGAGTGTTTGACATGATAATGGATATGACAATGTTGTGTGTTTGGTCTTGGCGGAATAGATCTGCTACGCTGATGCTGCTTTTTTGCTGCTGCTGCTGTTGGTTATTGCTGGATGGTTATTATAAGTACGGGACTTGCTACTGCCAATACATACAGTAAGACATGCTGCTGCTGTACAATATAGAGTGCCTTATGCGCCAGAGAAACAAGCGCGCAGCCATCTTTAGAATATTGTCTTTGAACTTCCGTTTTTGCGGTCGCTCTGTATATTTCAATGGCATCGCTGTCGGGGAGTAATTCGCTGGTAAAGTGGATTTACTTATTGTAAAGTTAAGGTGGAGGGTTTCTGAATGCTAAGGCAAATGCTATATGTATTTGAAAGTTGAGCACGCAAGCTCATTTGATCCTGATAAAGCAGGAACCAATCAGCTGTGCCCTATAGATAATGATGTGATTACGAGCATAAAGGTTGAGGACCTATTAGCCTGTGCCATAGAGTTTCATGACAGAACTTTGTATTTATTGTGTTTTTTCCCCTCAAATTTCAACCATCCCTTAGTTTGAGACATCATTATGCTGCAACAATATTACTACTAATTTAGTTTTAAAGGGGTCATCGGATGCAAAATTCACTTTTATATGGTGTTTGCATATAAATGTGTCTTTGCAGTGTGTGTACACAAACACCATGCAATGAAAAAAATCCATTCACTCCTTTTTTCCTCAAAAAGTCTAAACACTCAATAATCAGGTCGTTTGGATTTTCTGAGCAATATGATGTCATATTGCTCATGCTACGCCCACGACCACTGACGGACTGTCCCGTATTAGCATATTTCCGCCCTCAGCCATTTGTGTACTGTCCACCAAGGCAGCACTTTACGTGTCTTGTGTGACACGCCCCAAGGAAGAGAGGGGTGGGGTGAGCAGTTGCTCATTATCATTTAAAGAGACATGCACCGAAACGCATAAAGAGCCTCATACCAACTTGTGGAAAATGGGCATCCGATGACCCCTTTAACACGTTGACTATGAAATAGTAAAAATGACAGGTATTCAGATTTAGAAATGAAAATTCTTCTAAGATGCATGAATGTTGAACATTATTGGTAGACTATTAAAAATGAGTTCTTCAAGTATCTGGAAGTGATCTTAAAGACATTATACGGTAGTTTCTTGTTTTGCAGCTTTTAATTCATGGCAGCTCTCAGGTGCTGGAGTTCAATGAAATCACATTGATTTGTTCTTTCAGGGCTGAGCTTCATTACTTGGCATGTGCCTTCTGCCTTTCCCCTTCAACACACCTCGAGCCATAAGTCACCGACTCATAATAAAAAGCTCATCTGCCATGCATTAACAAAAGATGAGTAGAGGTCACCAGAGCTGTAGTGCTGATCACTAAATCTCTCTCTTTCTCAGTGATTCACGAAGAAAAGACAGCCACGTTCAGACTGCCCTCTGGGCTAATTGAAATGGTTGGAGGTTGTCCTTTTAACAAGGATTGTTAGATGCAGCCAAGTCCCGTGTTAATGGTGCTCAATATAGCAGATTGTCTGGGGCTTGACTACTTCCTCTGATTAGTTCCATGAATTCTGAAGGCATAGTGTCAGTGTTTTTAAGGCCTTTATGAAGTTTTTAAGTTTTTCACATCAGTTGTCCTAAAGAACTGTATAGGGGAGACAGGGACTTACTTGTCTTACTACAGTAATTGTTTAATTTTTTACTACAGTAAATATTTTCTAAAAGGGGACATATCATGAAAATCTGACTTTTTCTGTGTTTAAGTGCTATAATCGGGTCCCCGGTGCATCTACCAACCCAAAAAACGTGAAAAGTGACAACCCAGTAACTTTGCTTTGGTAAGCCTTTCTCTATAAGCATGTAAAAAAATAAGCCAATCAGATTGGCTTCTGACGTAAGGGGATCTTATTATAACATTGCCGCCCCTTAATCTGCACGTTTCCACCCACGGCGCCGCCGTTTGGTTTCGCAAGCGACAACAGTGTAACCAGTTCTAACACAATGGCAAAAGTTGGAGCAAAGCATGCACTGTTCTGTTGTCGGCTGCACAGAGGAGCACAGAACACCATTACCAAAAAATGTCACAGCTGTCTTATAAAGACCTTTGGGAACTGTCAACGTACAGTATGTAAAAGTTAAACATGGCGGTACATGCAAGTCGATGAGAGGAATCAATGTAACTACAACAACTAGGACATTGCTTTTTTGCTCTCACCCAAAAAGGGGCAAATTTGACAAGCTATTATAAATGATCTGGGGGGTATTTTGAGCTGAAATTTCACAGATACATTCTGGGGACACCATGTTTTTGAATGTTTTTAAATGATTTTTTATTATTATTGCTTTTTTTATTAATTCGTTAAAAAAGTATTATTATTATTATTATTCTGTATAGACACACACAACATATTCCATTAAACAACCAATAAAAGGCCTTTAAAAGCAATATATGAAAAGCAATTATGACACACACACACACACACACACACATTTTGAACAATAACTACTTTAATTAATAAGCTGAAAATTATAAAGTTAAATTATATATTATTAATAAATCATGTTTTGTAACATTTAAAACATGCCTTATGAAAAATATCTTTAAGCACACAGTTCAACCTTTTAGTTAACATCTGTCTTCAATTTTTTACTGACTTTTTGTCTAAATGTTTGTCAGTGTGGTTTTATTCTTTTGATTTACCAACAGCTACAGCAAAAATATGATGATATTATAGTTTTGTTACCTTTTACAAAAACAAAAACAAAAAAAAACAAAACAATACTTAAGTACTTTTAAACTAAATGTTTGAAAACACAAAAAACACTGCTAGAAAACATACATTTAAGAATTAATTGGACTTTTGTCTCAAAACCTCATAGTTCCTGAGATTATAAACCTTGTGACAACCTGCCCCGGTCTCCCTTGACTGGTTGCAGTGTGGTCTTCAAGTTTACCATTTGTAACCATAGGTTAAACCTGAAAAAACTCATTTGGGTAATACAACAATTAGGCCTAAGTAAATATTTTTTCTTTATTTGTAAAAGTACAATTTATTTGTTACAGTACTTAAATATACAACTAGCTGTAGCCTATAAACCAGTAGAAGTCTATGTAATATCCCCGTTTAGATAGCTAAGTGAACGTGTTTATGTGTGTGTGTGTGTGTGTGTGTGTGTGTCCATGCGTGCAGTCTCATTTTTTAAGCCATGTCTGATGAGTGTTCAGAGATGCACACACTGCTCATTTAGAGTTAATTGGCTGTTGACAGCAGTTAAAGGAAAGGTCCTGTGCTGCCTCCCTGCACATTTATCTTTCTATTAGAGCAGGCACTTGGGTTTTTATTGGACTAATTAGGACTCTCTTTCTATCTGCTTAACACTGGCCTTACAACATGTGCACTTCTGCAAGTATGTGTTTGTGTGTGAGAGAGGAAACGAAAGTTCATACACTGTACACCTTTGTAATAATCATCTCAATTAGTCAAACACTTTGGCCTCTATTAACTGGTTTTCATTCTCCTTCCTGTAAAGATCGCAGTCAGAGTGCTTGAGGAAGTCAAAGCTGAGATGTGACACAGAAACCCACACTCGCCCTCTTGTGTTCAGAGATTGTATTCAGTTAATGAATAAGGGGAAATTGTCACATTGATATTGGGGCAGTTTGTCACATCTTCCACGTTTGTTTTACTGTGTAGTTTTACCTGAAAAGCCATGAAATAACAGAATACAATTACATATATGTGTTTTTTTTGTCTGTAATGTAGTCTTTTTCTGACAAAGTAGTAAAAATAAAAAGTAACCTAGTATTTTTCTGACACTCAAATCGGTATCAAACAGGTTCCTAGTGTGACAACATGCCCCACCAAGGTCATTTACACTTTTCGTTTGTTATGAACTAACAATATTATCCAATAAGAGTGGAGTAGCCTATTTAAGAAATGATCGGAATCATTCATCGGTGAGTGAATCTTTGAATGTGACAGACATCTAATGAATAAACCAGTGTTGTTATTGTTAACTAAAACGTTTACAAATCTGAAGTTAAATTTTTTTTACTAAAACAGAAACAAAAATAAAAATGACAATAATTAAAGCTAAACATTTAAATTATAAAAACAAAAATGAAAGTGAAAGCTGAAAATATATTTTAATAAAACTAGTAAATACTGTACTATACTTCTTATGGAACAGAGACTAGACAGAGATAAAATCAAGAGTTGCTTCTTTATTTAATAAAGATGAGCTACAGGTAATGCAGGTGAATATTTGCGGACAGAAATGGTTTGGTGATGAATAATGGAAATACAATGACAGTTTTTGTATTGAAGGTGGATTGGAGATCGTGGATGGATGAACGAATGGATGACTGAGCAGCACACACCTCGACAAGGAACAGGTAAGTAACACTGCAATAACACTGCAAACGAGACCAAACAATGAGACTGTTTTTCTGTCAGGGCACTGACAGTACCCCCCTTGCCCCTCCCCCCTCCAACTCCTGAGAGCCATGGACTCCTAAGTCTCGGTGTCCAGCCTCTTCCTCAAGGTTCCTGGATGATCTGGGTCTGAGTCTCACGGTAGGTGGTAAGGAGGGCTGGATTTAGGATGTTATCCCTGGAGACCCATGAATGTTCTTCTGGCCCCTAGCACTCCTCGAGATACCCTAAACGGTCACCATGGCGTCGGGAGTCCAAGATCTCATAGACTGTGTAGACTGCTCCATTCTCCAGAATCAATTAAAGGGTGGTGGGGGGTTCCGCTGTGGAGGAAACAGACACAGGTGAGTGGTAGGGTTTCAACAGGGAGACATGAAGGGTGAATTCTGTAGTGCAAAGGTAACTTTAACTGGTAGGTGACTGGGAGGTGATCTGACAGGTGATGGTGAAAGGGCCAACGCATCTGGGACTCAATTTCTTGCAGGGCAGGTGCATTTTGATGTCACGGGTAGAGAGCCAAACCTTCTGTCCCTGTTGGAATGTTGGTGTTTCGTCTCTCCAGACTTCCGCTTGGGTTCTTCGTCTGCAAACTGCTTTCTGCAGATGGTGATGTGCAGCGTCCCAGATCCTCTCACTCTCTCGGAACCAATGATCGACTGATGGTACATCAGGTGGTTTCCCGGACCATGGGAACTGTGGAGGCTGGTAGCTGAGTACGCACTTGAAGCGATTGAGTCCAGTGATGGTGGCAGGCTGACAAATAGAGTTCTGCGTGTATTAGGCCCAGCCTAGGAATTGGTTCCAAGAGTTCTGGTGGCCATGTCAAAAGCTTCTTAAGTGCCCAATCTCCTGGATCTTCCTGTCATCTTGCCCGTTCAACTGAGGATGGTAACCTGACGAGAGACTTACGGTCACACCTAGGAGTTTAAAAAGGCCTTCCATACCTGGGAGATGAACTGTGGACCTCTGTCTGATACAATGTGTTCTGGGATTCGATAGAACACATGAATAAACAGGAGTTCAGCTGTGACTTGAATTTGACGGTTATCTTGTTGAGAGCTCTGTACAAGGCTGCAAGCCTCCACCCTTTTTTGCCATAAAGAAGAAGCCTCTTCTATGTACTCCTCCATCACCTCCTGTTCTGGAAGTGATATAGGGAAGATTTTGCCATGGGACACTGGCTCACCTAGATAAATGTCGATGGTACAGTCCCATGGCCAGTGTGGAGGCAACAGCGACGCTTTTTTGGGACAGAACACGTCACTGAAAGGGGCATAGCAGGCTGGAATATCCACAGATTGCTGTTCCACAGGGCTGTCAATGGACGTCGAGTTCACTGGAAGTGGCTGTACTGGTCGAGGAAGATGACGGAAACATCCTGGGACACAGCTGTTGCCTCATTTCAGGACTTCTCCAGTGGTCCAGGATAGATCTGGGTCGTGTTCCACTAGCCACGGGTGCCCTAATATAATACCAGTGATGGAATTCCCCAGAGAACAATAAAGGGAATTGACTCACTGTAAAAAAAAAAAAATCATCCAATTTGCAACTAGAGGGGTCCAACTGTCTATCTCTTCATAGTTTCTGCAGATGGGTTTTCCAGTTATCGACTGAACTTGGTAATCGGTTTCGGTATGCCTCTTCTTGAGGTTAAGCTGCAGAGGCTCCCGGAGATTAAGTTTCTGGCTGACCCAGAGTCGATGAGAGCGAGTACTGGAAAAGATACATCAGAGGCAGTACGGATAACTTCGGTGATTCTGGGTTGCTCATCCTGAAATTATGTTGGCCTGGTATGGTTGCGGAACAGAGACTCAAGGCAGAGACAAAATCAAGAGGTTTTTCTTTATTTAACACAGATGAACAACATGTAAAGCAGGTGAGTATATGCAGACACATATAGTTTGGTGTTAAATAATTGAAAGGCAATGACAGTCTTTTGGATTGGAGATCGTGGATGGATGAACGAATGGATGACTGAGCACACACCTCGATGAGGAACAGGTAAGTATCTGATTTGCAACAACACTGAACAGGAGATGTTGGAGACAACAAGGAACTAGAAGAAATGCTGGCGAGAGGTAACATACACTTCGGGAACTTGGAGACAACAGGTAAGCAAGTCCTTTGCTCAGACGAGACCTGGTGATCAGTGCTCTGATAATTGTGACCTCTGTGATTGGCTGATGTTGGAGCCTGACTGATTTGTGACAATAGTATACTATATATAAAAAGAATATATGTGATAATATCTTTATTAATCAGACATTTTAAGTTTTGGTAACAATTCATTTTGAATTTTAAATCTTAAATCTTATCAAATTTGCCTGGGGAATTCTATATTATTTCTGTACTTTTATTAATCTTGTTCTCTTGTGTTCTCTTTAATCCACGTCAAGAGAGCTTTAGACTATTTAGGGGCGGCAGTGGCTCAGTGGTTCATGTAGGTTGTCTACAAACCAGAAGGTTGGTGGTTCAATCCCCGGTTCCACCTGACCAAGTGTCGAGGTGTCCATGAGCAAGACACCTAACCCCAGCTGCTCCTGACGAGCTGGATGGTGCCTTGCATGGCTGACACCGCCGTCGGTGTATGAATGAGTGAGTGAATGTGAGGCAAATTGTAAAACGCTTTGGTGGCCATTGGGTCTGTGAAAGTGCTATATAAATGCAGTCCATTTACCATTTATTTAGAGAGAGATTTAGATTATAACAAGTTTATTTAAATGTTTCTTAAATGCCAGACAGTACAGACACGTACAGTAAATACTCAATAAAGTAACACAAACATCATTATGCTTAATTCTGATCCGCACATATTTGGCTAAGTATTTTGATATACATCAGTACTTTTATTTGAGAAATTCAAAAGATGTATTTTTTTACAATTAATAATTTACGACTGGTTGTAAAGGTTATGTTTAGATCTTATAAATTAATAACTGTCAAACACAACACACAGCTCAAAACAAGCATGTAATTACCTAGCATGGTAAAAAATAAAGATACAACTGAGCTTTAAAACTGTGCAAAACTATGGAGGCCCTAATGGCACATCATGTTAAAAAAATTATGAAAACTTGGATCATGTGTGTCTTGATAACCAATCACATTACAACCTTGACATCATTGAATTTCATTGAGATGATTGACAGTCAATCACTGTTTGCGGATACCATAGAAATGAATGAGAAGTGCCGGAAACGGAATCATACCTGTCAAGCAATTTACTGTGACTTCTCTTATAAAACAGCATTTTTTTCAGTGTAAACTCTAAAAATAGATCAATCCGAAATGAATGATTAAGCGCAAACATGTTGAAGATTAGCTGATGGGCTGATGATTCATTAAATGATAAGCCGTTTCCCCCCAAAAACTATTTATTCAGCGTAGTGAAGCCTCTCCTCCATTGACATCCATTAAAAAAAACTAAAAAACTAAAAGGCCTTTTCTTCCCTGTGTACCGCAGCGTCAGCAGGCATTACGCTTTTTTTGCTAACCCCATAGGCTTGCCTTTAAGTGGCTTTGGGGACATGGTGATGTGAGGACAAAATATGTTTCAATGCTTTTGTGTTCTCTCACAGAAGTCTCTCTGGTTAATGCAAACACTTTACTACCAAATGTAAAGGGGAACGCAACATGTTTGCGACATCAATAAACCAGATCATTTTTGATCATGAAGTCAGTACATCATAAGGGGGGGGGGGGGGGGGGGGGGGGGGGAATTAGAAATATGAAGCATGTTTCTTTGAGTGTTTGTGTCTCACAGTAGCAGTAGCTGACAGAGAGGTTTGATGACAATTCCCAGCACCACTCCTCTGCCCAATCCCGAGGCCTTATCCAGCACCTTCAGTCTGAGGGCCAGATCCCCCAGAATGCCCTGCTGCTCCTCTGGTTCCTGAAAGAAGAAGTCTTCATTGAACACAGGGTTGCGGCAGTTCCTGATGATGGCGCTGTGTTGCCTCTGCAGCTTGCCTGGGGTGAGGCTTAGGGTCAAGCTGCAGGTCAAAGGTCGAGGGTCACCAGGATCTCTCAAGCCTTCCACCGAGACGACGCGGATGCGAATTGTCATAGAGCACCTGGTTGCACTGGACCTGAAGGCAGAAATGCGCACTCGGCCTCTCTGAGGAAGAGGAAGCACGTGTTCCTGGTGGAAGCGTTCCTGGCAGTGCAGCATGTCCAGTGGGAACTGGATGGGCGGGGCTAGTTTGGTGCAACGGGGCGTTTGAATAACTTTAGCATGGTGATGCACTTTTGACATGGACTTTTTGTCAGTGGAGTGATCTTTATTTTTCTCATTTTTAGAGGCTTGAATATCTTGCTGAACTGGATCTTCAGACAATGACTGTTCGCTGGTGAAATCCTCTCTTCTGATTGGTGGAGGAGTGGAATAAGGGGAGGAGTCAGCAGAGGGCGTGTCACTCTCAGTGCTGGCCGCTTTCAGCACTGCTCTACAGGAAGATTTGGGTGTTTTGATGGTCATTCGTTCTAGTGTGTAACTGGTAAGTGTCGAATGGAACAAAGACTCTTTGCGACGTGTGTTCGGACTCTCGAATAAACCGTACTCGTAGCATTTCAATGAATATGGAATGGGTTTGAGTTTGTTCAAGGCTGCTGTAGATTTTTTTAGACTCGCTCTTAGTGGCTGGGCAGTACCAGGTCTTGACAATGATGTTTTTGCTGAGCTGGAAACTTTTTTTTCTTCGTTCAGACATTGCACAATTTTTCCTGCGTCTGCCACGAGGCAGTGCTTGGTCAGCTTTGGCGGCAGAAAAAAGTCAGGGATTTTATCAGGCGTGAGAACGTTGCAGTGCAGTTTATTGAGGATGCTGGTCTTGGCTGAAATCTCCTCTTTATGTTTGCCGATGAGATGATTAATCTGCATCGGAAGACTTTCGGCTCCCGCCTGTACTTTCTGAAGGATCCACATTGTGACTGATAATACTAGGGAAAAAAAAACAGTTTTAAAAAGTTAATACACGTTTAATACTATTTAACGTGTATAACGCACCTGTGACGATCTGCGGCTGGAGTGCCCGCTTGAGCCTCTGGGGAGCACTCCTTCCTAGTTTATTGTTTTCTTCATGTTTTACCCTGGACTGATGATGGTTCATTTGTTGCACTTGTTTTAGATTGAGCGTCCCTGATTTAAGCCTGAGTTGTCCCTTTGTTCGGGGCTCAGTATTGTAAGTGTCTTACTGCATCCTATGCGTTTTCCTAGTTCCTAGTTTCTTAGTATTTCCGAGTGTTTTCTAGTTTCACAGTTCCTGGACTCCCTGCCTGTATCTGGACTTCCCGTCTGCCTTATCCCTGTATGGTATTATTGCTATTATTGGTTTTATTGGTATTATAGACGATTCGCCATATTACAAGGTACCCACTGAATCCACGCATCTAGAGTCTTCCGGTGAACCAGCGCTTCACACGTGCTCCGCCGAGTTTGCGCTACATGAAAGCCCAGTTGAACCAGCGCTTCGTAAAAGGTCCTCCGAATCCACGCAACATGTGAATCCCGTAACACTTCACGTGAGCTCCGTTGTATTCCTGCCTCAAGAGTTTTCTACTGAGTCTGAGCGCGTGCCAGCCGAGTCAAGTGAGTCTACCGAGTCAAGTGAGTCTACTGAGTCAAGTGAGTCTACTGAGTCAAGTGAGTCTACCGAGTCAAGTGAGTCTACCGAGTCAAGTGAGTCAAGTACCGAGTCAAGTGAGTCAAGTACCGAGTCAAGTGAGTCAAGTACCGAGTCAAGTGAGTCAAGTACCGAGTCAAGTGTGTCAAGTACCGAGTCAAGTGCCGAATCAAGTGAGTCAAGTGCGTCCAGGTCCGAATCTAGCCTAGTGAGTGAATCAAGCCCAGTGACGCGCCGTCGCAGAAGGAAGAGAAGGAGGACTCGTTTGCCTCGCCAGGCTCCGGAGGGCGTTCCCAGACTCCTGGCCCTGCCGGCCCCGCCTCTGTGCCTCGCCCTGCCGGCCCCGCCTCTGTGCCTTGCCCTGCCGGCCCCGCCTCTGTGCCTTGCCCTGCCGGCCCCGCCTCTGCGCCTCGCCCTGCCGGCCCCGCCTCTGCGCCTCGCCCTGCCGGTCCCGCCTCTGCGCCTTGCCCTGCCTGCCCCGCCTCTGCGCCTCGCCTTACCTGAGCCTCTCAAGCTTCGGGGGCCTTTTCCAGTGGCGGTTTCCAGCCCGGAGGCTTTAGCTTTAAATTTCCCCAATAACTTTTTTTGGGGGGGGCAGTAGGGACCCTAAGAGGGCCATGGAGGTGGCATCTACGTGGACCTTTGCACGACCACCTTCGCCTGAGAGGTTCATGGAGGTGGAGCCTACATGGACCTTTGCACGACCACCTTCACCTGAGCTTTCCATGTCACTGGTCCTGTCCAGCCCTGTGCTCCCTACGTCTTGGTCCCCTGTTAAGTGTACTCTGCCCTGGTCCTGGGTTATGTGTGCTCCGTTCTGTTCTCCTGTCTCTTATGCTCCAGCCTGCCTTCCTGCCAAGCATGCTCCGCCCTGGCTACTGGGTTCACAGTTCCTGGACTCCCTGCCTGTATCTGGTCTTCCCGTCTGCCTTATCCCTGCATGGTATTATTGCTGATCTGGACTGCTTACCTGGTTTTGACCCCTGCGTGTTTCCCTGTACCTGTCTCTGGATTCTCCTCTTAATAAAGCCTGCGTTTGGATCACCTCTGTCCAGGGGCGGACTGGCCATCTGTGTGATCTGGAGAATCACAGAACGGCCGGTACTCCAGGACGGCCGGCGGGCCGGCCCACCGCCCGCCACACACGCAGTCACAGACATCCCAAGTCTCCGGGAGTCTCCCGCATATTGATAGCGGCTCCCTAATGCCCGCAAATTAGTTAAAATCTTCCGGAATCTAGAGCGAGCAAGCATGCGTAGCGCGCGCATGGCAGAGAGAGGGAGCGAGCTAGAGACCTTGCGTGTGTGTGCTAGTGTGCGCATGAAAGGACCCAACCAATCACTTGTCAGTGCGGGCGGGCTTTTATCTCTACTACTCCCGAACCGAATTAATCAGAAATAACTTTGCAAGTTACTTGCTAGGGATGATGTTAGGAAGTGATATTCAGCTTGCTACATTTTTAATGATTACAGTAGTTAAAACAGCTAAACTTCAACATTTTAATAGTAGTAGCTAATATTAAGGAATATGTTGTGCTTTTACTTTTAAAAAAGTTGGTAACATTACAACTAATGCTTACAAACTTTGAAGATTTTGAATACAGAAGTTACATTTGTAATGGTGTAGCCTATTTTCATTTAGATGTGGTATTATTATTTGTGCAGTAGCTAAGATTAATTACTCCATAAATTAATTAATATTATTAAGTAAGAAATTCATGCATGGAATAGATTGTTTAATATACTGTTAGCTATAATTTGGATAGTATAGTTTCATGAGCCACAATTAAAGTCTTGTGACACTCATGCCAGGCGGCAGGCGCTATTGTTGTTGTTGTCGAGTTTCCGCGCGCCGATTGCTTTGGGCCGGGCCTAGTCAAAGTCCAGGGCCGTTTTTTAGTCCCAGTCCGTCCCTGCCTCTGTCCGTGTTCTATGTGCAGTTTCATGACAGCACCACACTAATACGTATACTAAGTTTATACATTTACCACACGTATACTAAGTTTATTTGGTTACACTATGGAATACAGTCCTGTCATTAATGAATAATTACACAGGAAGAAATGAGTAACGCACTATTAACATTCTAGTAACTACTATTAACTAACAAGAAACTCTGATTAACGAATTAGTTAGTAATTGCGCTCAAAATGCGGTAGTTCACTATTCTAGTAGCTAACCAATAACTATACCTCTCAGAGAACTACTAAGAACTACTACAGGTTCATAATTAACATCAATAATGCATAATGCATAATTAATTCTAAAGTCAAGGTAATGCTTATCCTCTAGTAATGACTCAAGTATTACCAAATCCTTCAGAAGGAATTACTAATGATTTGGATCAGTATTCTAAAGTTAAAAGCCTGATCACACTCTATTGACTGAAGTTATTGTATACTTTTTGAGGTTTTTGTAAGGTTTTAAATAGTAATGACTTGTGTTACTGCATCTTTCAGAAGGAACTACTAATTCTTTTAATCAGTATTCTAAAGTGAAGATCATTGTAACCCATTAATCATGGTATCCAATTAATTTTCAGACACACTACTTGCACTATTTGTACTACAAAATGATATAAAATAGTGCATAAATACATGAATAAGGATGCACATAAAATATGAATCAACAATATTGTCATGGCATTTTACACCAACATGACCATTTCTATAATCCTCATTTGAACAAATATATTTTATCTTGTGCAAATTATTATAACCAGATTAACTTATAAAATTGAGTTAAGTTTTGCATTTTCCTTTATAAGTCACACACTAAAACAAATCTAAGAAACATTTATGTGCATGTGCCAACAGTAATAGTAATGTATATTGAGAAAGACTGGATCATTATATTAAATTGAATACAAGAAGTATCGTTACAGTTGCCCCTATTAAAGGAGTTGAAGGCAATTAACTAAGAAAAAATTCTATTAGATTTCTAGTAAGTCACTGTATCTCAAAAAGCCTAAAATTATTGAAAAGTGGTGATATAATAGTTTTAATACATGTTATTTTTACTGAATATTTTTATGGTACCAATTATTTTTAACCACTCATTAATTCTTTTGATTGTTCTTGACTTATCAGTTGCAATACAGTATTTATATTACAGTATTTACAGTATTTTAGCAAAGAATTATCATTCAAATAATGTATGCTTATTAAGCATTCATTATTTGAATAATACATTTTTACTAAAATACTGTATTTATCAACTCATAAGTCAAGAACAATCTTAAATAAAATAAATAAACACTTATTTAAAAAAATCAAAACACAATTCTTATTTCATATTATAATCATAATTTACTGTTGCAGTTCTCCTAACCTCACAGTCACAAAGTGACAGCTGTTGTCTGTTGTTCATACATTTAAAAAAAAAAACTTTTAACCATCATAGTAAAAATGTAAACCTATTACAGTACTTATTAATCTACACTAACATTCAAAAGTTTCTTTAATTCATATTTTTTATATTTTACATTTTTAAAATAAATTATAAATATTTTCAGCAAGGATTCATTAAATTGATCAAAACTGTGAGTAAAGGCATTTATGTTACAAAAGATTTCTATTTCTAAATAAATAAATGCAGTTTCTAAACTTTCTATTCATCAAACAATACAGAAAAAATGTATAGGTTTCCCATTAAAACAACTGTTTTCAACATTGATAATAAGAAATGTTTCTTGTCAAATCATCATATTAGAATAATTTCTGAAGGATCATGTGACACTGAGGACTGGAGTAATGCTGCTGAAAATTCAGCTTTACCATCACAGGAATAGCCTAAATTACATTGTAAAATATATTTAAATAGAAAACCATTAATATAAACTGTAATGATATTTCAAATAAATGCAGCCTTGGTGACTTAAGAGACTTTTTTTTTTAAATAAGAGACTTTTTTATTAATAAAAAATACAAAAATAATTCATGTTTGTTCATAATACATTTGTGTTAATGTATACAACATGTATAAATTCATATCCACCTTTATTAATAAAAGCTGTGAAAGTATTGTTGATCTCTAATGCATTAATAATAATTAATGTTAACAAATTATAGTGAGGTGTAACCAAACTGTATTGTGATGATTTTTTGTGACAAACTGAAAAAATCATTACAAACTGTATTGTGATGATTTTGATTGTATTGTGATGTGCATTTATTGTTGATCTCTAATGCATTAATAATAATTAATGTTAACAAATTATAGTGAGCTGCTGTATTGTAATAATTTTTTGCCCTTACCTGTTTGGATGATCTGAGGTGGAGTTGCTCATCTGTGATTAACTGAATGTGTGAGTTTTAGTGTTCGGTTTGGTCTGTTCATCATCTCTTTCAATGCACAGTGGCCAATCACAGCACATTTAATGTCCAGTATAAGCCACCTCTCTCTCTCCTCTGTGTGTAGCCTAATAAGTATGGTTTGCTTTTAATCTAAAATCCCCACAACTGGTTTCAGACAAGCTCTCACACCCACTAACCTACCCCAAAACAGTTATATCACAGAGATCCACACTGTTCTCAGATCAGATGTGGATAACGATTCCCCCCCCTAACATTTAAAGGTCAACAGTGGCATCATTTGTGTCACTTCAAAGATTAACCTTTCCTTAGAAACAGTCTGGTCAGGCTCTGTTCTCCGGTTTAGCCTTCATGTAGAGGTCAGAAGTCCCGCTTCCCAGCTGACCCGTCTAGTTTCCTGATTAAAGGTTGACGTCAGGATTTGGGTGGGTGGAATTACCCACAAAATTTGCTTTCTTGTATGCCAGTCTGTCTCTAATGAAAATTTCATTTAATTTTTTTTTACAACCAATCAAAGTTTTGAATGAAATTAATACTTTTTTCAGCAAGGACACAACATTTCCACAAAAATATTAAGCAGCAAACTGTTTTTAACATTGATAATAACAAGAAATATTTCTAGCACCAAACCAGCATTTTAAAATGATTTCTGAAGGATCATGTGACACTTAAGACTGGAATAATTGCAGTTAAAAATTCAACTTTGGCATCACAGGAATATATATTTTTAAAGTATATTAAAATATAAAACAGTTATTTTATATTGTAATAATATTTCACAATATTACTGTTTTTACTGTAATTTTGATCAAATAAATGCAGCATTGATAAGCATAAGAGACTTCTTTCAAAAACATTTAAAAAATGGACAGTAGTGTTTATTATTTATGCAATACATTTGTGGAGAAATACAAAGTTCTGTCATGAAACAGATCCCGCAGGCTTGAGGGGTCCTTAACTCAATCCGCTGATTGGTTCCTGCTGTGTCAGTAGCCAATGAGCTCGCTGCTCAACCTTCAAATACTTGGTCAGCATTTGCTGTAGCAGTTGCATCGCACTTTCAGAAACCCTCCACCTTCCCCAGCTCCACCTGTATAGATCTGCTACAGGTAATTCATGTATTGTACAGCTGCAGCTGTCTTGCTCACAGCAGTGTGTCATGCAGCCATATCACCCTGCAGCCCAAGACTGGTTGCCCACTGAAGCTAAGCAGGGCTGAGCCTGGTTAGTACCTGGGACACCTCCTGAGAAAAACAGGTTGCTGCTGGAAGAGTAAGGCCAGAAGGGGGCGCTCACTCTGTGGTCTGTGTGCGTCCTAACGCCCCAGTATAGTGACTGGGACACTATACTGTCAAAGAGCACCGTCCTTCGGATGAGACATTAAACCGAGACCCTGACTCTCTGTGGTCATTAAAAATCCCATGGCACTTCTCGTAAAAGAGTAACCCCGGTGTCCTGGCCACATTCCACCAATTGGCCCTTGCCAATCATGGCCTCCTAATAACCCCCATCCAATGAATTGGCTCTATCACTCTCTCTCCTCTCCACCTATAGCTGTTGTGTGGTGAGCGCACTGGCGTCGTTGTACTGTGGCTGCCGTCGCATCATCCAAGTGGATGCTGCACACTGGTGGTGGTTAAGGAGAGAACCCCTGATATGATTGTAAAGAGCTTTGGGTGTACAGTAGTACAGATGAAAGCGCTATATTGCTGATGTAAAAAGGTGTAAACTGAATTTGATATTTTAATATCACTGGACATTAAGGCACTAAGGGCGCACCAATAGGCTATGGATTAAGCACCTCCTTATCCTGGCATTGGTTCACCCAACGCCTATTGATCAGCGCTTTAAAGATCCCCGTGTGTGAGTGAGTGGAGGCGGTGCTAATTTGCATATTCATAGAACCATGTATACTAAATGAGGCAAGGGTGTAGTTTTTTTTAAGAACAAAACTTTTAAATATGTAATTTTGCTGTTCAAAGGTGAGTTTTAAGGGATAAAATGATTGACTGCAGGGGGACTTTAATTCTAACAGCCTTTCTACGTAAATTCCGTAAAAATAGGGCAAAACGATACGTTTTAGAACGTTCCGCTGTTTTTAGTGATTGAAATACTGCAGCCGCAGCAGTTGCTGCATTGATCAAAAGTGCCCAAAACTTGCATTTTGTTCACATATATTTGTTTTTAAGATGGAAATTGACATGCTTGTGCTGCAAGTTCTATGGCTATTTTTTCCCTCCAGGACTCCACGACAGTCATGTGACTGTAAACTATGAATAACAGCAGCAGCAGTAGCAGATCTATTCCAAAAATACATTAACATTGCCATATCCATTACCACACCAAACACGAGAGTTGTCATGAGTTGCCAAGAGTTGTCACGACAGAAATTATGTTTATTGTTAGTGTTTTTCACTGGTTCATATTGTATGGCACATTGGTTTATGTGACCCACACATATGTGTTTAGCTATGATAATCACATGCATTAGGCCTATTGTAGTTTATTTGGAGGTTGTTTTATTTCTATCATTGTGAAACTGGATGTGATTTTTCACAATAAACTGACATCAAGTCAAAACACATACACATATCAATACAGTTTCACCCAACACACATTTGGTTTATATGATTTGATTATTTTTTTAAAACATTTTCAGTGAATCATGGAGTATTACCAAAAGGCATTATATTTAGCTAACGTTATGATTAATATTAGGACATAATCATGTCTTTGGGGCAATTATAATGGCAATTGTACTGCAATTGGCATCGAATACAGTCCTGCAGCACCACCAGGTGGATTTTAATGTTTGAATGTAATGCTGAACTGTTTTCAAATAAATAATATCTCTGGTAGGGGATGAGGCTTGGAATTTGCCTGTAGTTGGTAAGAAAACACATAATAAATAATAATGAATCCATTTAATATATTCAATGTCCATTTTACATTAAATACTATTGGAGTTTCTCTGTGTCATTGTTCAGACGTGAATACGTTTCCAACCTGTAGTGGAAGCAGCACAGAGAACATAAAACTTATTACTTGTCTTTAACCAGTGCTTCTCATGATTAACCAAACACATCTGTTTGTGATTACTAGCTGCATTTAAAAACATTTTTTATAATGTAAATTTAAAAATATTAAGAATCGACTTCTAGGGCGATTCTGAGCATCGATGTCCTACACACATAGTTAGATACCTCATTAGAGGTAGTTTTACCCGCCATATCAGGCATAGCCTATATGTATATCAGATGACTTTGCTAAATTAACAAGATGAAGACAACACAACGCAGCTTGCCAGGTAACACAACATTAAAAATTCCCATAGTAAAAGAAAAAAGACAAAAAGTACCATAGTAAAAACCTGTAATATTGAGTTAATACATATAAAAACACAAAACAACACATTCTCTTCAGTGAAAGGTTATCCCATTTCTTCGGGAATTTAAATCTCGGCGGTTTCACAATCTTGACGACACGGTGACCGTTCCAACATGGCAGGCTCGCCGACGTGTCTTGAGGTCTTGAGCGGTCGAATTTTGAAATCTACATATACATATCTATGCTCTAATCGCCCCCTGGTGGAAAGTATCCGTCTGCCTCATGTAAATCCGTTACTCCTTACTGGTGTGGTCACGGACATGCGTCAGTTTGTACGTCACTCACGACATGCGGATCTTCTCTGTTTTGCATCCTTTCCGTGACAGTCTGTTCTGCCGGTGTCGGGTGAGCACGATAAATACGCGCCTTCAGCTTGAGAACGAAGCAGCTCTATAAAGCACCGAGTAAGTGTTTCTATAGATACCAGCACACGTGATACTAGGATGAGCTCGTCTGTGTAAAATGAGGCATGTCTGTGTAAAATGATAGGCAAAAAAATTCAGACCATCCGCTTCTGTTCATCAACCAACTAGCTGAAAGCAAACCTGGCAGAGATTACCTGCTCATAAAGGCATCTAGTCAAGTGGATCAAGTATTTCTATTTTTTAACAGCGACACAACACATTACAACATGAGGCGTAAGTACTTGTCTTGAGTAATTGTACTTCATTACTAGGCTACTGGTGCTAGTGGAGTACTGTTGAAACTGATTACCGGTAGTTGTACTCTACGTTTAATTGTTTTTAACTAATCAAAATTATATTTGAGGTTTATAATATTGATAGTTTCGTCTGTCATATTTAGCTGACAAGTCAAATTAATTTCCCCCATTCATTTTACTTGTTGTTATTTTTTTTAAAACAGTCAGTGAAATAATTTTTTAATTAATTTAAACAAATTAAGGAATTTATTTGAACTTAAAGCAGTGCATTTTAACATGTAATTTAATCAAATCAACTGCATGCATTTTCTAAAATAAAAAATAAGTCAAGACTTAAAAAAAGGTGATTAATCAGGTTACTTTGCATAGTTTAGTAGTGCTTCAAATTTACTTCAGTGAAAATCTTCATTGTATCTCAGTTTTCTCCAGTTAGTTTCAGACAGTGTTAGTATTATTTAAATACAAGTATAGTATTTATTTTATTTAATAGTGTAATATTTCAATTTATCTTTTATATTTTCGTTTGTTTAATTTTGTTATGTGCTTTTGTCGTTTTTA
Source organism: Tiaroga cobitis (assembly GCA_030578255.1). Taxonomy (NCBI): domain Eukaryota; kingdom Metazoa; phylum Chordata; class Actinopteri; order Cypriniformes; family Leuciscidae; genus Tiaroga; species Tiaroga cobitis. The sequence goes on from CM060598.1 coordinate 15,401,630, forward strand.
ATATATATTTTTATATATTTTGAAATATTTCTATATAGCTTTAATGAAGTTTATTTCCATTTTATTAAGTCATTAAAGTTATTTATTTCAGTCAGTTGCTAAGGCAGCATTTCTAAGTTTTGTTCAAGTTTTAAGCAACGTTTAAACATTTTCAGTTTTTCATCTAATATTTATTTCATCTATATATTTAATTTAATATTTTATTGCAGGTTTATTTCGATTACCAAAAATAAATAAATTGTTTTAGGGTACATTAATGTTTACAGGACGACGATGTACTAAAAACGTAAAAGTTTTTCCTTCGCGTTCTTTGCATAAAGACGACAATTTGTCAAAATGAACCCGATTCATATGGATCTGCAAAAACAACTGAAAACGCTGTATGCTGTATATCACTTTGTAAAGAAACACTACGCGCCTATAGACTGAACGCGCATGCGCATGACGTCACCGTTCACAAATTCACGTTTTTGTAGTTTACACGGAGACAATAATAACAGTATCGGTTTCAAAAACTTGCACTTTGAATCTCGTTTTGAAAAGTTTGTGTTTTCAGGCCCCCAAAACACTGTTGTTGTGTAAATGAACGGCCAAAACACTTAAAAAGTTTTCTGTTTTTAGTTGAAAACGGTGTTGTGAAAAGGCCCCTTAGTTAACAATAACAACGCTGGTTTCAGATTACTTGTATATTTATGGCTGGATACTAGTAGAATTTTGTTATTAGTTGCATTAGTCCTCTTCTCTTCTCTTCTCTTCTCTTCTCTTCTCTTCTCTTCTCTTCTCTTCTCTTCTCTTCTCTTCTCTTCTCTTCTCTTCTCTTCTCTTTGTAAGTCTGTCTCCCACCACTGTACTCGTGGGAGCTCTATGAGCTCAAATATCTCCTTGTTTGAGCCAGTGTAGCTTTTACTGAATGCAGGCCACTTTGTTTGGCTTTGTGATCAACCAGTTGCGTTTACTTTGGTGGGTGCGTCACTATCTGTTTGCGTAATCTGTTTGATTTGAATAAGGTTGTACTTGAGTGAACTGTAATCCTTTATCTGTATGTTTTCTTTCACATTCTCCAGGTTTCTTCATTTCAGAGCTCTGATGGAAGAGCTGTCATGTTCTGTGAGTCTACAGGGATCTGAAGTTGGAAAGTTGCCAATGTATAATTCATTAAAAGCGAAGTAAATCGCCTCTGGGCAGTGCCACACACCGAAAGATGTGTTTGCTTCATCCAGTTGTACACTAATGGATATGAAAGACTTTATAATGTCACCAGTCTTCTTTTTGGACTCATTCCACATCATGCTCTGGAGACTTTGACCTTAAAAGTGCTTGAGAAAGTTGGCTTTTGGGGAGTCCACTTCCCTTTCCCAATTTATTTATTTTCTTCCTGAAAGAAACTTAAAAAAAAAAATGGGCCCTTTTATTTCTCCTTTTAGTAATCTGCTATGCATGCTGTTGGGCATTTCTTTCACTTTGTGGGTCACACTGCTTTTGGTCTTCATCATTGTTCCTGCCATTTTTGGTCTGTCTTTTGGCATCCGTGGACTCTACATGAAGACACTGCTCAAGGTGTTTAAGGTGAGTTGGAAGGTCATCTTGTTCCATTTCAGGATGGTTAAAGGGATAGTTCACTTAAAAATGACAATTCTGTCATTAATTACATTGACAGCTCCGCAACTACCACTTTGACGCTTCAAAAAGTTCATAAATAGATTTTAAAACTAATCCATATTAATAGAGCGGTTTAGCCCACATTTTCTGAAGAGACTCGATTGCTTTATATGATGAACAGATTTCATTTAGCTTTCTATTCACATTTAAATATTGATCAGCAAACTTAAACAGAAGCTCAACCGAACATGCTTGACGCACAAGAACAAACCTCATTGGTTCCACAGAAGCTCAAACGTGATGCGTAACACGAGAATTAACCTCATTGGTTCTCGCACGTCAAGCGAACATGCTTGAGCTTCCGTTTAACACAACTGATTTGTGAGTTGATCAATGTTTAAATGTGAATAAAAGTCTAAATTCAATCTGTTTATCATAAAAAGCGATCAAGTCTCTTTAGAAAATGTGGACTAAACCGCTTATTTCATATGGATCAGCTCTACGATCTCTTTATGAACTTTTTGAAGTGTCAAAGTGGTAGTTGCGTAGCTGTCAATAGAGGAACATAAAGCTCTCAGATTTCATCAAAAAGATCTTCATTTGTGTTCTGAAGATGAGGGTAATAGGTTTGGAATGAGGATGAGGGTGAGTAAATAACAGACAGTAAAAGAAATGGACACAGCGACCCCATAGACTTCAACGGAGAAAAGTGAAGTCAAATAGAAGCACTCACTTCCTGATTGCCAAGCGCATTGCGCAGACTCAAACTGAGCTTGACGACGTAGGTGTGACGTGAGCAAGCTGTCTCACAGTTGTACGTCTTCTGGTAGCTGTGCCAAGAGGAATCTGAATCATTCCCTAACGAATCTTGCAGAGCCGGAGATCGTGAGTATTAGCTTTCCATTAGCTAGCAGCAGGAGCAACTTTACAACTCTCTATGGGCTCAGATGTAAAGTTATTCGCTGCCAAAGTGACGCCAAAATGAATGGGAGTCAATGGAATGCTAAAAGCAAGTGAAGGCTTGTTCATGGCGGCCCCCAGGGAGACTTCAGTTTCCGGCTGGTGGATTACCCCCTTGGGAAATAATAACAGAAATTTTATTGTTGGGTGAACTATCCCTTTAAGAATATTGTTCTTTAGACAGATTTATTTGTGGGTTTTTTTGTTTTGCATTTGTTAACTATATAGTTGACAGTAAAGTTAGGGTGAGAGATCTTTTGTGTTATTTGCTAAAGATTACATATAAAACCGTTATTAAATTATGCAAGTTTTTAAATATCAACTTTCGTCTGAAAACCGATATGATTACACCTCGATATGATATATAGCAAGTATTACCTATGTATATGCTTGCCACATAGGTAAATAATTGAACACAAAGTATTAATTTGACATATTCTATTACCTCAAGATGGCTCTCAGTACCCGCTTGAGCGCTCTGTTATCAGTTGTAGCGGTTTTTGTCATGCAAAAACAGACCACAAAATTGAGTATTGCTGAGAACTGTGTGAAAATATAAATTAATGATGAATGGTTCTATGCAAAGCATGGACAAGTTTGTTAAAAAGGACTGCCAGTGCCAGGTAAACGTAAGCAGAAGGTGAATCTACTCCACAAATGATGTTTTATTAACAAGGTTCGGGAGGAGCAGGTGCAGATAATTAACCCAATCAGTACAAGTGGAGATCAATCAGTAATCAACTCAGGACAAGATAAATAACAGCAGAACCCTCCTTTGTTCCTTGACAGTTTATCAGCATCCCACCTCCACCCCATCTCCTCACTTTTAGTTCCATCTCTATTTCCACCAGGAGCCCTCCACCCGAACAGCACGCCAAGTACGCATAACCTTTACCATAATAATTATATGTAGATGTGAACTTGTGAACTACCAAAACAACTTGTCTACACCTGGCTCGAGTGGCGGGACCCGGAAAAAGCAAATAGAACCCATTATAATCAGTGATGCGGTCTACACTGAATGCGACAAATCCCGGGTGGGGGGACTTGAAAATATTTTACTCTACAAAAGGGGGGCCTGGCAGAAAAAGTTTGAGAACAAAGTGCTCTAAGGTACATAAATTATAAGGTATATAAAATAATATTATTAAAATAAAAACTATGGTACCAACATGATATTTTTTTAAATTTTTTATTTAAGGAGTGCATTTGGTAGTGTGAACTTCTCATGTGCTTCCAGAACACAATGATATTTACATTTACATTTAATCATTTAGCAGACGTCATTATCCAAAACGGCTTACAAAATGAGGAGAGCAATATAAGCAATCAAACTAACAAAAGGGCTGCAATATGCAAGTGCTGTGACCAGTCCCAGACAGTTAAGTCTAGCACAGTACACATACTGTAGCAAGGTTTGTGTGTATGTGTTTTTTTAATAGATTAATAGAAAGTGTTAGTATTAATGGGTCAAGTGTTGATGAAAGAGATGTCTTCAGCAGTTTCTTGAAAATGGCTGAAGACTCAGCAGCATGGTATGAGTTAGGCATGTCATTCCACCAGCTTGGAACAGTCCAGGTAAATGTCTAAAAATGATTTTGTGCCTCTTTGAGATGGCACCACAAGGCACCGTTCACTTGCAGAATGCCAGCTTCTGGAGGGAACATAGGTCTGAAGTAGTGAGTTTAAGTATAGGGGTGCAGAGCCAGTGGTTGTTCTGTAGGCAAACATCAGTGCCTTAAATTTGCAACCAGTGCAAGTTTATGAGGTGAGGTGTGACGTGGGCTCTCTTAGGCTCATTAAAGACCACTCTTGCTAGGGCTGTCACTTTTGAGAAAAATCTAATTCGAACGGATATCAAATATCAAGCAATGTATTCGAATATACTCGAATATCTACGAAACTAAAAGGACTGCGCATGTGCAATGACGTATTACGCACGGAGCGAGCTGTTCTTCCTGTTGAATAGAGTGTCATAAATGAGTGTTCCGTTATTAAAAAATTCTCATTTCACTCAGCGTCTGTGAAGTGAAGCAGGACAACGTCCCACCAGCGCTTGTTTCAGATTATCATCCACGGATGACTGGTTTTGGGCGCAGGGTTTTACTGCGTGATCAATATAAGCAGGCAAGCAGCACGGCAAATCATGCTCATCGTCTCCAAATCATGACCAGAGACGGATAAATATCAAGTCTGCTGTTTAAAACAAATAAAGAACCAATAGAGGAGAATAGTTATGCGCGAACAGCGGCATATTCGTGCAGTGTGCGCATGTCAAAAAATCAATTCGGATTTGAATCTTGTGACATATAACGCGCACATTACTTTATGTATCGTTCATGTAAACATGTTCATGTTCGGATTCATCAATCGGATTGTCCATTTCCAGACACTACTTTTTAGATGAGTTGGGGTAGAAATTGTCCGCTCAGGATGGCCGTTCTGTGTGTTATCTTCCATTTTCAAAACAGGGTGGCTATTGGCTATTATTCGCTTGATTTGGTCATGAGCTTACGCTACAATACGTTTAGAGTGCCCGCTACTGGATGAGATGGCAAACAATAAAATGAAAAACAAACGGTCTAATCATAGACTGTAAAAAATGCGCAAAACATGGCACTTTAAAAACCGGTTAGTTTATTTATAGTTCGATTACGGATATTTCACGTCATGTTCGAATGCATATTCGAATATCGAATAAAAAGTGACAGCCCTAACTCTTGCTGCAGCATTCTGGATAAGTTGCAGAGGTTTAACAGTGCATGCTGGAAGATCTGCCAAGAGAGCATTACAATAGTCCAGTCTGGATAGAACAAGAGCTTGGACAAGGAGTTGTGTAGCATGCTCTGATAGGAAGGGCTTGATTCTCTTAATGTTGTAGAGGGCAAATCTGCAGGACCAGGCAGTTCAAGCAATGTGGTCTGTGAAGTTCAACTGATCATCAATCACAACTCCAAGGTTCCTGGGTGTCCTGGATGGAGTTATGGTTGACGAACTGAATGGAGAAGTTGTGATGTAGTTTTGGGTTGGCCGGGACCACAAGCAGAGTTTAGTTGAAGGTGGTTGTCCTTCATCCAGCAAGAAATGTCTGTCAGGCAGGCTGAGATGCGAGCAGCTACCGTCGGATACTGTGTTATCAGCATAGCAGTGATAGGAAAAAACTTTCTGAATGACAGATCCTAGTGATGACACGTAGATGGAGAAGGGAAGCGGCACTGAGCCCTGAGGCACCCCAGTAGCTAGATGTTGCGACTTAGATACCTCACTTATCCACGACACCCTGAAGACCTACCTGAGAGGTAAGACTTGAACCATTGAACCACAGTTCCTGAGATGCCCTTTGTCTTGAGGGTTGACAGGAGGATCTGGTGGTTAACTGTGTCAAAAGAACCAGGCAGATCCAGCAAGATGAGTACTGAGGATTTGGAAGCTGCTCTTGCCAGTCTCAGGGCTTTAATAACCGAGAGAAGGGCAGTCTCAGTTGAGTGTTCACTTTTGAAACCAGACTGGTTATTGTCCAGGAGAGACTTGGTTCAAGTGTTTTAGCAATGAATGGAGGAAGGGATATCAGTCTGTAATTTTATAGATGTGCTGGATTTAGAGTGGGTTTCTTAAGTAGTGGGGTTACCCGATCCTGCTTAAAAGCTGTACGAAATGTACCAGTGTGAAGAGAGGTGTTGATGATGTGAGTAAGTGCAGGTACAACTGAAGAAGTGGCTTGAAGGAGGTGAGTGGGGATAGGATCAAGCGGACAGGTTATATGGTGATTGGAAAGTATGAGTTTTGAGACTTCTGCCTCCGGGAGCAGAGAAAAGGAATGCAGAATGTGTGCGTTAGCTGGTAAGATGCGTGTGTCAAATTGTGGTTTGGAAAATTGGCAGCTGATGGTGGTGGTTTTATTTATGAAGAATGTGGCAAAATTGTCAGCTGTTAGGGTTGATGAAGGAGGAGGAGGGTTAAGAAGAGAGGAGAAGGTTTTGAAAAGCATGCGAGAATCAGAGGTGTTGTTAATTTTGTTGTGGTAGTAAGTATTTTTTAGCAGCAGAGAAGGAAGAGGAGGAATTGATATGTTTTGCATATTCATAGTCTTACTCTATTCTGGTCATCCTGTCAAGTCTTTTAACAGTATGGATTGTTTCAAAGCAGCTTTACAGTGATAATAGAAATTACCGTAACAGAATGTTTAGGCTTTACCACAGCTCTAGGATAAAGTTATTGTCCAGCTAAAGATTGTCTTGATTGATTTCCTTCCGTTGCAAAGATATTAACTTAGGGGCCGCTAACACGACACCATTCTAACAGAAAAACCCTTAAAGGGTTAGTTCACCCAAAAATGAAAATTAAGTCATTAATTAATCACTCCCATGCTGTACCAACCCCGTAAGGCCTTCGTTCGTCTTCGGAACACAAATGAAGATATTTATGATTAAATCTGAGAGGTTTATGACTGCTACATAGGCTCCCTAAGGGAATGACACCGGACGGCTCAGAAAGTCATTAAAGAAAATGTTTAAATATTCCATGTCACAACAGTGGCTCAACTATAAGTTTATCAAGCGACGAGAATACTTTTTGTGCGAAAAAAAACAAACAAAAATAACGACTTTATTCGACTATTCCTTTTCTTCCTTGTAGGCCTGAAACGAGACTTCAAGAGATTTCCACGACGCATGCGCGAGAATTGCGATCTCCTTCAACTACTTCAGTTAAGTTCTCGCGCGTGGAAATCTCTTGAAGTCTCGTTTCAGGCCTACAAGGAAGAAAAGGAATAGTCGAATAAAGTCGTTATTTTTGTTTGTTTTTTTCGCACAAAAAGTATTCTCGTCGCTTGATAAACTTATAGTTGAGCCACTGTTGTGACATGGAATATTTAAACATTTTCTTTAATGACTTTCTGGGCCGTCCGGTGTCATTCCCTTAGGGAGCCTATGAAGCAGTCATAAACCTCTCAGATTTAATCATAAATATCTTCATTTGTGTTCCGAAGACGAACGAAGGCCTTACGGGGTTGGTACAGCATGGGGGTGAGTAATTAATGACTTAATTTTCATTTTTGGGTGAACTAACCCTTTAACGCGCCGACCGCCCATCCGCACAAAACAGTGCCTGGTGTTTCGAGAACTTACTTCCTGAAATAGGTTTGAAGGGGCAAACGATCATTAGATATTAACTTAGAGCCGCTAACATGACACCGTTCTAACAGAAAAACCCTTAACGCGCCGGCCGCCCATCCACACAAAACAGTGCCTGGTGTCTTGTGAACTCACTCCCTGAAATAGGTTCGAAGGGGCAAACGATTATCCGTTTTCTCTGCGCAAACCTCAAAAACGCAAACCCGCGAAAACGCAGACGGCGTGCACATGCGCATCACGTGTTCAGTGGATAGGTATGCGCATTTGAATGTATATGTGCGCAGGTGTGATGTAAATGGAGTTGGGTGTTCACTGAATTTTTTTTATTGGTCCTGAACCTACAGGAAATAAGAACACCATTTCTGTGTAAGTACAGGTACAGGCCAGGTACAAGAAATGAGATCTGGATGATGAGGACATGTTGCTTAAGTGCACATCTGGTTAATGTTTCTAAAAAATGCCTGATTTGTTTTTCTTTGGCTGACACTTTCCCCCCCTATATATCATAATCATAAATAGTTTAGAGACAGGCGTGGAGGTGCAGTGAAGAGCTGAGGGGCTGTTTCACTCCAGCTGTGGTTGATTTATTTCAACATTACCTCACATCCGTCTGAAGCTGTTATGTAACTGATGTGCAATCTCACTGCGTGTGGCTTTCTTTTTTCTGCCTGACACTATGGCTCTTCTGCAAACGAGTGACTTCCCACAATCCTTAAATAAACGGGTTCAGTGACGCAGAGAAATGCTTGAAATAACATGTTATTTGGGTATTAAAGGGCGCCTATTATGCCCCTTTTCACAAGATATAAAATAAGTCTCTGATGTCCCCAGAGTGTGTATGTGAAGTTTTAGCTCAAAATACCCAACAGAATTTCTTTTACAGCATGTTTAAATTGTCACTTTTTGGGGCTGAGAAAAACGCACCGTTTTAGTGTGTATCCCTTTAAATGCAAATGAGCTGCTGCTGCCAGCACAGAGGGCGGAGCCTCACGAGTTGGACAATCTCATCTCTCGGAATGATAATATCAAAACAAACTCTCAAGGCCTGTTCACACCGGGAAGAATTTCGCGCCCGATATTCGCTGACGTTTAACGCCTCGTGACTAAACAGGGCGCCAATGTGAGTGTGCGCACCGAGGCGAAAAACGGCACGCGTAAAAGCGTAATTTTTAAAAAAACGCCTCGGGTTCGTTTTTTTGGTTTGACGCACCGCGTCAAACGCTATCCGACCAATGAGATTGGTGCTTTTGCTCACGTGTCTGGAGCTTCTGGGGGATAATATCATTTATGTCTTTTAAATCAGTCTAATGCATTAAGCCATGTTAACGTTTCAGAACATCCACGAGGAGGCGGGTTTCGTGACATCATCGCGTACAATAGAAGTCCCATTTCATTGGCTAGGCGCCAACCAATAAAACGGCTTCTTTGAACACCCCCGCTCCCGCTCCCTTTTCTCTCTCGCCACTACTGAGTTGCAAGTGCACAAATCAGTTTTGCATCTCATGTATCGCGAAAAGAGTAGCAAAAGTCAAGGCGCGAAATTTGAACTTGCAGTGACAGATTTGAGAAGTTGCAAGTGCCAATTTGAGGTTGTACTGCGAATTTGAATGTTAGAAGAAGTGCAAATTTGTATTACAAGTTTGTGTCTGTCGTTGTATCTTTGTGAATGGCATTTTACACATTTGTGACTACTTGTCTGCAGCTTCAAATTCAGAATACAGGTTTGTGACTATTGTCTGCAAGTGCAAATCTCAGCGTTCAAGTTCAGATTAGTTCAGAATATTTATTGTACAAGTTCTCAAATTCACATCTACGTGCTCTTGAGTTTTGCTACTAATTTACCTTCACACATACTGCCAATCCAAACTGGATGCTAATTGTCAATCGTATTTGATCTTGTCCTCAATCTTTGTCCTGACAGAAAGAGTCAAATTTAATTTAAATGCTAAAAAGTGCTATTCCTTGCTGTGGCACCTACAGCTCTGCAGAATCTGAAGCATCCCAGCTTTAGAAACAAACATCTAAACAGTTTGAGCTGCACATTTAGGGGCCGTTTACACAACACCATTTTCAACTTAAAACTTTGTATGCATTTTGGCAGTTCATTTTTACAGGGGGCTTAAAAATGCTAACTTTTGAAAAAGGGTTACCGTTATCGTCTCTATATAAACTACAAAAACTTGTATAACGTGTATACCTATTCAGTCTATGGGTGGGTGTTTCTTTACAAAGTGACATCGCCAACTACTGGCCTGGCATGCATAAAGCGTTTTTAGTCATTTTCGCGGATCTGTGTGATCGGGGATCGTTTTGACAATATTATCGTCTGTATGCAAAAAACGCAAAAGAAAAACTTTTCCGTTTTAGCACATCATTGTTGTTGAAACAAACGTACCCTTAGGATTGGAAAGTTTTACTGTTCCTTGAGCATCAGGAACAACATTATGACAATTGTGACGTGTACATTCTGTCCTTAACCTCAAAGTATTACATATTAGAAGAATCCCTGGTTCAAAATATGACATTGAAGCATTGAAGTTCAAGCAAAACCTGTGGTAAATTTTGCAAGATATCAATACCAGCCCCTCAGTGTTTACTTATTCTCAGTGCAAGTCAGTTGTGTGTATTGTGTGCTCCACATGCCTGAATTAACATGCTGACATTATTCCTCCTCCCACAGCTTTTCAATAAAGTGCTTGTTGTTCCTTGGGGGAACATTCAGTGTGTGTGTCTGTGCTGCAGTCCACCTCAATGTGTTTTCAAATCACGAAATAGGCAGTTTTATTTTAAGGACCAATATGATGTAATCCACAGAGGAAGGATAACCGATTTATTTTGCGGTTTATTATTTATTAATGACTGGCTGACTACACATTATCTGCTATATTACATACTAGATATTTTCCCCCATAATTAGATTTTTCATGCATGATCAGAAAGTTAAATATGAATATAAATATTTTAAATAATAGATGTATTTGTATACAATTAAATATTTAGATCACCCCTAATTCTTTACTAATTCTTTACTAATTAAGATAATTCTTAACTAAATAGTATGTTGCAGTGATAGCATTAAATTGAGTTTGTTTTTCTTTCTTTGTTTTCCAGTGGGCCACAGTGAGGATGGAAAGAGGAGCCAAGGAGAAAAACCATCTTCTGTACAAGCCTTACAGTCTTAATAGTAAGTAAACACTGTACAATTACACCTATGGGAAAAATCTATTGCTCCTGTGTGCTCATCTGCTTGTTAATCTGAGTGACATTGCTTGTTTCGGTGTGTCTCCTGTGTTTGGTTGATCTCACAGGACGTGGTTGTTTTTGTTAGTTGACCTATCCACAGAAAGATCAGGCAACAATTAATTCCGGTCACACTACATTTGTGTCCCATTTGCTTGTGTTTGCATTTGCTTGAGTTGTTGCACGTCATTATATAATGTTTTAACTTTTTTTTTTTTTTTTTTAAAGAATTTATTTATTTACAAATTATTAGAGACATTTACAGTTAAAGACCCAAGGACCAGATATGATTAATTAAGACCAGGAGTTAAGAAGTGAAGTCAATTTAAGACAAGAGTCAGAATTATAATAAATTAAAGAAAAGTTTTACTGAAGATATTTTGCAGTTTCATCAGGCAGAAGTCAGCTTGAAGACTCACAAGGAGTTCATAGGCCGCCCTTTTACAGTTACAAAGATCAGAGCAATTATACCCTTCACCAAGGTCTAAGCTACGTCATTACTTCAGGTTGAATGATTCTGTTGTATTGGCTAAGAAATAGATAAACATAGTAAATTTCCACACATGGACTGATGGCAAAAGCACATCTCCATAGGGCTGCCACCAGGACCCTGTGTTAGGTACGAATGGCCCTCCGAGGTCAAAATACTGTGTGTCTAGGCGTCAGCATGTCGAAGAAAACAAGTCAGTCAATCTCCAATAATGCCACTTGTTCCTTAGCCTGTACCCAAGAATACTAACACACAATTAGACACACAGCTTCTTCAAGGTTGGATTTGGTCGGGCTCTAACTATAAACAGGAGATTCTTCCCAAAACATCAAGATAACATGTTCTTTTTCTCAATGAGAGGACCCTTTTATATAGAACAGGAAAGTAAATGCTAAGAAATGGTCACTTACACTATTGGTTCCAATGACCCTTGTGACCTATAGTCATGGTGAGCTAGAAGAACAGATATACGTTTTAACACGTTGAAGACCTTTCTCAAACAAAACAAATCCATATTTCATTTCTAGAAGCCGGGCTAAATGAGCAAACACTGTTACTGCATTCCTGGCATGAGCTCAGATATTTAATACGGACATTAAAGAATACATGAAAAGAACATTTCAGTAATCACACCGGTAACGTGTGAAATAACGTGTAGATTTAACGAAGTAAAATCTCATAAGCTTAGAGAAGTCATTCAACTCATTTGATATTTAGAAGGAAAAATATTGATTAGTACCTTGATTATAATCACTCATTAGATATACATCGAAGCAGCAGCGAATTCCAGAATCCACTCTCTTCAAAATGTATTTATTTACGCTCTAGACTGTGACATTATGTGCTCTGTTATATAATGTCCTGAATTTTGCTCTTCACAAAGACACTATGTTTGCATTGTCATTTTATCTCAGGCATTATCGCTAAAGAACCTACATCACTGGAAGATGAGCTCAAAGAGATTCGGCGAAACGGGAGCAGTCGAGAGTTGGATGCTTCCGCCTCCACCACCACAGGCCCCTCTCCTTCCTCATCAGAGTTTGAAATGTCAGACACCTTCTACTTTTGCCGCCGTGGCATTGAAAGCATCGTAGATGATGAGGTTACCAAATGTTTCTCGGCAGAAGAACTTGAGTCGTGGAACCTGTTGACCAGGAGCAACTATAACTTCCAGCACATTAGCACCAGACTGACAGTGCTGTGGGGTTTTGGCGTCATCATCCGTTATGGGTTCCTGTTGCCCCTCAGGTGAGCAAGAAGAAAAATGGGGCTCGATAAAAGTCCGAGATAATAAAATTCAGGCCGATGCTAATTATTATTTTCTTTTTATGGCCATTAACCCATAAATGGCTGATATTATAATTCTATGGTGTCTTGTCTAACTAAAATAAACATACTAAAATCAAAGTTATCAAGTAATCACCAAATTCAAGTAATTTTTGCATCACTTCATTTTAATGTACAGTATGAAAAATGGATTTTCATTTTGAGGCTTACCAAACATTACATCTGACAATGTTATGAAATTACAAATATAAATATCCAATATTGGAAGGTATGTATCCAATCTCTCATTTTGATAATACTAATGGATGTGATACCAATATATTGTGCATCCTTAGTAAAATAATACAAATAAACCCTTATTTATGGATTTAATCAAATGTGAAGATTAGCGAGAACAATTCTAAAATAATAATTAATAAAATGAGGCCAATGCTAACAACAAACAAGTACTAAAATGCTTGAGGTTCTGCGGTATTACCATTGTTTTTTGACCATGTACCATGCTAATATTATCTTTTTGTACATGTACCATGGTAGTGCCTTGGTTATCTTTGGAGTACCTCGGTGTGCAAAGTAAAACCATGGTATACAACTAATTATTATGTTATTGCCCTGACTGAGCGCTGACTGCCACAGTATGTTTACACAGTATGAATACCAAAAAAAGTATTCAAATTAGAAACGGCTGCTTCATGAAGAAAGGAGCAGAGGGCACTGCTGTTACTCTCATTTACATGTCTATGGGAAATACATAAAAGATATATGGTATTGTTAGGTACATTATTAACTACTTTTTGAGGTCCACTGTATAGCAAAACAGAAAAGAAAATAATTCTGCAGCACTTGTACACTTTTAATGGCTTTGTAGGGTGCTGTCAGAATAAATATTAAATAATTAGTTTTGGTTGGCTGATGTTATAATTTGACATCATTCTAAAAGGTCCATCCATTCTGAGACATTTACTCTGCTTTGGCACACAATTCTGAATTTAGTGTCTTAAAATACAGGCTAATTCTGCTGCCACTCAGGGCCATATGGAGCTTCTGTAGGATTAATGTCAGTCAGGGCAATGGCCTTAACCCACATCCCTTAATAGAAAGACTTCACCATCCTGTGTGCACATTTGAGATGAGGAAGAGTGCCTGAAATCTGAGCTCTGTTTAATCAGATGTGCCCACCTGGGTATTGTGCGATTAATTGCACAACTGCATCCATTAGGTCAAAGTTATGGTGCAGTGGGTAGTGCATGTGCTCCTGGAGTTATGATCATATAACTGATGTGAATGTAGGTTTGAATTCGACCTGTGACAAATTCCAGTAGGGGTGGGTATTGTTTGAAAATGAATCAATTCCGATTCTACTTACCGATTCCAATTCTAATACCTGTAGACACGATTAACTGGTAGAAATTTGTCAACCGGTAGAGATTTTGAAGTATCTTCTCTATCGCGGTTACGGTCATGTGGTTTTGCCGTGCTGCGCCTTCACAAAAACATATCATATGAATGTGTTTTTAAGCCTTGCGGTTTTAAAAGAAGTAGTAATTTTAAACCGTTTAAGCGCAGTAAGCAGCAAAAGAGGACTATATGCTAATGCTAACGGTATATGCACGTGCTCGTCTGAGCACACACCTGGAACGCGTGCTAGTACTGAATTCTTTGGGCTTAAACGGTCCAATACACACACACACTTATGTTTCAAAATGCCCCTCTTTTCAAGTATCCTCATACACACAGTCTTTATGCATTAAAGGGTTAGTTCACCCAAAAATGAAAATTATGCCATTAATGACTCGCCCTCATGTCGTCCCAAGCCCGTAAGACCTCCGTTCATCTTCGGAACACAGTTTAAGATATTTTAGATTTAGTCCGAGAGTTTTCTGTCCCTCCATTGAAAATGTATACACTGTATACTGTCCTTGTCCAGAAAGGAAATAAAGACATCATCAAAGTAGTCCATGTGACACCAGTGGGTTAGTTAGAATGTTTTGAAGCATCGAAAATACATTTTGGTCCAAAAATAACAAAAACTACGACTTTATTCAGCATTGTATTCTCTTCCGGTTGTATTTTTACAACCGGAAGAGAATATTTAGCGTTATCGTGAAATAAAATGACTCATATTGTGATGTAAGATTTTAGTTACATTTTGTCATGATTGTTCCAATGTTTGAGTTGAAATGTCTTGTTTTTTTGTTTTTTCAGGCTAACATTAGCAATCACAGGAATAAGCCTATTGGTTGTCTTCACCACCATTATTGGTCTTCTGCCCAATGGAAGGTGAGAAACTTGATTTTATATTAAAAAAAGCCTTTTTTTTTTTTTTTTTGCTTTCTTATACTAGTGCTGAACCAATCTGTGAGACCAATAAATTGTCAGATATTTTGAAGTTAGTTATAAGTTTGTTCAGGAGTGTGATTTAATATGGATGTTAACGCGTCCCTGTGTGTGTTTGCAGGTTGAAAAATTTTCTCAGTGAAACAGTGCACCTGATGTGTTACCGTATCTGTGTGAGAGCGCTGACTGCTATCATCACATACCATCACAGGTAAAACGCCACAGATCATATGCATGCTTTCTGGAAATCTCCAACCATCAAGAGCCTTGGCATTATGAGTCAATCTGACAGTCGCATGTTTGCATTCACACACAATCATGTACAATCAAACAAACACTCACAAACATGCACAATAACACACCCACAATCACTCTCGCAATCATACACTAACTATAGTTATATACAGTATATATATAAAGTTATAACTAGGGATGGGGCCGATCTGATCCAGTATCGGTATCGGGACCGATACCAGCGTAATTCACGTATCGGATTTTCCCGATCCAACCTGCGGAGATATCCGATATCCATGAGCCATGTCTGCGCTTTAACGTAGTCATGTTGCAAAGTGATTCCCGCGGCCCGCCGGCTAGTCTGCTAGCTGGCTGCAAACTGTGGAATGGATATCCTGAACAGAGGCGCGGCTCAATGAGACACAGAGACCCCCCCTCAGGAAATCCATTCCGCAGTTTGCAGCCAGCTAGCAGGATAGCATTGAGCTGCCAACATGTTCGCTGTGTGGAAATCCTATGGTGGAAATACTTCACACTGGAAACACCACAGCAGAGCAAGACAGCAAAATGCAATGTTTGCAAAGCCGTATTAATTAAACCATTTGTCTGTGATGCATGTTTGCTATTCGCAGTCCAGAAGAGAAAGAGAGAGATCTCTCACGCGGTGTCACAGCGCGCACAACATGACAGCCCATCAGCATGATCGGTGATTGTTATAAAATGCAGTCTCTACTGTTGCTAAATTGCGGAACGCTTTTAATAATAAAAAAGCTATTAAAAGCACAAAAATCTGCGCAAGAGAATCTGTTCCCCCGTCGCGCGCTCCGAAACAGACCGCAACGAGACAAGCACATTATACTTTGGGCTTCATATGCACGTCTAAACGATCAAATGTAGCCTACACAAAAATGTCAAAATGACCGGCTTGGAGATTCACTTAAACAGTTTGTCTAAAATGGACGTAGTTATGGAAATAGTTGGGAGAAAATATGGTGCACTCGTTCTTAAAGGGGAAGCAGTCTAATAAACATGCTGACGATTGCTCCATTACTGAGAATCAAACAACAAAAGGCAAAGAGAAAATCACTCACAGCTCTTGAATGAATAACTTTAGCTTTAATAAGCATAAATCTATCTATTATAAACTTTGCAGTGCTATTTTACTTTTGATTACTTTATTATAATTATTTTTAGACCATACCTGAATAATGTTAGTAGACCTTCCTGAAATTAAAGCACTGTGTAGGCCTGTATAATGTGTATCTTTGTTTAATTGTCTATCTTTTGTTTATCTATTGTTTAATATATATATATATATATATATATATATATATATATATATATATATTGACATACATGCATACATACGTACATATCATACTTGCCTGTAGAGAGGAGTTTATTTTAGCATCATATAAAATCAACAATAATGATAATAATAATATTAAAGCAAACACAGCTCTGGTATCGGAAAAGTATCTTTATCGGCCGATATCCAAATTCAGGTATCGGGATCGGATCGGAAGTGAAAAAATGTGGATCGGTGCATCCCTAGTTATAACTATAGCTTTCCACCATCGAGCCAAACCGTTTGCTTGCTTTTGCTTGCTTGCTTGCCTAGCCGGTACGGATATGTTTTCATTTTTCACATTGGGGCCGATAACAACGCTCTTTTGGAATGTACTGTAATACAAATGCGTCAGTCACTGCCTTGGTAATGCAAAAGTTTACAGACGTATGATATGTAAATAGCAACTGCGTTATGGAGGATGATCAGATATTTCACAATCTCACAAAAATCACATGCACACAATTACTCTCGCAATCAGACTAACTATCACTCAGCCTATAAGACACACACACACACACACACACACACACACACACACACACACACACACACAGAAACAAATAACCCTTTCAGAACATCTTTCTCAAATACACACACATACACACTCTCACCATTGCATAGCATCTGTCAATCACACACACATGCTCACAATCAGTCATAATCAAACACTCTCATACATCACACTCATACTCACAATCACATAATTAGACGCTCACAAACACTCAGAGGGGCACAATAAGGGGCTGTTTACACAACACCGTTTTCAACTAAAAGCATATAACTTTTTATCCTTTGTGGTTGCTTGAAAATCCAAACTTTTGAAAACGGGTCCAAAGTGCACGTTTTTGAAAATGGTCTCCATGTAAATAACAAAATCGCGAATCTCTGAAGACGATGGCGTCATGCACAGGCATTTACGTTTTCAGTCTATAGTGTTTCATCGCCATCTAATGGCCTGGCAGCAGAATACAGTTTTTTAAGCGTTTTCGCGGATACGTGTGAATGGGGATCGTTTTGACAATGATGTCGTCTGTATGCGGAAAACTCAAAGGAAAAACTGCTCTGTTTTAAGCATATCGTTGTCGTGTAACCATACCCTGAAACACACAGAAAATACACGCTCTCAATCTCACAAATACTCAAAATCACATGCTCACAATTATTGTTGCAGTCAAGACACTATCAATCAGCCTATAAAAAAAACACACACACACACACACACACGCAGACACAATTATCCCTTTCAGAACTTCTTTCTCAAATACACACACATTCACCATAGCATAACGTCCTTGCACATACTTGCATAATCACACACACACTCTCAAAAGCACATGCTCATTATCACTCTCACAATCAGATATTCACAATCAAACACTCAATAAATTGCCCGCACACACTCACAATCAGAGGCTCACCATCACACACACACACACACAGAGCCGGCCCTAGACCTTTGGGGGCCCTAAGCAAAATTTGGTTGGAGGCCCCTTTGACTGTTTTAAGGCCTAAAGAAAAGCAATGACTACCTTATAACTATACCATACTATATAACTTAGGGATGTCAACGATTAATCGACGATCGATTAATTGTCGATAATACATTTAATCGATAAAACTTATCGATCATCGATTAAGCAGGACCATGCGCGTGCGTGCTGCTCAACCGCGAAACATGTAAGCGAGCGCGCCGGTGTGGTGAAGTGTTGAGTCTCACTGAATGACACACACACACACCGGAGTTGTTTGGGACTATTTTACACCTTCATCATGACTATAAGTTTGCGTGTGCATTCGCAGCCTTTTGTTTTGTGCAAATGTAAGTTGTAATAGTTTATTTTGTGTATGCCTATCTATATCTGATTTGTCTCATATTGGATGCATTTGGTTAAGAACTGACGTGATCTTTAGCGCGCTCAGCTCAAATGTCAATGCACAACTAATAATGATTATTGTGACTGTCATATTACACAAGATTATAAAGAGAAGAATATTGTAATAAAACATTGTGAATTATTTGGGTTAAGATGCCATGTCGCGTTGTTCCAGGAAGAGTGCGTCCATCACAACATGAGTCATTCTGAATGGCACGTAACTTAGTTTAAGTTCACTTGCATTCACGTCATTTTGTGCAGATATAATTTTTGTAAGATTGTTTATTTTGTATATATCTGATTAATATCAAATAGGATGCGTTTCTTTGAGTTAAATAAACGCTAACAAAGTGCTCAACGGTTATTCATTCAGCGCGCGCCGCTCAAGCAGAATGCACGACTAATAATAACGATGGTTAATTTGGGACTGTCATATTACATAACATGAGAACACTATTTTATTAAATGGTTGTGAATTCATTGGGTTTAGTTGCCGTTTTCAGTGCGTTGTTCCAGCACGTAAACAGTCACACATTCTGACAAGCATGCATCTGCGGCGGCGTTGGTGACACATTGTATTTGTCGTTATATTTATATATTAAATAATTAATTTAATTTATCAATCACATCAAAACATTTTACAATCCTACTAACCCTTTATTTAGATTAAAAACCATTATTATTAATTTGGTAAGGAACATAGCTTTTTGAGCATCATTTGCAGACCCTGTAATGCTGTTTGCCATTAATGCTAACGATTAATCGATTAATTGATCGTCAATTTAAACGACGATCGATCATGGGAATTTGTGAAAATTTACATCCCTAATATAACTATATTATACTGTATATACTATGTTTGATGTCTAACAGGAAAATTATGATACCACTGAGCTGAATGGCAGTGCAAGACACACACACACACACACACACACACTGATTAACTGAATAAAAAGACAGATAAAGTGATTATCACTGAACAAAGATACATTTTTATTGACACCAGAGTTTAAGAGTCACAAACTACAGCACATATATATATATATATATATATATATATATATATATATATATATATATATATATATATAAAATTTAAATTAAATAGAGCAAATAGAATAACATTTAAATATAACATTATATATAAAATAATAAATAGATTTTTCAAATAAACAAAATTAACAATAACATCTAAAACACCACAAAGAAGATCAATAGTAACAATATTAAGAATAAGGTAACATTTCAATATAACTATTAAAATCCAATCCAAATAAAGAAAATAATTATACATAAAGTTAGACTTAATTTTTAAAATGCAGAAGGTTATCATTTTACAGCCCCTTTATACTCACCAACAGCTGGAGCTTTGCTTACTGGCAGCATATAACGTTACTTTAATAGTGCTCCTAAGGGGACATAAGGAGTAAACTAATGTTAGCCCTTTAGTGTAGAATCCAAACTGGGTTTATATTGTTCTGTTAAATGCTTTAACACTAACACCACAGCAAATGGTATAGGCCTAATACTAAACCAATTTTATGCAGCATGTTATTAGCATGTAAGTTAAACAACTGTAGAAAATTAATACAAGCACGATTTAGGCTAATGTTAAGACTTTTAGTGCAGATTATCCATATTACAGAAATCGGAAAATTTAGCCTACAGGCTTATGTACCTTTATCTTCTTGCTTCTTCTCTTCTTCCAGGCTCTTTTTTGTCGTTTTTCTTGGCCAGAAAGATATTTTCGTTTCTTGTCAGACATCGTCGATTCGTCGGAGTCGCTAACTGACTAGTCTCAGCCTCAGACGTCACGCCCACGGAACGTTGGCTAAACGTCTGATGCATATGGTACACTTAACTGGAAACACACTTCAGGAATGTCGAAGTCGTCATCTGATTGGTTGAATTTTATCGGATTTCCGGGGGGCGCGAGTGTCGCGTTTATTTTCGGTCCGCCGGGAAACAAAGCCAAGACGTGTGATTGCAGAAAAAAAACTGTTGTGTTTACATGAGTGACAATGAGCATTTATCAAGATCAGCTAAACGTAGAATTCTCAAAAGTATGCGAGGTTCACGGGAAAGACTCTTGAAGTTTTCTTCTCCTTCTTTGATTTTCTATGCTGACTGACTTGTTGCACGCAGGTCTGTTGTTGTGGGGACATTTCCACGCACCGAAACGTGACGCTGAACGAAACGAACTGTAATTGGTTGTTTTACATGTCGGTCAAACCTTATGGGCGGGCCTTGGCCAAAGAAAACTGCTATGAATTCCAGACCTTCAGCCGTCAGTCTGAAGGTCTGGCTACGCGAGACTACTAACTGACTGACCAAGTGACAACGAGTGACATCATAGGGGCAGTCGGGATCAAGACGCGCGCGCGCCTTCGCGGGGAGCTCCCGGTTGATTTGCCATAATACAGAACTAAATAAATAACAACTCTGTGCTTATCATGATGCCTGATAAAGAGCGCTGTAGGTCCATTTCTTTTTATTTATTTTTTTTATGTTACTTTCGTTGTGCGATTTTTATTTTTATTTTTATTTATTTTTTTCCCACTAGCTAGCAGTGACTCTAGGGGGCCCTCTGCTGGCCACGGGGCCCTTTGCAATTGCAACGGTCGCTCAGTGGCTCGGCCGGCTCTGCACACACACACACTTACAATCACATGCTAACAATCATTCTCACTATCAGACATTGACAATCAAACAAATACACCTATATTCACAATCACACAAACACTCACGACCACACAGATGCACAGTCGAAATCTGACGCTCACAAACACTCACACACAGTCACAATCAAACACTTAAAATCATTTCCACAGTCAGACACATGCATCCCACTTATACTCTCTCAACCAGGCACTCACAATCACACAAACACACATATGCTCACAATCATTCACTCTAACAATCACTCAATCACACACACATGCTTACAATGCTATAACACCCTCACAATCATGCACTCAAATTACACTCCCAATCGCACACCCAGTCATGCATTCTAAATAACATGCTCACAGTTCTCTCTGAAGTTCTTCAAACCTGTCTGACTATCCTCCTTGGGACACAAAAGAAAACATTTTAGAGGATGTTCTATTCACTCTTTTCCATTCAATTACAGTTAGTGAGAACTGGTTTTTGAGAATGTTAACTCCTCTTGCATGTTCTGTATAGATGGTTCAGATTTTAACGTTATCTGACACACAAACAGCGTGGGGTCAGAGTTCACGACACATGAATGTAACCGTGAGTTAACAGGGTCTTTGTGCCTTAGTTACAGGTCAGGTAAACTTGATTCATCTGATTTTAAACTTCTCCAGTGCTCTCTTTGTCATTATCTCAGCCTGTCATTCCTGCGTCTCCTATACGAGATCACGTGTGGTATTTTCAGGTCTCTGACCTCCTGTGCATTCTCTTTCTCTCTCTTCTCTGCCTCCTAAAATGTGATAAGAATAAAGAGTGTTCTTTCTCTCAGGACCTTTCCCTTGACCAGTCAAACTGGTTCCTTTAATATGAAGATGCTAACAAACTATTGGTTGCCAACACGAACTCTTAACCTGTTTACCTTACCATAAACAGTGCTCTCCATGTTTCTCCTGTAACTATTTACACTCTCTTCCCACAATCTCCTATCTGGAACAGTGAAAATAAACCCAAGAATGGAGGCATCTGTGTTGCCAACCACACTTCACCCATAGATGTCATTATACTGGCCAGTGATGGATGCTATGCAATGGTGAGTGTGTGTGTGTGTGTGTGTATTCATATGTATTTGAGAATAAACGTCAGAAGTTAAAAAATTGTGTCTGTGTGTGTTAAAGGTGGGTCAGATCCATGGGGGGCTGATGGGGCTCATTCAGCGGTCTATGGTGAAAGCTTGTCCACACATTTGGTTTGAGCGCTTAGAAGTCAAAGATCGCCATCTAGTGGCTAAAAGGTAACTCAGCATCAACACTTGTCTCATTTCTTTGGATTTTGAACAAAAGTGCTGTGGCCAGTTGCATAAACTGCTCAAGCAAGTCTTGTTTTTTTTTCTTCAAGGCCGGTCATAACTTTTTAAAGTCAGTTACCTAAAAAGGTAGATTGGCATCATTTGAATTGGAAAAGTAAGACTGATTTAACCCAATGGTTAAAGGGGTCATGAATTGAGAAATCAAATTTACTTTAATCTTTTGACATATCTTTTGAAAAATAGTCATTGTACTATACAAATATCCTGTAAGTTTCAGAACTCAAAACTTCCTTGTTTTAATGTGCCAAGTTATCTTGTAATCCTAACATTAAGAAAGCTTGGATTTATTTTGAATGAAGTTCCAGTCAGATTGCGTCAGTAAGACACTGTTCGTTTATTCACTTCATTTTACTGCAGATTCCTTTTTAAACAAGACACAGTTAGACGCAGGCTTTTCAGAGAGATTGAAAAGAAAAGATGATGCAACACCAGCTACATTGGATATGACCGTAATGTCGCAATACTCAAGTGTGAGTAACAGTGTTTTCACCATGTGTCACTATTGCTTTGTCTGATACAGATCATTTGATGTATCGAGTATTTATACTGTAGTGTCGCAGTCCAACTGAACAGTTGTGATGGTTGTGATTCGCTGTTCTGGAATGGAAGAAAGCACGTTAGAGAACGCTTTTGTTATTGTTCAGGGGCCGTATTCACAACGAATTTTAAGGCTTAAAGTAGCTCCTAACTGGCGAATTTAGGAGCAACTCCTGAAAATAATGGGCGTGTCACTCGTAACTTTAGGACTCCTAATTTTTTTGACTAAGAGTAATTCACGAAGCATTTTAGCCCTAAAAGTAGCACCTAAGCCTGGGACAGCTTAAAAGAAGTCGAGAGGACTCCTAACTCACTAAGACCTATTCACAAACCGCTTTTTGTGGCATTTCACGTTGCAATATTTTTAAATGCGTATGCGGCGGCTACAGGAGCTTCCAATCGCGAGGGAACAACTTTGCATTGTAGGCATAACTAGGTATGCAACAACGCCACCAACAACAACCAAAACTACTCACTGCATGTAAACTAATTGTAACGTTTCATTGTGAATCAAATTAAAATGTTCTTCTCTTTGCAAACGTAGGCAGAGGCATATAGTGACAGATTAATTCAATAATGTTGCAAAGATATTGCATCAATCCATATGTTTCATTAGGCTACTAGGCTATTTGTTTTTCCTTACTCTTTATTCATTTTGGCTATTTATTCAGTTATTCATCATCTTCCGTCCTTCGCACTACTTGTGTAGCACACGCATTCTCAGACCTGTCCCCTGTCTTTCATCATCATAGGGGAGGTGTTTGGAATCATTCCCGCGTTACAATCATCAGCCAATCAAGGTGGTCACTTCAGTCAAGCTCGTGCATGAGTAATGACGTCATCCATAGCAACGACGACTCACTCTTAGTTTAGGAGTTGTCATTTTTCTTTACTAAGAGTAGGTCTGAAAGGCGTTGTGAATAACTTTTAAGAGAAAACTCCTAGCTAAAATCTTTTAGTGCGATTTAGGAGTACTCCTAGTGGTAAGATAAAATGCTTTGTGAATACGGCCCCTGATCTAAGCCATTCACTGTAATTCTGAATAAAAGTTTCGGTGAGCAACATTTGTTTTGTCATCAGTAAGACATTACAACACTGTTCATTTTATTTAAAACAACACTTCAAATGACAATATAAGTTTTTCACTTTATCGAGAAGGATGAACTATGAATCGCCTTTAAGAACGACAATGTGACAAACAACGGTACATTCATTCATAATTCTATTTACCCGAAGTCATTCTTTTAACTCCAAAAACGTAAACTTTATTTGCCACAAGCAAGACTTATAAAGCATATGTAATAATATGCATAAATGTTTCACATGGTTGGGAGATGTTTCAACTATGTAACAATATATTTGTCAAAATCTGAAGTTTTCAAAACAATTCCACACATTTAATGACAGGGACGTTTAAAATATTTGAATATGCAAAACTGTTAACCACTCATAGCAGTGGAGTTTACTTCCAAGTCTTGAATGCGGCATGCCTCTCACAACTGAGTGTTCGAAAGAGAGGGTCGAAACAGGATGGAAAAAAACGTATTACTACTAAATTAGGATGTTTTTTGATGACCCCTTTAAATGACCCAGAGCCTAAAAATTACAGTTCATGTGACCCCTTTAAAGCTGCAGTCCTTAGCTTTTTTTTTTGGATTAAAAATGATCCAAAATACATATTTAAGAAAATACATAACCAGCCAGTGTTCAAAACTATCTGCTTGCCTTAGCTCGATTCAAAGCGGTAAGCTCGTAATAATGTTTTTAATTCCAGTGGTACTGGTGGATTTCTGTGGGAGATTCGAGTATGTCTTTGCGTCATTACGTCACATCTGTACGCATAAAGAAGGAGTCTCGGCTAGTAGGCTATATTGCGAGTGAGGATGCTGGAGGTGGAGATTTATAGATTTATATTGATATAATTAAACTTATCAATTTGATGGCGGATCCAGAAAGGTTCAAACGACAATCACCAGTGACAACAGATTCACCCGTTGTAAAATGCAAAAGACTTCGTTCAGACTTATGGCTACAGTGGCTACAGAAAAAAAGAGACTGCAACCGGACCCATGCGAAAACAAGGATAATATCGTAAGGACATTACATATAGTCAGGGCCGGCTTTGCCGACAGGCGACACAGGTGGCCGCCTGGGGCGCCATCTGCTGGACGGGGCGCAAAATTGCAGAATTAAAAAAAAATAGTTAATTAAATGAATGTATCTTATTATGAAAGCTGCGCACACGCTGTACACTTTTACTGTGCCCTGTCCACACACTGCTTGTATTTGTCCATTTCTTTTACTAGATTATACAATCCTAAAAAACGACTGAGTCACTCTGACAGGCAGCTGTCAAACTCACGCGCGTTGCTCAGCAACCGGGAGTGGCGCGAAAACACCTGACAGCTGGTTTTAGCGCTTTAAATGCGCTTTAAACGCCCCTTGGTGGTTGTAGGCTATAAATGATCATATATTATATACTCTTTTATAATTAAAAGAACACCCAAGACATCGGGATCGGCTTTCCGAAAACGAAGGGAGGAGGAGGAAGAAAAACGGGCCCAAAGCAGAGCTATATAGACTATATCATCAAGCTCACAGCCAGTGGTTAAATTGGGCCGGGGCTCTCCGGGGCTCAGCCCCGGGCCGGCACATAAGTGGCGCAAAAAGTGGGTATACCGGTATGTGTAGCGGAGTAGGCGCCCTCATAAGATTTATGAGGAGTAGGCGCCCTCAAAAAGATGGATAAAGCAAAAAAAGCGGCCGGGGGCTAAAATAGAAATAGCCCATTCGTTTTGTTTTGTTTTGTTTTGCTTAATCGGCGGCGCTGGGTTAGTGCTGGTGTAATGCATTGGTCAAAAAAAGTCAGCGTTAGCTTTTTTTCTGACACCGCTTGAAACGCGTAGATCAGCGGCCCATTGGTTGTTTTCTTGATTGACACTGGGCTGGCCCAATCACATCTTTAATGTGAAGTTTAGAAAAATACTCTTTCTATTAGTATAGAAATTAGTACAAAACTTATGAAAGTTTCCTTTATTTTTCAGTGCATTGTTTTACAATATATGGGTATTATATCATGGGATTAATATTATAACTATTATTATGTAATGTAGACAGACACTAACTAAAAGAGGTTTGAATTTTTCTTTGTTTAATTTGAACACTGAATATGGGTTGGAGCTTTTAATTTTGAACTCTCAAAGTGCACCAGATTGATGAATTTAACATTAAAATGCACAAAATTTTCTTACGGGGGAGCATGCCCCCGAACCCCCCTATCCTTGTAGCAGCCTAATAGATTAGTAATAATAGTAGTGGTGGTAGTAATTGACATTTATCTACTACAAGTTACATGGTCAGATAAAATGTATTTGTACAATGCAACTATGTAGGATGATTGAAATATCCTTGAACCAAAGGGCTAGAGCCGGCCCTGCATATAGTCACGCAATCCTGACGTTGTTAACATTAACAATTTGAGAACAAAGTATAATTTGCACGGTTTTGCGTGATATGATAACTTATAAGCGATTGTTAGATTTAATCAGCGCGATTTACTGCAATGTCAGAACCAGAACAAAAGTGGGTGTATCTTACTAGTTTAGATGACATTTTCCGGTGAAAATTCTTATGTTCTTCGTACTTCCAAAAAGAATAATCTGTGATTCTGAATGCCAGTATCCACACCGGTGTTGTGCCTAATTTTGACCCCCTGCCAAATTATTACCCCCCTTGTTGAAGTCAGTACCTGATTGACTAATCCCAACCCCCCTCCCCTACAACTAATCTTAAACCTACCAATGCTAGGGGGGGGTAGTAATTTGGCGGGGGTTGAAATTCGGCACAACAATTAATCCGCGCTGTGCGTGTCGAGGGTGTTGAAGTACAACTCACGAAAAAGTTGATAATTCCGCGAATGACTGCAATTGCAGATTTCGAACAGAGATGGCGACAAAGAGGAAAAACTGCGGACTGCAGCTTTAAATGACTCAGAGCCTAAAAATGACACTACTTTTTTTTTCTTTCAAAAATCGTATATCAGTCTATTATGATAAAATATTATCTTTAAATTTATGCTTTTTTTTTCTTTACATATGTTTTTTTTGGTGATTTTATTTTATTTGCCTCTAGATTCTTGAATTGTACTATTTTAATTGAAAATAAGGATTTTCTTAGATTGTTTCACAAAAAATGCCTAATTTCAGTCCAATTCTAGTGAAAACATTAATAATAAATCATGCATTCATTCATTGAGTGTCTCGCGGACCTCTTGTGGAAAAAAATGACATTAATCTGCATTTTAGGAATACTGCCGCTAGAGGAGAGGGGCCTAAAGTTTCTCTTTTGGATATTTTATATAAAGCAAATAAACTGGAATATGGGAACAAAATCCCAATTTGAAACTTAATTTAGCTTTTTATGCATTTATAGATATATTTAGACATTTAAAAATGAATATTTTGTAAAAAAAAAAAAAAAAAAAACTTTTATTATGTATTTTTTATGTGTGAGTGGTGTACATCTGTGTGTTTGTGTTTGTGGGTGTGTTCTGCATTCGGGATGTTCTATAGTCTCATCCCTTTATTTGAGCGTGTGTGTGGTGGGGGTATGGGGTCAAATTGACCCATGAGGGAAGGATATGTTACTATTTTCATTACAACCACAAAAACTCCTAGAATCCAGTCAATTGTTTTTGTGTATCAAATGTGAAAGTTGAAAGCAAACTCTTTGACCACTCAGATGAACACCTGATTCTTAAAAATCGACAAAATGACCCAAGGAGATGAGTAGGGTTAATATAGTGGTTAAGTTTATGCAACTGGTCCCTGGATGATTCTTCTAAAAAATGCAAATTAACATTAGTAGTTCATATATCACACTGAAACTGGTTCTTTTATAACACTCTCACTTATCGTTGTTGTCATTAATCAAATGCGTTTTATTTCAGGTTGAGTGATCATGTAAAAGACAAAAGCAAACTGCCTATCCTCATATTCCCTGAAGGTAAGCTGAACTCATTCTCAGAAAGGATTATTGATGTGAAAGGGAAACTAGGGGAGACTACCCATTTTTTTTTCTACATACACTACCATTCAAAACTTTAAGGGTTGGTAAGAACGTATGCTTAAGATGTACCTTATTCTGCATTTTTTTAATCTATTTTTTGATCTGATACTGTAAGATATAGTTATTATATAACATATAATATTATAGCAATTCAAAGTAACTTTTTTTGTTTGAATATATATATATATATATATATATATATATATATATATATTTTTTATATATACATATTTGTTTAACTTTACTAACCCCAAACTTTTGAATGGTAGTGGATATTATGTTAAATTCAAAGGTGTCATAACAAATACTGGACATCCAAAACTCAAAATCATTGTTTGTTGAACATTTCTTATAAAGTGAACTGGGGCCAGTTGCATAAACATAAACAAGACTGTGTCTTAATAACTAGTTGGACCAACTAGAAATTAGTTAGGGCTAATCAGTCTTACTTTTCGGATTTCAAATTAGACCAATCTACCTTTTTGTGTAAGACGTTTATGCAACCGGCCTTGATCACTCTTGATTTTTTTTTTTCAGGCAGAGAAAGAATGTGATGGAAAAACGTTACAATTGCCCCGTTACAGTTACTCTTCTAATAAGTGTTTTACATATGTAAGCTTATTGTGACTGCCATCACAAGTGACCTGGTTGTTAATATGGTCTTCTGTTTGTTTCATGTGTTCATCATATAATTTGTGTCCAGGTACCTGCATTAATAACACATCAGTGATGATGTTCAAGAAAGGAAGCTTTGAAATTGGCTCGACTGTCTACCCCGTCGCCATAAAGGTCAGAAAATATCACTTCCCTAATGGAGATTTCGGATTAGGGATGTGAACAGACCTTGATCCTTAAATATTTAACTTTGGTGGATCGCTCATCCTGTGTTTGTGGAGGGTTTTACTGCATTGATAATATTTTGGCGGCCGTATAAACATGGTACATTTCAAAATTTCACAAGTTTATTCTTCCTTAAAATAAACGTGTGAATAGTGTTGTCAAAGGTACCTACTTGGGTATTTTAAAATTGAAAAAAATGCTTTTTTCCCGCCTAGCATTTTGAGCGCTGTTGAGCGGATTCTTAAACACTTCTGATTGGCCATTGTGTTCTGGCTCTCAACATATATGTCTGTGATTGGCTTCAATGATCAACGCTTCCAAAACATGTTGTAAATAGACATATTCGACGCTCTTCACCGAGCGCTTACACAGGTACACAGCACGGGAGCGTTTGAAAGCAGGTGTCTATCAGTGGATCTCTAATATATCCGCTGATTGATGGATCCGCTGATAGACGCCTGCTTTCAAACACAGGATTGACAACCGTATTTATGTCTGATTTTAAATCTGATATGTCAAATGATCTGTGCATTACGTCTCGTGTAAATGCAAAATAATTGATCTACCACTTTTTTATGTAATGTGTACTTTTTGTTCATTTTATTAATAACATTTCAAATCATTTACTCTTTTAAATCATTTTACATATACATTACAGATTTTTAAATGTAAAATCGTTCTAAGCACTTCGTTTTATGATCTGTCCTGAGAGTGTTTTTTTTATTTCATGAAAAAAAATAGGATAAGTTAAAATTACAAACTGTTTCTTTGCATTTATTTTAGATTAATTGTCAGTACTGGGCTCTCAGTTCACATGGTGACTGTACACGCAGTACAAAGTACCCACTTGAACTGAGAGTGTTGGTGACCCTGTTCATCCGCCACCACTGAAAACCATTTGTGACCCAGGAAAAACCCTGTTGTGATCGTAAACGATACCTGAATTATACACACGGTAGTCTGAGACCACTAATAGGTAGATGGATAGATGCTTTATTAATCCTTCTCAGGAAATTAGATTTGTTACAATAGCCACAACCACGTTCAGTCCTCGCACAGACAACATCAATCTATCTATTTAACTACATTCATAAAACAAAACTTTCCCTAAAGAATTTCACTATACCCTGTAATATATGAACTAAAACATGCTATACCCTATAATGATAATACTAAAAACAAATACACAAACAAAATTAGCTAAAGCATACAACCCCTATTTTAATAATACTAAGAACATAGGTAAACATTTTTTTATAAATAAATATGAATTAGACTCGGTTATTAGTTATTTTTTCATGCTACAGTAGTTAAATTAGTTAACAGTTTGACAAGTTTAATAAGTTGAACTGAAAAATTACCACACATTTTTGATAGCAGCAGTCAAGCGGCATGAATTCCACAAGTTTGTGTGAAACCTGATGATCGTGTATCAAAATGAACAAAAGAACATCTTGTGGAAATGTGACCTTTTGAATAAAGGAGTTCACATGATTCATGTCACTAATTTGCTTATCAAATCTGTGACCTAGAAATACAGCATAATACTAGTTCTGCTCAAAATCTTTAAAAGAAGATATATCCATTATTGTGGAATTTTAAGTCATGTTTTTTTTATTCTACATTCTTTCTTTCACTGATCATTTACATAGGCAAATGTGCCCAGTGCCCATTCATGTGCCTTTTACACTTGAACCATACTGGATATATTTTTTATTCCAAAATGAAAGATTTTTTTTCAACTAGGAGTAATGTTCTGTCTAGAGTCTAGAACTGAGCAGAATGAATTAATTTGTGTTTTTAATGCTGTAGCTGGTAGACTGTAAGATTTCACTCTCTTGTTTTGATCTGTGAAGCTACTTTCAAAGGTTCCTCCTCGTTTACATCCTCTCGTACTTTGAGCTTTTATGGTAAGAAAAGTGATGAAGAGCAGATGATTAGGGATGTTGATGTCCTAATCAGTATTTGTTAATAATAACTTTACTAAAGCAAGATTACCCTAACCCCAAAAGAGGGTCTGCATGGAGCAAGCTGTTAGTAAATCTGGCTCTAAGACTTGTTTTCAGAGAAAAGATCTTGAATTATTTTTGTTTTGTATTAGCTTGCAGGAATATGTATTTAAAGTTTACCTATATTTTTAAAAAAGTCCCATTCAGTATATTTTTTTTTATTTGTGTGTGTGTGTGTGTGTTTTGTTGTTTTACCTTATTGGTGTTTTTTAAGCATAAATATCACTTCATTTCCCCATTAAAACAGTTTAAAATTTCCCGTGGTCAGTTAGTAGAGCATGGCACTAGCAACAGCAAGGAGTTTGATTTGTATACAAATGTATATAAAATATTGTATATAAAAATTATATTTATACTACAGGTCTGTTGAATGAATCGGATTGTTGACAAATGTTCTAAGGTGTGCAATTATTTTCAGGGAAACGCACGGCTAAAGTAGTTCCAGGCAGGTCTTGACCGCATTACATGTCCATATCACTTTGCCAAATGATTTCAGTTATTTTAAAGGTCCTTGCAGCCTAAAACTAACCTGGTCCCACCAGACTCTCGTACATTTCATTTGTACAGAGAGTCTGGCCTCGCTCCATTGACAAGCGTTAACTTCCTTGAAGGCAGTGGTGTAAAGTAACGAATTACAAATACTCTCGTTACTGTAATTGAGTAGTTTTTTTTAGGGATTGTACTTTTTTAAGTAGTTTAAAAACAGTGTACTTTTACTTTTACTTGAGTACATTTTAAGTGCTGTATCGGTACTTTTACTTCTTAACGTTTTACCGGTGTATTTTCCCTGAACCTGCCGTCGCTGCAAAAAAGTCATCATGTGACTCCATGCGTGATTCCCGTCAAATCAAATCGCGTGCGGAAAACTTTGCATGCAGTCAAGTTGTTTCTCCAACTATTGTTGGAGAAATAGTGAAATACTGTTTCTTTTTTTCTATGAATCTGTGATAAAAGAGTAAGCTACATTTTCAATTTGCAGGGTATAAGGTGGACTAACATTCATAGCATAATACTCACTACTCACTACTCTTGAGTACTTTTAAAAGGGCTACTTTTTACTCCTACTTTGAGTACTTTTTAGGACCGGTACTTTTACTCTACTCTCACTACATTTTTTGACAAGTAACAGTACTTTTACTTGAGTATGCTTTTTCAGTACTCTTTCCACCACTGCTTGAAGGCGGGTACTCTGTTGAAGTTTAAAACAATTGGATCTGCCCAGAGCCACTCTGGATCTGCCATAACCAATCGCTGAAGTTTGGTCGTGACGTATGACGACTCAAACCACTCAAACTAGCGCACGACATCAACGTCATCGTTATCAGCCACTCCCTCTGTTCGCTGATTGGACCGGTAAAAAATTTACCGGAGAAAACCAAAGAATACACCACAATCCCAGACGTAGTACTGAAGGAAAATGAAAATTGAGCGGAAGTACGTAGGAGGGCGGAGCCAGGCTAGCCTAAAACAGCAAAAGAACCAAAACCCACAACGACACAGACCAATATAAATATAGTAAACAATAAGATAAAAACATCACATTTTTCCCATGTTTTTTGCCACAAAATTACATTTTATTATGTACGGAAACACATACAGTCTTTCTCCCAAACTCTCTCCACTCAAACGCACACACACACAGAAACCTGTTGCCAACGTTGCTCTGACGATTTTATCAATAAAATAGTTTAACAACTTAAAAGCTGCATGACATTTCTCACTAACGAGGTAATAAAAATGCTGTTCTTGAAGCAGATATACGTACAGTTTCACTATTAGAGAGACGCTGCTGCCGAACACTGTTGAGAGATGCACAAACTCAGGTAACTGTTTTAGTTTGCTATCAATGGCTTAAGCCTTTGTTACTAGCTCTAAAATTACGTTTTGGAATTAGCAACGGAGGCATGGGATGAGATGCGTAGGAAATTAGTCCTACACACAAGAACGTTTTTAGGACAAAAACCTGACAAATGTCTTGAAATACATAATTTGAACAATGTCTTGAGGTGTGGTAATCGTAGCATAAGCATAATAATTGACTCCGATCAGTTGAATTTTTAGAAAATAATGCACACCCAAGGTGTAATGGCCACACTTAATTCATCGGCCCTACGTCAATTATTCCTTACATAAAACATATATTTGTAACAAGCGAAAACAATTCACAACGAAAGGAAAACTTAATTTAGGAAATATAATGTGAAAACAAGTGCTATTGTCTGCAGTTTGTTGTCTTGTATAGATTTTGTCTTGTAGGAATGTTTAGATATGTTTGCTAAAAAAAATCATTATGAAATTATGTTTTTATCTTTCATCAGCATTGTGATGGGGATTGCACTGTATTTTATTTGTGTCTTTGTGCTTTTGCAGTATGACCCTCGGTTTGGGGACGCCTTTTGGAACAGCAGTAAGTTTGGGATGGTGAATTATCTGCTCAGAATGATGAGTAGCTGGGCCATCGTCTGCAGTGTGTGGTACCTGCCTCCGATGAGCCGCCAGGTAAGGCCGGCATGCACGCAAACTCATCATCTCTATGAATGCAGTAAAATCTCTGTGGTATGAATGCCCCATTTTTGCATTGGTCCATTTAATACACAAATCAAGCACAAATGAGCCTGAGTGGGATTGGACAGCCTGTCTGAAGTTTTGTCTACCCACCTCAGATTGGAAATAGACATTTGTTTTTGCATGTGGGCATACAAATAAACAAATAGACCATTGTTTTTAATGCATGTGTAGGCTCTCGGCTCTCAAAACAAAATGGAAATGGTCACCATAGGTAAATCATTGTGCTAATTTGTTCCGCCCCACCTTGAATGTTACAGAAGTTCTCTGGAAAATCACTGGAATGTTGAAGCCCTTCCTTGGTGTACTTATTGCTTGTTTTAAAGTGCTCCTATAATGCGTTTTCGAATATTACATTTCATGCAGTGTGTAATACTGTATATAGCTGTTTGCGAAGTTTTAAAGTCCGCCTGTAGTCATTAATTTTATCCCTTAGTCTCATCTTTCATCACCAAAATTACATATTTAATTTTTTTTCCTTGAAAAAACCTTGCCTCATTTAGTATACGCGGTTCTATGAATATGCAAATTAGCCCCGCCTCCGCTCACTCACACCAGCTCAGAGATTCACTCGTTGACGATCACACGTTGACCTGATTGGTAACAAGGTAGTTTGTGACGTCAGAAACACCAGCGATTTCAAAACTCGTTTTTGGTTCACTGCAGTTTTAAGGAGAAAATACTCCGCAATGGTGTTGACTTATGAATTTGCACATGGTTTGTCTTAAAGCATATTAAAAACACCACATAGACATATAAACAACATTAAAAGCTGTATTTTCACAACAGAGGGACTTTAAAGATTAAAGTACATGACAAATAAAGTTATTTTCCTTTAAAGGGTTAGTTCACCCAAAAATGAAAATTAAGTCATTAATTACTCACCCCCATGCTGTACCAACCCCGTAAGGCCTTCGTTCGTCTTCGGAACTCAAATGAAGATATTTATGATTAAATCTGAGAGGTTTATGACTGCTACATAGGCTCCCTAAGGGAATGACACCGGACGGCCCAGAAAGTCATTAAAGAAAATGTTTAAATATTCCATGTCACAACAGTGGCTCAACTATAAGTTTATCAAGCGACGAGAATACTTTTTGTGCGGAAAAACAAACAAAAATAATGACTTTATTCGACTATTCCTTTTCGTCCTTGTAGGCCTGAAACGAGACTTCAAGAGATATCCACGACGCATGCGCAAGAATTGCGATCTCCTTCAACTACTTCAGTTAAGTTCTCGCGCGTGCGCGTCGTGGAAATCTCTTGAAGTCTCGTTTCAGGCCTACAAGGAAGAAAAGGAATAGTCGAATAAAGTCATTATTTTTGTTTGTTTTTTCGCACAAAAAGTATTCTCGTCGCTTGATAAACTTATAGTTGAGCCATTGTTGCGACATGGAATATTTAAACATTTTCTTTAATGACTTTCTGGGCCGTCCGGTGTCATTCCCTTAGGGAGCCTATGTAGCAGTCATAAACCTCTCAGATTTAATCATAAATATCTTCATTTGTGTTCCGAAGACGAACGAAGGCCTTACGGGGTTGGTACAGCATGGGGGTGAGTAATTAATGACTTAATTTTCATTTTTGGGTGAACTAACCCTTTAAAACAAAGAATCGATTTTGAACTGCTGAAATGAGTCATCAGCAATTCCAGTCTCGCTTCCTGTTACATACATGTGTAACAATGTAACAAATTTGCTCTTCATTGGCTGCCTGTAAACAACGTCTACTTTGACCCGCCCTCAAACACTGTAGTTGTAGCTGAGGCCTGGAAAAGTTTGGTTTGTATTGTCTAAATGTCTAGAAGACGCTGTTTTCAGCGCTGCGATCCCCCTTTGCATGCATTTTAGAACGATGTGGACTCGCACTGGAATTGATACGGGAAAAACTGACGCCATTGTGATTGCTTTGTATCACTGTGTATCAAGCGTTGAGGAAGAAATTCAGATATGATAATAGTCGTTTCATTTCTGACATGTGCTGTAAGCGGTAGACCAATCACAACAGACTGGATCGTTTGACCAATCAGAGCAGAGTTTAGAGAGACTGAATCTTAACACAAACTGTTTTCAGACTCTTTAAGAAATATCATTATGTGCCATGTATACTATGAGAAAATTTAAGGTGTTTTTTGACCTTGGATGTATGTAAACCTATTGTAGGAGACCTAAAACAAAATTAGGAACCTTTAAAATAGCATAATGGGGCACTTTAATATGTAAGCAAAATTACTGTTGTTTTAGATAAACCTGCTATTAAACGGATAGTTCCCCAAATATGAAGATTCATAACGCACTTACATCCAATTTTTGTTTGTGTCTGTTTGTTTATGAAAGTCATACACATCAGGGATGACATGAGGGTGAGTAAATGATGAGAGAATTTTGGGTGAACTATCCCTTTAATAGAATGTGCTGAAAATAATTGTAACAAGTATGAAAAATAAATTTCAAACTCTTAAAGCACAAGATCAAGGTTTTTGTCAAGGTCTGTTTTGTCTCCCTCAGGAAGATGAGGATGCCGTGCAGTTTGCTAACAGAGTAAAAGCAGCCATTGCCAGACAGGGTGGTCTGGTGGACTTGCTGTGGTAAGTCGGACTCAGCTATGTTAAGGCAAAAGAGAAGTTATACAAATACTAATATAAGCCGTAGATGGAGAGATATGTGACAGCTGGCTGTTTTAAACCAGAAAATGTTTGGTCTTGGCTGGTTTAAGCTGGTCTCCTAACCTGACAAAACCCTTCTAAAACCAGCTACCAGACCAGCGGACAGACTAAAACCCAAAGTACACTTCCGTAGACGTCCACGCCAAAGTCCATTTCACTCGGCGGCCATCTTTGAAATGCCTCTCGGGCATGCAAGTGCAGCTCCTATCTCTTTGAAAGGGGAAACATCAAATTCTCCAAAAATGTTCTCCAAGCTTACGATTAAATTTCATATTTGAAATCACCAATGAAATCTGACAACAACTGTCTCATAAATTGTGTTTCTAAACGCTTGAATCATGACAGAATATTGACAAATTTCAGGCTGGATCAAGCTAATGCACATGCGTTAGACTTTTTCTATAGGAACCGGAGCTTCTAACGGCAGCTGCAGTGACCCGCTGACTTTACCAATCAGCGATCGGCTCTTATTTAGAAGGCGGGACTTATTCCGCCATATTGAGCATTGCACTTTTCCCCATTCAAAACAATACGGGTGACTCATCTTGTGTTATTCTATAGTCTGTCCACGCACACCGTCCGCATACAACCCAATTTCTGTGTCCACACGGACAACAGCACATGTGCGAGTGACTGCGTGATGATAAAGTCATCTAGATAAATCCACTAGATAGTGCACATGCGCCGAACGTGTCTTTCCACGCTTGAGGCCAAAGGAGTATACTTTGAAAGTCTCGCACTCTCAATTTTGCACGAGACAAAGTGGGACGCGGAAAATATAGTATACCCGGGGCTTTTGAGAGCCCAGCAAACCAGCTTAGCCATGTTCAATTCACATTTGTATAGCGCTTTTCACAATACACATCGTTTCAAAGCAGCTTTACAGAAAATGCACACGTCCACATTACAATTTAGAGTGATCTGTTATCAGAGTGAACTTTCTAAGTTATGCATTTCAGAAATGTACATATACAAAATCACTGTTAACAATGTAATGATTTAAGGCAGAAACAATGAGCTCATTGAAGTAATGAATACTTGTTTGTTAACAAATGACTATGACATTTAGAAAAATTTAGCATTGGTGCATGTTGATTCAGACATTAGATATTAAAGCTGGTTTTCTCAGCTAAATGTCCTTTTAGTTGAAACTGGGTTTGTGTTTTTCTTTAGGGATGGTGGTTTGAAACGAGGGAAAGTGAAAGACGCTTTTAAAGAGGAGCAGCAAAAAATCTACAGCAAGATTTTGGTTGGAACGCAAGCGGACCGCAGTCGTTCTTGAGGAGAGGATGATGATTCAGGTGAGGACCTGGAGGGCAAGAGACGGTTCAGAGACCCGGAACAACGGCGTTATGGATTTGTTTCACTTCAAATCAAAGAGCTGTCCTTGTTTAATTATTCCTTTTTGTGAAAAGGATCAAAGCTTGTCGAGTGTTAGGTCAGGTCGTGATCAAAACACTCCACGAGATGCGTTTTGATGCGTTGTGTTCCTTTGACCGAAGCCAGAGTAGCGTGTTTCAGTCTATAGTGGCCGGGTGGCTCACGAGGAGTCATAAGGATGCAATGTGATAGTTTAATGGTTTCTTTCTTTCTCTCTTTTTTTATTAACATTTTTTCTCTTATTATCATTTACTCCTAACGTATTATTAGGATGCAATAAACTATTCAATCTGATGGCCATGAATGGTTCAAGGAAACGCCTCATCAGGCTGCACGTAGGTGTCCGAGAGTTTTTCGTTATGCACTTCCATCTCTCTGCTACACTGCTGCTGCGCAAGTCACTTTAATCCTGGGTTTTAACTGGAGAAAAAACAGCAGAAATATGCATGGCAAACCTGTAATTTAATTTGAAGATGAACTTTATACTAACCTTTGCAGACATGTAATCTGCATTGACCTTTCAAATTACCTCCATGTAAACAATCAAGCCAATCAATGTGTGAATGGTTTGAGAAGAATTGGTTATATATTGATAGTTTTTTTTTTCTTTCTTGTCCTTGTGTGCCAGATCCAGAAGTCTTTGCCATTTCCATTCACGTATGGAAGTCAAACCTTAAGAGTCTTAATGATATTGGCCAAGTTACAGCCAATTAAAAACTCTATGAACTTTTCATGTTGTTCAGGTACTGCATAAATTCAGATGGAAAACATTATTTGTGATGTTAATGCTGCATGTACTGTATACATGTTTCCTAAAGGATTTATTTTTATTTTCAGATCAACCAACCCTAAAATTGGGACAACTTGTTAAGCAATAACAAGACTATTTTATTTAATTAAAATAAATGTTAGCACAACAAAACTCAGAAACTCTGTTGAAAGTTTGGATCTATAACATTGCTTTCAAAAAGTGCACACAACACAGTTATTGGATCTCTTCTTATTTTAAATAATCTGATCTGATTCAGTAAGTTATCTGACTGATTCAGATCATGACTCTGATGACTCATCAGACGATGACTGTTTGTCTGGTAATTAAAAACAATGTTCCACTATTGACCATAATTTTATCAGATTTTCGTGTGATTTGTTTTCTTTTCTTTTTTTTTTTCTGATTAGACCAATGTGTAAAAAAGGCAGACAGGCTTAATGAACATATAAAGTGATAGAAGGAACAGTATTTACATGTTTTCACCAAATACAAGTGTTCAGAGTCGAGACCTATGCTGCATCCCAATTTGCCTACTTATACTACTCCCTAAAAGTATGTACTCTTTTTGTGAAGAAAAAGTACATACTTTTGACTGTGTAGCAGAAGAGTAGACAAGCTTTGTGAAATGCTATCACCTCATTAAATTGTGTCTTTTAACAATGTCAATGTCACTTTATTTAAAAAGCACTATTTAAAACAACAACTGTTGACCAATGTGCTGTACATAGCGTAAACATAAACTCAATGAAATAAAACAAATAACAGACAATAAAACAGATAACATGACACTGTATCATCGATTAAAAGCTATTTCAAACAAATAAGTTTTACAGTCACTTTGTCGCATAGTTAGTTACGCGCATCTTATCACTGCAAACTGGCCTGCCAATCATCTTGTCACATTTTCAAGAAGTAGCACGTTGATCTCTGGGTCTTTCATGTGGATAAACTAATATTTTTGCATAATGATGCATTTAAAAGTTAATGGCCAAACGGATCTTTATAAAAGTTTAGTGCTGTTGCAGATGAAAGATAACGCGGATAACATTAAATACTATTTTTTTTATCAGGTTAAATGTTGAGTATTAGTCTCTCAAGCCCCTTCATCTAAACCTCTGTAATTTACCATCGGATGCACACATCCACCATGTTTGTAGTTTTTTTAACACGTTGTGTTTGTAGTTCTGAACTGAATTCTCCTCCAACGTGGTTGTGGGCAATATTAGCCGTTACAGTGTGTGCGGATCCACACTTCGAAAATATACCAGAAATAGTAGACCATCTGGGGACTTCTGGCATACTCTTTTCAATATGCTATGCTTTTATTGGGACACACTTATTCTAATCTCACATACTATTTAGGCTTGATTTGGGAGGCAGAGCCACTTCCGGTTTCCTTTTGTGCTGTTCACTGTCTCTTAGCAAAACAGTCTTTTTGTGCAAATCTTATTGGTTGGCCAATTTTATTTCAGTGCAATGGAAAAGAGATTAGAAAGGTGTTGGATTTACAGCATGCTAATGTTTGTGTTGTTCAAATTAAAATATTTATTGTGCCGAATTTTCGCATAGAACATTAAGGCCTTAACTCCGCTAAGAAATTGCCATGTTGTTGCAAAAAAAAACAAAAAACAAAAAAAAAACATTGGCATAACAGCTAAATACTGTGCAGGAGAAAACACTGTATGCAACTACTATCTAGCTCTAAAACTAAAACACTAAAGGGCTCATGATGAACGCTAGTAGTTTCACAACTTGAACCCTTTTTTGCTCTGTAAAAAGAAAATGTACCACAGGTCTTATTTCAGGACTATGTTTGGTTACAACCACTGACAAACAAGATGTTGCTTGTTTAGCTTATTGTGGTAAAGCTTGAGTGACATGATCCACATGTCAAGTCAAGTCAAGTCATCTTCATTTATATAGCGCTTTTAACAATGGATTGTTTCAAAGCAGCTTTACAGAAATAAACATAATTTAAGGTAACCGAGATTGTTTTGGCTTTATAGCGGTTCTTGAATAATGTTATTTCCCGCTAAAGTTAATTTTGATTGATTCAACTCCGTCGAAATAATCAGACTTTAAACGCGAACCTGTGATTAACGCTGACGGCATTCACATGCGCATTAAGAATTGATTCTATAGTTATGTGCTTTTGAAAATATGTGCGCAGGTTTGCAATTCCACACAACCCATGCCTAAACAAACTACTTGTCTTGCCTATAAATTTTGATACAGAATTTTGTTTTATTTTATCGCTTCGGGGTACGCGAGCTGGATTTTCAACAACGCTTTATCTGTAGAGTGGGAAAGGGATCCTCCATAGGGAGAGGATAGTGGATACTTCAGCACTGCATTGTCATCGGGTCCAGGCAAAGCTCCCTCGTCAGATCTGGAAACGGCCTGGATCCGGCAGGCTGCGGGAAAACCTCGGGATAAACAAAGACACTAATATTAGCGTAGATGCCATTCTTCTTATGATGTAGCGAGTACATCAACATGTGTAAAGCGGTTACTTAGTCGCTTCTAGTGAATATGATTAGTTTCTATTGGATGATATCTCATTCTCAAAAAACACTCAAGCTGTGAAGTTCTGAATATTAACCTTCATATGGGTGTGTGCAGCCATCTTGCACCAACCTAGATGGTTATTATTAGGATTTCTCATTCAACCATCATCATAATCATGCCATTAGTCGTTTGTAAGAGCAGCATGTCTCACAGAGCCTGGATATTAGCTCAAGGAGGCATGTACAGTACAATGGAGCTTTGATTCAAGAAAGTGTGACTTTAAATAATTATCCCTCATCCACAAGCTTGAAAGTGGAGTTGAATTGGCCCCATGTTGTGTTACTCCACTAATTACATCTTTAAAGACAAGTCTGCATGTAATAAAGTTTGATGGAGTATAATTAAAGCTTTAGATCTCTACTGTGATCTGAAATAGTACGACCGCATATCAGCGTGCGAAACAATTCAGCTGCTGGG
The DNA here is from genome assembly GCA_030578255.1 of Tiaroga cobitis. Taxonomy (NCBI): domain Eukaryota; kingdom Metazoa; phylum Chordata; class Actinopteri; order Cypriniformes; family Leuciscidae; genus Tiaroga; species Tiaroga cobitis. The sequence continues at coordinate 15,442,978 of CM060598.1, forward strand.
CTCAATATGTGGGAATGACTCTTTTCTCTACACTTTGAAAGCAGTTACTGAGCGCATATAAATGGCTCTGTGGAAACATAGTGAGAGTTTGTGTAAACATGTCAAGGATTGTACTATATACAGCTGCTCATGTTTTCAAGGACTCTGGTGTAGTTCTCGGCTTTATGTGGAGGTTCAACTGGAGATTTCATTGAAGCTCAGCGTTGTGGGAGCCATTGATAATATAGGACTTATTCCAATTCACTGACATTGTGCTTGTATTTTCTCATATATATTTTTGCAATTCATCTGTTTAGTATCCTTCTGGGATCCAGCAATTCAATCTACTCTTTAAAACTTAAAAACTGACAGGCTTTTCTGAGATACAAAACGTTGGCTGTTTCGGCTTGACAACTTCCTTTCATCGTTTTTAGAAATTTCTGTCATTTATAAAAACATCTGCCTCTGCAAAACAATGATTGTATTGAAATGACTGTATTTCAAAAAACTGTATTAAAAAAGTAAAAATATTTTTTTTTTATTCACTAGCATTCAAAGGTTTTTGAAAGAAGTCTGTTATGCTCACTATAGCCACATTTATTATAATATATAAACATACAGTAAAACAGTAATATTGTGAACTTTTTTAAATAACCATCCTATTTTATTGTATTTTAAAAAAGTTATTTATTCAGAATTTATTCAAAGCTTTATTTTTAGCAGCCATTACTCCAGTGTCCAGAGTCACATGATCGTTAAGACATTTTTCTTGAGCAACAAATCAGCATATTACAATGATTTTTGATTATTATCAACAATATTATCAACATTCTCATTGGTTTAGCTGTCATTGACTGCTTTTTTTCTCTATTGAAAGTTCTAAAAATAAACTTGCCTTTATTTTTTAATAAATAGATCCTGATGTCCACTATGAAAGAATAATAATGTTTTATGTTTCAAACATGTAATTGGAGGATTTAAAACATGACAAAAATCTTAAAACAAACACACCCACAAACTCTTTGTGCTGGCTCTCATGAGGATTTGTATCATTTACTGTGTCTATGACATTTTCTTTGATATTGTAGTAAGCAATGCTACTTTAATGCACAGTAGACACTACAACAATCTTAATATCCTTTAGATTATTCCATACAAGAAGAAAGTATGAGATTTGTACATTGTCATTAAATTGGAGTAATGTCACCATCCACATTAGGTGAGTGGGTGTGTGTGTTGACGGAACGTATAACAATGTCATAACAATGTTGCCAGTGATTTGACTGCTGCCACGCTCTAAAACAGCAACTGCCAATACATCCACCTGTTTATCACTGTTCGTTAAAAATGTTCTATTGTGATACAGTCATGTACAACTATATATAATATGTCATACAAGAAAATAAAAAAAACTTCAACACTGCATTCTGTCAGTTTCAAGTTTATGATGAGAAGCGTTTCTAGTATCCTTTGCTTTTTGTGCCTCACCCATAGAAAGCCTGTCCTGGGTAGTGATCGATCATGAAGGATTCGTTCATTTTGAACGAATCTTTGATATGTCTCGGGGACAACGAGTTGTCTCAGAGAGTGATTTGTTCGTTCTGCGAACATCCCAAAGATTCTGTACAGGAAACAGAAATGATTAGTTGATCTCCCAAGCCTTCAGGTCTGAGACATTCGTTCTTTGTGACAACGGTGTTGGATTTGGAAATTAGTTAATAATTCCCAACCTTCCTTACAAGCAAGTTTTTGTTTTTGTTTTTACTCTAACAGTTACGTGATGCGTCTCTGGTCTAAAATTGCTTACACTTTATAGTTTTTTGAATTTCTGAACTAATCATTTCTGTTTCCTGTACAGATTGCAAAGCTTGAGCCATTGGGACTGTGACGTGACAAAAGAACGAATGACTCGGATAGGGAGGTGAGGTGAACTAACAAGCCTAGACCCAGCTAAGCAAAGAATGAATCATTGCTGTTTCTCATCATTTGGCTATGGCTTTACGTGAGTTAATGTGTTAGGGAATTTGGCTATAGCCATGTAACATTTAAATTATATTCTGCTGAATTGAACAAAATGACTTAAAAAAAAAATTAATTCATTTTGCTGAAGGAGACTCAAAGATCCGAGTCAGTAAAATGATCTGAACGTCCCATCGCTACTGCGGAGGTGGAGCAGGCTGTAAAAACAAATGGAGAACTGGACATTGGTTTTAGGCTCTATATTGACGTATTACTGGAGAACCAGAGGGACAAGTTGTTCTGCCAGAGTCCTTTCACTTAACATGAATTATAAACATCCATTCAGCCTTCTGTTGCTGGGATGGAGTCTGACCTGAGAAACAGAGAATTTCCTTCATGGTGACATTTCACTTGAAGAGTGCCAACTCTTAGGTAACAATCCTGTAGACCAAGAGGGGATACAATGACTTCACCCAGCCAAAGAGCTGATGGATAGATCACAACACACACACACACACAAAAACTGAAGTAAACTTAGTGACCTAAAATCTCCAAACTCTAAAAACAGATTTAAATGTGGTTGCAGACATTTTACTTTAATGCTCTATTTCTCCCTCTTTCTAAAAAAAATATACATAGGCCTATATATATATATATATATATATATATATATATATATACATACATACATACACACACATATAAATGTATATATATATATATAGATAATTATTATAATTTTTTTCAGGGGCGTTTCCTCCCCAAGGAAGGCAGTGCCTCTTCAAATAATTGTATGAGAATAATCCATATTAGAAAAATAAAACAATGCAAATATTACAAAATGTGATATTAAAAAGTGTATAAATTGCTTGTTTTATTTTTTTTTAAGTAACGCTATGTAACAGCGACACCCGCAAATAAAGTTACAGTGGGTGTCCGTGTCTCTCTTGCCTCCCCTGAGCCCATTGATTTTTAACAGACCCCCTAAACTTTAGCGTGCGCTGGGGGGATTGTCATATTTTTATCATTAATTTTTGAGAATGTAAGACACACACACACACACACACACACACACACACACACACACACACACACACACATATACCTATCTTCATAATTCTAGTTTTGAGTTCTAAAGTTTTAACATTGTTTGCACTGCACTGCAATATACAGTGAAAGTCCAAAGTTTCAATACTGTCTAAGATGTAATGATTTAGAATGTATGTTAAACTGACATCTTAAAGATGTCTATCAGATGTTAGTAAACAGCAGATGCTTTCCAGATGAAGGGATCTTTAACAGACATCTTGCAGACGTATGTGTGCTACACAACCAAGAACAAAATTTAAACTTAGCCCGTCAATTTTCATTTTACAATTATCTTCTCTCTCTGTGAGCACTGATACAACGGTACTTTTTAATCCGTAAGTAACTAACGCGCTAGTTTTCATACAAAATAATTATATAACATAAGTAGGTACTTAAGTTATTATTAACACAATAAAGTAACACATGCAGGCTACGTTTCTCAACACTGAGAATGAATAAACGAACGCCTTTTTCTCCAGACTCGCGCTTCAGTCATCCACAAATCACAGCACTTTCATAATCACTAAGCCATAGTGATTTTAATTTTATTTAGATTTATTGTTCATCAATACTTAAGCATTTTATAATTTGCATGGCTGAATGATGTTTTCCTCTTATCTGAGTGACATGAATGTACGGAGTATTTTAAGATAATCCATGCGATCACTCCCGTGTGATTATCGAATCCAGATTAAGTTAACTCAATACAATATTTCATTTTTCCACATCAACCCCAGCCCGTTTTCCTTCAGGAGTCAGAAGTACCGTGACTACTATACTGTCCTCGCTTATGAAATCAGTCAGATGGCGGGCCGCGGAAGTGGAAGGGGCATCGAGCGGGATTCTTTCTTGCTATTCTTTACCCTAACCCTAACCCTATTTTCAGTCTCTTTTTAATTACAGGCCTTACGCATCTGTCAATCATCCCCGCTTGCTATTTGGGGAATGAACCCAGCGCTATGATTGGTCAAACTCCGCCTCTTTTGCTGTTGCTTGATTTGAGGACTGGGCGTGCACAGAGACGTCACAAGGTTTTTGCGTAGTTTCGAGTGACAAATCGTACCAGCATACTTTGAGGTCAAAATGCGTACCCGCTACGCAAAATGCGTACAGGTTGGCAGGTCTGGGGTTATTATACATTATGGGGACAAAATGAATGTACGTTATACATTATGGGGTCAAAATATCCACACAAAGATGGCAATATCTGAAATGCTTGTCCTTGTGGGGAACAAGGAAAACAGCATATCAAAAGTTTATAAAAAAAAATATATAACATTTTTTATTAAAAAACTTAAAAAGTTTTTTGAAAAATGTAAAAATGCAGGAAGTTTTCTGTGATGGGTAGGTTTACAGTATAAAAATCATTGTCTGTGGAAAGTCCCCATAAAACATGAAAACACAACGTGTGTGTGTGTGTGTGTGTGTGTGTATTTGTGTATATAATACAAATTGTATGCAACACTTTTGTGTGTGTGTACGTAACCTGACTGACAAATTCAGTTAGAAGGCCTAGATACCTCGCTTCAGTCAGGTCTGAATGACACACGGAAACTTTGACGCTTCGTACAGTAGCTCACAGTACTACATGTGTAGGGCGGAGCTTCGCATGCAACATAACATTGACAGCGCAACTAGTTTGGTTTAGTCTGAAACTGCAGGAGCTACAGATGCTTCGACGCTGGGTTAATTCAGTTTAAGAACCTAGTCCGATTACCATGAAGACAGGAGGAGAAATCCCCCCGTGTCCACCGCTGAGCAACTGAAGAAGAAACGCCGTGAATGTGAATGTTTCCTCATGACAGCAGGAGTAACGTTAGAGATGCGAGCGTTGCTCTCGTGGGCTCTGTCTTCAGGGCGAGATAGCTAGACTTTTATAATCTTATCTTTTAAGCCGTTTGTTATTCCTCCAATAAAGACCTGCGAGTGGGATTTCCGTCGTAAGATTAGACTTTTCTCCAGCTTGCTTCTTATCATGGAGACGTACACGGACGTCTTACTAGTCACTGCAAACGTTGGATCACTGTTTGACAATGTAAGTCGACTCTGTTTACATGCCTTATTTTCCAGGTGGAATAGTGCTCAACATCATAAATGAGTTTACGTAACGAATTATTTTTACTTTTGTTATTTAAACCGGTGCCTTTGCAACTGCACGCAGTTGACTAGTAACCTGCTGTTCAACGCTATCTGTGTTTGTTTAGGTAACTTAATCTTAAAAACAGTCGTTATATGAATATAGGTAGGCCAAATCACCCTCCTGGATAGCTGCGTTTTTAAAAGGCTCTGAATGCGCTATATTTAAGTCTGTATAATTGTATAACTCAATATTAAAGGGCCGTTCACAAGGGACGCCGCCATGCGTCATTCTGCGCTATTTTATTTTATTTTTTAATGTAAACACTGCATCTTTGACAGTTTCCTTTTCAGCTTTGTGCGTCTCGTTTTAAGTCGCCGTATCTAGTTAAAAGAAGTTAAACTTTTAAAACCCTTCTCGAGACGGCAGCGTTTTGTAGCGCTGCGTCTCGCTGTTTTTGAACGCAAGAACGCGTCCTGCGCGAGTGGCTCCGACGCCTCTCTCTCATCAGTGATAGAGCTGAACGTTCTCATGCGGCTCCTCCATATCGCAGGGACTGCTGTGAACCCACTTCAGGTTTCATTCGCTCCACTGGGCCTTTAGCACACGAGTCCCCAGTCTAGAGTGATATCCTCTCCCATTCACTGTGTGCTGTCTGACAGCACCTCCCCACAGGTCTCTAACGACCTATCACACACCGCGCGACCGGCCCTTGTGTGTATTCAAATAAAACAGGAAACTGACAGCCAGTTGTTGTGAGATAATTCAAAGCGCTACCGCGAAACTGGGGAGTTTAGCTGTTGCAACATCAGACTACTACTACAAACTCTGGCCTGCAGTTATGAACTGGAATAAGACGGGAGAATGTTAGTCTATACTGAAGAGAAAAAAAAAAAGGCTAGCCCCTAACTTATATACATGGGCTTTCATAATGAAGCGTGAATAGTAGGCCTAATGTTGGCATTTCTGCGTGTGAATAAAAATGCAATAGTTTATTGCAAGTTGTTTTTACATTCTTTAAAAAGAAGACCCATCCATTTTTATTACTAGTTTTACTATTACTTGTTTTCAGTTTCACTAGTACTTATTCAAGTGATTTGTATGTGATGATTTAAAGTCAGCATGAAATCAATTTTTGTGTGTGTGTGTGGAATGTTGCAGTATTTATTATAAATGATTGATCCGTGCACATCATATTTTTTTTTAAGTAATGTGTTCTCGTAATTTTTAAAGACCCACCGTGGTGAAAATCACAGTTTTAATGTTGTTTATATGTCTATGTGGTGTTTTAACATACTTTAAGACAACCCATATGCAAATTCATCAGCCAACTGTCCAAAGACAGTTTCAAAAACGTGGTTTGAAATCAAGTCTCTGCAGGAGAGTAATAGGAGTTACCAGATCAGTAGACGAGGCCATAAACAGAGGAGCGTTTTCGCGTCACCTGATTTGCCCACATCAGAGTGAGGGTTTAGGGGTGGGGTCGGGTCAGGTGAAGGGCATCATTTTCATTGGATGATTTATAAACACCCACCAGTTTGGAAGCACCCACAAATTTAGAAACACCCAATTTTGTTCCGCGAAATCGCCCTTGTCCTCTACGTCACAAATATGTTGTAACCAATCCCGTCAACATGTGGCCGGGCTTTAGCATATCATTTACTATGCTGTGAAGCAGGGGAGTGTCAAGAGAAGTCAGGTCCTGGTACATTTTCTGTTGATATGAAACATTTGGTACGTTTGCCAATATGCCGGGTGAATTATGTATACATATATTACAATGTTATGATGAACTATGCCTTTCTCCACTGACGTTCTAAGTTGTTCAAAATGTTTCTAAGGATACTGATTTTTAGAAGGCAGACTGAAATGGCGAACTGGAACATGGTTTGTTAAACATTAGCAAAACATTATTAGCTGTTTGATAACATAGTCTGGCAAAAGGCTAATCATATTAATTACCGTTAAGGCCGTGTGTCCACCAAAGCGTTTTTAGGCAGCTGAAAACGCTAGACACCCTGCTGAAGACGCCTAGCTGTGGGCGCTTGAGAGCGTTTTGGCAGCGCAGCGTTTTTTCCGTTGAGACGTTTCGTTGTTATGATACAGAATATCAGCAGCACAGTTTACTTGTAACTGATTTCGCAGATAATTTGTTTCATACTAAAAAAAAATGTTTTCATCCATTTTGTTCGGTTAGCTCTACTGGTTGATGTCGTTGTACAGACAGAATGTTTTGACAGTTGGTCGCGTCGGTGTGGTATTAGTCCCGCCCCTCCTCCACTGTGATTGGACGGCTGGGTAAAAAGTGACAGTGATGAGCGCTGCGTTTTACCCAAAGTTGAACATTTTTCAACTCTCGGCGACCTGTGAAAACCCCGAGCTCTCAGCGCTTCAGCGCTCAGCGCCTCGTTACGCTCATGGTGTTCTAAAAACGCGGCGCTCCCATTGAAAACAATGAAAACATACGCCAGGCACGTGGAAAAATGCTTTGGACACACGGCCTAAGTGTCCGACGTTGTAGAGAGCGATACATAACGCATTACCATTCTGATACATCGACTTGTAGAAGAGCCTGTAGCTATAATTCAATCTTCCACTTCTTCTGAATCAGTTTCTGGTTCAAACATAAAATGGCTGTATAACCCAGCTTTTCCACTTGCCATCGTGTAGCGTTTACTACAGTAAAGTTGGGCGGGGCTAATTTGGCGGGGCTAATTTGCAAAATCATGGGTTAAAAGAAGCAATGTTGTAGAGTTACATTGAAGCTATTTTAATGCATGAAGAAATTATTTTCACAGGAAAAACTTTTAAGTATGTCATTGTAGTGATCTAAGATGAGTTTTAAGGGATAACATTATTCACTGCAGTAGGACTTTAATCAAAGACATCTCTTCTCTTCTCTGATGAGGGTTTTCAGTGCGATGAAGAATAACCGGTTACTCATGAGATCAGAGCAGTAGTAAACCACAACCATCCAATCAATTCCCGATAGACACAAACAAGTCCCAACCTACAGTTTTTCTTGTTCACAATGTCACAATTATTGGGAAGAAAAGACTGACAACTTCCGTATCGTTCCGATTTCTCTCTTCTCCCGATCACTGTCTTGTTTCAACTGTCCTCTCTGATAAAGGCCAAAAATGTTGCTTGATAATATTAGTATAAAAATGGATTGTAGATAGTTTTAAAGAATAAAAGTCGAAGCCTGACACAGTGTGCTCAGTCGACTTTTAGGGAAACCATGATACCTTAAAACATGAAAATGTCCATAAGTGATGGTGGACAGTGGATATTTTGGTGAAAAAAAAACAATGGTTAAATAGACTGTATAAGTTTAATGCCAGCACCAGGTGATATCATATTGTGAAACCATAGACGGTAGACTAGTCTCACATGCAACAGTAAGACGCTTTTAACTCTTTCACCAGCACCGCAGCATTTTTGATCATTTTCACAAAACTTTTTTTTAATCAACACTATAAAAAGCAACATTTTAAACAAAATACTGAGAAAATTAGGTTTTTGTCAAAGACCGGGTCAGATTCAGAACGATAGATTGAGTCCATCAGCGTTTCACAGTGCTATAGCTCATCCTGTGTTGACATTTCATTCAGTAGCATTTGCCAGTTTTGATTTATATGCTTTTTAATGTTTTATGATCGTGTTAGCTTACATGTGCGTAAGCAATGCTTCTTTCGCTTGTTTTTGGATCCTGATCCAAATGAAATAGTAGATACTGTACTATTTCAGAAGATTTGTAATGGCATCCCCCCCACCATATAACAGTGAAAACATGGATTGCTGTAAACTTCTGTCAAGTGTGGTAAAAGAGTTAAACTGGATAGAACTTTTAGCTCAATTTCTTCATAAAGTTTTTAACGTAAGTAGTTTGTCCAAGCGCTAAAGGCATGATTGATACCACGTCAAATCGGGGGGCTTGATGAGGTGAATGATTCTACTACATTTCGAAATAATTAGATTTCCAGATGTTAAAACTGGATAGAAAACTACACACTTACTCACGCATTGCCTAAATGCCAGGCAATGCCCACGGACCGTTGGCTGAACGTCTGATGCATATGGCACACTTATCTGGAAACTTCAGGAGTTTCAAAGTCGTCATCTGATTGGTTGAATTCAGCAAGATGTCCAGGAGACGTGTGTGTTGCGTTTATTTAACCATCCTCCTGGAAACAAATGCCGTGACACCAAACTCCCTCGTGGAAGAAGAACACCGTTTTGTTTACAACTGTAAATGAGCGCTTACCAGGATCAACTAAACGCTGGATTTTCAAAAGTATGTGAAATTCGCGCCTCCGTTGTTGCGGTAAATTTGCACAACGTTCTGAAATGAATAATTCATAGATGCCAATGAAAGCTGCGATAGAGTCCAGACCTTCTGCTGTCAGTCTGAACTGAAGATCCAACAACCCCCTATAGCTATTGTTGCTTTATTTTTGTTGTTTAGAAAATGTAAATCTAGTTAAAATCTTGCTATCCACCTTATTCCTGCACCCCATGACGCTTTGCGCGAATTATGGGTGTAACTTCCGTTAAGCTGTAAACAATCAGTGAAAGGCTCGCTCTATGATCGCAATACGATGACAAAAGTGTCACAATGAGATGACATTAATCGACTCACCCTTCAATCATCGAGCATTAAAATGAAATTTAAAAGTTTAAAAGAATCAACAGACCAAAAATAGCCCCAAAAGCGCGAGTCTTTGGTTAAATATCACTGTAGTAGGCAAATATCTGTATTGTATAACAAGCCTTAATCAAAAATGTGCATTAACTTCAGCACTACGTGACGCTACATCAAAGTGATTTCCGTCATTTTGACAGATTATAGATTGCATTTACCTGTGAAAACAAACCTGGAAAGAGACGTGAGGATTTGAGGAGAATAACGAGAGATTCTTGTGCATTCCAGTGAATTATTAATGGAATATCGTAAATTAAATTCGGGAGAACAGACCACAAATGTGCCGTATATGTTGTCCTTTTTCATACTTTTACAGCGGATTGCAAAGGAAAAAATAAAAATCATCATGAGGAAAAGAAAGCAGCGACTGAAAAGAGCTCTTGCCATAGATATTCTTGTTATAACATGTCACGTTAAAATACCAAGTATAACGTTATTCTCATGATGTCTGAAAATAAATCATGAAGGAAAATTGACAGCTCATCCAGTCAAACTGACGGATCAGCTTTATTTGTAGGGCAACCTTATGATTGGAAATGACTGTTTCAGCCTTTTTGAATGGAAGTTCCCCAAACCGGAAGTGCCGCCCATAATTCAAAACGCAGTAAACTCGTCAGGAATAAGGTGGATAGAGATAATTTTGCCTCAAACTATGTATGTTCAGCCCAGTCTTTCCGGAGTTGTGTTTTAGTTGTATTTGTTAGAGCATTGATTGGCTTCATTGTGTGTATGGAGGACTGAAGCTACAAGTGGAAATTTGGCCCCGTACCCAGTTTCCTCCAGCCATGTTTGGCTGAGAAAAAGCACATGTCACAGCCCATTGTGACTGTAAACAGATGAATATCTTTTCCCAAAGTACTTTAACCCTTCGTCGCTTCTTTTTTTTGAATAGGTCAGTAGAAATGTTGTAGCAGACTTCCAAAAATCGTAAAATTTTTCTTATCCAGAAGGGTTTACCAGACCTTTTAAGTTTTGCAAGATCCTTGAGTTTGGTGTATTTAGCTGCGATTCATTATGTCTAATGAGGTGATAACATTTAGTGGAAGGGCGAAACGCACAGAAAATGCTTAATGTCAGCATTTCCTAAAAGCATTGAGCCAACAGTAAGTAGAGACAATTGGTGCTAATGGTTTCTATGATCCACTTAGACGTACAATGCCTTTGATAAAACCAGCCCTGGTGGTTCACCTCAAAGTCTAAATAAATACACAAATATAAAAGTAATAAGTGATTAAGATTTTCATTACAATGACGGCACATTTTTTTTCAGCATTTAAATTTATATCACCATGATGTCTACTAAAAATTGTACTTTATACGATTTTAATTAACTACATGCACTTACTAGAGTTAGGGTTTGGTTTAGGGTTAGTTACTTGTAATTATGCAAAATTTACAGTTATTACTATAGTAAGCACATGTAGTAATGTGTAAGTACATCACCTTAAAATTAAGTGTTACCAAATGTTGAAATATTTACAAATTTTATCTGCATTACCGTAAAATGATAATGTCACAGTGCTAAACAAAACCTTTATGTTCCTAAAAATAAACCTCATGCCGTATATTCTCATACAGAATTTAAAAATTCTTATTTAATACATTTATTTTTTTCTTAATAATCCAAACATTTCTTAATGTTTTGCTGCGAAATCCACACAGAAATAGTCTAATAGTTGTTCCTGTATATCAGATCTCATAACCGGTTATTACATTTGTCAAAAATGTATCAGATCTCATAACCAGTTATTATTTACATTTGTCAAAAATGTAGCAGAAAATGTATGACCGCAAGTCATAGTGCACATTAATGACTCTATAGCGTGTTTTCATAAACTATCTTGTATTTTTTGTGCCGTCATTGCAGAGCAACAGTTTGCAGAGAATCTGGCTAAACAAGTTAAAGTAAATACATTTATGGCAACTTACTTGAATAACAACAATTTTGTTTTTGCACACTTGCGTGAAGTATGTTTCTGGCGGAAGACTCTTGTCAATGGCCTTTTCTTATGCAATGAGTGTTTCAGCAATGAGTGATCGTTTTTTTAAAAACTGATGGCCTCTTTTGGAGAGTTGAACATGTACGCATATCAGATAAAATCATACATTCAAGCAGCCTGTGATGGAATACCGAATGCATAGGTGCAACTATATCTGATGAAATCTTTATCAACACTTCATCAGAGCTGGTTAAAGCTTTCTTGTCTCTCTGTTAGTGTCCCCTATAGATACTGCAGTGTTTACCAGACATTTAAAAGTACGCGTATTCAATGAAATTAGTTCTATGCTATGTTAAGTCAACTGTAAGGAGCAGGCAACAGGAAATGATGCATTGCAAATTTGGGAAATCCTCTTGAGAGTTGAAATGAAGGAAGTTTCCATTGGCCTCCCCACCCTTTCAAATTCAGTGGAACTAAGAAAACAAAGATAGTGAAAGACAGTCCATAAAAGGTCTTTATAAGATCAAAGTAACATTGTGAATTGCATCAGATGCAATTCTATTCTGGGCCCTGTCAAATTCACTACACTCAGGGTCTGCTGTTTCCATCCATTCTTCACGGCTGTGCAGTCAAATTCTCGTGACCTGGTTTCACTGCATGCTTGACAGCCTGAGGAAGGGAGTGGTCTGTGTTTTGACTTTTTTTTTTAGTGGTCATTGCATCAAAGAGACACAAAAGCAAATGAAACTGCAATATGTTAAGCAGTAGCCTATGTTTTAGACAACCTGCTGACAGACTGGAAGTGGTATGCCCTCTATCACAGTTCTCAAATGAACTCTCAAATGAACTGAAAATTCCTGTACCTTACTATTCTGAGTATATTGAGTTAACAGGAATTTCACACTTGTGGTTATAATATAGCAGACCACGGGGGCACATATCTGTGACGCTGATAAAACTGGTCTGTTTTGTACCAACCAGTGTTATTAGGAAGTAGATACAGATATCTTTGAAGATGTTGTGTAACATTGTCATCTGTGGCTGATGTTTTTTTTTTTTAACTATTTATTTTACTAAATCCATGAGCAATGGTGTGAACGAATTACAAATACTCATGTTACTGTAATTAAGTGGGGGGTTTTATTATCAGAAATTGTACTTTTTAAGTAGAAAATAGGTCAAGCCCAAAATGGCTAAACACTAAACTTTAAATAGTCTTAACCACAAATTATTGGTCAGGAAATAAGCAAAATTTAAGCAAATGCACTTCTTAAAAAGCCATTGCTGTCTCAGACATCAAAGACAAAATGAAGTTTTTGGCAGAATATGGGAAGTTTGATTCAGAGTGGTTCTAAAGATTTGTGTGGAGTGATGAATCGCAATGAAACACGGGTTTATGCTCCAGTGTTATCGGAAGTCTAGTGAGAAATGTAATGATAAATGCACCTCCACCACAGTGAATTATGGAGGAAGGGGTTCATTGTTTGGGGAGCATTTTTAGCTGCTGGTATTGGTGAGCTGCTTCACTGTGAAAATAATTTACAATCGAGTACAGGGGGAATATTGCAGAATGGCTTGCTTCCCACAACTGAAAAGTTGTTATCTAAAGAGGAATGATCCGATGCTATTTTTCAACAAGACAATGCTCCTGCCCAAATTGCAAAGGCAACCAAGAAGTAGGTTGAGCACAAATCAGGCTCATGTTTTGGCCTGGTCAGAGTCCAGATTTGAATCCTATAGTGATAATTTGGTCTCACAATAAATTCAAACTAACTTGGAGACATTTTTCAACTACTCATGAACTGGTTGAAGCCATCAACATTGGGTGGAACAACACTGATTGTTCTTGTAAAAAACGGTCTCCAAGTTTACCCTCATGGCTTACACATTTAAAGAAAGGGGGAAGGCACTATGTTAAGTTATTGTATCTACAGTACAGATAAATTGATAGTTACTTTATCTACTGTATTTATGTAATTCTTGCTAATTTCCAGATAAGGGATTTTTTTTATCAAAATGATTAAGACTAGCCTAGAAATCTAGATGCACCCTAGCGGCAGCAAAAATTATTTTGCAGCCAGTGTGGTCTAGCAACTCTCCGTTGGCTTTCGAAGTGGAAAAACCAAACTCTGGTCAGGCCAATCACATCGTGTATAGAGTTGGTGGGCGGGCTTAACACAATGACGGCAGAGTTGTGACGGTTCTGCGCCGTGATTTCCATTGGTGATTTCCCTGCTACTTGAAAACAAACAAGATGCTGCTGGCGAACAGCGGTCTTTCGATTCGGCTTTGGCCGCGACTCTGGATGACTTGGAGTTAAGAGAACGTCACTTAAGTCATTCTTAAAAAAGGAAGATGTGTTCGGAGTTTTGACGACCGGATACGGCAAAAGTTTAATATATCAATAGCTCCGCTGGTGGGAAAACGCATGGGACTCACTCAGCCAAAGCCATTCGTTGCTCTGGTTGGTTAGCGCTATCCTATGGCGTGCAGAGGGATATTGAAAGACAACCGTTTATCCCGCCCCTCGGATTGAGGTATGCCAATTGTGAGTTCCCAGACCTAACATCTTGATGTAGGTCTGGCTTGCCAGGCTAGATTAAGACCATTAAATTAAAAGACCTCTAAATATTTTGCCGTTTTTGGCTTGGCCCATTTCTTGTTTTATTTTTATTTGTATCCATCAACGTGATAGCCGGTCTTGTGACTTCAATCGAGATCAGCTTCTTCCTCTGATTTGAATTGTCATGTAAATTTCAGATTCCTGCTTACTAAATGAACTGTATATAGGCTATCGTTCCTTAGCGTATATAAGTCCCACAAGTGGCGTGTTCAAAATGCGGTAAATTCCCACACCCAATTATTTACTTCAGCATATCCACCTTTTTCCTATGCCCCATTATGCTTTGTGTGAATTATGGGAGTAAAAATTCTATTAAACTGTAAACAAAAATTTGTACATTGTACAATGAAGTGACAATATTCTACTCACCCTTCAACCATCAAACATTAAAAGGAAATTTAATAATCTAAAAGGATTAACAAATTACTACAACAGACCATGAATAACCCCAAAAGCATGATATTTCTGCAGCTTTATTACGGACATGTTAAATATCACTTTAGTAATATTTGTCTTATAAACAAAAATGTTCATTGGGTTATAATATTATAAAGTGTTTTCTGTCATTTTGACAGATAACAAATACTGTAGTTACCTGCTTTAGAAATGCCCTGCTAATATGGATTAATAGGGATAATTAAATGATCAGATTAGGTAAAAAGGGGAGAGAATTACATTTTAAAGCATCCGTATAAAAGCGAACCTGGAAAGAGACGTGAGGATTTGGGGAGAAAACAAGAGATTCTTGGTGCGTTCCAGTGAATCATTCATGGGATATATCGTACAGTAAACCAGGAGAGCAGACCACAAATGCAATATACCGGTATGTTGCCATTTTTCATTCTGTTACAGTGAAATACAAAGAAAAAGAGAAAATAATAAGGAAAAGAATGCAGAAGACTGAAAAGAGCTCCAGCCACAGAAATGCTTGTGACACCATTTCACATTTAAATACCAAGCATTAAATTCTTCTGACATCTGAAAATAAAACTCAGGAACAGCGTTAAAAATACATTTGAACAACAGATCCCTAATTTCATCCATTTTCAGAAGGCCAAACAAATGGGGTTTTGCTTTCACATCAAATTCACAGCGTCTCCATGACATGAAGACAACACTACAATTCACCGAAGGCTCTTTTTTTTTTTTTTGCATATGCCTTTGGCTACGCATTATGATAATATTTCATATCTGGACTTCAAACGAGGCGTTTTAGGCAGGTCAGGATCAGTGTTCTCTGTTAGATAGAATAAATCCTTTTGTGGGAGACTATGACCTTTGTAACTTTGCAGATATTATACATGCACAAACAGATATATTACGCACTAAAGGAAAAGTAAAACATTAAAAAAGCATCATATGAGCCCTTTAAAACGAGTGCACTTTCATGACTGTTTCTTAAAGGGATACTCCACCGTTTTTTCATATTAAACTATGTTATTCCCTTAACTAAGACGAGGTGATACTTACCTCTCATGTCTCAGTGTGTGCACTCAATCGCTCTGGCGCGCGAGACACTTTGATAGCACTTAACTTAGCCCAGTTCATTCATTGGGATCCAAACAGAGAAGCGACCAAACAGCTCCACGTTTTCCCTCTTTAAATATGATAAATACGATTGAGTGCAAACATGAACACAAACGAGGAGCGGGAAAACTAGAGGGGACTAAACCAAATACACAATAATGGGGGGAACACAAGACAGACCGGAACAAGACATGAACCCACACCGTGACAATTAATGACTCATCCTCGCGCCACTCTCTCACGGCCCTCGGCCTCGTCCTGCTCGGCACAATGACATTCACAGTTTAACAAGTATGTTAAGGTGTACTTCTTTTTCACAACTGTGTGCTTGAAATGCCTGAAGTGCTAAAAAATATCACACATCTGAAATATGTCATTGAACCTAGTTCTCAATATCAGCTCCTTTCTGAACCCATTACAGGTTTTAGAGCTATAGGGCCTATGGCTGCTAGCTTTATCAAGTCGATCTTAATTCCTTTACCTACTCTCCTAAATACAAGGCATTTCTGCTATGCATGACCTGCAAGAACCACCCCTTTAAATGTCTTTATGAAAACTCATTTGTCTCATTTCTTCTGAAAAACAATATCTAATAATTATTTTGAAAAAAGACCACAGTCTGGATAAATAAAATAAGTAAAACCACAACTATTTATTATCAGTATAGTTAAAGTGTTTCTTTTTATTTGATGTTAAATTACTTTCTCCTGTCTCGAGACTGTAAGGCCCGCCCAATCAGCCCAACGACGTTTTCCAATAGAGCGAGTGAAGGTTTCTGCGCGTTAGTTTTTTAACTCCATTTTATTACGACCATGAATTTAGGTTATAATCCCAATTGATTATTGGTCATTTGTATAATAGTTTAGCTAGGCATTTGATTATTCTATTTAACTCTTCAACTCTATTGAAATTACAATCGTTCATCCAGATTCCTATAATACTTTGAGTAACGCAACTGCCGGGTATATGACCTCATAATCACAAACTCGTCAATCTTGGTCATTAACAGAGGCGATTTACTACTACTTTTTAGATAACCGCACCATGCTTGTTAATTTCTTAAAGTATATTATGTAGTCCCCATAGGTCTGTGCACACTAAATTAAGGCTATAGGCTATATTTAACAATTACCATGGAATAAAGCTGGCCAACTTAACTTTCTCTAATGGTAACTTTGTATAATCATGCCGTGGTTTCCCACGTACACTTAGTTAGAATAATACTATACAATAATCAGAGGTTGAGGCTCACCCGTATTTAGATTGGTCTAACAACATTCTGTTGTTAGACCAATAACTGTTGTCAAGATTGAAGGAGAGCGGGAGAGTCTTCACTCCGATGAGGCGAGTGAAGGAGTAAGTTATACTGCTGTATAAGAAGTCGCTGAGAGCGTCGTTAAGGGTAACGGCAGCAGACAGCGCACACGTAGCGTGCTCTGTGGGGGCCCCGCTGGGCATTACTGGTGTAGCACCACCCCAGCAGAGTACGTCCCTGGGCTAGAGGTCCAGTGGCACCGTAAACCGGCTCAATCTCTTCCATCTCAGATAGGGGTGGACCAGTACTACTTTATTTGATTTTTTATTCTAAACTGTTTTAATTATTCTTATTTGTTTTGTAAAGCCCTTTGAATTGCCATTGTGTATGAAATGTGCTATATAAATAAACTTGCCTTGGCTTGTTCTAAATGGAAAAACCCATTATTAGCCTCTACATTCTAAGTATACATGACTAATGCCAATGTGTTAGTCAAAGCTCTAAAACTTCAGCTGAGCAGTATTTTAGTCCATTACTAACCTGAGTGTAGACTTGTGGTGTTATGGACTTAACGTAATCTACTAGAGTTAATAATTTCAGAGTAAGTCAGAATAAATCCAGATGTAACAATTTTTTATTAGTCAGTTTATATGTCAATTACATAATCAATTCAAAGACAATGCTCTGGAATAATGAATAAAAGATGCATACCTGACAAAAATAGTATACATAATGCAGAGTGTCTGAAAGACTTTTTCAGCATTTCTTTAAATACCTAGACCAAGACAAAACATCCCCCCAATGTGGTGCATGAACTTACAACAGGAATTTGCATTGACTATGGACCTTGGGGGTTTGCACCTTGGCAGGGAACAGGAGGTAGTTTGGGAAAGGGGCACACCCACCACCACAGTAAGCAAAGTATCTCTAAACTCTTGAAATCTTTATTACCTTTTGGTTTACTTCTGTGGAGATAAGACCATTGTACCAGTCACACTGAGACATTTTAAATGATACCAAACGTGACTGTTAATTCACTTGCATTGACATAGAACATTATAATAATTTATATAATCTTTCTAAGTGAACTGAGTGAAGAGAAGAATGTGTAAAGTTAGGAAGTGGGGGAGAAGTAACATGTGAAGGGAGGACAAGAGGGAAAGTAGATTTCTTGCAACTTCACAGGTGTGTTAACACTCTGTTAGTGTTAGTCGATCTTAGTGCTGCATTTGATACCATCGACCACAACATTCTTTAAAATAGACTTGAAAATGATGTTGACATCAGTGGAATTGCATTAGCATGGTTTAAATCATACTTATCTGACCATTATCAGTTTGTAGCAGTAAATGAAGAGATGTCTTATCGATCACAAGTTCAGTATTGCGTACCACAAGGCTCAGTACTAGGACCATTGCTGTTCACTCTGTACATGCTACACTTAGGAGATATCATTAGGAAGCATGGCATTAGTTTTTACTGTTATGCTGATGATACTCAGCTCTATATTTCTTCATGCCTCGTCGAAATGCACCAATTCACAAAATTAACGGAATGCATAGCTGATATAAAAAACTGGATGACTAGTAATTTCTTACTACTTAATTCTGAAAAAAGAGAGATTCTAATTATTGGACAAGAAACTTCCTCACATACTAACCTAGAATACTGTCTAACACTTGATGGCTGCTCTGTCAAGTCTTCGTCGTCGGTTAGGAACCTGGGTGTGCTCTTTGATACCAATCGTTCATTTGAAAGTCACGTGTCTAGTATCTGTAAAACCGTATTTTTCCATCTTAAAAATATATTTAAATGACATCATATGCTCTCAATGACAAATGCGGAACAGTTAGTTCATGCGTTCATGACCTCAAGGCTAGATTATTGTAATGCTATTATGGGTGGTTGCCCTGCACGCTTAATAAACAAACTACAGATGGTCCAGAATGCAGCAGCTATTTTAAAATATTGCTGATTACTTACAAAGCACTAAATGGTTTAGCTCCCCAGTACTTGAACAAGCTCTTAACGCATTATAGTCCGTCATGTCTATTGCAATCTCAAAATTCCTGGCCAGTTGATAATACCTAGAATATCAAAATCGACTACTGGCGGTAGATCCTTTTCCTATTTAGCACCAAAACTTTGGAACAGGCTTCCTAACATTGTCCGGTAAGACGACACACTCTGTCAGTTCAAATCTAGACTAAAAACACATCTCTTTGACCTAGCATACACATAACACATTATAGACTTCTATAATTCAATGTTAGGCTGCATAGATTAGGTCAGCCGGAACCGGGAACACTTCCCATAAATCCTGATGTACTTGTTACATCATAAGAAGGATGGCGTCTACGCTAATATTAGTCTATCTGTCTATCCTGAGGTTTACCGCAGTCCGCCGGATCCAGGCCGTATCCAGATCTGATAAAGGACCAGCGTCTGGACACGATGGCAACGCAGTCCTGAAGTGTCAACTAGTCTCTCCCCTGTGAAGGCCTCCTTCCCTTTACCTAGTCTGATTTTAAGTCTGATCATTTCGACGGAGGTGAATCAATCAAAGTTAACTTTAGCTGGAAATAACATTATTCAAGAACCGCTATAATGCCAAAACAATCTGGTACCTTAAATTATATTTTTATCTCTGTAAAGCTGCTTTGAAACAATCCATTGTTAAAAGCGCTATATAAATGAAGATGACTTGACTTGACTTGACCTCTGTACAGATAAAACGTTGTCGGGATAATTCCGGTTTACGTGGCTACGCAGAAGCGGTAAAAAAAAATTGTATTATAATTTTTTCAAGGCTTGTACCTTGGAACCTATTTCATGGTTTGCGTTATTCTCGAGCCACCAGGCACTGTTTTGTGCAAATTAGCGGCCGGATCGCATTAAGGGTTTACCGTTAGAAGTGTTAGCGGCCCCTAAGTTAATAACTAATGATCGTTGTGACGAAAGTGAATCAATCAAAACTAACTAGCTCGACAACAACTTTATTCTAGAGCTGCTGTAAAGCCAAAACAATCTCTGTTACTTTAATTTCTTATTATCACTATATTGTTAAAATCGCTATATAAATTAAGGTGACTAAGGGGTGTGGAGACAAATGACTGTATGTGTTTGTGTTGTCAATATACACTCACCTAAAGTATTATTAGGAACACCTGTTCAATTTCTCATTAATGCAATTATCTAATCAACCAATCACATGGCAGTTGCTTCAATGCATTTAGGGGTGTGGTCCTGGTCAAGAATCTCCTGAACTCCAAACTGAATGTCAGAATGGGAAAGAAAGGTGCTTTAAGGAATTTTGAGCGTGGCATGGTTGTTGGTGCCAGACGGGCCGGTCTGAGTATTTCACAATCTGCTCAGTTACTGGGATTTTCACGCACAGCCATTTCTAGGGTTTACAAAGAATGGTGTGAAAAGGGAAAAACATCCAGTATGCGGCAGTCCTGTGGGCGAAAATGCCTTGTTGATGCTAGAGGTCAAGAGGAGAATGGGCCGACTGATTCAAGCTGATAGAAGAGCAACTTTGACTGAAATAACCACTCGTTACAACCGAGGTATGCAGCAAAGCATTTGTGAAGCCACAACACGCACAACCTTGAGGCGGATGGGCTACAACAGCAGAAGACCCGACCAGGTACCACTCATCTCCACTACAAATAGGAAAAAGAGGCTACAATTTGCAAGAGCTCACCAAAATTGGACAGTTGAAGACTGGAAAAATGTTGCCTGATCTGATGAGTCTCGATTTCTGTTGAGATATTCAGATGGTAGAGTCAGAATTTGGCGTAAACAGAATGAGAACATGGATCCATCATGCCTTGTTACCACTGTGCAGGCTGGTGGTGGTGGTGTAATGGTGTGGGGGATGTTTTCTTGGCACACTTTAGGCCCCTTAGTGCCAATTGGGCATCGTTTAAATGCTACGGCCTACCTGAGCATTGTTTCTGACCATGTCCATCCCTTTATGGCCACCATGTACCCATCCTCTGATGGCTACTTCCAGCAGGATAATGCACCATGTCACAAAGCTCGAATCAGTTCAAATTGGTTTCATGAACATGACAATTAGTTCACTGTATTAAAATGGCCCCCACAGTCACCAGATCTCAACCAAATAGAGCATCTTTGGGATGTGGTGGAACGGGAGCTTTGTGCCCTGGATGTACATCCCACAAATCTCCATCAACTGCAAGATACTATCCTATCAGTATGGGCCAACATTTCTAAAGAATGCTTTCAGCACCTTGTTGAATCAATGCCACGTAGAATTAAGGCAGTTCTGAAGGCGAAAGGGGGTCAAACACAGTATTAGTATGGTGTTCCTAATAATCCTTTAGGTGAGTGTATCAGGAGATCAAAGTATCTGAGGTGCTGTTTGTCTTACAAGGCCATTCATATAGGTTTATTTGTCAAAAAAAAAAAAAAAAAAGTTTAACACTGTGCCTTTATCAAAACATTTGCTCTGTTTGTTTGTGCATCTCAACCAGGTCCATATGTTTTTGTAATTCAAGCTAATCTCTTTCACCTTATAATTACATGCTAAGTTATTGTCTTAAAATTGAGCCTGCAACATATTGTTTATGATATTGATACAGTACCTTTACTTTTCATAGATTGTCTAAAGGATCAGACAACCGTATTTGAAACCTGCTTCTCAAAGCCTTGAGATAACGGTTTAATTTTTTAACAACATTTTCCACCAGTAGACATGCACACACTCACTTTTAAATGGTTTTTGCTTTCAGTTCTTAAATTATTCATGCAGTTTTTTAAATGTTAATGTTTTTCTTTGTTCAAAATCTTGGCGTTTCCTTGCTAACACACAATATAGCTTCATTCTTCGAGTTTTAGATCTGTCAGCAGCATATGCTGCATATACGTCGTCATCTTCTTTGTAATATTATATTTGTTAATATATGCATTTATTCTTGTCCAGTTTGGTAAAGGGGTTAGAGTAACTCGATAATCTAATGGGGAGGGATGTACTGTACTTTCACCCCATGAATGGGTGTCAACATTCAGACTCTGAATTATATATATCGCTTCACAGCTGCTTTATTGTTTTATTATCATTTAAAATGCAGCTGTGAAATACAAAGTAAATATGCAAAGTGCATAACACACCTCAAGTCTATCTGTATCTCTGTCTAGAGAACTAAAATAGCACTTGTTATTACTGGACTGGTTTGATAAAGACCTTCATTGGCACATTTACCTGTAATGACACAATCAAAGCACTCAAATTTAATATCTCTGAATTGAGATCCATTACCCAGTAAATGTAATCCACAATGCAGTTTAAAGCGTAGAGCAGTGGTTATTACATGACCATGTTATTAGTATTATTAAAGTGCCCTAACAGGGAAATCTGGTTCTTCTTCTCAGGTGGGTGAAATTGAAGGAGACTGGCTGCGAGAGTTCTTCGCGGTGAGTTTGACGCCTTTCACGTGTCTCTCATTCAAACACTCACATCTGATGTTGCTCTATTTAGCATAGTAGGAAAACTAAACAACACAAGCTTCTTCTTTCTTTTTTTTTACATGCTCTTTACTGTTCTAATATTCACACGGACATTTCTTTGTCTAAGCTCTCCATCTGTTCAAACCTGCTATAAACACACACACCTTTGCAGAGTGAACTTTACTCGGTCACTGTAAACCTAAAGGTGTTTGTCTCATTTATACAACCTGCCTTTGGAACACCATTAAATCATGTTATGTTATCTCCTGTTGTCACGTTGTGAGCAAAACGAAGTTGAATCACAGATTTAATGATTTCCTTGCTGGAAAATCTCGGCATCTAATGCATATAAAATCTGTTACCTTGTATTTGAATTGTCTGTGGTTGTCTTTTTGCCTGGTAACATTATTTGTGCAACTTCATCAAAGATAGCAATAAAGTTTTTTTGGAAGTTGCTTTTAAAATATACTTGGCTCAAAATTATATATTTATATGTATTTTTCTATAAAAATTTACAAAAAAAAAAAAAACATGCTGAAATCAATGTGCCACACAAACTATTAAGATCAGACTGACATGAACACAACAATCTTGACTTTCCCCAAATCTTACTCTACTTACTCTAATGGTTAGTCTTTCTAGGGTCAGGAATTATATTATCTATTCTACATCTATGTGACTGGAGAAGTTACAGTACAGTACTAGCTACAGTATTTCTATTTTTATTAAAAAAACAACAACGTGTCATTATATTATTCTCATGATTTGACCCCTTTAATGAATTCAGTGATGCAACAGCTGATAAACACAATAGTGAATTAATTGTATGTCTAATGTAAATCTTATCATCTTAGACGGTCCACATGTACAAGCCACGCTTCGTCGCCCTGCACTTTCAGGAAGTTGGTGGAAAGGACTATATGATGAACATGGGCCACGCAGAGAACTTTTTCTGGTGAGGATATGGCAGATTGTGTGCTATTAATGAGTCACCTTATTAAAAAGTACTGTGGCAGTATCGTCAGAATCAGATAGTACCAGACCACTGATTACCATGTTTATATACCATGGTATTTACATGGTATTCTGAAGTATTGTTGCATGTCCAGAAATATACAAATAATGTGATAGTAGCATTATTTTTTCAGTCCTTTTTGAATGATGTGATAGCAGTGTATTAAACAGATTACAAAGGATTTATTGTTTCTATTTTGATATGCTAGAATTATATTGTTTTCATCCTTTCATTTCTTCTGATTATAGGACCATAGAGTCCAGCTCTGAGATGGCAGACTTCGACAGAGTCTGTGTCTATGTAGACAGTCATTTCAAGGCTGTGGACAGTTTCACGGTGAGTGTTACAGTTGTTGCAATATTTGATATTTTCACTTGTTTCCCTAGTGTGTTGTCTTTTGCAACATCAGTGCTGTGGTTGGTTTGTATGTCCACTAGATAGAGCTCTACAACCATTTTTAGATTTTTCTTCCAATACTCACCTTCATGTGATTCTAGTGCTATTCTTACCTACACTCACAGCAGTGCTTAAAAGTCAAAGTGATAGTCCACTTAAAATATAAATTCTGTCATAATTTATTAATCCCATTATAAACCAATTCATATATATATATATAATGTTGAAGAACATTAAAAGTAATCTATCCACCTTATGTTTAATGTAACAGCAGCTTTGGCCTTTGTAAGTTGATTGTGCGAAGCTTGCATTGCCATTCCCTTCCATTATGCTGCTGGATATTGCAAGATCGTATTTGTTATCATATAATTTTAATGTATTATCGTAAACATAAAACATAAAAACACATGGTGCAAATAGTTTTACTGTTTACTGCACTTTGTTTTTATTCTAGATATTTATATGTAGTGGCTAATGAATTGGGAGTCTTGCACATTCACAGAAAATAGCTTACTTACGTGTTGCATAATAATTAATAAATAGTATTCTGAAGCCATCCTATAGTTTTTTTGTGAGGAACAGACTGATATTTTATTTTGTTTTTAACTGATAATTGTTCCCCACAGTAAGCTGTTAGCGACTGCGACCAGATCATTGAGTCAGTGAGTTGAACTCAATAACAAGATCAGTCCGATTTCTGAAAAAAATCTGATTCATAATTTCAACACCCTTGAATTTATTTTAACTGTTCAAAGTGCTACAACCGATTAAAACATTTTAGTTATTCAAAATGGAATATACAGTGGGAGTATAAAATAAAAAAATTACAAAGACCTCTTATGTAAATTATTGGCCAGCTACTATCTAAAAACAGTGATGGGCCAAAGATAGAGCCCAGGGGCACACCTTTCATTACTCAAAGTAACAGTAAAATCTGTGAAAAGAGAGAAGTTGCTGGTGTTTGGCAGGGTATTAACCCTCAGCCCACCCAGGTGAGAGGTGCTGTCTGTGTGTTTGTACACAATGTGTATGGTCTGTACCTTGATGGACTGGGTTAATGTGCGGGAGTGGCCAGGCAGCAGACCGAGTCAATACGTTTAACTCCAGATTAAAACTATTGATTAGACCCCTCTCATCTGAACATGATAAATAAACTGAATGTGTATGTGTGTGAGTGAGTGAGTGAGTGAGTGAGTGTGTATTTGTTTTGTTGATGCAGGATTGTTAGTAGCAGAGTTTTTCTGTACGTGGGCCCTTTGCCACACCTGCTTCAGTTTTTGTTCCCAAATTATACATTTATGTCAAATATACAAATGTCATGCACACAAATCATCTTTGTCAAAAAACTGGTTCATCACATCATGAGCCTGTTTCAACGGGACCCACAGCCCCACACACACATTCACACTTAAAGAGAGATCAGCACACTTGCAGCTTTACACCTATCTTCATCAATCAGGCCAGTGCAGGGTTTAATAAAAATGTATTGACTTAAAAGTGATTTTTTTATCTAAACACCATTTGTACGATGTGTGCCAGACGTTCTCTGCATTTACACACACACACTCTCTTCCCAGTCAAGCGATGATTCACAACCCTCAGAAAACTAATTACAAATCAATACAGATGATGTGAGACAAATGAGAATGAAGGTGGGTGTTAACACAGCCAATGGCTGTGTGTGTGTGAGTTCATGCACTGCAATGAGGACCTTTATAAAAAGCTGCAAAATTTTAGCAAGATTTGATTATTTTTTGCCAACACACAATTATTTGTTTACCAAACAGACCCAAATTTTACCATGGCCCAGTGGTATTTCAAATACAATCGATCCTTGTCAACAGTATTTAATGACACTTTACAGCAATACAATATATTGCCTTTTAGTTCTTTAGCCTTAAAGTGTTAAAGAATTCTGTTGTCTTTGCTCATGGCCAACACGAAAAATACACTACTGATCAAATGTTCTGTGGTTTGTAAGATTTTTTATGTTTTCAAAAGAAGTCTCTTATAATATAACACTCTCAACAGACAAACCCCAAAAAAGGTTAATCCAGTCTCTGCGTCATTTCCCAGTCCAATTTCCCATCTCTGTCCCCAATAATTTCTGGCCCCTGCCGGAGCTGTTGTGCTTGAGTAGCACATGTGCCTGTTGTTATGTCCAGTCTCTCAAGACTGGTCATCTGGAAAGCACTGTCATATTAAAAAAGTATAATTTCTCTCACAAGATTTATTTATTTCTCCTGGGATGGATATTTTGAAGAAAACCTGACTGTGTGTGTGTTTACAGTGTGGTGTGCTTCATGTCAAAACATCCCTCAATGGCAGGTCATTTTTCTCTGCCATCCATGCGGCTCGTGTTAGGCCAACAGGAGGGCCCTGTGTTTAATCCCTGTGTGATTGTTTTAATTTTCTGTCCGTATTGATCTCTGCGGAGCTGGATTGATGTGCGCTCACCAGAGCAAGCAGCTAGTACATTAAATTCATTCAGCGTGCTGTCAGAAAACGCAGGGAGTTGTGCGTGTGTGAGGTTTGCGAGTAGAGTATTGCATGGGCATATCTAGGTGTTTTTTGGGGGTCCCAAAACTATGGGCAAGTTTATGATTGGATAGTTTTGTTTTACAGACAGAAGGAAATCGACTGTAACAGAGTCTTGAAAGTCAGGGTTTAATGATTATGATGCGAGTACATCATCAACATCATCTAAAATCAAAGCAGCTCTTCAGACATTGGAGATCTCCATTAACCCCTTATTGTGCATGACTTTAAGCTGTCAGGTCATTAGCCCTGTATCCACTCGGGATATTATTAGTGCTTCGATTAGAAGATCACACAAAATAATCTATGATTGTTTGCTTGACTGATTCATTTATTTGATTTTAGGCTCTGGGAAGCATGTATTTCATCCACAAGTCACTGAAAAATATCCAACAATATGACTTCAATGGTAAGAGTTTTATTTCGATAAATGTACTATAAAGTATTTATACTACTTAATATTATGGTTGAATTTCACAAAACCTGTCAAGAACAAGTCCTGGTCATATTGCAAAATCCTGATCACCACGTTGGGGTATTTTGCAATAATGACTAGCTGATTGTGCATCATCCTGCTTATTACATGGCTTTTTAGCAAATAAATCAATAAATAAACAAGGTATTTTAGCAGTTATGGAGTGGTGAGTTGGTCAAACATAGTCACCTGAGCTGCGATTTATTCAGAAATATTTGAACGCTGAATGCCAAGCATTGTCAGAATTCGGCATTCAAGAGAGCTGGATAATAGGAAATTATATTTTTCTTTTTTTAGGACCATTAAGATTTTTGCATTGTGACATTATTTTCACGACAACTAAATACATCCCAAAAATGTAAATTGTTGTAATATAATATAAAGAACAAATATGGTATAACATAAAGAAAAATGTTATATTTTCTAAATTGTATCTATATAGTATGTATACTTAATTAAAAAAGGTTTTTTAAAACTTTAATGTATGCTCATAAAAAAAAACATTGTATTAACTGACAGAACTACAGTCATGAAAAACAAATGAGAATCAATCTCCAATGGAAAAAAATGTGAATGAATAAAGTGGAGTAAAAAAATAAAGATGCTTTACATTAAAAATAATTCAAAAGTTAAAAGTTCAGGTGAATACATAGAATTCAGTTGAGGAACAGTGTTGCTTCTCAAAATGTTTTACTCAATATTAAAGATTAAGATCAAGATTAAATATTTCGTGGAAATTGTGTAATGAAGTGGGTTAAATGGTACAAGGATTTTCCCAATTTGTACCAAAAAAAGTACATTTGTGAAATTCACACAATCTTCTGGTCAAAAAACAAGATATTTACTGCTATTAGCAGAGAGATGAATTTCCAACCAACACAACAGAAATAAATGTTCTCCTTTGACTCATTTGGTTAGTGTCTCTGATAGAACAGGATTTAACCTCATGAGCTTTTTTTCTGGAGCCTTCATCTGTTCTAGTCACAGCATCTCATGAATAAGCTCTCAAGGAGAGGACTAATAGAAGAGCCATTAAGATCAGTGGACCAATGAATGTGGTGCCCTATCAAATCAGTGTCTCATAGATCCTGCTCTCACAGCCTACAGCTGCACGACAACTCCAACATTAGTATATTGATTTTGCATTTGCATGTTTTTCTAACAATATGTCTTGTTTGTTTATTCCTCCTCCTTGTAGTGAAGGAGTTTAAAGCTGTCTCAGGCCATAACAAGTACGTGGGCTCCCTGGAAGGAGTGACTACCATGGAAAAAGAGAAATTCCCCAAGAACTTTTGGCCTGATGTAAGTGTGTGTGCAGTTTTTTTTTTTTTTTTTTTTACAATTGTAGTGCATTTCTCTTTGCTGTGTCACACACTTCTGGTTTGACTACATTTTTAGGGATGCACCAGTTTAATTTACTCACACTTATACTGGTTAAATGCTCTCATATAGAGCATTTGTTACTTAAATCTTGAAACACACAGAGACTGGAAGCAGAACAAACTATCAGCGATTATTTCAAGAATTGATTAAACATTTCATTAATTCATTTAAATATCTTCATGTCTGTAATATTGTGGAATTTTTTTTACTTTAGATTGTTACTTATCTTCCCATCATGCTGTACAAATGGTCCAAATTGGGTATTTTTGTAGTTGTCACAATTTTAATGAATGCTACATATTTTATAATGAGGGGGAAATCATACAGTAGCAAGGTTGTATGCAAAATCTAAATGTTTGGTCATTTAAATTAAAGTTAAATATTTAACATGCAGTTATTACTAAAATATTAAAATGTTAAATGTATTAACATTTAATTATTTTTTAATACTGTCATTGACTTGATCATTGATTACTCGAACTCTGTCTATAAAATGATATGGATGCCTCCTTCTATTATGCATGTGTGTGTGCATTTTATTACAGTTCAAGTGGTCCAGAAAAGGTTACATGAGGACACGATGGATCATTCACAACCAGTATGTTTTCACTCACACTCTTCTTCACCTTTTGAGATTTGCCCCATCATTTTCTTTACAGTCTATCGTGTAAGTGTTTTTTGGCTTCACTTTGTGTTAGCTGTGTGTTAGTGGAATAGTATGTCATCAGAAGCGCATTAATAGCAGACACATGGCAGCAGTATAATAGAGCAGTACAGGAACCTGAAGACTGAGTGATAAATGAATGGAGTCTGTGAACTCCATCCTATCAGCTAATGTCCTACATCAGTCACAGATATCTGTGTGTGTGTGTGTGTGCAGGGGTTTAGACCTGGTGAATGTTCACCTGTTTCACGACGCCTCCAACCTCATAGCCTGCAACGCTAGTCCATCAGTGTATTCCGCAAACCGCAAGAAAGCTCTCAGATATGTCATCAACAGGTTTGTGCTTCTGAATTATGTGTGTAACTGATGCAAAGACAACATGAAATTAGAATTAAATGACACGCATTAGTGCACGTTATCCCTACATTCATTAAAGAGTTAGTTCACCCACAAATTTATCCCATATATTTATATAAAATATCCCATAATTTACTCACCGTCAAGCCATCCTAGGTGTATATGAGTTATATTAAAAAAATATCCTGGCTCTTCCCAGCTTTGTAATAAGAGAGTGAATGGTACCCTAGATTTTGAAGCTCAAAAAAGCACATCCATTCATTATAAAAGTAATCCATACGGCTCCAGGGGGTTAATAAAGGCCTTCTGAAGCGAAGCAATACGTAATTGTAAGAAAAATATCCATATTTATAACTTTATAAACTATTAAATGGCTTCCAATAACGGCCATACAGTCTAGTTCCGGTGGAAGAGTGACCTCTGACCTGACGTATAATAATAGAAGTCGAGTCCAGGTCAACATTATTTCCAGTTGATTTTTCTCTCACACACAGAAATGCATCAGTTAAATGCTGTGTTATGTTGTCTTTGAGCAGAGAAGACAGATATCAAACTTTTTCTCTTGTCTTGCAGGATAGAAGATAACAGCTACAGTCCTCTTCCCTTCTTCCTGTTTGGGGATTTCAATTTCCGCCTTGACACACTCAGTCTAGTACAGGTAAATCTGACTGATATATTCCACACACACACCAAAGAGACCATACACACATACATTATGTAAAGATTAAAATGTGTATTTGTTTGTGTTCAGAACCTCTCCATGTCAGCTGATATCCAGACGGTAAAAAAAGACAGTAGCAACGAGGTAGAAAAAATCATTTGTGAAGAGAAAGACAATGACCACCAGGTGATTATTTATTATTAAAGCTGTTTTGATGAAAAGAGATATTGAATTAGGTAGGTATATTATATGCTGATTACTTAATCAGATTCACCACAAACATTTGCATATATCAATTATTTCTGAGAAAAGCCTACAGATTAAGATTCAGTCATTCAGTAGACATTGCAAAAGTTAACTTGAGTCTGTCTGAGGTAAATTTACGGACTGTTTACACATTCCATTAATTGCTGGTTTTTGTACATTTAACAAAAACTTAGGAGATTTTTTTTAATTGATCAAGGCGCATTAAATTGAGCGAAATTGACAGAAATCCTCTGTAACAATTTAAATGTCTTTTCTGTTTCAAATAAATGCTGACAGATAAATTAAATAAGACACTGATGTGTCTTATTAAAATAAGACACTTTCACAATGCTGATGCTGAAAATTCAGTCAATTTTAATTCCACAATATTCCACTTTTTACTATATTTTTTGATCAGATAAATTCAGCCTTCGTGAGCATATTCATTTTTATTTTTATTTTTAAACATAACAGAATCTTACCGACCAAAAACTTTTGAATGGTTGTGTATGAATCAGACTTTGGCCATTGTGACCATTATTAATTTACTTAGTATTTTATATATATATATAAAATCTTAATTCACCAATATGCAGAATTACAGAGCCACCACCAAATCTGCCGAGACACTTGCTTTCCTGAGGTTTTGTAAACATAGATGTTAAAGGATCTGACTTAGCATCCAGGAGATGATTAATTTTTTCGTTTTGTGTGCGCTCAGACATATCCAGCACACTGTCCAGCCAGATTTATGGTTCTTGGACGGTTGATATTGACTTCTTGCCAATCCTGAAAATGCGAGCTTGCATTTAGATCACTCCTGCAGACCTGTGCTTCATTTTTTTTTTTTTTTGTGCCAGCAAAGTTGGAGTTACTCTCCTTTCTTTGCTAGTTTTTTATGCCCTGCATTAACCTCTGTCCTTCTCTTTTCACCTTTGTCTTTACTCTTTGTCTTTCCTTGTGTTTATTTTTTCTTTACTCATGTTTTGTTCCTTTTCTTTCTTTTCAATACTTTTTTTCTGTCCTTCTTTTTTTATCACTCCATCACTAGGTTCTCCTTCATATAGAGACCAAGTTATTTGCTTACTTGCACCAGGCGGTGTTCAGAGAAAACAACGGAAAAGAGGTCTGAGCTTTGTTTTAAGGAATTTGATATTGATTATAATTGAATCAAAAGAGTGTATCACTAGAAATGAGTTCTGTCTTTCAGCTGCTGAAGTATGATAAGGAGATCTCTGCGTTCCACGACGTCATCACAGAGGAGGATATCCGCTTTCCTCCCAGGTGAGCAATTTTAAAAAGTCTCGTTGAACACCTGAGAATGTTAAGTGCACAATATTAAATAGTGCACAATATTCCAACGGTAAAAATCAAATGTAATATCAGACTCTGGCCTTGCAGAAAAGAAACGTCTTTCCGGAGCAGAACAAAGTATATCATTAAAAAAATTTTTTTATAATAATATTAGCTGTACTTTTCATGGACCAATCAAATCTGTATGGACACTTTAAAATCAGGTCCTACATCACATCATTTCCTGATTAATATTGTATTATTATTTTACAGAAATACATTACTTTTGAATACTATCATTCAAAAGTTTGGGTCGGCAAGATTTTATTTAATTTTTTTGGAAGAAATTAATACTTTTATTCAACAAGGACACATTAAATTGATCAAAAGTGGCATTTATAATGTTAGAAAATATAAACATTTCTTATTCATCAATAACTTTCTTATTCATCAAATAATCCTGAAAAAAATAATGGTTTCCACAAAAATATTAAGCAGCACAACTGTTTTCAACATTGATAAAAATAAGTAATGTTTCTTGAGCACCAAATCACCATGTTATAATAATTTCTGAAGGATCATGAGACACTGAAGACCAGTATTTTGGAAAGTTACTTTTAAAAATAATGCGTTACAATATTGCGTTACTCCCTAAAAAAGTTACTAATTGCGTTACTTAGTTGCGTTTTTATGGAAAATAATGCATTACATTACTTTTTCTCGCCTGGGCTGAACTAAACAACAAACTGAACAAAAGTTCTATTTTTGGCAAATGCAAAGGCCCTTTCACACAAAATGTGAGATGACCCAGGAGAAGAAAGTTAACATTCTCACTTCAGCAAAAAAAAGAAAGAAACACAAATGTGATGTTTAACTAAAGTCATGTTTGCTTATTTGTATGGTTGAATTGGACCATCGAAGGTCAACAGCAAAAACGCTGGTTAATAAAGTGAGATTAAATTCATAAATAGTATATTATTCAACATTTTAATTATTGCAATTTGCTTTGCTTAGCTGTTTTTATTAATTTTGAGGAATACTGAATCAGTGTTTGTGCAAGCGAGAAGAGTAAATGCATGTTCACGTTAGTCTAGAACTACAACAACCATCATGTTCACACACAACGCCTCTGCACTTACTCCTGATTTCTCTCAACATGAGGACAGAGCTGTCAGTCAATAAATGGGAAAACAAAGTAACTTGTGTTCCTTATTTGAAAAAGTAACTCAGATATTTTGGTGTAAATTTTAAAGTAATGCGTTACTTTTACTCGTTACTTATTAAAAGTAATCTTATTACGTAACTCATGTTACTTGTAATGCGTTACTACCCCCAACACTGCTGAAGACTGGAGTAATGGTTGCTAAAAAATCAGCTTTGACATTTCAGGAATTCACTATTTTTTTTTAAATATATTAAAGTATCATTTTTAAAAATTGTAATAATATTTCACAGTATTATAGTTTTGACTGTATTTTTGATCAAATGAATGGTCAACATAAGAAAAGAAAAAATCTTTCCGGACTCAAACTTTTGAATGCTAGTGTGTCATCGTGATGTTACAGTAGTTAAATATGTTGTGGGTCAATTTTGCCCATTCAAATTTTTGAAATACCGGTTAACTTGGGATTTTTTTTTTCTTGACACTTTGTGACTTTTTCTCAACGTGCCTGCAAAGTGAGGGGTTAAATAATGAATTGTAATTATCAAAACAGTGTAATGTTCATGTCTGAGTTCTGCTTGCATCGTTTTAATGTTTCAGTTACCCATACAGTGAAGACTACACTAAACCTACACAGTACATGAACACACGATGCCCTGCATGGTGTGACCGCATCCTAATGTCCCACAGCGCGGGAGACATCATTCACCGGGTAGATTTACTGTTTATTACTTTTATTGTGATCTTAATGAAGTTTTTTTCTTCTTCTTCTTTTCTTACATATTCTTACACCATAACTAAATATGTTCATCCGATTACACACCCATGGGTTAAATCAATAATCATCTGGTACCAAAGGATATGCAATATGCATGTTTGAGATGAATGAACAGCGACTTGTATTGCTTTTTTTTATTCATTGTTTGTTGTCTGCAGAGGGAAGAGAGTGAGAGTGGTGTTGTTTATAACACACTGGGCTCCAACATCTGCATGGGAGACCACAAGGTGATCAGATCTCTCAAACATCCCATCCAAATCAAAATGTTTCAACAAATGCTGATGGATGAATCAATGAATGACTATTTTATTGGTTATGTTTTATGTCTTTTCTCCAGCCTGTTTTCCTGTTTTTTCCACTGAAGACAATTGCACATTGACACTTGGAGAGTCAAAGAGTGAGGCATTTCATTTGTTTGTTTGTGTTGTGTTTGCTGCTTTTGTAGCTTGACCTGAAACAACAAAGATTTTGTTTATAAGTATAAAATCTGATTTTCAGGTTTTTTTCCCCCCAATATATTCTTATAATATGGACAATACATTATACTGGTATAATGTAAATAAATACAATAAAACTATATTGGGATTTAATTCAGTTCTATTTTTTATATATCATTTCTTGAATTACCTGAAATTGTGTAAAAAAAAAAAAAAGTCACCAATAGAATTAACTAATTTGTTATGTTGAAGATTAACTGCAGTGTGACACGAATTTCAACTAAAACTAAAAATTATGATGCATCTCATTTTATATTATGCATTGTCTTAATATTCATTGAGTAAATATGGAATGTTTGTACTTTTACACATATTTTCGTCACACGAGTGAAATAACAAAGACAAAAAGGTGATTAAATTGGTTTTGACAGGTAACAAAAGCTACAACATTCCTAATTTAAATAATTCCCTCCCAAGGCATACAGTACGCAAAAAAGGGGGGGTGAGGCCTGGTTGATTAGTGTTTTTAACCTCGTAGTTATGGTAAGGGCGTGGCATTTCCAAAACACGTTCGAAGCGGTTGACCAATCACAACACACTGGTCCAATCAGAGCACATTGTGTTTTTTTAGAAGGAGGGGCTTTATATAAACCAGAACTAAACAGAGCGTTGCTCTAAACAAAATCAAGACTTTGAAAAAGGGCATAACATCTTGATGTTGAAAAAAGGTTCATGTCCACGTTATTTGTCAACTACCCAAGTACAACTCTCCCATTTCCAGATTGACTCGCAGAATGTCCGTCAGTCCACTTAAGCGTTCTGTTCTGATCTTCCCCGAGGAGCCGTTAGCAGCCCCTCGGCCCTCATTTACTGTGACGCCGAGCCGAGATGATGGAAGACGGTCCCGCTGCTCGTCTCCTGATCTATGTCTGTTGGATTCCCTGGCTCTCAAGCCTACGCAAGCAATTCCACCGCACTGGACCATAAACGCACCAGTGTTCATTAATTACAGATACACAGAACACAGATCTATCCTGCATTGTTGTCCCATATTGGCATTTTTAGGGCGGTGATTTTGTTTTGCTGCCAGTTTTATGTGTGTTCTATAGGTTACGCTTGTCTATTGTTTAGATGGGTTTACTACTGCAGCTGGTCTGTCGTTTAATCTCCAAATAGACTTAAATTATGGACATTGGTACTCTTTGGTCCATAAATTGAAAAATCCGGGTCTAAAGTGGATTGTGCAGGGTTTTTTTTTTATTTTTTTTATTTTTTTTTATTTAATATTATGTGCAAGACAGTACAATGTACATTTGTAAAACATTTCAGTCTGTGAAAAACAGCTGGAAACAAAGAAGTTGATGTAAACATATTTGTACATTCAGTACAGTACTGTACTCAATACCAAACAATACCAAGCAATAGAAAACTCTGCACAAATTGTGATACCATACAGACAGATTATAGAAGAGCAGGCAAATCATGGCAAGTTTTTTTACATAGCATATATGTATACTCATTAGTAATCGAAAGTGCTTTTCGAGGAGAGAGAATTAAAATAAAAATGCAAACATTATAAACAGCCATTTTAAATGACCGTATTTAAGAACAAATGCATAAGAAAGATAAAAGCACAGTTTAATTTAAAAACTAAAATGGAATGAAATACAGTATAATAAAAATGTTCAAAAGACAAAGTGACACATTCATAACTTCTCTGCTTTTCTGTTTAATTCTTATAAACCCATTTCAGTCCATTCATAAACCCAATATCATTCTTTATATTTACACTGTTTACATTTTTTCTACAATTACTAAAAATAATAACAACACATTTCCACTAGATGAACAAAACCATAAAATGGTTTTATCAAGATAAAGATTTTGGGTTCAAATTATTTCAATATATAATATTGTGGAAGTGTATGTCTTAAGACAAGTAACTGGTCACATACCATTTTTTTTAATCACCCTTTTCCTTCAGTAAATCCAAAAAATATTTCATGTCAAATACCCATAAACCAAACAAATCATTTACAAAGTTGTCATGTGCCAGATTAATATGTTTTCATAAATAAGTTTTCTTTTCAAGTTGATTAACACTCCTCCTCTCCTCATCAGGACTTCCTGTGTTGTTGACGTGTTCCTAGAGGTTATTCTGTGGTCATCTCTTCCGATCATGCCAGGGCTCTACAACAAGTACACACTCACTCTCACACACCGAGACAATGAGAAAACCCCTACAGGACCCCCTGAAATCTCCTGGCAAACTCAAGTGGGCACACAATGTAAAGGACAAGAACTGTTCATTTTCTGATATGTTCTCTTAGTTTTACTTTCATCATAATGCACATTTAACAAAGACTTCAGGTTTGTTCAGTCAGCGTGACTTCAGAAATTTCTGAACAAAGAAAGAAAAATAGGACAAAATCAAAAAGGACCAAGAGAAAGAACACAAAGACTTCTCAAAGCTCTCAACTCCTGACTTTTCACAAATAACTAAGCTTAAGACTTTGCATAGAGTGGGAATTACAACTCCATTCGTTTGCTTTTACTCATTGTATGCGAATGCAAGTACAAGTATGCTGAAAATAGCACACCGTATCCAAACGCAAGCTGCTGCGACGCACAAGCTTTGGTTGCTGTTTGACTCCTGAATCTCTTTGCATTTACGTTCATCATCTGTGTGCATGTGTGTCGAGTAAAGTGCGGCCTGACACTGTAGCTTTCTGCTAGTTGCTTTTCAGTTCTTATGCTTCCTGCATGTGTGAGTATGGATTCATAATCGTGTGTTTTTGCATTTACACTCGCCTCAGCACTTATGGCTGTCAGCGTATTCTTCAGCTTCAGTCATTGTCTCTGCGGGGTTGTTAGTCAAGACTCTCGGATCAATAGAATATGTACAGGACAGCAAGGGACAAGTTATAAAGCCATTAGCACTTGTGAATTATGGAAATCCCACCCAGAGTGCCCTGGCCTGGAAGCCCCCAGACTTTTAATTAGAGCACTAGTGCAATGTTGAATGCTAATGTGGAGCATAGCGTTCCGAGAGCTGTTTGTTGTTTTATTTGAGTTGGATCTTGGGTATTTCGTATGGTTTAGTTTAATCGCTCTATATAGGTTTTCATTGGTGTTGTTGGTCCAGCGTTAAATGTGTTTAAAACTAGTCGTAATTACCACGTTTCATATAGTAGGATTCTGTGTGGTAAATTACCTTATGCGTTGCTTTATGTAATGACTTTAAATTGTAAATACGTAGGGTTACGTTACTGTTATTGAATCACTTTGTTTGTCCATCTGGAGATGTTTGGAGTCACGGATGCTCAGAAATGTATTAATAATCAAACCGACAATATGCAAGATTTAAGTTGACACACTTTTATAGTAAAATATCCCTTTAAATGTCCTCAGCAACATGTTTCTCATTTCAAACCCAAATCAAACAAACAATCTGTACAAGGGATTATATCCAGATATGACAGGGCTGTGATTTCTTAGCCAAACCTGAATTTATTGATTAAATCAATGTGATCTGAACACCCCCCATGCATAATTTACGTGTGAGGGTTAAATCGTACTGCCCACCTGTCAATAATGGACTTGTTGAAGTTGATTCATGGTATGGTCAACATAATTTACTGTTCTCCGGGGCATCGCTTCAAACCGTGGTTCAATAGGAGGCCACGGAGTCGCTGTAGGAACGACATAGATGTTGTTTAGCATTTGAGATTTTACAGATAAACACAAACACTACAGTCTCTTGAGATTTATGAGCACTGTTATTAGCATGCTAAGTTACACGTATATGTAGCCATTCATGTTTGCACTGGTTTTGGGGAAAGATTTTACTTAGCAGTGATGTGAGCATTCATAGTCCGTAATAAAAGGGTTCTTTCTTTCATAGCAATTGTGAAATCACTCACATTGCTTATTTTATGTTAACCTTTAAGTTATTTCTACTTTCTGTGTCTCTGACTTTTCTTATTCTTTAAAAAAAAAAAAAAAAGACTTTGAGGCATTGTCATGGATTAGCACGTCCCGATTTTGGAGTTAGACGCTTTCCTGTTTGAACATATTTTGTTGATCCTGGAACAACATTTCTGACCATATCCCTACCCCTAAACCTTACCCTATCCATAAGTTATCTCTAAAATCAGAGGGAAATAATCTGTGAATAACACTGATGTAGAAGCACATAACCATGGTTGCAAGCCTAAACTTGACATAAACTGCAAACTTGTCCCTCAAATCTTATTGGTTAGAATGTTGTTCCAGGATCAACAAAGATGTTGATCCAGGAACATGTTGTACTTGGTGAAATCAGGCTCTCCCATGGAGCCACCCTAGAAACATTGACAAATATATTGTTATTTACAGTGTCTATCAAGAAAATGGACAGTGGTATGGTGAAAAGTTTAAGATAAATGGTGACTGGAGGAAACTTGTCGATAGGATCAGAACATTTGCCATTATGAAATTATAGATTGTTCGGAGTCAACAAAGGAAAAGTTCACTCAAAAATTAAAATTCTGTCATCGTTTACTCACCCTCGAGTTGTTCTAAACTTATTGTATGTTTCTTTCTTCTGTTGAACACAAAAGCAGATATTGTTTTTTTTCTCACACTGTTTAAGTCATTGGGGATAACTGTTTGGTTACCCACATTCTTCAAAATATCTTCTTGTATGTTCAACAGAAAACAAAAAACTCATACCGGTTTAGAACAACTTGAGGGTGAGTAAACGATGACAGAATTTTTATTTTTGGGCAAACTATCCCTTTAAACAGTCATATTTATACCTAAAAACTGCAGGAGAAAAAAAAGACTCTCGACTTTCTTGTGATTGAAGATGTACATGATGCTTGATAATGTGCCAAATATAGTTTTTTCCTTCTTCTTTTTTTCATTTTATGATTTCAGACAGACCTTGTGTTTGGCAGATCGGTTGTAACAGACATAAGATGCAGTAAAACAGTAGCAGTGCATTTAGTGTACCTAATGTGCTGTCGAATGTTAGACTGGCCTGAGACGGTCTAAAGACCCTCTTACTGTACTATACCTTCTGCAACACCAATGAATGTTTTTCTCAAATATGTTATGTCTTATTTCCTAATAAAATTTATATATCCATCAACTGATCAGTTGAATTGTGTGTGTTTTTTTTTTTGCCTAATAGATACATATAACAGAATATTTAAATTGGGCAAATAAATAGATTATATGAACACATACACTAATGTTAAAAAGTTTGGGGTCGTTTTTTTTTTTTAAATAAACAAAATTAATTGCAATTTAAAATAACTTTTCATTTTAATCTATTTTAAAGTATAATTTATTTCTCTTGATGGCAAAGGTGAATTTTCAGCAGCCATTAACCCCAGTCTTTCTTTTATTAATACACATATTTGGCCGGTTTCACAGACAAGGCTTAAGCTAGTCCTGGACTAAAATTCAAGTTTGAGCTGTTTTAACTGAAAGAAACTCGCTCTGATATAGACTTGCCTCACTGCCTTGACTTCGTTGGCAGTGTTTGCGCATGGCAACTTGGTGACAACTAAGTGAATATTTATTTACTACAATAGTAATTTCTCACTAGAAATCAAAAGTGGGGAATGGACATTTTTATGTTTTAAGCTCAGCTGTCACGACATGTTGGATATCAAAGGCAGCGAAGGATACATCTAAGATACAAAAAATCCATTAGAGAGGGATAGATACAGGTTGTGACATGATCGTTGGATTCGGATGTGCCTCGTTGCCTTCCTATGCTGCCTGCGGAGGGAGCATTGTTCATCATTCGGACGCAGCCGTTGAGTTTCTCCATATTTTAAATATTGCAACTGGTGCTAAAATTAGCATCACTGAGAAGATCCATTGATGCCTGTTCGGTCAATTGTTTCACATTGACTCCGTTCACATTAATTGATCAATCCAGAGTCATTGTCATTATAAGACCCTTTAATTGAGGTGTGCAGTTAAGACGTCCATGATAAGCAGATGCTAAACAAGACACACACACAGACTCCCACCATCTGCTCTCTCATTTAGATTAAAGGATCTGAGATCTGACTAATGCTTCCCTGTAGACAACTGGTCTCAAAGGA
Organism: Tiaroga cobitis; assembly: GCA_030578255.1. Taxonomy (NCBI): domain Eukaryota; kingdom Metazoa; phylum Chordata; class Actinopteri; order Cypriniformes; family Leuciscidae; genus Tiaroga; species Tiaroga cobitis. Next base: position 15,483,116 of record CM060598.1, read on the forward strand.
GCCATTAGGAAAAATGACATTCATCAAACTGACAATGACCACTTTATATCCAGTGCCTGCTGATTTGCTGTAGAATTATCAGAATAAGTTTTACATTTATTGACCGTTCCAACAGCCTTTTTTTCCCCAACAGGTTAAATTCAGGCATTAACTTAAAATGTAACTTAATATTCTCAAGATTTAATTCCTTTCATAATGTTCACTATAGCATGCTGAAAAGTTTTTGATTTTACCTCTTTAAAACGTTACAAGATTGAACAGATTTTCAAAATAACAGGACAAACTCAACATTCAAAACAGCAATTTATTGTGCATTTTCTTCATAATTAATTTACAGATCATATACATTAGATTATATGCATTTTAGATGTTAAACATTTGAGTGTTGTTTATGGTTTCGTTTATTTATTATTGGGGTGATATATATCTACCCTGTCTTCAAGAGTTTTTAAAAATCAATAGTATCTCTACAGTGCTTGTATGGCATTATGGAAAACATGCTGTCTTATTACTAAACATCCCTGTCTGAACTTGACCTGATTTATGGACTGAGAGGGTTGCAGTTGCAGCAGGTTAGTTCAATTTCACTGGCAGAACATGAAATGCTTGTAACTTTTGGAAGAAAGGGAAGAATGTAAATCTACAGTGCCGTAATGATATAAAGAGAGTGAGAATACAGTTCATTCAGTATTGATTTATGTATCCGATTGCATTTGACCATATCTGCTTGTTATCCCTGTTTCATGAGCATTTATAATGCATTTTATCTCTGAATAAGTTTGAGCAAAATTCAATACAGAATTCAAAGACAACTGGGTCCACTGTAAAAAATGATCAGTTGACTTAACTTAAAAAAGTGAGGAAACTCATTGCCATAAAATTAAGTAGATAAACTTCATGCGTAATTAAAAAAAAAAAAAAAAAGTAATGGGAACTTGGCGTTTTTTTTATTTCAGTTACGCATTAAATGTATTTACTTAATTTTATGGCAACAGGTTTCCTCACTTTTTTTAAGTTAAGTCAACTGACCACTTTTTACAGTGTAACACTTTCTTTGAAGCTTTAATGCAACATAAATGTATTCTTAATGCCTTAAAATTGATTCCTAAGGCCTTATACATTTTGTCAATTGTATGTTCTCGTAAATAATTGTCATCAGTTACAGTAGCCTATGATAAATTATAACGGTTTATTCATGGCTTTATATTTAGATAATACATTGAATTATAACACAATGATCAATAACAATGGCATGTAAAATGTTATAATCCATAATCAAATGAATAGCCATGAATAGTTCAATATTAAAATGATTAAAATAATTTGTTATACAGAGTATTAATAGGCCTAGCTGTCACGCAAGAAAGATCCATATCCCAATAACTATATAGCCTATCTTTTTATTCAAAATTCTAGTCCACAAATGTGTGTTTTTTCCGTTACAATTAGGGTTGCCACCTATGTCTGATAAAAAACCGGGACATATCGTTGACCCGCCCAACGGGGGGGGGGGGGGGGGGGGGGGGGTCTTACATTCGCCTCTTTACATATCGATGACCCGCCCAACGGGGGAAGGCGATTACATGCGCTTCTTACATGCGCTTTTTGAGACACACATAGCACACACACGCAAGGCCTCTCGCTCTCTCCCTCCCTGTCGTGCGCGCGCTACAGTTTGCACATACATATTCACGTAGCCTTTCGAAAACCGGGACATTCAGTGTCCCGGGAGAATGCATACATTTCCCGGGACAGGTGATTAAAAAGAAGGACAATCCCGGTAAAACCGGGACAGGTGGCAACCCTAGTTACAATACATTTAGGCTATACAATGAATTAATTAGGCTACACACTGCCCAAAACATTTTGTCTTCTTTTACATTTTATTTTGCCATTTCATTAATAGTTTTATGGGCCTATATCATAATTGTTTTCTGTTTAAATTTGTACCGTAAAAGTCTTAAGCTGTTTAATAGCAGGTTCCATTTTGATCACCCCAATAGTTTCTGTATCTTTTTTTTTCCTTGGCAAAATAAATGGTGGTAATTTTCGTAGAAAGTGTTACCGAGAACGGTTATATATTACTGTGTATAATTTGAGACCCCTTGTTTTTTGGAGTGTATGAATATGCGTGTTTGTTTGTACGTTGGTATAATGGGACAGCGGCCTGTTGAACGTGCCTTCGCCTTCAGAGATGATGCGGTCCCAGGCGCAGTACTGAGAAAGCTCTGCGGTGTTTTCGCAGAAGCTGTCGGATCTTCTCGTCGTCCGTGTCGGGGTCCAGCGGTTTGTTGTACTCCTCGTCCTCCACCTCGTTCTCCGAGCCGTCTCCTCCACTCTCCACCCGCGAGGGCTGTGTGGAGCTGGGCTCCGTCGCGCTCTTCTTCCGCCATTTAGTGCGCCGGTTCTGGAACCACACCTGAGAGGAATCACATTACCGTGTCAGATTCACGCAGGTGCTGTTAAAACTCGTTACAAATAAATAAACTCTCACAACAAACCTTTGAGAATGTCAGTTAGAGACAGAATATACTTAGCTGTTTGCTTCTCAACGATTTTGCCAACTTTAATCCCCAATGCTATTTTTTATTGAATAACGCATTAAACTATTATTGTTTTATTATTTTAAAGTAGTAACCTGGTTGTTTATTGAAATTAAAAATGCGAGTTAATAGCCTAAAATGACTGAGATTGGTTTAATCAACAGCAACTTCAAATACGTTATCTGAACCGTTAAAGGGATAGTTAACCCCCAAAAAAACACACATTAAAGGGATAGTTAACCCCCCAAAAAACATTTTGTCATCATTTACTTTTACCCTCGTGTTGTTCCAAAACTGTATGAGTTTCTCTCTTCTGTTATAGATATTTTGAAGAATGTTGGTCACCAAACGGAAGCCATTGACTTTTATAGTTTTTTTCCTAATGGAAGTCAATGGCTATTGGCTACCATCAACTGTTTGATTACCAACAATATCTTATTTTGTGTTCAGCAGAATAGAGAAACTCATACAGGTTTGGCACAACATGAGTAAATAATAAGAACATTTACATTTTTGGGTGAACTATCGCTTTAATTATCAAAGTTGATTTGACAAAAGAAAAAAGTTGTGATAAATTATGAAAAACATTTTTTTTTTACAATGTTAACTTACTTTAACTTGTGACTCAGTCATGCCTAGTGAGTATGCCAGTCTGGCTCTCTCTGGTCCTGCCAGGTACTTGGTCTGCTCGAAGGTTTTCTCCAGAGCGAAAATCTGGTGCCCGCTGAAAGTGGGTCTTGTGTGCTTCTTTTTCCCCGCCGTCTCAGTGTGATGCCCACCATCTACAGAGAAACACAAGATTGTGTATATCCCAACTAAACCTGCATGTGCTGACACATTTTATATGACTTCATTTCTCTTTTATTTTAACCTTGTGACTTAAAAGCATGAATTGGGCAAATTGACACAATTTTACATTTACAATTTTTTATTTTATGTTAAAAAACATTCATTTTACTTACAACTGAAACTAGATCTTGAAATAAATCTTAAATCTTGAATAATCTTAAATAATAAATAAAAGAAACATCTGCAGTATTAGAAAACGTTTTAATTCTCAAAGTCCAAATGTCAATGAAAATGTCAAATGTTTGATAGGATTATGTTATAATGTTTATTATATTGTATACACATAATTATTTAAATATAATATATTTAATATAATATTCATATTAATTTATATATATTTTTTTTTTTACATTCCACTTAAAGCTTAAAATAATAAAGTTTAAAATGATAGGCCGCTACAGTTATTTTAGTTAAACAATTATTTATTTTTTATCTTGTTTTTTAAAAATATTTTCCAAAACCTTTCATTTAAATTGAATTCATATCATATACTGTCAATATGCAAGGATAATATCACACTGATTTGTTAAATCATTGAAAAAACATTTCCACAATCTTAAAATAACGAACTGTTTAATAAGTTTAAGTTTTTTAAAATTATTTTATTCATTTAAAAAAAAAAAAGATATATTGTTTGCCTGAAAAAGGTCATTTGAAAAATTGTCCACAACCTTTCACTTAAATATAATTTGCATCGTATACAGTCAATTTTATATACAATGATAAAATCACACTGATTTGTTAAATCTTGTAACATTCCCACTGAAATGTTAAAATATTAATATGAATTAATATCGCACTAACTGGACTAATATTCAACCTGATCTCATCAAGTCAAGTCCTTAAATACAGTCTAATTGGGATTTTTTAAATTCTTCTGTATCCAAACAATTGACATAAATGTACTAAATAGTAAACAAGGTAAATTAGTATTAGTAAATGTCACATTGTTGGTATGACGTAACACGTAATACTCTTTCAAATGAACTGGAAGTGCATCTTGCACAGACTTACTGTTGGCACACTGCTGTCTCGCTCCTCTCCACTCGTACCCTCCGTCCACCCAGCAGCTGCTGCCTTTGCCCTTCATACCCGAACACTCAACACCGGCTTTAGGGAAAGCGCTCAGTCCCGATGGGGCGTAATCCCGATTATAATACACCCCTGGACTGGGCACAGCTGTCCCAAAGCCACCCATGGAGGGGTACCCGGACAACAGCGCAGGGGTTCCCGGGCCGCCCATCAAGGATCGACTCAGGATGTCACTGATGCCATGCGGAGTGCCAGCCTGGAGCTGAGCGTTGATATTGGCGGGGCTGAGCTTATAGAAGGAGTTGGGAATGGAGTACTGGCACACCGGAGCCTTGATGTCTGAGGGGAACTGGTTCAAGCTGTTGTTGAAGAGGAAAGACCCTGAAATATTGGACTCCATGGAAACTAGTGTGCGTTTCCAGTGACGAGGATGATGATGATTCCAGGCTGATTCTTACCAAGGTCCTGACATCCAGTACTCCGAAGGGTCTAGTCCAGTTCTAATCTGAGTTCTGATTTCAGTGATCTCAGTGTGGTCCTCACATCACACCAGGTTCAAAATGTCTGAAAGATCAGGTCAGAGTCTGTTTTTATTTCCTCTTCTCAACTCTTTTAACTAGTCCATAATGGATGCTGGAACTCAAAAGTGAACACCCAGCACCACTCTCCGTTGCACAGACAAATGTCCCACTGGCTCTCTGGTTGCAGGTCATAAATAAGATGTACCTTACACAGTCCAACATAATGATGGACAGAATTAGAATGCCCTGTCTTGATTGGTTAAGCGCTCAACGTGCCTGATCTCTTCATTGGTCTGTTTTCGCAGTGGGACAGCCTTTGATTGGTTGTCAACAGATTAATAGTTTTTTAAAAAGTCTGGGTGAGAATAAGTAGCTTTTTAATGGGGCGTCTGCCGTGGCTGTGGAGGGGCAGCTAGGAAGCGTAACACAAGGAAATGGGATTTTTGTCATCAATGGTCATTGGGAATATATTTGACACAGTCATTTTCTTCATAATGATTGTGGCATTGTGGAAGATGAATAAGACGTTTGGTGACTATGTCTGACAGATTTCTTTTTCTTACTAATTTCAGCTGCAAAATCTTCCCCTCTCTACTTTTGACGTAATTCATCAAAATATTTGCATCTAAATTGTATTTCTGGGATTGTAGAGCAATTTATCATTTTAATCAAAAGTATCAAAGTACTTTTGATTCATATGTAGTCAACAACTGGAAAAATGGAAAAAGTAAAATGTTTAATGTGTTTATTCAAAGATGTAATGCAATTGGAAGATGCAATTGTTTGTAGGCAATTGTTAATATGTACACTTAAATGTAACAAGCGCACAAAGGTAATGACAAATAACAAAATGATGTAATGAAATAAGTGTAAAGAATCTACAGCAATGACACCCATTTTCTGAGAGCAAAAGTTAAATGGTCAGTCTGACCTGAAACTAGGCCTTGTCCTTGACTTTCTGGTCTTAGACTGTTTGATATTCTGTCCAGCTCAAGAAGGGTTTTACAATTACAGTTTGCACTGAGCTATTGATTGTGTAGGTTCATGCATAAATTCTTAAATTTCTTGACACAAGCATTCACAAGTGGTGTAGTGTCAGTGGCAGTTTTTGAGGTATAAAAAAAGGTATGTGTGTGTGTGTGTGTGTGTGTGTATATATATATATATATATATATATATATATATATATATATATATATATATATATATATATATATATAAGAAAAAATTATAACAACAATAATAAGAAAAAATAAAGAAAAGAAGGAAGGAAGAAAGCGAGAATGGAAATAAGAAAGGAGAAAAAAATAAAATAAGGAAGAAAGGAAATAAGGAGAAATTAAGGAAGGAGAAAGAAATGAAATAAGGAAGGAGAAAGAAAAAGGAAGGAAGGAAGAAACAAAGAAAGGAAATATGGAAGGAGAAGGAAAGAAAGGAAATAAGGAGAAATAAATGAAGAAAGAAAAAATAAGGAATTGAAGAAAGAATGGAAATAAGGAAGGAAGAAAGGAAGGATTTAAGGAAGAAAGAATGAAAATAAGGAAAGGAAGAAAGAAAGAAAGAAAGAAAGAAAGAAAGAAAGAAAGAAAGAAAGAAAGAAAGAAAGGAAATGAGGAAGAAAATAAGGAAGAAGGAAGGAAATAAGGAAGAAAGAAAGAAAATAAGGAAGGAAAAAGAAAGGAAATAAGGAAGAAAGAAAGGAAACAAGTAAGGAGAAAGAAAATAAGGAAGAAGAAATAAAGAAAATAAGGAAGGAAGAAAATAAGGAAGAAAGAAAGAAAATAAGGAAGGAAAAAGAAAGGAAATAAGGAAGAAAGAAAGGAAATAAGGAAGGAGAAAGAAAATAAGGAAGAAGAAAGAAAGAAAGAAAATAAGGAAGGAAAGAGAAAGGAAATAAGGAAGAAATAATGGAAATAAGGAAGGGTAAAGAAAATAAGGAAGAAAGAAAGAAATAAGGAATGAAAGAGAAAGAAAGAAAGGAAGGAGAAAGAAAGAAAGAAAGAAAGAAAGAAAGAAAGAAAGAAAGAAAGAAAGAAAGAAAGAAAGAAAGAAAGAAAGAAAGAAAGGTAAAATCTGCTAGTTTTAATTAAATAAACCCCTAAGACAAAAAAAAACACACACACACCATGCTTATATGCTCACAGTTTGGTCACCATATATATATATATATATATATATATATATATATATATATATATATATATATATTTATGCCGGGATTTCTTCCACTGACTGACGTTTAGGTTTCATAATGAAAAATCCCCTCTCTGTATGTTATTGTTTGGGCTGCTTGAACTCGTTTTGCTCTGTAGAGGGCGATAGATGACAGTCATGATGTCAGACATCAACAATCTCCACATAGAGACCTATAGACAATCCCTCGGTCAGTGCATGAAGACAAGAGGAACAAGCTCAAGTGCTGGAAGCATATCATCAACCAATCAGTTCAGTACATTTATAAAGTAATGTGTCCTCATACCAATATGGCCAATATGTGCACGCACTTTAATACTGTATGTTTCATCACTGGAAAATATATAAAGCTGACTCTAGCACAGGATTGTCAATGCTTTAAAAACAACTGGCAATCTGTGATCAGCGGGAGAATTAAACTTGTCTCAACTTGAACTTGGCTTTGTAAGACATTTAGTACAAAGAGATTTAATAGAAAACATCAGTTAATGCACTGAGAATTGACATGAACAAACAATAGACGACTGTATTTTTAGTAACTAACATTAACAAAGATTAATAATTGTTCATTGTTGGTTAATAGGCTACATTAATGTTAACAAATGAAACCTTATTGTAAAGTGTTAGTGTTATATTAACACTTTACACTTTACGTTATATTATATTAGTGTTATATTAGTGTTAGAGTTATATTAAGTGTTATATTAACTTAAGAGAAAAGGGATATTTTAGTACAAATAATGGAATATGTTTGTGTACATGTGACTCTATAGCTCCGATGCAAAAGCCTCTGAATGCCACATATGTAAAACAATTGATAATATTGAGGGAATGCTCTCCGCACATAGTGTAGCACCGCTCATCACTTCAAACTCACGAAACCCCAGCCTCAGCCCATTCAGAAATGCTAGGGGTGGTGTTAGGATGAGGCAATCAGGTACTGACTTCAACGAGGGGGGTAATTTGGCAGGGGGTCGAAATTCGGCACAACACCGGCACTTGGGGAGAACCTGGGACGGCTGGGAGCCTGATAAAAATGTTAGGCCTAATATTAAAGAAAAACTTAGACTTAGAGGCTTTTGCATCTGAAGTCTTCATATCTTCTTTAATCTGATCAGGGCTTCTTCATCTGTTCATCAAGGCTTTCTGAGGGTATTTATAGTTTTGGAAAGTTCTGGGTTTTTGTTGTTGTTGTTGTTGTTGCTTCCACACGCAACTACCAAATGTTTGCAGAAAGCTCTTGCAAGTTCTTCATAATTGGAAGTAGGCCTAAGCAACATGCCTGTAAAATCTGGACTTGCACACTGTGTGAGAAATGTCAATTATTCTGCTAAATGGATTGAAATAGATAAGTGGATATAACTTTTTCAACTGTTTTCTGCAGTCAGTCACTGCGACAAATGACTATATACTGCGCAAAACCAACATCTCACGACCAATTCGTACGAATTCGTATATGGCGTTATTTCCCTGTCAAATGTCGAGAGCGCATTATTGTAGCGCGAAAGTACATTAATATAATGCGCGAGCGTGAATCTCAATGCTCGCGCGCGGAATATAATGCGCGAGCGCGAATCTCTCTGCTCAGGCGCGGGAACTGGGCGCGCTCTCTCAGATACACGCTGCTCTTGTAAGAATTTTCTCTGGGCTCGCTCAGAGAATATGCCTGCACTTAAAACTTGTTCAGTGCAATCGCGAATCTCTCCTCTTCGCTTAAAGTAAGCGTGTGTGCTTAGACTGTGTCCCGTGCGTTCGCGCATGCCTTATTACTCTTCTCTTCGATTTCTTTCTCTTTGCTCTTGGCATAAACGCTGTCAAAACGGCAACAACCAATCAGAAATTTTTATTACATATGTTATGTAGGGTTTTTTCCCCTTTTTTTCTGCTGTTCTGTAAAGCACTTTGGCCAGCCAGTGGCTGTTGTAAAAATGAGCTATATAAATTAAATGAATTTTAACTTGTGAATGTCATTGGTTGTTTTTGGTCATAATCCTTGTCCCTGTGTTACCATTGTCTCTTGTCTAGCTTTGTTCCCTGTACCATTGTTGGTGATTCTATGTTTAGTCCGATGTTCATGTTTATGTTCATGTTAATTTCATATTGTCACTTCAACCCAAATCGGTTTATTGGAATAAACTATACTTGGGTTCAATTCAACTCGACTTCAGTGAACTATATTACACATATAATAGACATGATTCATGATTCATGATTCTATCTTTCTAGATCTTGTTGTCTTAATTTTAAAATCTGAAAGTTCTTGTTTTAGGTTCTTCATATAGGCCTATTATATAGGCTACCTTGTTATGTAAAAAACATTAAGAAAGGTTTTAATAATTATTAAAACCTTTCTTAATGTTTTTTATTTTTATTAAATGAAACGTTTTTCATTATCTTAGAAAAACATTAAGATAACGTTTATATAATGGGTGAATTGAACGTTTGAATAACGTTCTTATAACCAGGAAATAACGTTAACACAACGTTTATATAACGGGAGAATTGAACGTTCTTATAACCAAGAAATAGCGTTAATACAACGTCTAAAAAACTGGACGTTTTGAAATTCCCTAGAACATTCAGAAATAACGTTCTTATAACCTAAAATTGTTAGCTGGGGAAGAGGAGAGATTCGCGATTGCACTGAACACGTTTTAAGTGCAGGCATATTCTCTGAGCGAGCCCAGAGAGAGAATTCTTACAAGAGAAGTGTATCTGAGAGCGCGCGCCCAGTTCCCGCGCGCGAGCAGAGAGATTCGCGCTCGGCACATTATATTCCGCGCGTGCGCAGAGAGATTCGCGATCGGCACATCATATTCCAAGCGCAAGCAGAGAGATTCACGCTCACGCATTATATTAATGTACTTTCGCGCTACAATAATGCGCTCTCGACATTTGACAGGATAATAACGCCATATTCGTACGATTTGTCTAAACCCACGTGATGGGTAGGTTTAGGGGCGGGGTCAGGGGTAGGTCATTCTTGCGAATTCATACGAATTGGGTAACTCGCAAAATATGTAGCTACGAATTAGCAAAAACCGTACGAATTTGTACGAGTGAGTTAAAGATGGTAACTGATAAACGCGACACCTGGTTCATCCGTCGAGCTAGAAATGGAAGTTCAGAAGCGTGCACACGTAGTTGTGTATATTTTAACAAATGTAGTAGGTCATCGTGTATCCATTTATATTGAAGGGTCAAATACAAAAAGGGAAGTGTGTTTGTGTGCTAATCTGAAATTGTCAGGATACAGGCACAGAGGCGGAGGTAAGTGAAAGCAAACGTGAGTTTATTTACAGTGATATATGTGCAGAGACAAAGTTCATGTGCAGGTGCGTTGACGATCACGTCGTGCAGAGGATCCCAGGTGAGCAGACCCTTCTTCAGAGAGTTGGACGTGGGTAGACAATGTCCAGTGATACGAATACTTTTCTGTTTCAGATCCAGGGAGGAACAGGGAGATCTCGGTGGACACGTGGAGCACTTGGATTCAAATGGCAGGACTCGGGAAACAGGGAACCAGACTGGAACACTGGAGACAGCAAGACAGGGAGACAAAGGTGAGTATATTCAGGGGTGAGTATAGTTACGTGATGGGTCTTCGTTGGCAGATTTGGAAACTTCGGGAAATCGTGGGTAACGGTCTTCTCCTGTTGGAGGCTTGACAATGACTGGGGTGTGCGTGAGTGTTTTATAGGGCTGGGTAACGAGGTGACTGATTGTGAACAGGTGTGACTGGTTAATATTCCGGGGAGAGTGACCTTTGAGTGGTGGATGGGAATGAATCTGATTGATTCCTGACACTACCCCCTCCTCCAGCGTCCGCGCCAGCGGACCTAGGACCCCGACGTCGTGGGGGTCTACCTCGAGGTCGAGGAGCAGGTTTGTCAGGGTGTTGTTCGTGGAAGGCAGTGAGTAGCATGGGATCAAGGATGTCCTTACGAGGTATCCAACACCTCTCTTCCGGTCCATAATTTTCCCAGTCAACCAGATACTCGAGTAGACCACCCCGACGTCGGGAGTCCAGGATCTCTCTTACAGCGAAGATGGATTCTGTTTCAATGGGGGGTACCGGAGGATTTTCATCTTGTGCTAGATCTGTAGAGGGGACTGGAACGGATGAGTGATGGGGCTTCAGGAGGGAAACATGGAATGAGGGGTGGATGCGGTATTGACTTGGCAGACGGAGCTGGTAGGTAACTGGATTGATTTGTCTTGTTATGGGAAACGGACCGATGTATCTTGGACTTAACTTGCGACAGGGTAGTCTCAACCGGATATCCTTTGTTGAGAGCCAAACCAATTGTCCAGGTTGGTATTCGGGGGTGTTGCTTCGGTGAGCGTCTGCAAAGTGACTGTGGCGGTTTATGGCTTGTTGGAGGTGATGGTGAGCTTGGTTCCATATTCTCTCACTGTCCTGGAACCAGGCATTAACTGCTGGGACTTCTGAGGGTTCCCCGGACCACGGAAACAGTGGAGGTTGGTAACCCAGAATGCATTGGAACGGAGTCAGGTTGGTGGAGGTTTGTCTAAGGGAATTTTGGGCATACTCTGCCCACACGAGGTAACGACTCCAGAGGTGCTGATTGGCATGGCAGAAAGTTCGGAGGAAACGGCTGACATCCTGGATTTTTCGTTCTGCCTGACCATTAGCCTGTGGGTGATACCCTGAAGTGAGACTTACGGTGACATTCATCAGTGCAAAGAAGGCTCGCCAAACTTTTGAAATGAATTGAGGCCCCCTATCTGATACAATGTCCTCTGGGAGGCCGAAATTCCGGAAGACATGTTCCATTAAAAGTTCTGCGGTTGCAAATGCTGTGGGTAAGTTTCTCAGGGGAATCAGCTTACACGCTTTCGAAAAGCGGTCGACGGCCACCAGGATGCAGGTGTTCTCTTTGGAGGGTGGAAGATCAGTCACAAAATCCACCCCAATGTGCGACCAGGGTCTTTGGGGAACGGGTAGAGGCATGAGTTTTCCTGCGGGCAAATGACGAGGGTTTTTGTTCATTGCACATAGGATGCACCCCTGGATGAATGATTTGACATCTCGGAGCATGTTGGGCCACCAGTAGCAGTTTTGGAGAGTGGAGCAGGTTTTGGTGACTCCTGGGTGACCCGTACCCACGGAGGAGTGCGCTGAGGAGATAAGTGCAATACGGAATTCATCGGGTACGTAGATTTTCCCAGCTGGGCATTCCGTAGGACTGGGTTGGTCTCGAGACAATTCCATCAGTTGTTCGTTTAAGTCCCACTGAATGGGATTGACAAAGATTTTCTCTGGCAAGATGTTTCCGGTTCTTCATGATGAGTTTCAGGAGCATGGAGACGAGACAGAGCATCCGCTCGGACGTTCTTGGAGCCTGGACGATAGGAGATCTGGAAGTGAAATCGAGTGAAGAAAAGCGCCCATCTAGCCTGGCGTGGATTGAGTCGTTTTGCTTCTTTCAGATACTGGAGGTTCTTATGGTCGGTGAGAACCAGGAACGGGTGTTTGGCGCCCTCCAACCAGTGTCGCCATTCTTCAAGCGCAAGTTTTACCGCCAGGAGTTCCCGATTGCCGATATCATAGTTTACTTCGGCGGGTGATAACTTGTGGGAGAAGAACGCACATGGCATAGGTTTGGGTGACAAATTGGAATACTGAGACAACACTGCTCCTACTCCAGTGGTGGAGGCATCAACTTCTACGATGAACATCTCTTCGGGATTAGGATGTTGGAGTAGAGGGGCAGTGGTGAAGGCGGTTTTCAAAGACTGGAATGCGTGGTAGGCTTCCTCAGTCCAGAGCAGCGTTTTTGGTTTTCCCTTTAGGAGTGACGTTAGAGGAGCTGTTAGCAGGCTGTACTGGTGAACGAACCTCCGATAAAAGTTGGCAAAGCCAAGGAATCTTTGCAATTCTTTTACCGTCTGTGGGGTTGGCCAGGAAGTGATCGCCTTGGTCTTGCGATCGTCCATCTGTACTCCTCTTTCACTGAGTTGATAGCCTAGGAATTCGACTGAAGTTTGGTGAAATGAGCATTTTTCTGCCTTTAGGAACAAAGAGAACTCACGTAGCCGTTGGAGGACTAAGGAGACGTGTCGTTGGTGTTCCACTGGATTCTTGGAATAGATTAAGATGTCGTCGATGTAGATTATTACGAATTGGTTCAGATAATCTCGGAATAGCTCATCCATAAAGCTTTGAAAGATGGAAGGAGCGTTGACCAGTCCATACGGCATAACCAAATATTCGTAGTGGCCAGCAGGAGTGATGAACGCGGTTTTCCATTCGTCGCCTTCTCGAATTCGGATGAGGTTATATGCGCTCCTCAAGTCCAGTTTAGTGAACATCTTGGCCTCACGCAGCTGCTCCAGTGAGGAAGGAACCAACGGTAGTGGATAGCTGAACTTCACGGTTATTCTGTTCAGGGTTCGATAATCAATACAAGGACGTAGTCCGCCATCCTTCTTAGGAACAAAGAAAAAGCTGGCAGCAGCAGGTGACGTGGAGGAACGGATATACCCCTGTTTCAGAGCCTCTTCAATGTACTGTTTCATGGCTTTCTGTTCAGGAATAGACAGGGAGTAGATTCGTCCCTTAGGAATGGGTTCTCCTGGAACAAGGTCGATTGCACAATCCCAAGCTCGATGAGGGGGTAATTTAGCAGCCTCGACAGGATTGAACACATCTGCAAACGAGGAATAACAGGTAGGTATGGAAACGGACAGACTCTCAGTGGGGCTTTCGATGGAGGTTGAGTTTACTGGGACAATGTTAGGTGCATCACCGATGGATGTGGTCGCCAGCTCGGCAGTTCTGGATGCACACTTACAACCCCAGTTTAGGATCTTACCAGATGACCAGTTGATATTGGGTTGGTGTCGAATAAGCCATGGGCGACCCAGAATTAGATCAGTCTGACTGTTCTCTAATATGAAAGGTTCAAAAAGTTCGTGATGTGTATTTTCGACACCCAGGATGATGGGTTTAATCTGAGCTGTGACATACCCCTTGTTTATGGTTTCACCCGTCACTGCATGGATGGAGTATGGTCTGGCGGTGGCTGATTTCTCGAGCTGGAGGTTTTGGCAGAGTCGTCCGGAGATGAAGTTTCCTGCCGACCCGGAGTCCACTATGGCTGTGGCTGAAACATGGAAAGTCGTGGATTTTAAGATCACTGAAATAGTTAGTGGGGCTGAGACCGAATCGGCCGTAAAGACAGAACTCACAAGCATTCTGGGGGGTCGAGTCGGACATGACTGACGAAAATGTCCTCCCATTCCACAATACAGACATAACCTGAGTTCACGGCGCCGGGGCACGTTCCGCTGGGGACAGTCGGTAAGTATCCAATTGCATTTTCTCTCCATCTGCTTCGGGCAGAGCTTCTGTGGGATACTGAGAATTACTAGTGGGTCGACGATTTTCTGGATAACAGCCCTGAGATCGTTGATGCACACGGAGAGCTTGTTGGATAAATTTTTCAACACCCAGACTGTCATCATATATCGCCATTTGCAGACGGAGAGCAGGATTCAGACCACGTCGGTAAACAGAAATGAGTGCCTTGTCGTTCCACCCACTTGCAGAGGCTAAAGTGCGAAATTCCAACGAATACTCAGAAACCGATCTTCGACCTTGGTATAGTTGCAGTAGTTTGTCACTGGTGGAAGAATCATCAACTGGTCGTCCGAAAACTTCTTTAAAATGGTCTACAAACCCTTGTACCGATGAGGTTGTAGTGGACTCCTGTAACCACATGGTTTCAGCCCATCTCAAAGCAGCCCCGGATAACTGTTGGATGATAAAAGCGATTTTCGATCTTTCTGTGGGATATAACTGATTTTGCTGTTCCAGAGCGAGCGAACACTGAAGCAGGAACCCGTTGCAATCCTCCGCCCGTCCGGAGAATGGCGCTGGACGTGATGCTTGGTTAGCGAAGCATATCACCGAAGAAGTGGAGTCTGCGGAAGTTCTGAGCGTAGACTGACCGGAATTTTGAACAGCGGCTGTAGACTGTACCGGGTTATCACCATGGCGGGTAGCTTCCATCGCGCTGTTTCACTTTTCTGTTCGGGTCAAGCCTTCTGTCAGGATACAGGCACAGAGGCGGAGGTAAGTGAAAGCAAACGTGAGTTTATTTACAGTGATATATGTGCAGAGACAAAGTTCATGTGCAGGTGCGTTGACGATCACGTCGTGCAGAGGATCCCAGGTGAGCAGACCCTTCTTCAGAGAGTTGGACATGGGTAGACAATGTCCAGTGATACGAATACTTTTCTGTTTCAGATCCAGGGAGGAACAGGGAGATCTCGGTGGACACGTGGAGCACTTGGATTCAAATGGCAGGACTCGGGAAACAGGGAACCAGACTGGAACACTGGAGACAGCAAGACAGGGAGACAAAGGTGAGTATATTCAGGGGTGAGTATAGTTACGTGATGGGTCTTCGTTGGCAGATTTGGAAACTTCGGGAAATCGTGGGTAACGGTCTTCTCCTGTTGGAGGCTTGACAATGACTGGGGTGTGCGTGAGTGTTTTATAGGGCTGGGTAACGAGGTGACTGATTGTGAACAGGTGTGACTGGTTAATATTCCGGGGAGAGTGACCTTTGAGTGGTGGATGGGAATGAATCTGATTGATTCCTGACAGAAATCTCCTAAAGTCCCACAGCAATTATTAATTTATTTTAAATAGATATAGCCTGAAGTTATTTGCTGTGTTTACAGATCTCGGTAACACTTTACAATACACGAATAATCATGTAGGCCTACTAATACCTGAATTAATAATCACTTTACTATGAACTAATGATGAGTTAAGGCACTGAGGAACTAACCTTTAACTACGACATGAGTCATATGAATTCCTGCATGAATATACCACCTACACGCTTGTTAATTAATGCGTTAATTAACATTTCGGGGTAAACTAAATCAAATGTACTAAAAGGGCACAATGTAAAATTGTTCATAAATTTGACACCAGCAACTGTCACAAACATCAGTGAATGACAGTAGATGTCTTGCAATGTTTACATTTAACCTTACTCATTGAACACACAATGATGCATTCATCATTAAAAACAATTTAATCTCATTCTGTTTTAAGTGATTCCACTGCTGCCATCAAGAGTGAAATACCTACACTAACATATACACTACACGATTATTCATGTAGCCTACTATTATTGTAAAGTGTTACCCAGATCTCTAACCCTCTTGGCAGGCAGGTTTCTTCATTATTTACTCGTTTAGCTTCCGCATGTTTTTACAGACCACTGCATTGCTCCACAGAATGATGAAAGATGAAAAATGATATGATGAAAGAAAGAGACGATGCGATTAAAAAGAAAACAGTCTACAGAACTTGCGCTAAAGAACGTAAATCGGATAGTTTCACATTTCAGATTTTATTTAGTTAATTAGCCTAATTATTTGATTTGAGTTTTTATTGATTAATATTTTCATTGTCCATATTGTTTCTGGCAATTTATATTATTGTGTTAAGGGCTTGATTCGTGAATGTTTATGTCTAAAGATTAAAAACGAAACACATGCCAAAACAAAAATGTATTAGAGGTCATGCTCATACTTTTGCTTTCGTTATGACAGTATCTTACTACATACTTGTTTGAGAAGAAAAGGAAAGTGGGATGGTCCCAATCCCTGGATTTTCCAGGTTGTGATTTCAGAGAAATGTCCTGCTGAAAAAGGGAAACTCAGGTTTTACAGCATGATATTTTGGTCAAATCTCATATCAATAATTGATATTACATGAATATTCAAACCAACCTGAACTATTTACTGTATGATACATTCATATAATTAGGTAAGTCATACAAAAAAAAAACATATTTTGCGTTGGCATTCTACATTAAAATTATATTTCAAATGATGGGAAATCCCTGCATTAATCTTAGCATCAGATTCATATTTCTAGCTTGAAACCCTAAACATCATTAAGAGTAATACGGTGTGTTAGATGTTTGTTTTCTTAAAAACCTGTCATGAAACTATTCGCCACATCTTGTTTCACCAGTATTTCAATGAGCCAAATAACAACTTAAACGTTCTATTGTAGCTTGGATTATAAGTATTTTAAATTAAAATTCAACTCCCTGGATTAGATTAGATTTGATTAGATTAGATAACATCTAACAATGAAAAATACTGGTAAAGCATTTATTAATCTTAGTTATTAATTTCAACAGTTACTAATACATTATTAGATCAATTAGATATTACATTAATATTATTTAATAGACCTCCGTTAATATGAACTTTGAACTAACTAATGTTAACAAAGATGAATAAATATTGTTACAAACATGCTTATTGTTAGCTTATGTAGCCAATGCGTTAAATTGATAAGAAATAATAAGAATTATCATCTGTGCCAGTGTTTAAATTGCACGATATATATGAATATTCAGGAGTAAATTGTGATCTCAACATGTTTTTATGACATTCACCTTTCAACTCCACCTAATTTCTCAAACCTTTCTAAGGAGTTGAAACAAACAAAATGACATACTATATTTGAATCGGGAGTTGCCTAACATCCAATTTAAAAGAAATCTTGTACTGTAATTACAAACCAAATTACAAACAGTAAGCCAGTAATTTTCCTCACTGTGCTTCACCTACATATAAGCCCGTCCCCTTCTTCTTTTCTTTTCTTTTCTTCATTCATCCAGTGTAACTAGTAAAACAGGCTTCATGTTCTGTGGTACTCACAACGACTTGGAGAGTAAAATCAGTCACAAATAGTTTTTTCCATCTTGAACATTAGGACCTTTTCATGAGGCAAAGACAAACCAACAATGAGTGAGTATAACTGGTCAAAATACATAAAGTGGATCTAGGTTAATTGGTTTGTCAGTCTGACTGTAAGATTCATTTGTATTATTTTAGGGCACGGTCGCATGTGTGGCAGTCGATGTCTGGGTCCGATGACTTTCAATCTGGACATGACAGGTCAATATGTGTCCCTTAGCCAAGGAGGGAGACTCGCATCCAGAGACTCATCCACCTTTTTGAATGGTTTGGTGTTTCTTAGCCGCACTGTAAAGGTGGACGAAAAGCTGTGTGTATGTATTGAGGACTGCACTTCGTCATGGGATGGAGCTCTCCGTGTAGGTTTCACCAACATCTGCCCACAAAGAAACAATATACCACCTGCCTCTATACCAGACCTCAGGGACGCACAGGGATACTGTGTTGTGCCGGTGCCAGAGGACTTGTGTAGGAGAGGTGTGGAGCTTCAGTTTTGGATGAACTATGCAGGCATGGTTATTATTCAAGAGAAAGGTGGGGAGAAATATTACCTCAAAACAAAAGGACTGAACCTGAATCATCCACTGTGGGTTTTCATTGATTTGTACGGGAGCACAAGTGCCGTCCGCCTTCTGGGTAAGTACTGAATGCGGAAAAGACTTTTCTTTGCAGTTCAGTCAGTATTGACTATAAAATCTTTTATAAAAATGTGCTGTAGGCTCAAGGAGGGGGAGTCGAACGTCATGCCCGGTTTGTCCCGTTGACGGTGGCATCGACTGGTTGACGAGACAGTTTGAGAGACAAATGTCAGAGGAAGAGCATAGTGATAACCATAAAACTGGTGAAAAGATTTTCTTAAGACGCCAACGTCAATAATGAACCATCCATCAAGCATATTTTTTAGTTTTAGAACCAAGTGTACTGATTCCATTGACTTTTTTTTTAATCCTGCTTAGACACCAGAATGGTCCAGAAAACATCATCAAACTGGAAACCAAGTCTCTTCCTTGTACAGTTTGCCAACCAGACGACATTCCCAAGCACCAAAGAACGTTCAGATCTCACAAGAGCTGGTTTAGGTACGTTATGTGGCTACTTTCAGCATGAAGGGATAGTTAATATTGAAGGGATAATGCAATTTTGTCATTACTTATTCACCCTCAAGTTGTTCCAAACCTGTAAGAGTTTCTTTCTTCTGTTGAACTCACAAGAAGATATTTTGGAAAATGTTGGCTACTGTCAACTGCCTGGTTATCAACATTCTTTAAAATATTTTCTATTGTGTCCAACAGAAGAAAGAAACTCATACAGGTTTGGAACAACATGAGGGTGAGTAAATGATGACAGAACTTTTAATTTTTGGGTGAACTATACTTTTAAAAACATCACCAGCATTAACAGTTCTCATTGTGCGCATAACGTTTACAGGTAACACCAGTTTGAAACATTAAGAATCTTGCAATACGTCCTATGTGATACTTTCTAGGCATACCTGTCCAGAGGTGGAGTCAGGAGTCAAGAGGAGTAGATCTTAACTGGACTTGGAGAGAGCTGAATTGCTTCATTTGCTCCAGATATCCATTGGTCAATCTGGATTCGATTGGTTTCCATTTTGGAAAGGCTGATAAACGTGGAAGACTTTGCAGATTACATGCAGACACTCTGAAGAAAATAAAAAAGGAGCTTGGTGACAGCGAACTTTATATAATTCCTGGGACGGACATTGTTTTAGATGAGGTATAGTAGGAATTTTTATTTATTTATTAATTTAATCGGTTCTGAACTACTGTAATGACTGCCACAGTATTAAGGTAAATGTTTAAGCACTGGAGTTCTTTGAAGGCACTTGCAGCTCAACCTGCTAGTTAACAATTACTTGACAGTACTATACAATTAAACTAGGCTACTAATTTTTCCACAGATGACTGCGCACACACTATCGTCAGTCATGAATCCAAATGCTTTCTCCCCATCACGCTCTCCTCCACCTGCTCCTGCACAACAGAGGGACCGGCTGACTTCAACCAACAGTTATCTTTCAGATTCAAGCCGAAACTCTTCTATGGTAATTATCTTTATTTTGACACACACATGTGATACCGTACAGACATTGACATTGCAGAAAGGCAGCATGAGGTAGTATTCACATCTCTTCAACAGGAGGATATGGACGTTAGCTCTTTGCTCAGGGAGTTTCAGCACATGCATCTCAGTGCCAATGGGCAAGTTTCACTATTGGTTTCTCGTAAGAACTTGCTGCAGAGTGCTAAAGATGCGCTTTCCAACTGCAATTTCTCTTGGACCAAAATACCCCTCGTGACATTTGTTGGTGAGCAAGCACTCGACTGTGGAGGTCCACGGAGAGAGTTTTTTAGGTATGCCACTTGAAAAAAAATTGGATTTGGATTCATTAAAGAGTAGAAAACTCATTCTTACACAGGAAACGTGCACTAGGTTACAGTTTTGTTTGACTTTGACATGAATGGCATCTCGTTTCATCTTTACCCTTGCCTCAGAATCCTGATGATGGAGGTGCAAAGCTCACTGGGGATCTTTGAGGGACCGTCTGGACACTTGTTCTTCACCTATGACCAGATGTCCTTGGAGGAACACAAGTATGAGTTGGCAGGGAAGCTGATTGCGTGGTCTGTGGCTCATGGCGGACCAGGACTCAAAGCTTTTGACCCTTGTCTGTACCAGCTGATGTGCACCCAAGAATGTCAACTGGTAGACTTTGACTGGCACCTGATACCAGATGCTGACATTCAGGACAAACTGAAAAAGGTTTCTATCCCTTTCTCCATCAATCTGTTCCTTCTTAAGCTACAAGATCTCTAACCATTTTATCTTGCGTTCAGATTTTGTCATGTAAAACGACGAAAGACCTCCATAGGCTTCAGAGAGAGCATGGCGACTGGATCTGTGACTGTGGATTCCCTGGAATATACAGACCTGAAATTTCCATCCAAGATGTACCAAAGATTTACTCCTATGCAGTTCGACATTACATATATCTTAGGTATGAATCTATATTAAAATTTGATCACTCATATAATAAACATTACTTCTTGCTTTTATCAAATTAAAGGGCTTTTTACACTGAGCGCGATTACAGTAAGTGACACGAATGTACGTCGCGAGGACACTCTTGAATCGGAACAATAGATCCCTATGGGACTATTCACACCGGGCGCGATCAATGGCAACGTGACAAAGCGAGATTTTTTCTGACCATTGTGTCAACAATGAAACGAGCCGTCCAATTAGATTTGAGCTTACCTGAGCCACAGTGGTGGCGCTGTTTTGAAAACCTGCGTTAACACTGAAGAAAAGTATTCCAGAAGAGAATAGAATGGATGTTGAGTTCTTGTATCATTGGTGTCTGAGAACAGATTTATTCTTACATGTTCTTTATGCAGATCATCATTTGTATTAATTTTCCACTGAATTATGCGATCTGAAGGGCTTGCAAAAGCATACAAAATTCTCAGTCAGCGCCACCTATCGTTCAGGCGTGAGTTAGCTGAAGGCATTCAATCGTTTCACGTTCAGCGTGAAAGCTCCGTTCGTAGCCGATTCGCTTAACTTTATCGCGGCGCATTCAATGTGAAAGAGCCTTAACCCTAATTTATACAACAGTTAGTTCCGGTCCTGTAATTTGACTAGTTGTTCCAAGAGCACTGTTTAGTATATTTATACAAATAATTATCTAATAATATTTGTGGTGTGATACTGCGTAGATATAAGAATAGTCATTTAACAGTCTCTGCTAATTTTCACAGAACATCAAATATGATTCACCAGTTCACAAAGGGACTGAATGCTTATGGACAGTTCTGGGATATGGTAAGAACTCACTGGGTTGAGTTTCTGCCCATCTTTACCAACATGCATGAGCCCCTTTCCAGAAGCACATTCACAGCCCTGTTCCAAATACACTGGAGTAAAGCAGGGACCAAGAAGAGGGCGGCTGAAGAAGAGACTTTACATTACTGGGAACTGGTGCTCCAGATGATTGAGGGTGAGTTTCCTAGTCAGCAAAAGAACTGTGAAATAAACTGTGTAATTGCATACTTGTGCTTGTAATTGGCAATTTGTTAAGATTTGAGCTTGTAATTTTTCCCTCAACAGATAAAAAAGCTCCACAAAATGAGTTGCATTTTGAGGAGATTTTGGCCTTCATAACTGGAGCGAATGAAGTCCCACCGCTTGGGTTCTCCCAGAAGCCCAGCATTCACTTCTACCAGCCAGAGGAGCATGGATGCCGTCTGCCATATGCTAACACATGCATGATGGGATTGTTCCTGCCCAGGGTGGTAAAAGATAAAGTGGAACTTTACAGAATGCTTCTGAGAGCAATCCGAGACTCAGCTGAATTTGGGAGGACATAAACCTAGTTCAATATTCTAATGGAAACATTCACATCCGAAATATATAATTACTATTTACAAGCTACTATTTCATTACTTGAAAATAAAGCGCTTATGTACAGTTATTTGTATATGCTGTATATTTTTTTACATGTTTGCATTTATTTTACAGCCCTGTTCCCCATGTACTGTAATTACAATAACTGGGTAATAACTAGGTACTAACCCTGAACCTATACTCCTAAACTAACCTTAACCCCTGTAGTACCTTATTTTTATTATATATTTATATGTATATATGTATTATATATGTATTCACTTAGGTAGGATTTACACTGTAAGTAAGTACATGTACTTTAAAATAAAGTGCAACTCAAATGTCAGTCATGCCTCTAAAAACTGTTAAAAAAAGAAACAAATTTAGTGTTTATTTCTCAGGTTCTGTGGGGAGGACTGACAAACCAATTGCAAATTGCAGAAAACCTGCACACGTCAAACCATCTTCCTCTTTAATATTTATTTTAATCTTCTAGCGGCCTAGCTTTCTTTTAATTCACTGCATACTTAAATGTTCTGTCTACAGATTAAAGAGAACCGCCAATCATCATTCTGTAAACCAGTTTAAGATGCCAATGCAGTAACAATGCAGTTTCACAAAAGCATCGTTACCCAACTATGGTTACAAGTTAGGTTGAATTGTGTTGATATCGACGGAACTTGCGATCATATTTGGCTTCAGGAAAAGCCCCCCATGTGGTCTTTGATCTGTCAGCTGTGGAGGAGAGGATTCGCTAAATCAGGGGCGGATAGGCTACTGCTACTGCTACCGGGGGTGGCAACGAACTGCCTCCTCAGAAAAACCACCACCCCAGAATTATTATAAAATATAAATGTAGGCTATGCAGTGTTTCCGCTTCAATGCGAGGACTTCAAAACAGAATAACTTCAACTGGCAAGAATAGAATACAATGTAATTTTGCACGTGACTAATCTGTCGCGTCTAACATCTGCTGGACTGGTTTATGCAACCGCATATACCCCCCCCCCCCCCCCCCAAGCCCCCCGCCCGTTAAATTAATCCCCATTTGATCCATAAAAACAGCAATACACTCACTACTGTAGCATCCGCAAACAGTAGCATACTGTTATGGCTATAATGTGGTTGGTTTACGAGGCAGGCACAAGTGAACCAAGTTGTCCATTGCAAACTCCTCCTCCAGGCCATGACCACTCCAGCTGCTCAGAAGTGCCAAGCCCACTGTGGCTCAAGCTGAAATACTGGATACGTTGCAAACTCACAGAAGACCGTTTCCACCCTTTCACTACTCACATGATAAAAGTCAGACAAATAAGATCAACTGTCTTGTGATTTCCTTGAAATGCCCAGTGACATCATCTTTTGAGCTCGTTGTAAACTTGTTCCTCGGTTAAACCCGTGGCGTGGAAATAAAAAATGTAGTGACTTGTCATTAAGGCATTGATTCAAACGTGTTTATAATAAATAAGTAAAGTTGAATTAAAAATATATTGTTTAACATACTAAAATACATTCTGAAAATGTAAATATAAGAGCCATAATATAGAATATAGATGTAGGAGGGCAACTAAAAGAGTCAGGGACCAACTGACATGGTCAGGTGTGAGTTTCCCAAAAGCATCGTTAGCCAACGGTCGCAAGTTCCGTTGAATGATTGTGTTGGTAACGTCCGATGGAACTTGCGACCATAGTTGGCTTCAGGGAACGCACTCCTACGGGTGTCCTTTAGCCTAGTAAATTTTCAACAGGATGAAACATATAGCAGACATAACCATCTTCTGAACTGTATCCTGTGAAATTCCCAAACTGTTACAGGTGATGAATTCTGAATCCGTTCACTTAGGCTCCATGGTCTCCATATAGCTGGAGTTGTCACATGCCTGTCCTGTCTTGTGCTGCACTTGGGTGTTTTGTTATTTTGGGCCATGTGCTCTTGTCATTGTCTGATCCCTCCCCCTCATTACCTGATTATTGTTTTAGTTCTTCCACCTGTCCCCTCTTAATTAGTTCCCTTCTTAAGTCTCCTCTTGTTTGCAGTCTTTGTCGGTACGTTGTCTTATGTTTCCAGTTCCCCATGAATTCCCAGCACATTCAGGCTTTGTTACTGTTTATGTTTATTCATTGTGTTTTCCCCCTCGTGGGTTTTGTTTTGTTTTGTTTTGTTTTGTAAATAAATATAATTTCTCCTGCACTTGAGTCCTCACACCCTTTCTGTCTTGCACTTGCCGTGACATAACTACCGACCAAGACTGCAAACAAGAGGAGACTTAAGAAGGGAATAAATCAAGAGGGGACAGGTGGAAGAGCTAAAACAATAATCAGGTAACGAGGGGGAGGGATCAGACAATGACAAGAGCACATGGCCCAAATAAACCAAAACACCCATGTGCAACACTGGGACAGGCATGTGACAGGAGTCCCATAATTTAAGTACAGTACAAAAAAATGTATCTATTATTATTAAAATATTATGATATTTTATTTGCAGGGTAGCCTATACTGACAACTTGAGAAACTGTTGCAGTTCTATATGTCTGCTAAAATAAGGTCATAATAAGGAATAGGAAAAAAGGAATAAGGAAACAAATTGCACAAGGCTTAGTTACAAGTCTATAATTTAAGACTTTTATAATTTGAGAAGATTGAGAAAGGTTCTCTACAACCTGTACTGTATGATATTTTATTCCAGGTTGAACTTCATCAAAAACTGCATGTTATGGCAGGAAAGAAAACGCATTTAATAAACATATCACACATGCTGGAAGGATGTTGGACCTATGCAGACCTCATCTACATCAAGTGGGATAAAAGGATGGCATTTTTTTCTGGCACCATATTTGAAACCAGAGCATTTTGACTGTTCAAAAATCAGAACTCATATTAATATGTTCACTATAAAAAATGTAATATTTCAATACAGCACATACCTATATATGAAAATTAATTGGTAAATTAAAACAATGTCCTGTCCAACTGCATAAAACAAAATACCCCCCACCCCACACGTATTACTTTAATACTTTATCTATGAAGATTATCTTAAGATAAGCTTCACACCATAGAGATGAACTATGAATTCAACTATTATGAATAGCATGATATTGTATTTATGGACATTAGCCTATCAATAAATTCGTTAGGTTATTTTAAAAACAGCTCACTTATACGAAAACATTATCACATTATAAGGGCTGTCAATAAAACTACTGTGGATTTATGGATGCGTTCTGAAGTTAATGATAAACTTATCATTAGATCATCCACAGTAGTTTTATTGACAGCCGTATACCCTTGACCTGAAGTGAGCTCTAAGTCAGTTCAGTTCACAATGCGCTAAATCAGAAATGTTTTTAGGGAAATAGATGTGGCCAAAAGTAAATTTTTTAACTTTTTATTTAAAAACGATGGATTTAATAGGGAGCTGTTCTTCTCTTCTGCTGTTCTAACAGCTTGTTCTGTTCTGTAAAGGCTGCAAGGATTTGATCTCATTCAGACACAAGAGCATCAGTGATGTCTGATTTTGGGGGATGTCCCTCAAGCATATCAAGATGCACTCTACTTTACATGTATGTTCATGTGCATAACTGTACTTGGTTTTATGCACCTGTTAGAAAAGAGTGCAGCTAAAATAAGGTTTTGGTATCTACACTGTAGGCCATGTAATTTATGTGTGGTGGTTTAAAAGTGCCTGCCTGAGGAAATTGACTCCCCAAGATGATTCCATTAACCAAGACTGAAAATGGCAATCGTAGAGCTTAAAAAACACTAAGTAGAAAGGTGGGTCATTAACCCTTAAAAAGTAGAAGAAACAACACGCTTGTGTATATTGGATCCGTGCATTAGGTCTTAAAGTAACAGCAGCCTAATATTTCTGCAGCAGTCTGTGTTTTTAATGTTATTCAAACAATAAAAGACAATGAAAAAAAAATCACTCACTGCTCTTGACTGAAAAACTTTAGTAACTTTAATATGGATTAATCTGTAAATTCATACAGTGAAGACTATCCAGTATCATTTATTTTGTATTTGATTACTTTATTCAGTGTCTACCTGAAAACTACTGTTAATTGTCTTTAATAATGATTTACATTTGAGTTAGGTTCGGTTTAGATGTGCTATTGAAATTGTGTGAATTTTCACTGTAGTTTTGGTGTCATAACTGCCTGTTTTTGCCAAAACAGTTTCATGGCGGTAAAAAACATTTATGGCCGGTAAATTTTCTTAAGTCACCGGCCATTGGCAGGTGTGGCAAAAAGATAGTGAGGCATGGACTCTTGACCCTGTAGGTGTCTCTTAAATATAGTAAACACTCAAAATGAAAGTGAAATACTACTGTGTTTTCTGAATATGTTGTTGACTGCTTTGCAAAGCTCTTGAACTTTAAACCAGAGCAAAACACATGCTAAAGTGGCCTTGATCCAGAAAATATTCCTACTTTTAGAAAACAAATTTCGAGTTATACACATTGCTTGTCCAGTGTATTTGTTCATTTCTGCATTCACGGTCAAGAAATTACAAAAGTTTATTGAATTACAAAGAGTAAAAGTGAAAGTAAACTGGTGCAACTGTAACACATCTATCTATTCCCATTTCAGTCGTATCCGACTCTTAGTCATTCAATGGCCATTTCTTGCCATATGTGAGAGACTGACCATGATTGTTCTTGGCAATGATTTTTCCAGTTAATTCCCCGATCATCCCCATTACAACCCCCCACCCAATAACCAATAATGCAATAAACTGTACTGGGGGCTAGTTAATGGCGATGCTACTGATTGTCAAAATTGTGGATTCACTTTTTTCTTACTCTAATCTGGCAACGTATCTCTGGGGATACAGGCGTTTCAAAATGTGGCACATAAAAGCCTGAACAATATTCTGTATAACTTAATTTTCTTCTTCAGCATCTTGAGACAATGTTCACAAATAATATTAGCAGCTGTATTGCTATTTTTACTGAAGAAAAGTAAGATTAATATGAAACTACTTTCCGCAAAGTGAGAATGTTCAGCTCCATGCATGGGCGGACATATTGGTTTTAGGCCAGACTGACAAAATACCCACAGATATGTTTTAAATTCATGTGAACCAAATTCTCAAAACAGACTCAAGTATGAGAATGATTAGAGTATTGGATGAAAATTATTTCTCATGCCTCCTTCAAATTAAAGAGTATATATTTTGTGGTGCACGTTGCCTGTTTAATAGCATGCTATGGTCACTGTTAATGATCGCACTACACTAAATACAGGAAATCATGCTTTTTATGAGTGTGCATGGAACGTGCTTATCAATTATCACCACGATATTTAGGTTTCTTTTTGACTGGTAAAGTTAGGTGTGACACACACACGCACACACACACACACACACACACGCACACACACACACACAACACACACACTTCTAGATTTAATTCATTTCCACATTTACTCCTTTGAAATAATTATAAATGAAACAAATGGTTGTTGTCATGAGATGAATGAATGATTGAATGACTAACAGATAGGCTATCATAAATATAGTAACCTTGACTCAAACACTCTAAGTGAAAGTGAATTACTTCTGTGTTCTGAAGTAGTAGTGTTCAACTTCTTTGCAAAGATCTTTGGCTTTAAACCCACCAAAGAGTAAAACCAAAATTAAAGTGCCCTTGATCCAGTACATTTGAGGAAACAGCTTGAATTATACACAAATGGCTCATTGAAATGGCTGAATGGCAAAAGTGAATAATTTACACTAATTTATCGAGTTATGCATTTAAACAGTCAATCAAATGTGATACGTGATGTGTGGAGAAAACAGACAAATAAATATCACTTTATATGCATTTCCAATCAAGCTGTATAATTCTTCTTCTTTGACGTTTTGTGGCGGTTGGCAAACCAGCTTTTGGAGCATATTCCGCCACCTTCTATTGACTTTGGGGGAAAACTACAAAATAAAAAAAATAAAAAGAGAGAAAAAGAAAGAAAAAAGGAACCAACAAACATGTACATCTTAAATCCTATCCATTAATTCTGTGTCTTTGAGATATTTAAATGCAATATTAAACTTCTACTACTATATGAGCGGGTGAATGAAATTACAAATGAAATAACTGTTCTTATTTGATGTATTCTGAACAAACGTTGTAAAATATCTTATAATCTATCTGATGATTTCTCACTCTTTAAACGTGAAAATGCTGCAAAAGAGTCTGTACATGACCACTTCAGGTATTTTGATCTCTTCCACCCACTGAAGAGCCAGTAATATTGCAAGCATTTCTGTTGAATAGACTGATATTAGTTATTCTTTTTGCTATTTTGTTCCTAAACCTTGGTATACTGCTGATGCTGTATGTCCTGTTTCGGGATCTTTAGATCCATATAACTGAATTTCTGATACATATTTCTGATCCAAATATTTATGTACTATTGTATCTTTAGGTTATTGTCTGTTTTACAACACAACAATAGGCCTACTGAACTTAAATGTAATCTCTCTGCTAAGATTAAACCCTTATTTCTTGTGTGTGTGTTGATTGATAAAACTGTTTTGTCATCGTCAATGTTTCGCCATTGAGATGACGAAGAAAAGTGTCCCAAGCGACCTGAATCCAATAATATCAGTCTGCCGGATCCAGGCCGTATCCAGATCTGATGAAGGACCTGCCTCTGGAAACACGACGACAACGCAGTCCTGAAGTGTCGCTTGTCCCTGCCTGTGAAGGCCTCCTTCCCTTTACCTCTGTACAGATATTCGTTGTCGGGATAATTCCGGTTCACGTGGCGCCGAAGCGATAAAATTTTGTATTAAACATGTAAGGCCAGACAAGTAGTTTGCTGAGGGTTGTTTTTTTAGGGAAGGACTACATGCCTGCGCACATATATTCACACGCGCATACCTATAGAATGAACTCTTAATACGCATGTGCACGCCATCAGCGTTCTCACAGGTTCGCGTTTTACATTTTACATTTACATTTAGTCATTTAGCAGACGCTTTTATCCAAAGCGACTTACAATTGAGGACTAAACCAAGCGAGTCATCGTGAAGAGGCAAAAACAACGCAAGAAGTGTTCAAAATACAAAGTTCAGACATTGCTCGGAGTAGCATAAGCCAGGCAAGCGAGGATTTAAAGGAAAGGATTTTTTTTTTTTTTTTTTTTTTTATGTTAAGGTTTTTATGTTATGTTTATGTTAAGGTTTTTAAAGCATAGATTGAACTTAAAGGGTTAGTTCACCCAAAAATAAAAATTAAGTCATTAATTACTCACCCCCATGCTGTACCAACCCCGTAAGGCCTTCGTTCGTCTTCGGAACACAAATGAAGATATTTATGATTAAATCTTAGAGGTTGATCACTCCTCCATAGGCTCCCTAAGGGAATGACACTTGACGGCCCAGAAAGTCATTAAAGAAAATGTTTAAATATTCCATGTCACAACAGTGGCTCAACTATAAGTTTATCAAGCGACGAGAATACTTTTTGTGCGAAAAAACAAACAAAAATAATGACTTTATTCGACTATTCCTTTTCTTCCTTCTTTGTAGGCCTGAAACGAGACTTCGAGAGATTTCCACGACGCACGCGCGAGAACTTAACTGAAGTAGTTGAAGGAGATCGCAATTCTCGCGCATGCGTCGTGGAAATCTCTCGAAGTCTCGTTTCAGGCCTACAAGGAAGAAAAGGAATAGTCGAATAAAGTTATTATTTTTGTTTGTTTTTTCGCACAAAAAGTATTCTCGTCGCTTGATAAAAACAAAAGTGTTGCGTTTATAATTTTGTCCAGTGTAGTTTGTCAGGGTCAAGCAGGTTGTGTTTCTTCTCTTTTTCTCTCGCTGCATGCAGACGGTCTGCCACGGATTTGTGGAAAGTTTTGATAAGATTTCGTGAAGATTCTGGACAAAGAGTGTTTTAAAATTTTTCATCATACGTTTTTTTCGGTTTCTGAGTTGGGTGTGTACGTCACCAAATCTAACTTTATATTACTTTAATCACTGTCTTGTTGGCTAAAACATAGCACCATTTTGAAACATATCAGCAACTCCTAGCAACTGTTAGCTAGTCTTAAAATATTTTTTACACAGCGGGGTTAGTTAAGCACAGTGTTACAACTAAGCCGCCAAGTGTACAACGATAATCAAATGAAAACAGGGAGCCACACAACTTTTCAGGTTTGAGTATTTATTTATATATTTATTTTGCCACATTTAACTTTGTTGGACTTTCACAAACAATGTTGGAATTTAAATGTCAAAGTATGATTTTTTTCACATTTGTTTATTCATTGATCACTGGTTTATGTGTTGTTTTTCTGTTTACTGTTGTACTGTTTTTCATGCAATAAACCCTTCAAAATGTGATTTTGAGCTCTTTTTTTATTATTAATAATAATAATTTTGCATGCCGCTGCCACACACAAATATAATTCAATAGCAATTACAATATTTGATGATTTTATTTATTTATTTATTTATTGGAAAAGTGTGCAGCCCTTTCATATATCTCTATCCATGATATTGATCTATAATAGAATGATGATTGGATGAGGGATGGATGTATGGATATCTATCTATTTATACAGGTGTACAAACAATATCAAACTATACAGATAACATAGTACTGAATTGTTATCTGTATCTGAAATGTGTTACAACTAACCCCTCTGTCTGTTACAATTAACCCCGCATATGAGGTAAGTTGTAACATTTGCACTTCTGTCACTTTAGTGCAACTGAACTGTATGAAAATGGTAGGTCCTAGAAAAAAACTTTAAGTGTTCATTTGTAGCAGAGATGTGTAAGTTGCTTGTGTAAAAAAAAAAAAAAAAGATTAATTTAACTTTTTTTTAAAAAAAATATAATTGAGCCAAAACCAAAATGTGTTAGGCTGTGCCCCGCTCTCCCCTAATATTGTATCTTTAGGTTATTGTCTGTTTTTATCATTTATACTCACTAGAAGTTGAAAGTCAACTACAGGCATTGGGAATATCCATGGAGGTGTTGCTGGCAATACTACAATAAGGCAAACAGCACAGTTACTTATTCCAATTTGATGAGCCTTTGATAATTGAAATTGATAAAAATTGGATAATTTTTTATTCGCTTTCCATCCAAAGCTATTCAGATTTATACACTCCAGTTCCCCCAGTAAATCTGTAAAATTTAATCAAATTATGACTAAAAAGCCAAATTATGTTATGCATTACTATTAGACAAAATAAATAAACTACCAAAATAATGTATTTTGCTTACCAGTTAATACGTACAAAAAACGAATAGATTACGAAATATCTAAAAGTTACCGAGCAGTTATTGCCGTCATGTTAAGAGTCATTCTCAAAGGAAACTTTCCAGAGCTCCGCCCCTAGTCTCTCCATCCAATAGTATCCTCGTGTTTAGGTGCAAACCACAACACATGCAGTTAGAAAGCAACAAATGTCCCATGTACTAAGATATAGAAACTAATGTAGCCTATACAGAAGATACCAAGAGCTGCTTAAGAAAACAGGATGCCAGAGAAAAAGAAAGGTAAGAAGATGATACTAGAACCAAATTGTAACTTTTCAACTATTTAAGTAACAATAACAAATGAGCTGCTATTTTAATGTATAAGTATTTATTCTTAATAAGATGTGTTTTTATTTTATTTTATTAATTTAGAAATGTTTCTTCATTATGTCTGAGACATTTGTATGTTTTATCTGTTTTTGTATTGTATGTTGCGGTGAGCCAAAGAAAAATTTCCACCCCGGTGGACAATAAAGATTTATTCTATTCTATTCTATTTCACTTAATGAAAAAGCAACATGGCAAGCTTATAGTTCTGTTGGTATTTAAAATTGTAATTAGCATGTTTCTTGTAAATTATTTATTTTTGTTTTAAGAACGTTAACCAACCAATTAATTTGCAGTAATTTATACAATAAAATTGTCGATAAATAAATAGATAAAAAATTATATTATGCGTCAATAATATGAAATTATTATTTACCTTGCAACATTGGAGAATCCGAGTTCGATAATAATGTGCGTAATGTAATGCTTGAAACGAAACTTTCCAAAACAGTGATTTTGACAGTTGAGCAGCGGCGGCCTCTAGTGGCTGTAAAGCGCTATTGCCGTCAGTAAGTTGAACAGCCGGAACGACTAACTTCGCGAATCGGTTCTTTTGAACAGAACAAAGAACCAGTTAAATTCTTATGCAAACTACATTTATTCCGAAAGTGACTTTTTTGATGCTGTACTGCTGTGGCCTTCATGTATTGCGTTTTTAAGCTTCAATAAGGGTGTTTATTTTAATTTCATGTGTCCCACTTCAGGTTGTTGAAGACATGATTGTTAATTAGAACCTATATTTACATTAAACAATACCGACCTTAAATGTAATCTCTCTGCGAAGAGAGTGTGTACGTGTGGTGTGTGTGTGCTGTTAGATACAAATCAATCTGTCGTCATCCTAAATGTTGATTGGGACATTTTTTTGCCATTGGGATGACTGGGAAAATATTCCAAATCGACCCGAATTCACCCTATATTTCAAATAAGTTATCGGTTAAGTGAGAATTGACTCGAGAAACGCTCGAGTCCGATCTTTGGACGAGTCGTTCGAACCGCTTTTCTCAACCGGTTGATTCTGTTCAAAAGATTGATTCGCGAATAGGACGTAGGCTGTAACCCAGGCTGTAGGCTAGGCTACTGGAAAGTCCCGAGAAAACACAAGTTGCAAAAAAGACAGATGAAGCATAACAGAACTGTCCACAATACACCGCGTGGTCACTTAGGTATAATTTTCAAATGACAAACTCTTTATTTCTTTTCCAGAGAAAGTGAAGTGCGTGTGTCACGCGCACGGGAGCCTGAGAGCGATTTGTTTCCACGCAGAAGTGAAGGGTCCTCTGATAACGCTGAGTGACGGGGGTCATCGCGTGACCAGGGACGGTTCGTCATTCTGCCACGGACTGACGTTCAGCGGGCGACAGGTGAAGATACAGGAGAAAGTGCGCCTGAGAGTCGAGCACTGCGTGCGACGTTGGCACGGAGCACTGCGGGTCGGATTTACTCATGTTTTACCCAACCAGACAACTTTACCCCCTCTGGCCATCCCAGACTTGACCCACTCTCCCCTGTTCGCGGCGGTGGTGGTTCCCGTGGGCATTTGTCGCCCTGGCTCAGAGATTCAGTTCTGGTTGAAGAAGAATGGCTGTCTGCGCATACGGAGTTCTGATGGCAGAACACACACAGAGCAAACCTCTCTGAACGCCAAGTGGCCCGTCTGGGCGATGATGGACATCTATGGACAGACCACGTCAGTGATGATGCTTGGTGAGGCTTCTGATGTCTCATTATGTTCTGAGAGCATAAACACGTTATTTTGTTGTGGTTGAAAAAAGCAGGTTATTTTTGTGCTATGTTTTTGGAATTACTGTGGTATACCACCACATCGTACATCATCGTACCGCCATAATACTTTTCTGTTAGAAAGAGGCAGTTTTTTTATTTTAATTTTTGATGCCAGAAGTAACGTTACTGCCAAATATGATCGGCTTGGGGCGACCCTTCCTAAAATGTGATGGCATGCTATTTATGAAACCCATTTAAACAGTTTGCAAGAAAAATAAATAAATCCTAAATTAAATAATCGGCTTGTATATTGTAATTGTGAAGAAAATTGTGAAAAATAATCTACAAATATGTACAATTTAAGGTGCATCATATCTGAGATTAACATACAGAAGAAAAAAATAATCACAATTTATATCTTGATTTTTGACTGGTCTTCAGAAAGCTTAATATAATATTAAATGAATAATATTAAAGATATAATAATTATTAAAATTGTTAATAATAATGATGTATATATATCTCTATATATCATTTCATTAGTATCTTACGTGTTAACTTTGACCGCTCTAAAAATACATTTAGTAAAATCTTTTTTTTTTTTTCAAGATTTCACAGAACCCCTGCGGCTAATAATTATTTATTATATAAATTATATATTATTTATTATATAAATAATATATAATATATATTATTTATTATATATAATATATATATAATAATATATATTATATATAAATAATAATAAAATATATAATTTTTTCCTCCTGCCTAACAGTGTATGTGGTCTGTGTATCTGCGTTATAGGTTCCAAAAAGAGATGTTGCATCTTCACCAGGAGGTCCTGTCCTGCTCTCACACACATCAAACACACTGAAGATAAAGAAATAAAAAGAAAGAAGGAACAAATGAGCACGCTGGAGCAGAGAAACCTGAGAAACCCTTATCTTGTCAACACAGGTAAGAATCACATAAGCGCATGACAGTCATTGTATGGTAGAGTACATGTAGTTTCAGCTTCTAATCTCTTCTCTTTCCCCCCTCAGATCATGAAACTCCTGACTGTGAGGAATGTGTGGTGTGTTACAGTGATGTGGCAAACATTCGTTTGAGCTGCGGTCATAAATGTGTTTGTACTCCGTGCAGCATGAGGGTTTACATGACGTTTGGGACCTGTCCTCTGTGTCGTCGTCCAATGGGTTCCTTCAAACCATATGACTAGTTTTCATCCCATTTAAACTGGTGGCCATATGGCCTGTTTGTTGAATGTATTTTGTACAATTAATTTCAGAATTGCTTTAATGTACAAATCTATCATTGCACTGTGCAAATGTTTTTTTTTTACCCTCTCTAGTTGCACTATTTCTCATTTGTAAATTATTTATTTATGATTATAATATACCGTATTTGTGAAAATATCAGATTATATTCTTAATCTGTTATGTAAATATGTATGTAATATGATTTAAATATATTTTTATGTATTGTAAATATGTATGTATGTAATATGAACAATGTTTTTAATTTTGTATTAAATGCATTTTATGTAAACAGTTTGTAGGACTGACTTTTTATGCTCATTTATTCGTCACCTCACAAAGCGTAATGTCTTGCACTACTTAAACATTTCCGCCAGGTGTCAGTATTGTGAAGGAAAACAAAAACTCCCAACAACAGAGAAGAAACAGACAAGTTTGATTAGCCATTATTCTAATCCTAATTCTTAACGAGGCTCATGTTCAACATTTAATATGTAAGGCTCAGTGCTGCAGAAGAAGTCTACATTTAAAAGGGGGTGAGCTTTTTCCTTTAAAATAGTAGTTGGAAATAGTCAGGAAGGGTGGGGAAGAGGAATTACGGATTTGGGCGTGAGAAATGCAGTGTGTACTAAGAGAACGTGCTATATTTGGTTTCGTTTGTTTGCATGTTTGCTGGCTGTTATATATTAAAGTCTAGACGTTAACACTATAGTTTTATTTTAATTTGAATGAATATGAAGGAATGCTGAATAAATGAGGATGAACCTGGTTTTGATGATATAAATCAACGTTGTCAACATTGTGATGCATGACATTTCAACCAATCAAAATACGGTAGTATCTTATCTGACATAGGGAAGTTTAAACAGTTACAAAGTCGATACGTTTTTGAGTTCTTATTTGCAAAAGTCTTATTTGACAAACGTGTGCTTCTATAGTTAGTTTATTGTTTCCAAGCATCTAGTTCAAAACGCTCTTAAATTAGAATAATATTTGTGAATCATGTCCTTCGAACTAAAATTCCTAAAATCATATTTTTCTTTTAGCTGTTAGGTTAAAAGTGAACTCAATAAAACCACACTGACCTGTGTTATACCTGAAAAATTGTAATTGTCAAAATTAAAGATTAAAAGTGTGTTCTCAGGGCACGACTTTCCCCACAAATGTTTAGGCCTAGTATTAAAGGTTTATGTATTTGAATTGCATATACATTTTCATTCATGCTGTTAAATGGTTTTAATATAAACTAATAAACTGAGGCATATATTTTAACTAATTATATCTCGCTAATGTAGGACATGTTCACACTTTTTAAGTGGCTGTAAGGGTTTTAGAATCCGTATTTTTAATTTATATAATATATATTTTTAAATATTTGCCTTAACAAGCAGTTGAACAGGTGTACCATTAAAGTGACCAGTGTGTGTGTGTGTATATATATATATTATATATATATATATATATATATATATATATAGATGAGCCAAAACATAAAGACCACCTACCTAATATGCTTTTTGTGCTCCACCTGCTGCTAAAACAGTTCCTACCCGCCGAGGCATGGACTCTACTAGACCCTGTAGGTGTCTTTGTATCTGGTACCAAGACCTTGGCAGCATATCCTTCAAGTCCTGTAGGTTGCGATGTGCCGCCGCTGTGGATCGAACTTGTTGGTCCAGCACATCCCACAGATGCTTAATTGGATTGAGATCTGGGGAATTTGGAGGCCAGGGTAACACCTTGAACTCTTCATCATGTTCCTCAAACCATTCCTGAACAATGTGTGCAGTGTGGCAGGGCGCATTATCCCGTTGAAAGAGGCCACTTCCACCAGGGAACACCATTGTCATGAAGGGGTGTACCTGATCTGGAACAATGTTTAGGTAGGTGGCAGTGTCAAATTTACTTCCACATGAATGGCCGGACCTAGGGTTTCCGAGCGGAACATTGGCCAGAGCATCACACTCCCTCCATCGGCTTGTCGTCGTCCCACAGTGCATCCTGGTGCCATCACTTCCCAAGGTAAATGGAAGGGCCACATACATGGCCCTCCACGTGATTTAAAAGAAAATGGGACTCATTGGACCACATGACCTTCTTCCACTGCTCCAAGATGAAGTTCTGACTCTCATTGTAGGCACTTTTGATGGTGGACAGGGACCATTATGGACACTCTGATTGGTCTGTGACTTGTGCCACAGTAGACCTTCTGTTGGCTCGGACCAGACAGGATAGCCTTCGTTGTCCTCATGCATTGATGAGCCTTGGGGGCCCAACACCCTGTCACTGGTTTGTCCCTCCTCAGACCACTGTTGGTAAATTCTCAGCACTGACCGAGAGCAACCCACAAGCCTTGCCATTTCAGACATACTCTGACCCAGTCGCCTAGCCATAACAATTCGCCCCTTGTCAAAGTCGCTCACGTCTTTATTTCTGTCCATTTCTCCTGCATCCAACACATTGTTTTCGAGAACTGATTGTTTGTTTACCATCTACCCAGAAATTGACGTGAGCTTGTTGTTAGAAGTTGATCAACCGTATTCGTTGACCTGTGACTGGTCATAATATTTTGGCTCATCAATTGTTACCATATAACCATTTGTTACCTTGGAATATTTTGTGTT
Source organism: Tiaroga cobitis (assembly GCA_030578255.1). Lineage (NCBI taxonomy): Eukaryota > Metazoa > Chordata > Actinopteri > Cypriniformes > Leuciscidae > Tiaroga > Tiaroga cobitis. Next base: position 15,520,639 of record CM060598.1, read on the forward strand.
TCCATTTTTACTGTGCAAGTATAGCAGAAAAAAAATAAAAATAGGTTGTTTAATGGCCATTGTGTCATCGTGACAACTTACATAGTGTCACAACAACATGCCCCACAATTGGAAAATGTCTTTGCTAAATTAAATTATTAGCACATGTTCAATGAACTATTTTTTTTTTTACTGGGCAATAATGGCATAAGTGTTTAATAGCTTTTGTGCAGCCAAGATTTTTTTTTATGTCTAGAAATGCAGTTACAGAAGTGTTACGTCCGTCCTGCTACTTTCTCTGTTGGGTACATCAGATCATCAGAATGAATCTGAAATTCACAGAGGGTCATTAGTACAGTGACCTTAAATGAAGTGAAATATTTACTTAATTCTAATGGAAATCTTTTGTACTTTTTCTTTTATAGAGTCGTCAGGTATGAACCAGGAAGACTAATTCATTTGCTGCTGATTCCTTTGAGATTTTCCTATTGGGTTTTATAATGTTTTTTTTTTTTTTTAATGTATGAGTAAAATAAAGCCTGTGGTAAACATAATTTGACGATACTTTGACGTTTTGTTCTACACACACTCACTCCCCAAGCTTATCTGTTTACTTCTAAAAAAAAGTCTGTTTTCAAAAATGCATCAAAATTGCGTTTTAACTATGGGTGTCTGTAAATTTACATTGTAGAACAAAATGTTTATGTTTACCACAGGCTTAATTTTACACATAAACCAAAAAAAAAAAAAAAAAAAACCATTATGAAACCCCATTGGAAAATCTCAAAGGAGCCAGCGGCCAATCAGTCTTCTGGGTTCTGATGTCATACATGCACCCCTCTATAACTTGTTCCCGTTGGCTTCTGCAGTGAGCATTGAGTCCAATGAATTGGTTATTAGCATTAAATTACAGTTACAGTAACACCCCAGAAATCTAATTATACGAGTAGGAAATTCATAAAAAAAATAAGGGGGAGGAGAATGGCGTAGTAGTGAGTAGGATGTGACCTTTGGTTGTTGATCACGTTGTCTGACTGTTAAATATTTATTTTGGATGGCAGAACAGAGCTTGAGGAAGAAGAAAAGAAGTGAGGGAGGGCTTACTAAGCCATTGAGTCAAAGCCGAGTGGGGGGATCGAGAATGTCTCTGAGTGAACTGAAGATTGCACTTAAAGGCTGCTCAGCTTGATGAAGAAAACAAACATCCTCTTCATCAGCAGACGTGTAGCACGGTAGGTGTACTTGGCTCACTACAAAACAGTACCTCCAGTGTTTTTGGCCTGAATGTCTTACAATGGTTGATATACTGTAAAATACCATTCAAAAGTATATATGTAGTTGCAGTAATTTCCCATCTTGAATGTCTTTTTGTGACTCATTCAACCACTCATTATATACTGTTGTGAGATATCAGAGACATAAGGAAAGGAAGGTGGTTTAGGTAAATAGGGATGAATGATCTCATCCACGTCAAACCACCTTTACCTGAAATAAGACTGTGATAAAGGGTTCTTCAGTAGTGTGTTACATGTTACAGTACTTTAAATGAGTCACTGTGTGTAAGAATTAGTTTCCAAATAATTATTTCCAACAAGTTCTCAGAATAAAAAGCAAAGCTGTCATTGTTTTACAGTTTATGCTCAATTTTACTGTTAACCTCAGCTCTATCCACATTTTTACAAAAGAGGCATGTTTTAACATCACCATATTATGGTAATTACTCATTTTGTGTATATCAGTGCTGGTTTAAACAGTATTACTAGTGGAATTGTTTTTACAACTAAATGGAATTGTTCAACAAATATAAAAATTCTGTCATTGTTTACCTTCATACGTAAATGAATAACACTGAAATTTAAGATCTTTGCTGATAATCTTCCAACTGCGAATGGATTATTGAGTCTAGTGATTTTTACACAATTCGATGAAAAGACCTGACTCATTCATGCATTGAACATTGGCACTTTAAAGAAAGCATGTCAAGATGTTCTCTTTATGCAAAGCTAGACAGTAATTTAAAATGTGTTTTTTAGTTTGATGTTAATATAGAGTGCCTCATTTTAGCCGGTCAGCCCAGTAGATTTAGTATCCTCTAATTTAATGGACATATGTGGTCACTAAACCTCATTGCCTGTGGAAATGGATAGAAAGCATGTTGTGTGGCTGAACTAGAAGGACATCGTGATGTTATTTGATTGTTTCATTTCATGGGCACATCTTCAATGCAATTGACATGTTTTGCCTTATTAGTATTACTCAGGCACTGACAATATGACTGTAATAAAGGAAGCCCCAAGGCTGTGTTCGGGTGAATGACAGAAAATACATGAAGGCATGAGATAATAGCATGTCAGAGAGAGAGAGAGAGAGAGAGAGAGAGAGAGAGAGAGAGAGAAAGTGATTATCTGTCCTCAAGTGAACAATGAGCTGATGTATTTGCAGATCAAACATGCCGTCTGTGTGTGTGGGAAGGGAAATGCACTCATTTGTTCTTTTGATTTTAACACACAAGAGGGTGTTTCTCCTCAGCCTGCATGGGACTTTCTATTATTTCCAGCTGTGCATGTGTGTGTATATATATGTGAGTATGGGATGGAAACTATTACAGAGCTTTGGACTCGTTAGGCACAGAGAGTTTCATGTATGAACACACACACACAAAGGCTGAGTCACAGAATCGGGAGTAAATTGCAAACGCCCTCCCAGCAAAAACAGAGCTGGCTGTAATCTGTTCCCTCTCTCTGCTTCTTTCTGTGCTACTCATTCCAGGGAAACATCTCCTCACGGTAAATACGCCTCTTTCAGTTCTCTTCAAACTTCATGACTCTCTTTTACTCAACTGTATGCTTCTGTTCAGTTTTGAAGTAAATATTAAGGTGATTTTGAACATGAAACATCACTACCTATAATCTTTTCTGTCACTTTCCTTCTTGCTGTAACATTTGTGGAGACGCATGCTTGACGGTTTACACCCAGGGAGTGAAATTCACACCCACCAGCCATCAAATGTTGGTACTTTGTGTGAATTGGTTGGTAATTTCGCTTAGTAGCCTGTAAGACATCTTATTCTGCTAAAGTGATTGATACTAATGTTGACCAAAAACAGATCCACTTGGTCAGCGACAGTGTGAATGCAAAGAGAACTGGGGTTTTATATATGGTTCTTAGGATTCTAGGATTCTTTGTCTTTGCATGTTCCTCCAAATAATCAGTAAAAATAAAAATGTTTTTCAGTAAAAATTGGCATTAACCAGCTGCTGTGTTTTAGTGGGCAAAAAAGTTACCTTATTTAGAGTACATAAAGAAAACATGCAGTTCTCTGAAGTTGTAATAATTTGCTGTCAGAGGTATTGTCCCATGAGAAGCTGTTGAGCCTGATCTGCTAGATTCCTATCAGACTGTGTTTCCTGTCATACTCCTTCCCGTGTGACAGGTTGACAACGGTCATTTATTCATACAGTAGATACAGTTGGCAAGGATGCCTTGTCCACTACGTGGGGGAAAACAAATGTACTCATTTAAGGAAAAATGACCAGATATTTTCAATATTTCTGTTTTAAAATAACAGTTTTTTTGTTTGTATGTCAAGATTCCGAACTTATGATTTGTTTTTCCTACGCTAAACCAGTCCATGTCTCCACTGAATGTGCAGAGTCTGTGTCTATTGAAGCATCAGATGGATGTGCTATCTGGAGCGTTGTCTGTTGCTGTTGTCGTTTCATAGATTTGAGGCTGTTTGAATTTGATTGGTATAGGCTGTAGTTCTTGCACTTGTTTTAGTATCTTGTACATTTTATGCACAGTAGCCACTCCTTGTTCCAGAACATTCAAATGTTGAGTTCACAAACTCAGCAATCAATCAATTTTTATTGAGTGTTATATATCAGCAGTGCGGTCTGAGACTTGTCAAGAGTAAATATTTACCATCGTGGTGAACTTAGTTTCCTCTTACGCAACACTGAGTCATGCCAGTCATGCTGTTATTTAGCAGTGGTTTGCTGCCATTCACAGTATCTCTTAAGCCCTTGGTTATATTTTGTCAGTATTGGTGCAACATGTTTACTCTATAATTTAGTGTAGAAGTAGTTGACAAATCATAGCCATTTCAGAGTGTAGTTTCATTATAGAGAAGGATTTGGTCTTGTTTGCGGAGTTGTTTAAAGTAGGGGTTGACAACTTTTTTTAGGCCAAGGACCCATCAGAGACATAGCAGAAGACCCCCTGTTATATTATATAAAATGTATTGTATAAGTCTGTGATAACGTGTAGTACTATAAAGGGTAAAGTTCACCCAAAAATGAAAATTAAGTCATTAATTACTCACCCCATGCTGTCCCAACCCCGTAAGACCTTCGTTCGTCTTCGGAACACAAATGAAGATATTTTTGATTAAATGTGACAGCTGGATCACTCCTCCATAGGCTCCCTAAGGGAATGAAACTTGACGGCCCAGAAAGTCAATGAAGAAAATGTTTAAATATTCCATGTCACAACAGTGGCTCAACTATAAGTTTATCAAGCGACGAGAATACTTTTTGTGCGGAAATAAAACAAAAATAACGACTTTATTCGACTATTCCTTTTCTTCCTTGTAGGCCTGAAACGAGACTTCAAGAGATTTCCACGACGCATGCGCGAGAATTGCGATCTCCTTCAACTACTTCAGTTAAGTTCTCGCGCGTGCGCGTCGTGGAAATCTCTTGAAGTCTCGTTTCAGGCCTACAAGGAAGAAAAGGAATAGTCGAATAAAGTCGTTATTTTTTTTTGTTTTTTCGCACAAAAAGTATTCTCGTCGCTTGATAAACTTATAGTTGAGCCACTGTTGCGACATGGAATATTTAAACATTTTCTTTAATGACTTTCTGGGCCGTCAAGTGTCATTCCCTTAGGGAGCCTATGTAGCAGTCATGAACCTCTCAGATTTAATCATAAATATCTTCATTTGTGTTCCGAAGACGAACGAAGGCCTTACGGGGTTGGCACAGCATGGGGGTGAGTAATTAATGACTTAATTTTCATTTTTGGGTGAACTAACCCTTTAATGCATTTACTTTACTGTTAAAAAACTTGGGATGGGTAAGAGTTGTAATGTTTTTGAAAGAAGAATCTTATATTCACAACGGGTGAAGTTATTTGATCAAAGATAAAATAGTAATGTTGTGAAATATTATTACAACTTAAAATAACAGTTTTCTTTATTTGAATATTTCTGAAAATATATTTTATTTGTGTAGTGGCACAGCTAAATTTGCTCATTTGGTGCTCAAGAAACATTTTTTACTATCATTAATTTGGAAAACGGTTGTGCTGCTTAATATTTTTAGTGGAAACCATGATGCATTTTTTTTCAGGATTCTTTTCATAAACAGCATATATTTGAAATATAAATTAAATTATAAATGTCTCTGCTGACGCTTTTAATCAATTGAAAGCATCATTGCTGAATAAAAGTATTAATTAAAAAAACGTACTGACCCCAAACTTTTGAACGGTATTTAACATTTCATTAGTATTATCATTTTTGATCTACAACGCCATGTACTTTATTGTAATGCACATTACAATTACATTTTTCTTGATACATTTAAATGTAGGAGGGACTCTAAAGCATTAAGCTGAACTTTAGCTGCTTAACATTAGCTTTGGTTGAAGTATTGTGTTTTTTTAATGCAAATGAAAATTTTTCACAAATGCAGTAGACCCCTGGTTTAAAGAAGGCCTTTTATGTGCTTTCTTTCTTTATATGAGGTTTATCTGTACGTTTTGTACAGAACTGAAAAAGAATGGTAGATTGTTTATCAGGTTATGATGAGGTTTCTTTCGGTCCAGTGATCACCATACTGGCAGACAAAAATATCTGCTCGCTGCAGGAGACCGGCCATTAATAACATGCCTATCGTTTATTAAGCCCTCTCTCCTCTCCTCTATAGTTCATCACTCACTCTTCTCTGCCCTCTCAATGGTTTATTTCTCTTTCCTCAGTCTCGCGCTGAACTTTCATTCCAGAATAAGACCTCTGTATTCTCCTCTCCTCTCGTCTGGTCTCACCTCATGCATTCTCCTGTTTAAACCGTCAGTTGTGAAATGTATTTTCTTCTCTCCTCTGTTTTGCAATAGTCTGGTTTCTGCACACGCACACACACACACACAAACACACACACACTGTAAGACAATACCATTTAAGACTGGTTTGCCCTACTGAGCCAAACCAATGAATTATTAAGAACGAGCTGGCTTCCCAAGATCCAGTGGAAAATAGCCAGCTATGGAAAATGCCACACATGCATAAACGAGTTCAGGTAATCAAGAATTCACTCTTTAAAATGCATAAAAAAACACACACAGAACTAAGGCAGTTGTGGCCGATAAATTTTATTATCGTTTTGTTGCTTTATATGATGGTGGTGTGGCTTAGTGGTTAAAGACCTGAATGTAGGTTTGAACTCCACAAGGGGGGATTGAAGAACAATCACCGTTGTCCGTTGTGCTCTTAAAAACTACAAGTTCCTCCACTGAGACTTCAGATCAATGCATAGGATAAATTACTACTTATGAATGATGATATTATAACGTCAAAACATCTCGTTATGACTGTAACCCTGGTTCCCTGAGAAGGGAACTCAGCTCTGCATCAGAATGTTGATGCTAATGGAACACTTCTGCCTAACTGCATCTGAAGCACGTGTGAAATCACTCCAATCTCATTGGCGAGACAACGTCCCGTGACGGATGACGGTGCACCGCTGAAGCTATAAAGTCTTGGCTGAAGTAAATCGCTCTCAGGTATGCAGGAAATTATGGCAAAACAACACAGTGTCTCGTTCCCTTAACTGAGACGCTCCCTTTTAAGGGAACTCAGCGCTACATCAGAATGTTGACGCAAAGGGAATGTTCATACCCACTACGCCATACTGAACAAATGCCTGTCCAAGTGTGAATCATAATGAGCACAAACGTAAGTCACATTTGAGATCCTGCCGTGGACTCTGTATCCTGGCTATAAAATCTGATAAAGGCATGTGGAGAGGACCAGCCTACCGCATCACAAACCTGGGTGAACCAAATCAGACCAACAATTGGTCATATTTACGCCACTGAGATGAGCAGTGGATGTAACAATGAAGTGCAAAGCAAATTGAGCTTCTCTTGGTCCTCCATCTGAAAAGGAGGAGGACAAAAAGCTTGCAAAACAATAGCGTGCTACATTTAGGCACTTTAGGCACATAACCCGGTCTAGGGTAAAGAAAAGCTTTTAGAGCAAACTCTAGGCAGCAGGAAGCAACAGACAGGGCCTGCTAAGGATCTCCTAACCTTTTCAGTGAAGTAATTGCAAGTAAGAACGCCATATTAAGAGGAGTCAGAAATTTCTCTGAAGCTGACTCAAAAGGCTCAAATGGTGCCATAGACAAAACCCTCCAATAGAATGGACAAATCTCAGATTGAAACTCTTGAATGACTCCACTTCAATGCATACAGTTTCCTCATGGAGAGGAGGTAGAGGGCTGTAGAGTTTAGAATGGTCTCAACTAGGGGTGGAACGGTACATGTATTCGTATTGAACCGAAACGGTACGGGCGTCACGGTTCGGTGCACGAATTTACACGGAGAATACACGGTATAAAAATAAATAAAACGCGCGTGCAAATTAATTAATGTAAGGCGGAACTACTGTTAGACACGCGGGTTCTTTAGGGACACATAATCTGTAGTAGTGGGAAGTTCGGATCATTTTACTGACTCGGATCTTTGAGTCTCGTTCAGCAAAAAGAACGAATCTTTTTTCGAGTCATTTCGTTCTTTTCATTCATTTCAGCATATAATTAAAAAGGCATGTTAAATATCCCAACACATCTAGTACTTATGAAAATGTTGATTAAATTTGTAAAAAAAAAAAAAAAAAAAAAAACTATAGGGTAATGCAGCCAAAGCCAAATTATAAGAAACCGAAATTTGTATTAATTGATTAGTTGTTGGGTCTTAAGTTCAGGCTATTGCAGTCTGATTCTGTTAGTTCACCTCACCTGCTGATCCGAGACGTTCTTTCCTTTGCAACTTCATATTTATCAGGTTTGTCCTCCTTTCGTGTCTCGAGACGTTGTCGACTCGTCAGTGTCTGACTCTGATCTGTGCTGTCTGCTGGGCCGTGCCGTGTGTGATACAGCAGGGCCGGAAAGAGTAATGATTAGTTCATCTTTCGAGTTCGGGTTCGGCCGGGTCCGAGTCTTTCGTTCTTCCTGTCAGTCCCATAGAGGCTATGCTGTCAGTACCGGAAAGAGAAATGATTAGTTCATTTTCTTCGAGTCTTCGGGTTTGAGTCTTTCGTTCTTTTGTCACGTGACCGCTGGTATTTCGCATCAAATACAACATTAGATTCGTATTATTGACTGCGTCTGAATTGTATATTGTTTTATATTTAGGAATTAAAATACAAAATATGTGAAATATACATTATCTGAAAATAAAAGTTCCATCTTATTATTGTCCCAGTTCGTCTCTTTTCTAAATGTTTCTTGTGCATCTGTGGTGTGTTTTATTATATATTATACATTAATTAACTACTATTATATTATACATGAACTATGTGCTTGTTTGTAAAAAGGTTGTGAATTAGTAGGCTATTCAATACGGTGACAAGTCACGTGACAAAAGAACGAAGGACTCAAACCCGAAGACTCAGAAAATGAACTAATCATTACTCTTTCCGGTACATACAGCATAGTCTCTATGGGACTGACAGGATCGAGGAACTCGAGACTCGGACCCGGCCGAACTCGAGACTCGAAAGATGAACTAATTTACAGGGTTCTCAAGTCTCACGCATTGGCCGTGAGACACACGCAATTCAACCAGTTCACACGCTCACACGCCACACCGTGTATTTCTCACGCTGAAAAGGCAATGCCAACCAATTTGTCCTGCAAGCTTTATATATAACGTTGTATAGCCTACGAGGCGCAGGCACAAAAAGTGAAGTTTCCTGCCGCCAGCGCGTCCGTATCTCGGCCAGATTGCATTCGTTACTAGGCAACATAGATGCGCGAACACACGGAAGTTGACGGAACATTCTCGGCCACCGCGACATCGCGCGAACACACGTCGTGATGGAGAAGGTAAGTTGGAAGAAAGCTTGCCTAACATTTTTAGGCCAGAACATGTAATATAGCCCATCGTATACATTATTATTGATGCAGTCAAAAACTCTACAACTACTTTGCAACCAGGCCAGAAGCTTTGGCTCAGTTTGGCTAGTCATCTGAAACTAAGGGAAATGTTAGTGGCTATGGGAAGGAATGAAGATGCATTTCATTTTATTTTAAATGATGTACTATATTAATAGTGTTTCTAGTTACATTAAGGCTAAATCAGAGTGCTCTGGGTAATATTTTATATCCTGTCAAAACATACATTAATCATTGCCATTGCATTTGTATTTTTCAAAGATGTCAGGGAAAAATGCAAAAAGAATTGTTTTTTCAAACTGTTTGGAGCAATTTGTTATATATTTGTAATTTTGAAATATAACATTAAAGAGTATATTTGATGTGATGAATTGCTCTGTCATTTATCAGATTTACCAATTGTTATAATTTCAATTTATGCTGGTTAATTATGAACAATGGGTAAAATTGGGGGGCGGGGATGGGTGGGGGCGGGGCTTCATTAAGGCTCCTCCCCTAACCGCATGTGATCTCACTCCAAGCTTTTGATAAAACTTGAGAACCCTGAACTAATCATTACTCTTTCCGGTACTTACAGCATAGCCTCTATAGGACTGACAGGAAGAACGAAAGACTCGGACCCGTCCCGAACCCGAAGACTCGAGAGAGATGAACTAATCATTTCCAGTACAGATTCATATTCAGAAACCATATGTTACGCAATGCGCATGCGTGGTCAACACAAAATGAACGAATCACTCTCTGAGACAACTCGGTAGTCCCGAGTCATATTAAAGATTCGTTCAAAATGAACGAATCGTTCATGAACGACACATCACTAAAATCTGTACCATCGCCTTAGCTCTGAACGCGCGTTCACTTCAAACGTTGGCTTTATACGCGCGTCCTATTCGCTTTGGACTAGCGTCAAACTAGACGCGAATTTGACGCTCTATTCGCGTTTGGTGTGACCGCATAATGAACAGGCTGCGATGTCAAGATTGCAATGCTGGAGTGTGTGTGTGTGTGTGTGAGGGAGAGAGAGAGAGAGAGAGAGAGAGAGAGAGAGGCGCGCGGGCGCGATTGAACAGTGGAAACATAAAAGCATACTCTCCGTCATTTTGTTCATACAGATCATTAAACCTGCAAAGTGTTTACTTATATTTGTGTACACTCGCAATAAAACACAACATTGTGCTTTTGTCACACTGTAAACTCTTGTCAAACTGTAACCTACAACTGTCACCCAACCAAAATCACACACACACACACACACACAGACACACACACACTGTTTTAAAAGCAAAACATATTTATCCAACTCCATTTCAAAACAGTCTGTGGGTCCCATCTTTTGGACATTCATCATATTGCATTGGTTTTCATTTCTTGTCCTCGGAGCACTAATCTTACACATTCTACATTGATTAAAAAAAGAAAATCGAATGTGTTTTTAATGATAGTATTATTTTATACATAAATCAATTATTTGTAATTCAGATGAGAATAATGTTACATTGTCAATTAATAATGGTAATTAAAATTAAGGAAAACAAATATATTGATCTGAAATATAGCAAAATAATTTTAAATTAATTCAGGTACAATTACCAAACATATCGCAAGGTCTTTTTGTCTTTTTATTAATTTAATTAATAAACTAATTATATAAAACTATTGTCAGTGCACTACAAATAAACTGGTTCTATGCCTTTATTAATACAACTTATTTAAAAAATACAGTGCCTTCTGCATTTGCTTTTCCCTCCATTGTACCGAAATCGTACCGAACCGTGATGTCTGAACCGAGGTATGAACCGAACCGTGACTTCTGTGTACCGTTCCACCCCTAGTCTCAACAACCTTGGTTGAGAGACCACAGTTCAAGATTTGGTCCCTTCAGGGGCAAACCCACAGATGGAGATCTATATCTTCAGTCAGGGGTGATAATGGTGCCCTCAGCTTTAGACAGAAGATCCCTCATGAGGGAAATCTTCCATGGAGAGCCATCTAGGAGAGACATCAGGTCTGAGAACAATACTTGGGCTGGCTATAGCAGATGAACCTCATCCTGGCAAACTCTCTCCTGAACTCCCAGAAGCAGAGCAACCGGGGGAAATGTGTACATGTAAGATGTTTTCGATTCAAATATCCAAAAACCACAAAAAAACGTGTATATATAATATATATATATATATATATATATATATATATATATATATATATATATATATATATATATATATATATATATATATAATGTTGTCTTGTTTATTTACATTATCCCAAATGGTTCTAACAATGTTTAAATCCAGAGAAATTAGCGTTTTTAAACAGTGTAACGGACCCTGTCATTGCATCGTCTGTCAATGACGTCATATCCGTGATTTCCTACTACCGTAGAAACCACAGATACACCAAAGATGCTTTAATATATTATGTTTTATTAGACAGTGAGCAGCTGTTTGGAGACCTTTATCAAATGAAAACTAAACACAGTTCAACATGGTTAGTCTTACTGTTTGAATCTCTTGTTTTCTTGATTTACCGCGAGTAACATGTTTGTACCATGCCTCAGAGATGATGCAATTTTGTCAAATGGCTTACATAGCAAAATCTGAAAGAGATATTTGTAGTAACAGTAAACAGAATTTTCCCCACGATACAATATATTTTAATTGCATGCCATTTAGCAACGCAAGTCATCCAGTGCGAACGCACAGAGTAACGTTATAACCACTTTTAAAATACTCAAACATATTTAGTATGATTGTTTTGACCAAGTAAAACAGCGCTGCGTTACCCCACAATTTTAATTTGTCAAATAAAGTGACCTGTAAGAGTAGTTTCTAGACCGTGTCTGTCGTCTCAGCCCCCTAAAACTATAAAAATCTATCTGAAAGATCGGCCAGTTTTGCTTCAAGAAAGTTTATCATTTTCACGTGCTTTTAAATCTCATCTGTTTAAACATTCAAGTAATTTTAAGCCATTCATGCGCAAGATGCTGTGAAAGTAACTTCATTTGGTACTCGCACGCTGTGATAAATTGTTTCTGTGCGCACACACAGAAAGCCACCTCTGAGACGGCATGTGAGTACACACAAAATTATGTCAAAATGCCTGTCTTGATGAGTATCCACGTGAACACAGTCGGTTATGTCTTAAGTGAACGAAAACGGTTAAGGAAATATCGCATTTGTGTCAATATAACGGATCCATGCATTAGGTCTTAAAGTGAAAGCAGCCTCATAATATAAGCTAACAACATGGGTTATGGTTAGGTTCAGGGTTAGTACATAGTTTTAACCCAGTTATTGAAACTGCTATATTAAGTACATAGTATGTACATGGGGAACAGGACTGTAAAATAAAGTGCTACTGTTTTCTTGTATTTACTTGTGCTATTGCTTGTCATTTGTGTATTTGTTATTATTTTATTATTGTCTTTATATTATTTAGGCTAAAGTTAGTTTTTGCTTGATCTGACCCGGCCAGAAGAAAAAATCCTTAGTGTTGAGCCCTGAGTCCATATTTTAGTTTTTTAGCTTTAACAGAAATACTTGTTAATAATAATAATGTGATGACAATTTTCTGTAAGTCAAACCGTATACTGAACATGTACCGATTTGAACTGTATTGCAGAAAGATTGGTGTCATTTATATAATTTATAAAGTTTTTTGTTTTGACTCACTGGTACTTTTGACTTACTATAAAGTAATATAGTGCTGCCAATTTAGAAGGGCATAGAAAGAAGGGCATACGGCATTAGAACAACACCAGGGTGAGTAAATTATGACTTAAATTTATTTTTAGTGTGAACTATCCCTTTAAGTCTTGTAAATCAAATCATGAGTACTTTGTACCTGTACTGTGATAATCCACAATTACCCTCAGTATCCTTTAGCACAATTTCTAAGAAGATGACAGGAGATGTCTATGTACAATGTCTGAGTAGTCATTTATATAATGATAAGGTTAACATCTATAAAATATGTTTCTTGAGCACCATATCAGTATATTAGAATGATTTCTGAAGGATGATGTGACACTGAAGACTGGAATAATGGCTACTGAAAATTCAGCTTTCCATTACAGGAATTAATTACATTTTGTAATATAGTAAAGTAGAATATATTCTTTTGAATTGTAATAATATTTCACATTATTACTGTTTTTACTGCATTTGATCAACTTGATCAATCGATTTGTGCATACTACACATGGTAAGCATCTATGGTGTGCATAATAAGAAATACATTTCAGTGTAAGCCAACTTTTTTCACAAGTTAGGTTTTCCCGTGGTTTGAGACCATTCCACTAATTCTTACACTGTCTTGAAATATCTAAGAATTGGGCAAGTTTCTCAATTCAAGCCCTCTGCCTCAGTTTATTTGTCAATTATCTGTTAAAAAAATTCTCAAGCATAAATTCACTTTTCACTTAGTCACTTCTGTCCTCCTCTGGTTGGCCATGTATGGCCAGACACACATAAGCAGTGGCTCATAGAAAAACAGTGGGGTGGGAGCACAGGAAGGACAGAACAGAACGAAATGAGAGGAGAAACGTCAGGAGGTGGATGTGGCTTGGTCTTTGAATTCTCCAGTCTTTAACCCCGTGCTGTGAAATATCACCTTATGGCCACAAAAGGCTGACTGCCTATTCAAATGCTCTTTAGTGAAGGCAGCCAAAAGTGAGCCAGGCCTCTGCACACAGTCTGTATGTTACCATAGCAACCCTTGTCAACCAGGAAGTCCAGTAGTGGTGGAGTGAGAGAGAGAGAGAGCGAGAGCGAGGGATCGAGAGCATGTGTGTGTCAGTATGTGAGAGGGACTTAACAGAGGTTAAGTAGACGGGAGCAAAAACCAGTGAGGGAGAGAGAGAGAGAGAGAGAGAGAGAGAGAGAGAGAGAGAAAGAACTGACCTTAAAGCAGATAAAAAGAGAGAAAAAGTACAGAAAGAGCAGGCTGCTTCTACAAAGCAGACCAACCAGCACGTAGGGAATTGTGTGTGTCATCCTGGGAAATCTGTGCGTGTCACACACATACACACCCACACAAACCGGTGAGTTGATTTTTTCCATCTGACAGCCATCAGCCTGTTAGCGTGAGTATTGTAAAACACAGTTAAATGATAATGTAAACCAACTCATTTATTCATGCAGTTCTTTTTGGCCCAGTTTTGGCAGGGTTGTGTTGAACTGGTAGACCGCTTTACTTCTAACGTTGATTCTTAACTCTCTTTGAAGGATTAAGGCCTTAAGGGTCTTTGGTGGGAGTTTTCAAGGCAGTGGAAAAAGAGCATAAATACTGCAGAAAAGCCAAAATCTGAAGTCCTGTCTGCGTTTACAGCGAAATTTCTATGTATATGTTGAGAGTAATTTGTTTTCAAGTGGCTGGACCTCATTAAAACAGTTGTTTTTCCTGTAATGAATTTGCCTGCTTAAAAGTGGTGTGATTTGATTGACATTTGCTTTGATTGTAGTTTGACCCCAAATTCATTCTGTTCATGTACAGAGTTTGTTGTCTTTACGTTTTAAGGTAAAATACTTTTGTACATTCATTCTGTTTGATGTCATGATTTAATGTTATTAAATCAGGCAAAAAATGTTAGATGTACAAAATGCAATTGGTTTGTTATCTAATATTGAAAGACTGGACGATACAGATAAACCATTAAAAAAAATGATATTTAAAAATCTATACTATTTTCTATAAATTAAAAATAAAACACTAAAAACTAAAATTTTTATGAATTTAAATGAATTTTAGCATCACAATCGCCTATTATAATGTAGAGAAAAGTGATTATCATTCTGAGATCTTAATATTACATTTTACAGTATTTTTTAATTATCAGTGTTTTTAAAGATTCATTTTAAGATTGGCATGAAATGGAAACTGTCTCGAAATGCATTCTATTGATCTTACTGTGAGCGATTCATGTTTCATTAAAAAAAAAATATATATATATATTAAATTATTAAATATATAAATTTTAAACAATTCTAAAATGTCGATCTTCCGGTGAAATGAAAGACTTCTTCATTTATGTCGCTTAAACCCTTCCCCTTTCTTACTTCAACCTCGCTTTCATATTTGTCAACATCCAATCAAGTCCCTGCTCTAAATCTTCTTTTTCTTTTTCGATAAATCACAATACAGAAGAAAAGATCTGTCACTACTTCTGTTACATTACAACTCTAAGTGAGCGTATAAGATGACCAAAAAGATCATATAAATGTAAAAAAGGGGGAAATGATAATGTACAATATCAACTGATATTGATAAATAAAAAACAAAACAAAATCTCAGATAACCGACATACTGTTTTGTAATCTTAGAGATATATAATATAAAACATCAAGATATCAAGCTATGATATTATTAAGACTGAAATAAATGTATAATTAATATAGTCAGACTGCTTTTCTCAACCTCACATACTCCCATGCTAGTTTATGCTAGTTAAAGATATTTTCCCAGAGTGCTCCTCTAGTCAGTGACTGACAGCTTAATCTCATTGAATGTGTCAAAATGCGTCTATCTGGGTGTTTCTCACCGTTGCAAGGCAAATGAGTGCAAACTTCAGTGTCAGCTCCATTAGTGCGTGTTCCAGTGACAAAAGCATGGAGGGTCTCCTTTCTCACCTCTGAACCTGTCAGGTCCATGAGAACGACCTAAGCAACACACACTGATCTCTCTGAGAATATTCTGACATTGCATGTGTGTGCGTGCATGAGTGTGTGCACGTGTGCTTTACATAAGCATGACATTATGGGGACCCTCATAGTATGGGGCATTTCCCAGCCTTTGATCTACAAATACATAAGGGTACAAAAAATGCCATTTTCTTTACGAAGAGACGTCGTGCTGTTTTGAATCATCTTCAATGGGCCCAACCAGGGGTTTCACAGTCTCCACACTTTAGTGTAGTTGATTTTGGATGGTGCACAGAGTCCATGTGGAGGAGCCCATTTTGACTCATCGCTATCAAATTGTTTGTGGGATCCATCCCTCCTGAGTCGAGCGATGGACGACCATACATGGTGATCAGATGGACCTGCTGCTGATTAATGTGTGTATCGTGTAATAACAGGAGATTGTAAACAGACGCACAGCAAAGCCTTGTATGGTGTCCGCTTGCATTCATCAAGAAGTCAAGAGCAACAGACCTGTGAAAGAGAGAGAGGAGAAAAGTTAGCAATGATGAAACATATGAGGGGGACGTTTGCTCTGTTATGCTGTTTTTGTTATTTTTAATTTTAGAATACTTCCTCTTATTTTAACATGCAGAGACCATTTGTTGGCTGACTCCCTTGAAAAGTGTAACTTAAAGTCCCCCTGTAGTCAATCATTTTATCCTTTAAAACTCATCTTTGATCACCAAAATGACACATTTAAAAATTTTCCAGTGAAAAATAATGCATCATGGCTTAACATAGCTGGAATGCAACTCTACACCCTTGCTTCATTTAGTATACGCGGAACCATGAATATGCTAATTAGCCCAGCCTCCACCCACGCCAGCTCACAGATTCACTTGGCCAACTTACTGAGGTGAACGCTGCTCAATGGTATCACTCTTTACAATGTCGGACACATAAACGGTAATTAATATGATTAGTCTTTTGCTTGACTAAGTTATCAAACAGCTAATAATGTGTTGCTAATGTGACACAAACTACTGTATGTTGAACAACTCAGAACGACAGTGGATAAAGGCATATACTGTAGTTCATCATAACATTGTAATATACATCATACACCCGCTATATTGCTGAATCCACCCGATTTTTCATATCAACAAAAAAATATACCGGGATAACCTGGCATCTCTCAAGACTCCCCTGGTCTGGTAGTTCGCTGTTAATGATATGCTAAAGCCCGCCGGCACATTGACGTGATTGGTTACAAGGAAGTTTGGGATGTCAGAAACACCAGAGATTTCAAACCGCGTTTTCGAGACTGTCTTTATATCACTGCAGTTTTTTGGAGAAAATACTCAGGAATGGTGCTGGCTTATGAATTTGCACATTTTTTTGTCTTAAAGCACAATAAAAACCACCACATAGACATATAAACAACATTAAAAACTTGATTTCCACCAGAGGGGGACTTTATCTTCTTACAATATCCTTCATTTGTGGCATGGGTTGTCTTCGTTTCGTTAGGGACTGTTTGTTTGGACATTTCTGTGTTATCTAAACATTGTTTGCTTGAGCATCCAAACAGCCGAGCACAGCAACAGCTTGGCCAATGAAGTGTTTGGGGTGGGGCAACCTGTTTTTTTCAACCAATGGCAGAAGTGGGGAGTTTTCAAAAAACCTTTCTAAAAACAATCATTATTTTTGCAATTATGTTATGCACTGAAATGACACTTTTCCACTTTAGTGTCTTTAGAATTTGTCTCTTGTCTGTTTTCTTGCCTTAGTTTCTAAAGCCCTAACTGTATGAGGTTTGACAGAAATGCTAAATGCTTTCAATACTTTAGTTTAATGGTGTGCACAAACACACACACTAGAAAGTTTCATATTTGTCCAGTTTTTGTGCTATTTCTTTCAAGAAGTCATGAGTCACAAAAAAGATATGTACACATTTAAACTAGAGTTGCGAGTAACTCTTAACCACTCTGCAACATGATCATTTAATGTTGTTGTGTCTCCAGTAGTTTGTTGTTGTCGTTCGATCTCATCCGTTTCTTTTTCAACATCAACGCAAGGATTGGGGACTAAAGTTTTGGCTACGATGTGTTCAGTTTGACCTAACTGGTTGTTTATGTCGCACAATGTGCCATTGATTTTACCCAAGATCTCACTCATATCGTCCACTCCAATTCGATTAAAGGGATACTCCACCCAAAAATGAAAATTCTGTCATCATATACTTACCCTCAAGTTGTTGCAAACCTGTATGAGTTTCTTTCTTCTGCTGAACACAAAGGAAGATATTTTGAAGAACGATTGGAACCAAACAGTTGTTTGGCATCATTGACTTCCATAGTAGAAAAAAATTACTATGGAAATCAATGGTGCCAAAGTTCTTCAAAATATCTTCCTTTGTGTTCAGCAGAAGAAAGAAACTCATACAGGTTTGCAACAACTTGAGGGTGAGTAAATGATGACAGAATTTTCATTTTTGGGTGCGTATCCCTTTAAGTGAAATGATCTAGTCATAATGTTGAATCTTTTGGCTCAATCTCACCTCATACTATGCTTTGTCTGTCTACTCTCTTTTATCTCTATAACATTCACGCACACATAACATCTATACAGAAAAGCTCTCTCAGACATTTACCTTCATTTGATAAACAAAGTAGCAAAAGATTGACGTGACTCATTCAGATTTGATCAGACAATGAACTATATATGAGGGTTAATACAAAATACATGAATTACTTGCAATGAAATAAGGTTTTCATTAATATAGTCATATATATATAGGTTGCTATAGCCTATTCTGTAGAGTGGCCACCAAAACTATTTGAATACTGAAGCCACAAGTAAAATGTATGAATTCCATGTGTTGCATACAAAATATTATCTGCAAATTCTTTCAGAGATTTCTATAGTGTTTTCTTATATAATGCAAAGACAGTGATAGAGTTGTGTATTCTGAGCGTCCAGATAGTGTTTGGGGTCACTGAACATAGGATGTAGATGTGTATAGTATAAAATATTAATTATATAATAGATGTGAATCTAGAGTAAATGTGTACACCGGATTGAAAGGCACAGTTAATTACTAATCATGAAAGTATACTACATACTGTATCTGCTGATATATTTATATAAACTACATGATTGAAAAGTCATTTTCCCCATTGCAACAAACAAACCCGCCCACGCTCAGGACATTTTCCAGATGCCGTTGTGAAAATAAATGGAGATGCAGGGTAGAGTTCATTTGATCACTCGCTGGGGAATGGTGTGCAAGCGCTCTTATTTGGACAGTTGGGATTCACAAAAATGGCCAAAAATATAGAGCTGAGAGACAGTTCTTAGTTAAACAACATTGTAATTTCATGCTGACTTTAAACTGTAGTTAAACACATGGTTCCAATGACTCACATTAATCCAGTGAGTCTGTTAATGATTGAATAGACACCTTTAAAAGGCTCTGAAGAAGTAATAAATGTCTGCATACCCTTACTTTGGTACATTTCCATTAAGAACAATAAGGTGTGGTCAGTCAGTTTAATTCTTGAATCAAATCTATTTTAGTCATTTTCAGTGTGCATTACCAAGTTTTTCCTCTGCATTTTGACATAGAAACAATGAAATCTTGTCAGTACAGTTCTATCTTCGGCTTGTCTATTATGGCTTTAGATAAAAAGGTCTGTGCATAAATTAAACTTGTCCCGAAAAGCAGAATGTTTAGCCTCAAACTGACCTGTGCCTCTTTTGACCTTTGATCTTTTGACAATGATGTAAAGATCCAAACTGCTGTCATCAAGACAAATGAATCATCATTCCATTGCCTCACTGATAATAATGCCAGTGGCTTGCATGCTCAACATGCTTTACTGCAATATAAGCATTTTAAGTTTTAGTTTAAGTGTACATTCTTAAGTGGCCTTTTATTCAATTAATATTATATTATCTGCTGTCAGCATGATTGAGGCATCAAAGAGGAAAATAAAGAGTTTCTGATCTAATTACATATTTTCTTTAATAAAAAAAAATAAAAAAAAACCACTTCTTAGGGTAACATAAAACCAAAACACAATACACAGAACAACTGAGATCAGACAAAGGCTGTGTCCGAATTCGCCCCCTATACCCTTAAATAGGACACTATTATAGGGGGACAGCCATTTGTTGTGGTGTGCGAAACCATAGTGGACGTTAATGAGTGCACTCATTTAATCTCACAATGCCCCGCAATAACGATGGTATGCTCGAATGGTATGAACGAACGAATGTACGCTCAACGGCTAGAGAATACCCATAATGCACTGTGAGAATTGCGCGCCGATTTACGTCTGACCAGAAGATGACGCCCGCAGCTGAATCATCAATCCATCCATTTTCCAAACCGCTGGTCCAATGTGGCTACAGCGTAATATTGTGCAGGCATAAATTCCTTTTAATTATCAAATTGTTTAATTAAGGTTTATACATAGTTTCCACGGCAGAGTTCAATATAAATCTTTTCACTACTACTGGAGCTGCCAGTTTGCTACGTTTCAAATGGTTATTAAACAGAAAGCACAAACTATGCAAAAGTGGCGGCACGCTCTGAATTCACTCACTCGTTTTCACCTTCAAGTGGACTTTATTAGTGGACTAATGTAGAGAATATTGAATAAGGATATAGGGGGTGATTTCAGACACAATCAAAGACTAACTAAGGCCTTGTCCAGACTTTCGTTTGAAAACACATATTTTTCTCCCCCTTTTGGCCTTCAGTCCATACTGAAACAGCGTTTTTATTAATGAAAACTAAGCTTTTTGAAAACGCTCTCAAACTTGAATAAATTTGAAAATACCATTTTCGCATAGTAGTGTGGACTGTGAAAACAGAGGTATTTGAAACCAATGCACGTTTAGTTCTGTGACGCATATTGTACAGATAGATATTCATGTTTATACCGGTATTGTGCCTGTTATGTGCTATTCACTTTCACACAGTTTGCTAAAATGTTACTTTGCACACTCTTCATTTCACAGTCCTGAAAAGATGACAGAATTTACTCGCATTTTCTGTCCTGCAGCAAAACATGAGAGCAGTTGCGTTTTAGACCAAACATGTGACTGAGTGCGACCTGGGCGCATCAGGGAATGGAGAGATATTTTTCTAAATTAAATGATCCTGCCAGAAGAATTGCGTGATTACTTGATTGTCTTGTTCTGTCTGTATCATCTCAGTGAGCTTCTCAGTGAGGGTTTGAGCATGCGCAGTTAGATGAATTTGCCATTTTCTGACATTTCAGTGTGGGCGAGAAACTTTTGGAAAATGCTTGAAAACGCTAGTGTGGACTGACCGCATTGGTCCCACTTGATATTAAGTGGCTTTAAAGGATTCGTTCACCTCAAAATGAAAATTTCCTTATAATTTACTTACCCCAATGCCATCCAAATTAAGTTTTTTGAGGAAAACATTTCAGGATTTTTCTCCACACAATGGACTTTAACCAAATTGTTGAAGTCCAAATCAATGCAGTTTCAAAGGGCTTTGAAGTGCTTCAAATGGCTCTGCACGATCCTAGCTGAGGAATATGGTCTTATCTAGCGAAACGATCGGTCATTTTCTAAAACAAAATTAAATGTACAGTATATACTTTTTAACCACAATTGTTCGTCTCGTGCTGGTCTGCGACGCGCCAGGCATTACGTAATCACACTGGACGTAGGCGGAAGTACCGCCCCATTGTTTTAAACATCAGGATACGCACACGAAAGGACCATTTTAAACAATAAACACAATACATGATAATGTATACACAATACATACATCATCAACATACAATAAAATTTTAACAATCCTCCTTCTCCACGCTTGTAAACAATGGGGCGGTACTTCCGCCTACGTCCAGCGTGACCTTTCCAACGTGATTACGTAATGCCTGGCGCGTCGCAGACCAGCACAAGATGAACAATTGTGGTTAAAAAGTATACTTTTTTTTTTTTTTAAATGGCCAATCGTTTCGCTAGATAAGACCATATTCCTCAGCTAGGATCGTGCAGAGCCATTTGAAACACTTCAAAGCCCTTTGAAACTGCATTGATTTGGACTTCAACAATTTGGTTACCGTTGAAGTCCATTGTGTGGAGAAAAATCCTGAAATGTTTTCCTCAAAAAACTTAATTTCTTTTCCACTGAAGAAAGAAAGACATGAACATCTTGGATGGCATTGTCAAGTCAAGTCAAGTCATCTTCATTTATATAGCGCTTTTAACAATGGATTGTTTCAAAGCAGCTTTACAGAGATAAACATATAATTTAAGGTAACAGATTGTTTTGGCTTTATAGCGGTTCTTGAATAATGTTACTTCCAGCTAAAGTTAACTTTGATTGCTTGCCTTGATTGATTCACCTCCATTGAAATGATCAGACTTTAAATGCGAACCTGTGATTAACGCTGAAGGCGTTCACATGCTCTTTCAGAATTGATTCTATAGTTATGTGCTTTTAAAATATGTGCGCAGGTTTGTAATTCATACAACCCAGCCTAAACAAACTACTTTTCTTGCCTATAAATTTTGATACAGAATTTTGTTTTATTTTATCACTTCGGGGTACGCGAGCCGGAATTCACAACGCTTTATCCGTAGAGTGGGGAAGGGATCCTCCATAGGGAGAGGATAGTGGATACTTCAGCACTGCATTGTCATCGGGTCCAGGCGGATCTCCTTCGTCAGATCTGGATACGGCCTAGATCCGGCAGGCTGCGGGAAAACCTCGGGATAAACAAAGACACTAATATTAGCGTAGAAGCCATTCTTCTTATGATGTAGCGAGTACATCAAGATTTAAGGGAAGTGTTCCCAGTTCCGGCTGACCTAATCAATGCAGCCTAACATTGAATTATAGAAGTCTATAATGTATTATGTGTATGCTAGGTCAAAGAGATGTGTTTTTAGTCTAGCTTTGAACTGACAGAGTGTTTCTGCTTCCCGGACAATGGTAGGAAGACTGTTCCAAAGTTTTGGTGCTAAATAGGAAAAGGATCTACCGCCAGCAGTCGATTTAGATATTCTAGGTATTATCAACTGGCCGGAATTTTGAGATCGCAATAGACGTGAAGGACTATAAAGCGTTAAGAGCTCGCTCAAGTACTGCGGAGCTAAACAATTTAGTGCTTTGTAGGTAATCAACAATATTTTAAAATGTATACGATGTTTAATAGGGAGCCAATGCAGTGTTGACAGAACCGGGCTAATATGGTCATACTTCCTGGTTCTGGTAAGAACTCGAGCTGCGGCGTTTTGAACTAGCTGTAGTTTATTTATTAAGCGTGCAGGGCAACCACCCAGTAGAGCATTACAATAATCTAGCCTTGAGGTCATGAACGCATGGACTAATTCTTCCGCATTTCCCAATGAGAGCATATGGCGTATTTTGGATATATTTTTAAGATGGAAAAATGCAGTTTTACAGATACTAGACACGTGGCTTTCAAAAGAAAGGTTGGTATCAAAGAGCACACCCAGGTTCCTAACCGACGACGAAGACTTGACAGAGCAGCCATCAAGTGTTAGACAGTATTCTGGGTTATTGCGTGTGGAAGTTTTTTGTCCAATAATTAGAATCTCTGTCTTTTCAGAATTTAGTAGTAGGAAATTACTAGTCATCCAATTTTTTATATCAGCTATGCATTTCATTAATTTTGTGAATTGGTAAGTTTCATTGGGTTTTGAAGAAATATACAGCTGAGTATCATCGGCATAACAGTGAAAGCTAACTCCATGTTTCCTAATGATATCTCCTAATGGTAGCATGTACAGAGTGAACAGCAGCGGTCCTAGTACTGAGCCTTGTGGTACGCCATACTGAACTTGTGATCGATAAGACATCTCTTCATTTACTGCTACAAACTGATAACAATCAGTTAAGTATGATTTAAACCATGCTAATGCAATTCCACTAATGCCAACATAGTTTTCTAGTCTATTTAAAAGAATGTTGTGGTCAATGGTGTCAAATGCAGCACTAAGATCGAGTAACACTAATAGAGAGATACAACCACGATCCGATGATAAGAGCAAATCATTTGTGACTCATGAGAGCGGTCTCAGTACTATGGTACGGTCTAAATCTGGACTGAAAATATCATTTCTTTCTAGAAAGGAACATAGTTGTGAAGATACTGCTTTTTCTAATATATTTGACAGAAAAGGCAGATTCGAGATCGGCCTGTAATTGACTAATTCTGTAGGATCAAGTTGTGGTTTTTTAACAAGCGGTTTTATCATAGCCAGTTTAAAGCTTTTTGGTACGTATCCTAGAGACAAAGATGAATTAATGATATTAAGAAGAGGATATATGACCTCTGGAAACATCTCTTTCAGTAGCTTAGTCGGTATAGGATCTAACATACAAGTTGTCGATTTAGATGAATTAACGAGTTTGCAGAATTCTTCCTCTCCTATAGCAACAAATGAATCAAATTTTTCCTCAGGGAGACTACAATGCACTTCCTGATGCGATACTGTGGTAGACGGTTGCATAGTTATAATTTTGTCCCAGATATTATCAATCTTATAAGTGAAGAAGTTCATAAAGTCATCACTGCTGTGTTGCTTGGACACTTCTGAGCTTGAAGCTTTCTTTTTCGTTAGTTTAGCCACTGTTTCAAATAAACACCTTGGATTATGTTTATTTTCTTCTAATAGGTTTGAAAAATAAGCAGATCTAGCAGCTTTTAAAGCCTCTCTGTAAGCAATCGAGCTCTCTTTCCACGAAATCCGAAATACCTCTAGTTTAGTTTTCTTCCAGTTGCGCTCCATTTTTCTGGCTGCTCTCTTAAGGGCCCGGGTGTGCTCGCTGTACCACGGCGTTGGACTATTTTCTTTAATCTTCTTTAAGCGCAACGGAGCAACTGCGTCTAAAGTGCTGGAAAAGAGAGAGTTAAACGTTTCTGTTGCAATATCAAGTTCTTCTAAGCTATCCGGGATGCTGAGATGATGAAACTGATTAGGAAGATTATTGATAAAGCAATCTTTAGTGGCAGAAGTTATAGGTCTAACGTATTTATAACACGGAGTCGGCTTTGCAGCCTTGGCTAAATGTAATTTACATGAGACTAGATAATGATCTGAGATGCCATCGCTCTGCTGCAGAATTTCAACGGCATCAACATCTATTCCATGTGATAATATTAGATCTAGAGTATGATTACGACAATGAGTAGGTCCTGACATGTGTTGTCTAACTCCAATTGAGTTTACAATGTATTTAAATGCCAATCCCAATGCATCTTTTTCATTATCTACATGTATATTAAAATCACCAACAATTAGTACTTTATCTGCAGCCAATACTAATTCTGATAGAAAGTCCGCAAATTCTTTGATAAAATCTTTATGGTGCCCTGGTGGCCTGTATACAGTAGCCAGCATAATTCTCAAATGTGATTTATCGTTTACACTATATATTTTTACATTAAGCACCAATACTTCAAAAGAAGTATATTTAAAGCTAGATTTCTTAGTGGTTTTGAAAATATTATTATAAATTACACCAACACCTCCCCCTTTGCCTTTCAGACGAGGTTCATTTTTATAACTGTAATATTGTGGGGTTGACTCATTTAAAATAATGTAATCGTTTGGTTTTAGCCAGGTTTCTGTCAAACACAGCATATCAAGATTATAATCTGAAATCATATCATTAACTATGAGAGATTTTGAAGTAAGGGATCGAATATTCAGCAACCCAAGCTTTATCATTTGCTCATCTGTATTATATCTGTTTTTTATTTGTTGAACATCAATTACATTTTTAACACGCAGGCCTTGATCACTACACGAATTACAGATTGTCTTTATCTTATCAAATGCAATCATGTGTAAATGTACGTGTGCATGCTAAAACAAACTATCACATCACAGCTGGCAGGAGCACTAGCAGTCATTATCTTTAAGAAAGATGCGTCTCCTACAATATTCAGTTTACACTCAACAAATTGTCATGATGTCTAGAATAAATAATTGATAAATTGATAAACACTTATAGTTTAAGTACACCAACTTGTGGCCAAAAAGCATCTGTAAAAACGTATCATACCCGGTGTAAAACGTGTGACTCAGTATAATGTAAGAGCTCTTCACATGTGTTTAAACTGTAAGTAAGTGGATCTGTGGAGTAGATGGGTGGAGCTCGTTCATAAATGTTTCATAGTTTACTCCCTCATATCAGAGACTTGAACTACAAATACCAGGACACTGGTGATGATTTCAACCAGAAATGTCATCATTTACTCATCCTCATGTTGTTCCAAGGTTTCTATCTCCAAAAAAGGAGACATTTACTTCAACATGCAGTTACAATTAATTCAAAAAGGACCCGAAAGCATCATAAATGTGGTCCAGATGACTCATGCACTGTATTCCAAGTCAAACTATAGTTTTGCGTAATAATCTTCCCTTCCAATGTGCTGTTAAATTTGAAAAGATCCAACTCAAAAGAATTTGTTCATGAATCTGACGTCGCTACTTCTCCCAGGAATCATATTCTATCAGAAGATTTGATATATAGCGCATAAGCCATATGAACTACTTTTGAAGCTTGACGGCCCCCATCTTCATTTACTTTTATTATAATGAAAAAAAAGAAGGCCTCCAGGATTTCCTTCATAAATTCACTTTTTGTGTTTCACGGAAGAAAGAAATTCATATGCTTTGGAACGACATGAGGATGAGTAAATGATGACCTAACTTTAATTTTTGTGTGAACTATCCCTATAAAGTTTCCTGTGGAAAACATGATTTCACTTTTCTACCTATTTCCTAAAAGTCTTGGATTCCCACAGAGTTTGAGCATGTGGACAGTTTTCAATGCTATTTAAAAAGAAATAAAAGAAAGGCCATAAAAGAAAGATGTAATAAGATTGGGTTTTCAATAGTTTTCTCTCAAATAAAACCACCTGAAGGCCAATGTAACACAGGGAGGGTTCCAGACATGATGTCATTGGGAGTATGTGCTCTAGGATTGACTACAGACAGGAGAATGCGAACGGATACTGTTCTGTCGGAGCTTGTCATGGGTCACTATAAACATCATGAATTTGTTGCTTAATACAGTATAACACAGCGTAGATGAATTAATATAACATTGCATTGCAGGGCTAATGCAGGCTGGGGGTTTAAGCAGACCACCTCATTGATAAAAACGAATTAGAATGCAATTATACAATGAATGGAGTTTGTGCTTTATAAGGTTTTATTAAAAACAGTCTGACTAAAGCAACACATAGAGCATCACTGCATGATTTATCATCAACATGTGCAAGTGATTTGACCGCAGTAATGAACTTACTGACCCCTGCAGTCTACCAGACATTCATTAAGCAGACTTTGTGTCCTAATCAAACTTGTTTCTCCTCACAGATGGTATGCATGTTCGCTGCTTGGAGCAAAAGGACGTAATGCTTAATAATGTTGGTGCCGGAACTCTTAGTGGATCGTAAAAAGCAGAACCCCGATTAAATGTTAATGATTTTTCATTTACGTGTCACAGATTTGCTGCATGTCTGTTCCTATAAAACAAGATGAAACACAGATAAGAACTAAATTAAGAGCAGAGTAACAGTGTTTTGACATTTTATATTGCTCTTTCCCTCATGAAACAGGCCAAACTTTAACCTCGTAGCCCAAAAGAGATATTTACTCACCCTCATGTGAACGGTTCTTTTTTTCTGCAGAACACAAAAGAAGATATTTTAAAGAATGGTTCAGCTGTTTTTGTACATTTAATGAAAGTCATTAAAGTCCATTACAAAATTGGACCCCATTGACTTATATTGGGTGGACAAAAAAAAAAAAAAAGACATTCAATTTTTTTTTTTTATTCTTCTTTTGTGTTCCACGGTTTTGGAACAAAATTAGGGTGAGTAAAAGATGACTGGATTTTAATTTTTGGGTGAACTATCCCTTTAATTGGACATTCACAGACTGTCTGATGCATATTGCACACTTCAGGCTTTCTAAAATCAGAAGCTCTATTTTAATAGGCTGGCGGATGTACAGTTTTCCTAAAAGTCAGGATGCACTGGTGTTTATGTTGAAGCAGGATCCACTTTACTGTGTATTGCAATATGATGGTCCCTTCCTGTCTAAGTGGACGATTGTCAATTTTTTAAATCTATTTTATCTATCTAACCTTGATAAAGGTTTTTAAGACTTTGATTGCCCAAACTTTGTTTAGATCATCCCTAGTAAATATTGTGCAGGTGACAAACACATGGTGCAATGTGGAGCTTCAAAGACATTCTCAGATCATTTTGTCAGAGGATAGGCCAGTGGTCCCGTCTTGTGCCAGTGACCTCAAAGTTGTGGGAAGCGTGTGTGATGTCATTGCCAAGTTTACAGAGTCCTCCACAGGGACATTCCTCATCCCACTTCTCCACATCATCCCATACCTCCCCCTTTTTCAGTCCGTACTGGCTGTTCCAAGCAAGAACAACTGAGAATTGTGCTATACAAATATACACCACTGTTCAAAAGTTTGGTTCTTCTTTTAAAAAATCGTACCAACCCCAAAGTTTTGATCGGTAGCGTATAGTACAAGTACAAGTAGCTCTGATCTACTGAATTGATATCTAAAATTAGATTTTTTTTTTCAATATTGATGAAGATGAATATTGTGGGAAAGCTAGTCCCAGATCAGTGATTTAGTAGATATATACTTCTAATGTATGCTTACACCTTACACAATCCAGCACAGTGTGTCCCAGATGAAAACAAAGGATAAATCAGGCCTGTTAGTCTAGAATCAGAAGAATGTAGCATTTATGCATTGCAGATGCTTGTTTAAATTTTGTAATCTGAAAAAATTGCTTGGAGCGTAAAAACAAACAACTTTAATGCTCAACGTGTTCTTAGGAGGAATCTGAACATATTTTACCAACGGATATCTGAGAGACGTGACCGTATTAGGTTGTGTTTCGGGAGTCCTCTAACTATTCCAGAGAGAATGTTGTCGGGTGCTGTGCTTTCTCTCTCTCTCTCTCTCTCTCTCACACACACACACACACACACACACACAGAGTGCTCATTTAGGTAATAATGGTCTAAAGAGCCAACAGCATTGTTGTATACAGTTTTTTCACTCGCATGTCAAGGTGTAAAGTAAACTGTTTTGATTTAAAGACTTTTTGTTTAAGAATTTCACATTTACTTACCTTTAACTTACTAGTCAGTAAGTTTACTTAACAACTATTTGACTAATTGGTCTTCAGGAAGCCCACATAAGTAGTCTGATTGTGGGTTTACCTGAACATGATCGGTTGTTTGTCTTGGGGGAAGCTTATATTAGACACGTTATTGTGTTAAGAAACAACTAACCTTCCAAAAACACATCTCCATGGGGGGCCTCGATAAGTCTTAAAATAATTGAATTGTACACTACCATCTAAAAGTTTGGGGTCTTTTTTTTGGGTGAAATAAATTCTTTTAAAAGAATACTTTTAGTCAACAAGGATGGATTTAATTGATCAAAAGTGATAGTAAAGACATTTATAATATTAGAATATTTATCATATTTTTAGATCTAAATGACCCCAAACTTTTGAATGTTAGGGTTTTAGACTGCAAACTAAAAAAAAAAAAAAAAAAAGGCACTAAGAAATAGGGATGGGCATTTTTCAAAAATATTGCATTCGAATATTCGGGCTCATAAAAATCGGATATTCGAATATTCTTTTATTTAAATGACGTTTAACGAAAAAGACGTTATTTTTTAATTTTTTCACGTTTTTGTCACCATTTCTGAACAAGCGTACAATTAGGCAATACACACAACAAGCTTACAATATATGTTAAAGTTTTCTTTTAGTTGAAAACATTAAACAGTAGGCCTATGTGTAAACAAAAAATATAAAAAACAAAAGCTCAAGCAGCGCGAACAGAAAAAAAACGCCTAATAAAGCAGATTGCGCCAGATATCGTACAGAACGTACACACTCGAGTCAGCATATGATTATCGTGTTTATATTGTTTCACGTTTTCATTGAGAAAAACAATATCCACATGCAGGGGCTCCGCCAGCAATTTATGCTCGAGTGAGAAAAGGCACTGCGCTGACGGACGTTTCAGAGACACAAAGATACCGGTGTTCTAAGTTTCTAACAGCACTTTGCGTTTTCTGTTCTGTTTTTCTTGTTCCTGTCTCCCTCAACGAAACTTAAAGGAAGTATGTCTCAAAATCATTTTGCTATAAGATAAGTTATCATTTCGGATCACGCGGGTTCAAGCTGCGCTTTACCTGCAGTCGTGAATGCAGTGATGGACAGCTGTCTTTCCTCAGTCGACTGTTTGGATTTCATGCGATTACTCATTGTGTTGATGATATTATAACTCAGATTAATTAATTAATTTGATCAAAAGTAATTCCATTTAGTAAGATCATTTTCAAGTGATTCCAAACTTCGCGAGGCAGACGACAACATTGTGATCAAATACACACAACTTGTTAACACACTCCACAGCGCCACCCAGTGCATTTAATTATAACTGCGAGTTAGTGCTTGGGATTTATCATGGATTCACTGCATTTACGGCCAGCAAAGCAACGTGGTAAAATTCGAATAGTATTTTATTTTTCGAATAATAATCACAGATCGAATATTCGAAAATTTGAATATTCGTGCACATCCCTACTAAGAAAACATCTAAAAATATAAACTAAAAAACAATAAATAAATTTGAACTAGTCAAACTCAATAATGACCACCATGACCCATCCCTAGTTTAGTGTGGTATTATGTGCAGGATGTAGTTCACTGACAGGTTCACATGTATACACATGTATAATTACACACACACACACACACACACACACACACACACACACACACACACACACACACACACACAACCACATATACACAAATCTCTTTGTTTCCTCCATACATGTGGAGACATACAGTGCAATAAATCAACACTCCTTTACTCTCTGTTGTACCGTTTCTGAATTGGCTATTGAGTGTCATGATTCTTTCTTTTATCTTGACTAAATCACTCTTGATATATGACTTCCCAAAGCACGCCAGTCTGCAACAAAAGCTTTTCATATTTTTAAATGCAAAAATGGGCAAAAGGTTGGGCGTCCTCATCTTTATTCTAAAATGTGCTCTATGAATGAATGGGATTAGTGTTTAATTCAATGAACTGAAATATTTTACCCTTTTACAAACTGAATTAAACTGACTGCTGAAGAGAATGAACATGAATAATTTGTTTAACATTTTGACATCTCAAATACAGCTGTGATCATTGCGTGTGTCACATGACCTCATGAAAGGAAAATAGACACCCTGGCATACAGGGTATTTGGCGTCTGCTATGCTAATTTATTTGTTTTTTTTCATATATGTTTGTAATGTTTTATGTTCACCCTCACGTTCCAAACCCACATTCCCTGCAAAAATATGATGAAACACTGCAGACATTGTGATGGCAGGAATTTTTATTGCAATGTTTTTTTTTTGTTTGTTTTTTGCATTTCTCGAGAAAATTTGTGCTCACTCCAATAATCTTTGCGTTCACTCGCAAAACTTTGAGTTGGCTCACAAAACGACTCGGTTACTAACGTAACCTCGGTTCCCTGAGAGGAGGGAACGAGTATTGCGTAAGTAGCTTACGCTATGGGAAAACTCCTTTTCTTGAGAAATATTGAAGTCTTTATGTAAAACGCATTGCAGCTGCACAGCATACAGCAGTGAGCGAGGCAGCTCGGTCATTGGCTGTACTGCGGCAACTGCACGAACCTATGACGGGGCGACTCTGAACCCGCTTCCAATGAGCGTGCTTCGCGCCCGCGCGCGTCAGAGCCCGCCAAGATGGCCGTGGCTAAGGCCTATATATTGGGCGCCCTGTCATCTGAGTCCTTTAGGTTCAATCGACTGAAGCGAACTGACCAAGCACAAGCACGGCAGCTTACGCAATACTCGTTCCCTCCTCTCAGGGAACCGAGGTTACGTTAGTAACCGAGTCGTTCCCTTTCGAGAGGTCTCTCCTATTGCGTAAGTAGCTTACGCTATGGGAACACCATGTAAAACGCTGTGCATGCTGACTTCGCTCTATTATAGCCAGAGGCAGATGCCTGAGCCTTTAAGCAAAGTAATTATTCAACAAGCCGGCCGAAGGCGGGCTTTATAAGGGACAATGTAGAACGGCCCAATGGCCGTCCAGTGGAAAAACACACAAGCACCTTTATGTACTGATATGCATAAAAAACCCTCTAAGTCAGTCAGAGACGGACCCTATAAGGGAGGAGATAATGCTCAGCATATACACACTCCAGTCTATACATAGTTAGACCGACAGTATGTTGGAATGCAATGAGGGGACCTGTAGGTTATAAAACCTGATAAATGTTGACGGCGAGGCCTAGCCTGCTGCCGCACAAATATCCTGAATGGGTATCCCACTCGACCACGCCCACGAGGAGGCCATGCCTCTCGTAGAGTGAGCTCTGATGCCCAAGGGGCACTGAAAGCCCTTGGCTTCATAAGCCAGCGCTATAGCATCAACTATCCAGCGCGATATTCTCTGCTTTGAAACAGCGAGACCTTTGGTGCGGCCGCCAAAGCATACAAATAATTGCTCTGTCTGCCTAAACAGGGCAGAGCGTTCCAAATATACTCTGAGCGCCCTGACTGGGCAGAGTAAATTAGCGTCGCTTTCGTCTGCTGGAGACGATAGCGCAGCCAGAGATATCACCTGTGCTCTGAAGGGTGTCGAGAGCACCTTAGGAATATACCCGTGTTTTGGTCTAAGGACAACTCTGCTGTCGTTAGGTCCAAATTCCAGGCAGGCAGCGCTTGATGACAGCGCGTGCAGGTCGCCCACTCTTTTGACTGAGGCGAGAGCCAGCAAGAGAGCGGTTTTGAGCGAGAGCTGTTTAAGGTGCACAGTTCGTAGAGGTTCGAACGGGGCACTTTTGAGTGCGTCCAGTACCGTGGCCAGGTCCCAGATCGGCACTGAGGGGGGGCGTGGGGGATTCATCCTCCTGGCGCCTCTCAGGAAACGAACAACTAGGTGGTTTTTCCCTAGTGTGCGACCTCCCACAGGATCGTGTGACGCCGCTATGGCAGCCACATATACTTTGAGCGTGGAGAGGGTGCGGCCTGCCTCCAACAGCTCTTGTAAGAACACGAGCACGCTCGGTACCTCGCATGTCTCAGGATTCAGGTTCCTGGTTTTACACCAGTCACTGAACACCGTCCATTTCTGGGCATATAAGCGCCTCGTAGAGGGCGCTCCTGCCTCTGTGATGGTTCTCAACACTCCACTGGGGAGGTTCCCGGGATCCCGTTGAGGGGCCATGCATGGAGGGCCCACAGATCGGGGCGGGGATGGAGGATCATCCCGTTGGCCTGCCTGAGGAGGTCTAGCCTCAGCGGAATCGGCCATGGGGCAGATTGCATCATCTGCATCAGTTCCGGAAACCACGTCTGGTTCTTCCAGAGTGGGGCTACTAGGAGCACTGCACATTTCTCTTCCTTGACCCGACTGATGACCTGAGGTAGCATCGCGATCGGGGGGAAGGCATACAGTGGGCGGCTCGGCCAGACTTGGGCGAGCGCGTCTGTGCTCTTTGAAAAGAAGAGGGGGCAGTGCGCATTTTCCTTGGAGGCAAAGAGGTCGACCTCTGCTCTGCCAAAGGTCTGCCATAACCACTGGATTGTCAGGGGGTGGAGAGACCATTCTCCTGGGAGAACTTTGTCTCTGGACAGCATGTCCGCTCCCTGGTTCAGGGCACCCGGCACATGTGCTGCCCTCAGCGAGCGCAGGTTGCACTGGGACCATAAGATGAGTTCCCTGGCCATCGAGTGCAGGGAGCTCGACCTGAGTCCACCCTGGCGATTTATATATGAGACTACCGTCATGTTGTCCGTACGGACCAGGACGTGCTCGTCTTTTAGGTACGGAAGCAGGGCTCTGAGAGCCAAAGCGACCGCTTTCAGTTCCAGACAGTTTATATGTAGGCGCTTCTCCGGGTTTGACCACAAGCCGGAGACAGGCCTGCCCTCGTAAAGGGCCCCCCAACCTATTTTGGAGGCATCTGTCGTGATCATTTTTCACCTTGTGTTCACGCCCAAACTCACACCGGACTGATACCAGTCGGCAGCTTTCCAGGGCGTCAGGGCTTTTATGCAGCCGTGATTCGCTCTGATTAAAAAGTGGCCCGAGCGCCACGCGTGAGTGGGGACACGGCTCTTGAGCCAGCGCTGGAGAGGACGCATGTGCAACAATCCTAGCTGAAGTACAGCTGATGCCGAGGCCATGAGACCGAGCATCCTTTGAAAACGCTTGACGGGGGCGCGCGCGCCCGCTCTGAACGATGTTGCAAGGCGCTGAATAGTGAGCGCGCGTTCTGATGAGAGGCGCGCCGTCATCTGCACTGAGTCTAGCACTATTCCCAGAAAAGAAATATTCTGGCTGGGAGATAGCGTGCTTTTTGCAAAATTGATTCTTAGACCCAGGCATTCTAGATGGCTCGTAATCCAAGACCTGTGCGTCATTAACTGACTCTCTGATTGTGCTAGGACTAGCCAATCGTCGAGATAATTCAGTATTCGCACTCCCCGTTGTCTCAGGGGGGAAAGTGCTGCATCCATACATTTCGTGAATGTATGGGGTGCTAGTGATAGGCCGAATGGTAGTACTGTGTACTGGTATGACTGTCCCTCGAAAGCGAATCTCAGAAATGGCCTGTGATGAGGCGCTATCGGAATGTGAAAGTAAGCGTCTTTCAGATCCATTGATAGAAACCAATCCCCTGGGCGAACTTGCGCGAGGATGTTTTTGGTTGTTAACATTCTGAACGAGCGAATCATTAAAGCTTTGTTCAGATGTCTGAGATCTAGGATGGGGCGGAGACCACCATCCTTCTTTGGGACGAGAAAATAGCGGCTGTAAAAACCCGCCTCGCTCATAGAGGGAGGAACAGTTTCTATAGCGCCCTTCTCTATTAGTTTGAGCACCTCGGTGCGTAGAACATGTGAAACATCTTTTCTCACTTTCGTCTCGACCACCGCTGAGAAGCGGGGTGGTCTGCGAGCGAATTGAAGCGAGTAACCGTGTTTTATTATGTTCAAAACCCATTTCGGCATGTCGGGGATATTTTCCCAAGCTTTCGCTCGCACAGATATGGGCTGAATGCTGGCTGGGGGCGTGTCGCAGTGACGTATGGCTCCCGCCGGCGAATCGCTCTGTGCTAACACCGAGCTTGAAGCTCTCAGAGGCGCGGGCGCGCGCTGAGCAGCTTTGTTGAGTGCCAAGTGCAGGGGTGCGTGTGAGATTACAGGCACGCTCGCCGCATCTGTAATGCTCACAGCGCGGGCTGGAGAAAATTTTGGGACTGTATGGGCAGTGCTTATGGGTGGGGGTGCATAAACTATGGTAGGCACGCGCGCCACTTTCATAAAACCTCCCGCTCGTGGCGGTAGGTTTTTGGCCATGTAAACAGTGTTTGTGAGTAGGGGTGCATGCATTACAGCGGGCACACGCGCTACTTTGATAGGATTTCCCGCTTTTACTGGGGAAGTGTTTATAACTGTGGGAACAGTGCTTATGTGTAGTGGTGCATACATGACAGTGGGCACACGATCTACATTTATGGGGCGTCCAGCCTGAGCCGGGGAAGCATTTGGCACTGCTTTGACAGTTTTGAAATGTGGGAATGCGCACTTTAGTTTGGACACGTGACCCTTTAATGACACAGGCAGAAAATGACTCTTTATGTGATTTCTGTATGTCGCCATTAAAACGACGTTTGTTTGCAGGTGAGCGAGCTGTGCGGCTGGCCCATTGACTGCTGTACAGACATTTCCAGCCGCCTGTAAGGGGACTGGGTAATGCTTTAGACGTTTTGGAGAGAGTGGTCCGGCTTCTGCAAGACACGCGCTCTCTCTTTTTCTCCCTATAGCTAGGAAGACTTACGAGGCTCCGGGTTCAGCACGATCTTGGGCCGAGGTCCCCGTCGCTCGGGCGGTTGCTTCCTGTTGGCGGAGCGCGAGCGGCGTCGGAAGTCAGATTCAGGTCTGGGCTGAGAGACGGGAGGTGCCGTCCTGACTCGCTGCTGCTGAGGCGGCTTTTGGCGGCTCTGCGACGAGCTGGAGCGCTTGGGCAGGAAGTGACGCATAGCCTGCGAATCCTTCCGGGCTTCGGTGAAGCGCTCAGCGAACTCTCTTACCGCCGGTCCGAACAGGCCGCTTTGGGAGATAGGCGCGTCAAGGAACGCCGCCTTATCTGCATCCTTCATCTCTGTTAGCGTCAGCCACAGATGGCGCTCAAGGACAGTCAAGTTAGCCATAGCACGGCCGATGGATTGGGCGGTGGCTTTCGTGGCTCGCAGGGCTATGTCGGTGGCGCTGCGCAGGTCCTTGAACGCTTAAGGATCAGGTCCAGACTGGTCCATGGGGCGGAGAAGTTTGGCCTGATAGACTTGGAGGACAGCCATGGAGTAAAGCGCTGACGCAGCTTGGCCGGCAGCGGCGTATGCGCGACCGGCGAGAGCTGAGGTAGATCGGCAGGGCTTCGAGGGGTGAGAAGCTTTGGCTTTCCATCCCGCGTTGGAGGGTGGACACAGGTGGTTGGCCACAGCCTCCTCGAGGGGCGGGGTTCCCTCGTAGCCTCTTTCTTTCGCGCCGTCCACAGAGGAGAGCGATGAAGAGAAAGAAGGCTTCAGGCGAGCGGAGTGAGGGGCTTTCCACGACTTAGTGAGTTCGTCATGAACCTCCGGGAAGAAAAGGGGAGGGCCTTTGTCGGGGGGCCTGCCGGCGCCCCTGCAGGAACCACTCGTCCAGTCAGCTGCGGGCGGGTTCTTCCGGGGAAGACCAATCGAGCCCGAGGTCTTCCACGGCCTTGGACAGGATGCGGACGATCTCCGAGTCCATGTTGGAGCCCACACTCGTGTCCGCTAGCGTCGATGGCGCGG
This sequence comes from Tiaroga cobitis, assembly GCA_030578255.1. Taxonomy (NCBI): domain Eukaryota; kingdom Metazoa; phylum Chordata; class Actinopteri; order Cypriniformes; family Leuciscidae; genus Tiaroga; species Tiaroga cobitis. The sequence continues at coordinate 15,557,382 of CM060598.1, forward strand.
GGTCGAAGGACGAGCCCGGCCAGTCGTCGGATGCAGCATCAAGGGAAAGGCTGTCATCCTTTTCGTCATCCCCTGACGCGCCAAACGAGACGAGACCCATCGCTCTGCTGGAGGGGTGCTGGTCCGCCTGCGTGAACTGAACTGGCGGCGGGGAATCCTCGGGTGGCGGTGAAGTACGCGGGGATTGGCCCAGCGTGACGTCACTACATTCCGCGTGCTCTGGCGGCCTCTGTGAGCGGCGCTTCTTCTTGCGCAGCTCAACTAGAGGGGATGGTAGCACGGTGGTGGTAGGCTCTCTCGCGGCGAAAGCGGCGAAGCGAGCGCGCAGCTCGGTGAGGCCCAGGGTGTCACACTCGGGGCATCCGCCTCGAGTAAGGGCAGCCTCTGCATGGTCCGGGCCCAGGCAGCGAGAGCAGATGATGTGACGATCCCCGTCAGGAAGGAGGCCTCGACACGAGGCACAGGAAGGCATTTGGAACAACGCCTTTTAATTTGCTCTCTTAGAAAAAGTGTCGCGGGGGCGAACACTTAGAATAATAGCTTTGTCAAAGGATATGAGGTGATGCGCGCCGGATGGCTTAGCAGAAGGCGTTCGAAGGCGGCTGAAGGCGCCGGCGTCCTCGTAGCAGTCCTGCTGTAGGCTTGTCGACGGCGGCGGCGAAAAGACTCCAAAAATCCGGAGGATCCAGCGAAGAGAAAGGTCTTTGCTGAAGGAGATTAAATCTAAAGGACTCAGATGACGGCAGTGTTTCCCCTACAATGTGGCGTGCGCTGGTGCTGCTAATGCGGTGGCTCTGAATCCACTGTTGACAAGAAAGGAGGAAAGAGCCACATATGGAAATATTTTCGATTAGGCTAATGTCACGTTGCCATAAGGGGCCGTTCACATAGCGCGTTTTTCTGCGCGTGCAAATTCGTTATTTCAAATGTAGGCGCGCGGGAAGCACGCTCGTTTCTCCAGGCCGCCTCTATTCATGGTTGCATAGCAACGACAGACGCCACGGGAGAGAGCAAGCGCTTTTAGAAAGGAGAAAGCGGTGCTCTCCATGAGGACGAGGAAGTAGCAGCAAAGAATTAATTGATTTCTAGCCCTTGCATTAGCTTTACTACTAGATATATTTATGGAGATGAGAAATAAAAAGCCGCCCTGTACAGCTATGATCAGCTGTTCGGCCGAGCTGTCGATGTTGTTACGGAAAGGCCGAAGCTGATCGGTTGGTTTTTGTCAAATGGCGTGTTGAGATGAGATGTTACGATGTTTTCATCTCGCCACGCGCGCCTACAATTGAAATAACGCATTTGCGCGCAAAAAACGTGATATGTGAACGGCCCCTAAAGTGGACTCGGGTGCGGTTGTATCCGGGTAGTTTTACGAGCAGGAGTACATGAGCACAGTCTCGGACCGACACCCGAGTGCTGTTATTAGTCCGCCAGAAAAGCAGTCCTAGGCTTATTCTTGGCTGGATAACTCTTTTAAAAAGTCTTTTAAAATGAAATACGAACACAGTTTTGGATTAAATAAAGCTACAGTCAAGTCAAATAAAACACTTGATTGTTCATGTTTGTTCACTTCATTCATTGTGCATTAAATAATGTTAACTTAAAACTTTTGATTTTAAAAATGTTAAAATTTAAAAATTTAAAAATTAAGTGCTCACAGATTGGGTGTGGCCTAAAATTTTCAATAAATCCTAAATAATCTTTTTCTGGGTTGTGCCATTTCATTTTCCCCTATCAATATCTACCTTATAGCTGAAAATGAACACAAAACAAAAACGTGAAAAATCCTGTCTAAAATTATAAAATGAAGGTTTTTGTTTGTGACCAGTTCAAGGTGCGTGCTGCAATAATCACCTTGAATCTGTTGATGGTATGTCGTAATTGTATGTCTCAAAATGTCAATTTGTAAAACTTGCCAGAAGTCATGGTTTAAGGGTTTATTTTTTTTAAAAGTTCTTCCGGAGGTACATGTCCCCGGAGCCCCCCCGCGCGCGCGCGACTTGGTAACATGCTCCGGCACGGGACAGCACCGCTGCTGGAAACATTTCTAGGGGAAACACTGGACGGGGCGCCCAATATATAGCCCTTAGCCACGCCCATCTTGGCGGGCTCTGACGCGCGCGGGCGCGAAGCACGCTCATTGGAAGCGGGTTCAGAGTCGCCCCGTCATAGGTTCGTGCAGTTGCCGCAGCACAGCCAATGACCGAGCTGCCTGGCTCACTGCTGTATGCTGTGCAGCTGCAATGCGTTTTACATAAAGACTTCAATATTTTTAGAGAAAAGGAGTTTTCCCATAGCGTAAGCTACTTACGCAATAGGAGAGACCTCTCGAAAGGGAACTTTTGCTTTCAAATAAATATTGCATTGCACCGAGAAATGGTGATGGTACGGAGCCCCTAAAGGGACATTGTGATAAAATTGTATTTTTATTTCAATGCTTTTACGTTCTCTCAGAAAAGTTTTGTGTTCGCCATAGAAACTTTGCATTCGCAAAGAACTCAAAAGGTTTGCAAGTGAACGCAAAGTTTCTTGGGGGAACACAAAACATTTGAGAGAGAAAAGCATTCCCTAGTGAAAAATAAATATACCAAACTGTATTTGAAATACATTTATTTTATGAAATGTATACTACTAATATATTTACATATTTATGTACTTATAAATACCCTGAAATTGTACTTTTGGTATACTAAATGAATTGACTTAAAGTCTGCGCTAATATACTTAAAGTCTATTAGAACAACTAATTATGTACTTAATACACTTTAGTTATGCAGAAGAAGTAATGCTGAGGTCCAAAGATTCTTAAGTATATTTGATTTTGCTATTGCAAGCATTCTTTAGGTACACTTTAAATATCTTGCATTAAAGACCGATATTATACAGTGATCATACTACTAATAGTGATATTAAAACACATTACATTAAAGGGTTAGTTCACACAAAAATGAAAATTAAGTCATTAATTACTCACCCCCATGCTGTACCAACCCCGTAAGGCCTTCGTTCGCCTTCGGAACACAAATGAAGATATTTATGATAAAATCTGAGAGGTTCATGACTGCTAAATAGGCTCCCTAAGGGAATGAAACTTGACGGCCCAGAGAGTCATTAAAGAAAATGTTTAAATATTCCATGTCACAACAGTGGCTCAACTATAAGTTTATCAAGCGACGAGAATACTTTTTGTGCGGAAATAAAACAAAAATAACGACTTTATTCGACTATTCCTTTTCTTCCTTGTAGGCCTGAAACGAGACTTCGAGAGATTTCCACGACGCATGCGCGAGAATTGCGATCTCCTTCAACTACTTCAGTTAAGTTCTCGCGCGTGGAAATCTCTTGAAGTCTCGTTTCAGGCCTACAAGGAAGAAAAGGAATAGTCGAATAAAGTCGTTATTTTTGTTTTATTTCCGCACAAAAAGTATTCTCGTCGCTTGATAAACTTATAGTTGAGCCACTGTTGCGACATGGAATATTTAAACATTGTCTTTAATGACTCTCTGGGCCGTCCGGTGTCATTCCCTTAGGGAGCCTATGTAGCAGTCTTGAACCTCTCACATTTAATCATAAATATCTTCATTTGTGTTCCGAAGACGAACGAAGGCCTTACGGGGTTGGTACAGCATGGGGGTGAGTAATTAATGACTTAATTTTCATTTTTGGGTGAACTAACCCTCTAAGAAATGTGCATTAAAGAAGTACTCCAAAAATGTTTAATTATAATGTTTATATCAGTAAGTCTCAAGCAATATGTCAGAAAAAATGTTAAAGGATTGGAGTATATTTAGTGTAAAGTAAATGTATTTTAAATACAATTTGGTATAGACTTTTTTACTAGGGTTGACTTTTTTTTTATTTTTTTATAGGGTTATTTTTCCTCCCATCTCATATTTTTTCCCACCACCATGAACCTTTAGGGGCTCTGTATGAGCTCTGTATGATGGAAGTAAAATGAGACTGAAGTAAAACGTTATTTTAACGTGAAGTGTGTTGGGGGAATGCAAAGGTTTTGTGCGAGAACGCAAAGTTTTGCGAGTGATCGCAAAGTTTCTTTGGGGAATGACGTATTTTTGGAAGAAAATAAGTTCCTTGAGGGAACGCAACACTTTCACGACCAAATGCAAAGGCCGTGCAATATCTTTTTCTTTTTTTTTTTCAATCAGATGAAATAAATGACAATGTAATTTTTGAGTGAACTCTTTCTTTCGTTTAATGTATTTCACTTATGTCCCAGATTTCACTATCAACTAATTGATACAAGACATAACTATTAATAAGCTGCGTCACTCATGCAAATAAACACACCCCCATTGTGGGACCCTCACATACTGAGAGATCATTGTGAAGCAGTCATACATAAACCCACGCTCAATTGTTGTTTTCTCTGTTATGTAATGGAGCTCATTCAAGACTGGTGAGTCATCTGGGCCAAGAGAACGAGAGACCAAGAGAGAGAAAGAGAATAACCCAACATATAATCCCCTGTGTGAAAAGCCCAGTGTTCATAGCAGTGGATACAACATTCTGGAAACTGACGGCAATCATTATGGTCTCCTGTTCATAGTTTATCATCTCACATGGAAAACACATCTCTAGGTTTAGGGTTTTGCTCTCAGAGCGGGAAACATTGATGTCAAATGGAAAGCTAAAGTCATATGAAATATGACAACTCACCGGTTCCCATGATGACACAATTTTTTTTTTGTGGTTTATAAACACCACTTTTTGTAGAGCAGCACATTTTCTTATTTGAAATCATTTTGCTTGTTTTAAAAATGTTCGATTCACCTCTTTGTGAAGATTTTTACCCCAGTTATTTTGATGGGTCTTCTCGTTGTGGTTTTCACACGGTTATGGCTTGTTGGAAAGTTTGACCCCTGGTCATTGTTTAGTTATTCAATTGCCACAGCAACAGGGCAGGAATGTCCACATCATTGGTTTCAAAGTCCTGGAATTTTAGTAGTTGTTTCTGATTTTTCACAATAATTATTCTCAGACAAAAAATACTAAAAAAGTGTTGAAGCAGTGAAACAAACTGTAAGAAGTCCAGCCACAGATTGAGGTTGAATGGTGATACATTGAGCACAGAGTGTGAATATAACAAAGTCATCACAAAAAGCTTCCGTCCAACCAAATGCTCAAGCTCTTTAAAGCAGGGAGGATTTATTCATCAGCTGGAAAAAAATGTTTTGAAAGTGATTCCCACAATATCAATTCACAGTGCCATTTTTTATGGTTATAGTTGTGGTGTAGACTCTCAGACTCAATCCTTTATTTTAAGAGCTATTTCAGAAATCTTTATTGTTCATCCTTGGTGTGAATGGGCCTTAAGAGTGCAAAACATGCAAACATTATTTTCATTGAATTCATGAATGTAATCAATGCGTGTGTTGAGAGAGAAACATACTGTAATGGTTTATTAATCCAATTAACCGTCCTCTGTTGCTCAAAACAATGAATACATATCAAACTGCAGTGTCTCATTACAGCTGGTTTTGGTTCTGCAACTGATTATTCAGGAACATTTTATTTTATTTAAATTTTTTAAATGGTCCAAATCATTAAGTTGTTAATTTGTCGGTGTATTTGCACTAAAATATGTAAATGAAATAAAACACAAATCCATAAATAACATAAACATAACAAATTCATTTAACAGTGCCCCAGTCTTTTGAATATTATTTCATTGGCAAGTTTAAGTTGGGCCTTATATATAAATTCCGATCTTAATTTCTTTTTTAATAAACTTTATAACTATAATTCTTATAATAAAGAACCCTGCAATGGGGTTTGTGCTTTCTCATGGCAACAATGTTTTGACATTTGAAGGGCTCTGATAAAGAGCTTTTCAATATATATTTTAATTTAATTAAATTTAATTTAATTAGAAAATTACCCCAGTTATTAAATGCGGTTGTAAATCACTTATTTAAATCAAATATAAATAAAAAAATGAATACTAATCCTAATGATTTATTACTGAATGTTTTCCCTCCCTAAACGGTGCTTCATCATAATATGTATTTGTGTTCAAATGTCTACATGATGGCTGCATTGTCATGGAATAACTATTTTAATGCAGTATGATGTACTGTGTGTTTTTTTAGGCAGCAAGTCTAAGATCTGAGAGATTACTGACTAGAATCCCTGCTGATGACATGCAGTCTCAGGTAAGACAAACTTTCAAAGCATCTGTTGAAATTCAAAGCTTGTTCTCTGCATTTCTCTAACTGCTTAACTTGTGTTAATGTGAAGTACTTTGCACTTGTACCTACTTATGATCCTTGGCAGCTCCTGGGCCGTTCGGCATCACCTCGAAAGATGCCCTGGAAACACAGAAAGAAAGAAACGTTACAAACGACCCATTACACAATGACAGGAGGAGAGAAAGAGAGAGCTATTTATGGACTAGACTTGGATTTCCATGAAAAAGCCCCAGTCCCTGTTCCCCCAGCTCACAAAAGCATCTCCATGATTTAACAATATACAGTTTCACCATCTGTGAGAACACGGGGATCTTCCCATGACCCCTAGAGTTCAAACAGAGAACAGGAGCATTATTCAGGTCACAGAGAGAGCAGAAAGTGAGGTATGGTCGAGTTCGAGTCAAGAGGGAGAGGAGAGAAGGTCAGGCAGACATTTGGGAATGCAAAACGTATCCAGAAATGCTAACCTAACCTCCTATCACCACTCTGGTGAACTCGTCATGACCGTGTTTCCCTAGAATCATTCCTTAGAGATTGAATGAGGGACCCCACTTAAACAGGGCATTATAATGAGGTGGTAATGTTTTGCCACTAGTGGCACCGACCACAAAGGGCCCATTTTCTGTGGAACATGGTCATTTTGATACTTCTAATTGGTCACAGGAAAAACATAATAATAAATATGACATAACACAACATAGCACAACATGCACCAATGCTACATTTTTCTATATATCCTAATCATTTGTTAACAAACCTGTATTTATTACTTCAATGAGCACATTGTTTCTGCCTTAAATTAATACATTGTTAAATTAAAGGGGTGGTTGATTATGATTTCACTTTTCTAACTTTAGTTAATGTGTAATGTTGCTGTTTGATCATAAACAACATCTGCAAAGTTACAATGCTCAAAGTTTAAAACAAAGGGAGATATTTGCTTTTAAAGAAATAGTTTTTTTAAGGACTACAACAAACGGCTGGTAGGAACTATACGAGCTTCCTGCTATACGAGCTTCCTGATGTTAGTGACATCACTAACCCTAAGATTTCCATAAACCCCTCCCCCGGGAACACGGTCCATGTTGAGAAGAGGAAGAGTTGTTGTAGTCAAGCACATTTGCGAGTCAACTCAAACTGTAGCATCCGTCTTTTCACATGCAACAGAAAGTCACTCTGTGTGCATCTCACAACAGTTCCGATACAAGCGATTTATAGATTATCCTGACAGAATATGCTAATTGAAGATAGTTAACTCCACATCAGCAACATAAATCCATCAACTAACCATTCAGAGACGTCCTGTTGCATTCTACATGTTGTCACTTCTTCTTGGTCTCTCCATCTTTGTCTGACTCCGGTTTAAACATAAAAGGCAGAACAGTTTCTGACATTTTAGTGTGTGTCTGCGTGAGGTAATCGGAGCTGCTAACACACACACTCTTGAAGCTCCACCCACTGTGTCGGGAGCTGCAGCTCATTTGTATTTAAAGGGCCAGACACAAAATGGTGCGTTTTTGCTAACCCTTGGGTATTTTGAACTAAAACTTCACATACACACTCTAAGGACATCAGAGATTTATTTTACATCTTGTGAAAAGGGCATTATACCACCCCTTTAATACATTATTGGCTAACTGTCTGATTTGTAGATGTACATTTCTGAAATAACAGATCACTCTAAATTGTAATGTGGATATGCATTTTCTGTAAAGCTGCTTTGAAACAATATGTATTGTGAAAAGCGCTATACAAATAAATGTGAATTGAATTGAATAACAGCATAACATATAGCATAGCATAACATAACAACATAGCATAGCATAACATCACTTAACATTTCAATAGCTGTCAATAGTAGCGATGCACAGAAATGCAGACAACTGAAATCGAAATGAAAGTTTCACTAATTAAATTGGGGTAATTGGGCAACTTGGGTGATGCCATTTTAAAAATAGTACTTATTACGGAAATAATATACTATAAAAGAATATACATCATTGTGAACTGAATGTAATGCTTTCGGACACTTGGGGTGCTTCACACTTAGTTCAGTTCTCTTGGTTGGTTCTTTTGATCTAAACCAAAAAAGGAGGAGACACATTTAGTCTTTTTAGTTCGCTTAGCGTTCACACTGTCATTGTTAAAACCAAACCTAAAAATACAAAACAAACAAGCAAAAACAAAAGGCGTATATTTTGCGACAGAACATCCAAAACTATGCTGTGTGCTGGGCTAAATGCCCTTGTTCTATGTGCATACATGTGGTGATATTTTTTACAAGCTGAGAACTCATAAAGTGAAACCCAGGTATGCTTAAGCATTCTGTCCTCTTAGGGTTGCGTCCTGTTTTGGTTCGTTCAGAAGTCTTTGGTCCAGGATGCGTTCATATTTCATTCGAACCGTACCATTGTTCGTTTGGAACTGGACTGAGACAAACCTTTTCTCAGTCCGATTGTTTTGGATGTTTGGAAGGTTTGAATGGCAGCGTTCACACTTATTCAGATGAACCGCACTAACAGAGCAATCGTACCAGAGTTCGCTGTGCTTGAACCAAACCTGCCAAGTCTGAACACACCCTTAATTGCATGTTATTTAAGTCAAGTCAAGTCACCTTTATTTATATAGCGCTTTTTACAATACAGATTGTATCAAAGCAGCTTCACAGTGATAACATGAAAATAATACAACAAAGTTTGTTTCTAAAAGAAAATTGCGTCAACATCCACCTTAAGTAAGGCAGATCAATAATGTTATTGAATATTAAATGTCCCCAACTAAGCAAGCCAAAAGCCAAGGCAACAGTGGCAAGGAACCAAAACTCCATCAGGAGACAGAATGGAGAAAAAACCTTGGGAGAAACCAGACTCAGTCGGAGGGCCAGTTCTCCTCTGGCCAACGAATGAACAGTGCATGATTCGGGCAGCATTACAAGTCATTTTGGAGGTCCAAGTAATCACGCCGGTATTGAGACGAGTTGTTGAGGATCAGTGCCGTCCACCATAGAGGGTCCTTATCGCCGGCGTTGAGTCGTCTCTTCACAGGCTTTGTGATTGGGGCATCTGAAGTCTCCGTGAGAGGCTGGATACAAACTGGAGCTGACGAACGCCATATTCCTCGGGACTCGCGTCCCGAGATAACAGCAGAAGAGCGAAAAGGGAAAATAATTAGCATATCTGCTGTTCATAATGATTTCCATAACACGAGTGTAGATGATAAAAACATGAAGACAGTGACTCTTGCGTCCCAGAGTCACCCTTCCGTCCCACACACTACTCAGCCTAGCTTACTGACCTCTACATCCCTCCTGCTGCTGAGACCTAACCACAATCTCACAATCTCTCCGCTGCCCAACCATACGCGCCAACCCGTTTGAATAAGGCTGTCGAGCCCCATTGGTGCGTTAATGCAGTTTCAGTGGCAAACGGTTCCGTATGGCATTCCACCTACCGCAAAACACAATATCTGCCCAACCACCCGTCATTCACGCAATATACACAGGAACGTAATGACTGTAAATACTATACAACCTATACAAATAACCTACAGACTCTTCAAGTTCTATAATATTAAATGCATTAGATCTGATTCAGCAGTGGTATAAAAGGTAAACATTATGTGAATGCTTGGCTAAAGAGATGCGTCTTTAATCTAGTTTTAAACTGGGACAGTGAGTCAGAGCCTCGAACAATATCAGGAAGGCTATTCCAGAGTTTTGGAGCTAAATGTGATAACGCCCTCCCTAGTGGACTTAGATATCCTAGGAATATTATCCTATTTACATTTAAATCAAAATGAATTATGGTTTAAATGACATTAAATACATTAAATGCAATTAGTTCAAGTAAAGCTTGCTTCTTTGATCCATTTAGGATAGGATTTAAGTACATATTTATATGTAATTTCATAATTACTCCCATTGTCTTTGAAATATACTAACAGGCACTAAAATATGCGTTAATGTTATTTATTTTGAAACTTGTATGTCATGTATTTAAATATGTAATTGCACATTTGTAACGATTAAGTAATTTAGTACATTTAAAATAGTTTAAATGTAATATTGAATAACATTTATGATCTATTATAATCTAATTATTATTTAGTCAACACATCAAAATAAGTGTGCTTTGAAACATGACAAAGGATTATTAAAGCGTAATGATTTAAAATGTACTTCAAAATAAAACTTTTAATTTGACACAATTAAGTGTACTTCTTTTTCCACAAGTGTAGTCAATAGAAGAATAAACATTTAGCCCAGAGAATGGTGTAGTTACAGTGTCTACCAGTGACTGCTGAAGCTAACCCGCTAATCCTTCACTTCATGTTTTTGACAATAAGACTGAATGTCTCATGCATTATTTAATTTCACAGAAACTGTGATTCTAGGTCATTTAAAATCTCTGTTTTTCTCTCAGAAAAGTGTGGAGGTGTATGATCATCTAAATGGCTCGCGGATCATCTTCTCAGATGAGGCTCTTCCCGTCAGTGGATCAAGACAGCACTCCATGACTCCGGATATGAGCCAGGAAGTAGTAGTAATCTCTCCTGGACTTCCTACGCCTCCGTTAAGCCCGTTCCACCACAGTTCAGCCTCTTCGTCTTCACATCACAAGGCAAGAGCACATCCGTAACACATTACTGTTGCACACATTATTACATATGTGTGTTTGGAACTTCACTATTCATATACACTTGGATCCAAAGGTCTGAGATGTATTGAAAATCTAGGATTCTAAATCTAACTTAAACCTAAATATACACAGTATATATATATATATATATATATATATATATATATATATATATATATATATATATATATATATATAACTTAAACCGAAAATATATATATAAATGAATCAAAATGCATTTTGAAAAAGTAAATATCTGACATTGATCTTATTGGGTTTATAGATGTTCTTGTTTCCATTGAAGCACAAAATGCTCAAATTATTCTAGAGAACATGATTATTATAGGTTTTACACAAACTTGTGGCGTTCATGCAGCTTGAGAGCTGTTGTCATTAAAGCAAAAAGGAGACATACCAAATAATAATAATACTTTCTTACATTTCAACTTTATTTTCAACTATATTCAGTTAAAACATTTTGTTGATTGAAATAAAATATAAATCGTAGATGTAAAAATTCAACTTAAATCTTAAATGAAAATGAATAATAAAACAATAAAAATAGTAAATAAAATAATAATAGAAATATTATTAAAAAAAACGAATAAAATGGCAAAGCACATGACAAAATTATACTAAAATTAAAAACTGAAAATATAAAAATTAAAGATTATTAATCAATAAATAGTATAACAATAAATAAATAATACCAAAAAATCTCTGCTTTGACTTTTACACACTGACTTGGACTGAAGGTTTTCAGGCACATAATTTGTATTGTTCTGCCCCCTTGTGGCATTCATTAAAAAAGGACTCATACAGAATTCCTCCTTTTACAGTTTTAAAGATAGCACAAGCATTTCTTTGCACATGCCACTTGGATTGATATTTTATAATGCAATGAAATTCAGACATTTATAAGTGCAACTTAAGTGTCCAAATGTGTTATGATAACACATTAAGTGTTACTGATTTAATGTTTCCTATTTACCTGGATTATCTTTGCTTCACTGTTGATTCACTGTGATTGTAATATATCCCTGACTGTGAACTAATGTTTCATCAGGTCACAGAGGTCAATGGAGGTGGATTCCCGTCACACAGTTTTGGATCCTACTATGGAACGACTCAGACAAATGGTAACTAATCTATGACTCAGTATGTCATATTAAGTGCATCAAAACATTTGATTAGTGTTGGTGTTACTTGACTGAATTAAAATGTTTAATATGTGCATCTTGTCTGTGGTGATAAGTAAATATAAGAATAGGTTTCTGTCCTACAATTAGAATAGTAAAATTAGAAATTAGAAATAAAATAGGTACTATGCAATTCCATATGTGTTTAATTCGTCATCTCTCGTCCCTTTTAGTTGGATTATCCAATGGTGGAATACAGAGTGGAGGTTCTGCCACACTGCCCAGGACTTCTGCTTCCCGAGAGGAGCGCTTAATAAAGTTCTCTGGAATCGGTCCTGTAGATGAGACGGGCATGCCAATCGCATCCCGATCTGTGAGTCCCAGCATACTCTCTCTGAACCACTGCAATCCCAGAATGCATTCATGCTTCACACCTTCAGTGAGCTGGAAATTACAATGAAACCCATGGGCATTTTATCCTGTTGGCTGTATAAACCAGTCATGCATGCATACTAGTTATCACATCTTTAAAACAAATACTTGAGAAGCAAAACTGTGTAAGATAATCTAAGGTAATCTTTATCCGTAGGTTTAGATATTAAGAAATTAAGAACATCTCTTGTATATTGTTTATTTTTCTTAACCCATTAGCAAATTGTTTGTCTTGTTTTAAATAGAAGTCTTACTGACAATAATATAAAATATTATATAATAAAAATTCAAGATATATTTTCTGAAGATGAATGGTAATATGTTATGGAGTATATGCTTCTTAAAGGGGCTATATGTAGAATTCAGAAGGCTTTGTTATTAGCGACACCGGTGGGCGTTAAGTGAACTGCAGACAGCAAATTATTGCTCGTGCACGTGTACAAGAAACTTATTTGGTGATAGGGATGGCCCGATACCGATACTGGCATCGGGGATCGGGCCGATACTGTCCTAATATACTCGTACTCGTACTCATAAAATTCGCCGATACCACGCACCGATACCACGTACATTTTGCAAAACGAAACTGGCCGCCGCGAGTGCTTTGTCGAGGTGAACTGAGGCATAGGAAAGTATAATGTCGGCGGTTTGGGCTCATTTCAAGATAAGGGATGATGACAACAGCAAGGCAGACTGTGAGTTATGTTCAGCTAAGGTGTCGAGAGGAGGGAAAGAAAGTACATCGTTTAACACCAGCAATCTAATTAAACATCTGAAGACGCATCATAGATCTGATGGCCGAGCGCGCGCGCGGGCGGTAATGCACTCACTCTGTGTGTGCGGGTTACGGGAGAATAAAACGATTCGCGGGACTCCCGCAAACTAGAAATATATATGAATAAAACATAAAAACTAAAAGATTTTTATTCATCTCTTGCAGAAAAGCAACAAGAACAACTACAACAAAATAGAAACGATTTACAGGTCAGAGGTTCTATTCATAACATGGTAACAGCGTTGAGCGATGTAGCCAATCACAGATATATGTGTTGATTTCTGAAACGCAATGGCCAATCAGAAGCATTTAAGATAGACTTCCCTCACCGCTCAAAACGGACTTTTTTGTTCAGTGCTGAATTCTGTATGCTGGAAAATCCTCTAATTATAACAAACAAAGTGTGGATATTATGAAAGATTGATTGTGCCGTCAGCTTCATTGATAATAACAGAGATGTGTGAGATCGCGATGAACTGTCAGCTTTTAGGATTTATTAAGGGAGCGCACTTTGCGCGCATTCAGTCATGCCAGACCATGCACGCAGTAGCCTGCTTGCTTTTATGTTAAATTAACAGTGGTTTGTGTGTTAATATATTTATTATTTTACTAATTTTTATTTATTTTTAGACTTGTTAAAACAAGCAGAGAAGAAAATAAAAACAGTCTTCTAACCTGTGTTCTAAAATAGTCGTCTTCTCTTCTGGGAGCCTATTACTTTTGCGGTAGAAATATCGGTATCGGTACTCGGTATCGGCAAGTACACAAATGTAAATACTCGTACTCGTATCGGTTTGAAAAAAAATGGTATCGGGCCATCCCTAGTTGGTGATGATGATTCAGTGATTCAGTTTCCCGATATACTCACGGCGACGTTCCTTTTCTTTCTTTGCTGAAGAAAAAAGAATTTGGAAATACATTTGCAGCGTTATACTGTTTTACAAACATCCAGACGCCATCCATGCTGCTGAGAGCGATGTTTAGATGAATATGTAACGTAAATATGTGCTGCACGCTTTCCTCTCGATAACAAAATAAACGCACAGCGGAGAGAAAACAGCAGTTCAGAAATCATCCGATCATAGTGTTTGCATGTTTCCACCAGCTCTGCAATTCACTGGAATCACGAATGAGGTAATTAAAATGACACTGTTATGATAGTTTTATTATAGCCTAAGTATATTTGAGACCATAGACTATATAGATCCGGCTATGTGAGAATTAATCCCTTTTCTTTGCATGACCTACAGTACAGAAGGTATCTTTCGGCATTATCCTGAACATTGATAACGTTGACAACATTGACAATAAGCATTAGTTTCATGTGTCAGAACTAAAGTGAGGCTCTCAAGAGCGTGCGTAATCATATCCTTAGGATTTTCCTGGCAAAAATGTCCCGAATTGTTCACATGAAAATCAGTCTGGCATTTATAGACAACCTAAGACATCGGGGAAGGTTTCGTCTTTTTAAAGTTGTGATTAATACATGAAAATTTGTGCATATAGGCCCTTTAAATGAATACATTTAGTTTAAAAAACAATAGAACATTGTTAAAATAAATGCACATGTTGCACTTTATGCATTCTTTATTTTAATATTCAAGTATTTGATTTTTAGAACTTTATTAGAATGCATTGTTGAGCTTTTTTATTCTGTTGAGAGATATTACTTGTAAACAATACAAAAATATGAATCACAAATATTTAGTACAGAGTTTATGCCATTTATGTGTTTTATTTTCAACAATGCATTTTTTGTCTTTCCCATTTCTTTCACCAGAGTGTAAACAAGCCTAAGGACTGGTATAAGAGCATGTTCAAACAAATCCACAAGAGACCAGAGGGTATGTGCTCTCTCTCTCTCTCTCTCTCTCTCTTTCTCTCTCTCAGAAACAATGAGGAAATTCCTCTCTGTTATTGTCCGTCACATTTTACATGGTCCAGAAAGAATAAAGCCAAACTCTGGCTTAGAAATGTTAGACCTCATTTCTCGAACATTGTTAAACCTTTCACCACATGTGGAACTCAATGAGAAAGTGCACAATCGACCCCTTTTTAAAGTGGAACCAGATAGGCTTTACTGAGCATGATGGGATTTAGGATATAGCGCAATGTGCCTCTCCTTCATCAGTGAACATTCTGAGTTAGAAGATACCGATTTCAAACAAAATGTCAAGAGCATAAACTATAATTGTAAATAACAAATAAAACTGGTTTTAGGACAACAGCAAAAGAACAGCATCAGAAATATGGAGTGTTGTTGTAACACAAACTCCCGCTGAAATTTATACAGTGCTTTACCACTAATTACTGTTACCAAACTTCACAAAATCCCTTTAGGACACTTGGCCAGAGTCCTGAGCTTGATTAATGTTCCGAGGTTTGCTGTTGCACTTTAATAACTGGAAAAGCACCTGATGTGGTTGAGTAATTATGAACGGCATAATTCAGTGTAACACAGTTTTCTCAATGTATTTCCATAGACATGTTGTTTGACTCAGACTTATTGAGCTTATAGAGAGAAAGAAGTTTAGAGCAGGTTGTCATATGATAAGCTTGTGGTATCTGGTCTTTAAACAGTACAGTTAGTTCATTCAAATTTTGACACTTTTATCGAAAGAGACTTGCAGTACAATTATTACACAGACAATCTGCCTTGTTGTGATAGGGGTAATAGTTCATGGATTGCTCTGTGCTAACCAGTAACCTATTGCTTAAAGCTTATGTCACTGCACCACATCAAACCTTAGATATTGATATTATTTTAGCTAATAACTATAAAGATGCAGCCAAATATGTGAAGTTTAGTACAGATAGAACATGTTTTCTCAGTTTCATGCATTTGATTGATTATGAATTGGCATTCAATATAATAATTCTGGCATGTTTCTTCTTCTTCTTTTTTGTTTTTCTTTTTTTTTGTTATTATGGCCAATAACTGATACACAATTATGTTAAAATTCTATACTAATCAATCTATGCTACCAGTCAAAAGTTTAAGGTTGAGGATGTTTTTTAATGTTTTTGAAAGAAGTCTTTTCTGTTCACCAAGCATAAGAGATTTTATTTGATATAATGCATTTATTTAATCATAAAATACAGTAAAACTAGAATATTGTTAAATATTATTAGATTAAAATTGCTTTCTATTTTATAGTTTTCTATTTAGAATTTTTCTATTTAAAAATATAAATTATTCCTGTGATGCCAAAGCTGAATTTTCAGCATCATTACTCTTCAAGTGTGATCCTTCAGAAATCATTTTAATATGCTGATTTGGTGCTCAAAAACATTTCTTATTATTATCAGTGTTGCAAGCAGTTGTGCTACTTATTATTTCATATATTTGTAATCTTTTTCAGGATTCTTTGATGAATAGAAAGTTCAAAAGAACAGCATTTATTTGAATTTTATAAATAATAAATGCTCAGTTTTGATGCATCATCAGTGTCCTTTTTATACATGTTGCATGTACTAACTATAGTAATAACAGTAAATTATGCATAATTAAATGCAACTAACCTTAAACCAAACCTATAGTAACATGTTGTTATTTAATATTATTACTTAATTATACCACCTTAAATAAAGTGTACCGAAAAAATCTTACTGAACCCAGTGTTTTTAACAGTAGTGTATACAATTCTATACTATTTTGTCTAAATAAATGTAAAAAAAAAGTTTAAAGCTAAAGATTACATTGATATTAAATCATTAGTGTTTTGTAAAGATTAACTTTTAGTGTTAAATGACAGCAACGCTAACTTAAATGTAGAAATAGTAAAAATGAGCCTTTACTATTTAATATCAAATTTAATATAATATAATACTACTACATTTTAAAAAGTCAAATATCGGCTCATAACCATAGTTTAATTTCTTCTAATTTCATTTTGTATGTTTTTACTCCTGTAGAGCCTGAGCTTGACTGGAGAGAAAGTAAGTAGAAATATTCTCCTTATGGGTTCTGTATTCTGTAACTCAGCCGGACAGAAATCTGAATTGTGCTGCAGTGTTTTACACTTATTTGTGTGTAATGAAAATGTTAAAGCATTCTGTTTGATGTATTCGGATAAAGACAGTATTCTCAAATTGAATAAAAGTGTGAAACATCTATAAGCTCTCATTGAAATTCATTTTTTTTACGCCTGCAGGGAAGCTGTCATCATCATCGCCTCCCCCAGATTCTGCCCAGCAGGACGGGCGCTCGGACCCCTTCACTCTCACCCCTCACGGAGCCCTGCCTGACTGGTGAGAGAGAGAGAGAGAGATAGAGAAGTTACAGAGACACTGGGCAGGTTAGAATCTGTTGCTGCAAGAACCAACAATGATTGTGTGTGTGTGCTTGTATGGGGTTTTGTTACAGGGCTGATCTGGGCGATACAGGGAAGCACCCAGTACCAAAGAGTATTTTTGACTTTGAGCCTGGAAAGGAAGAAGCGGTAGAAGATCGTGACAAGGTAAGAGACCGCAGTCATCCACCATAACCTGAGCATTAATGCAGTTTAACAAGAAATATTGTCATTTAAACATGCAAAAAGACTGGGGGGTCTGTGTATTATAATGATTTCTAGGAAAAAGCATTCTGATTTTTTTAGTTTGCCAGTTCGTCCAAAGCATTATTGTGTCTGTTGAATGCCTTTTTTTTACTGTCCGTTGGCATTTGTGAGTGGGTTTGACTGAACGCTAGAAGTGAGGGGAAAGGGTGAGAAGGTGCTGGGGAAAGTACAGTAGTTGGGACTGTCTTGCTGGGCAGAAGAGATGATGACAGCTTCCCCAAAGGCATTCAAAAAAGACAAACTGTATCAATTGCCCCTTTCAAGAAGCAATTCTGGTATATTACCGTAAAAATGACCAGAATTACTTTCCCGGTAAATACATGCGCTGTTCACACAAGCCTTCCGTCTTGTTAGGTAAGATTCCATTCACACATCTGTACCGAAATACCAGTGTTGTGGGTGTTAAAGTAACACAGAAGCAGCGTTAGAGTTAATTAGGTACTTAGGTGATTAATTGAGTGATGGTTGTTTGATTATTGAAGACACCTGATGATAATGAGCAGAATCTCACAATTAAAGTTGCTAATTTATTGGATTTACAGTAGTGCATAAGCACTGGATCTCTATAACAGTGCTATCCGTGTGTTCCCCTTGCACATTGTATATTCCTCAAAATGCATAAACACAATAAATGAAGTCAAGTCAGCTTTATTTATATACACTTTATACAATACAGATTGTTTCAAAGCAAACAGTTGACAACAGGAAAATGATTCAATGATGCAAACAGTTCATTTCGGTCTAAAAGAAAATAGTGTCATTGTTCAGCTGAAGTCAGTTAGTCTTGATTCATTTCTGTTGTAAATATCATCAATTACCGGTATTAAATTAGTTAATTTAATCTGCATAAAAACAGCGATGTCGTCTTCCAGCTTCCAGTTATAAATGTACAATATATAACTCCTTTTTAATGTCAGGATAATATAACACTGTAGCCGGTTACAAAGTAATTTGTTACTGTAAACAAATGACCTTTTTAGTTTGTAGTGTAGTGATGTACATTTGAAATATCTGGAGACTTCAGTCTTGATTACATTCACTCTCAAAACTTTTCACATAGGCCTATAAAGTGGTGTCATCCGGGGGCCATGAGAGAATCGGGATTATTCAATTCTCAGATTAAGATGTTTGTCAGGAATCCTGATTGTTTATGACTGACTTTATGTCTGGCTTTGTGTGAATAAGAGAATAAAAGAATCTATTGTTTCATCTCCAGTTGTGGAGCTGTGTGAAGGAGGGCTGTCTTGTGATTCGTATTAAACCTGTTAACCGCTTGTGGGATTTAAAAGCACCAAGTGCTGTTTTCCCTCATTTGCCTTAATGTGACAGCTATCATCTCATCCACTAAAGACAGCTTTGGTTTGTTAAAGTCCCCCTGTGTTGAAAATCCAACAATGTTTATATGTCTATGTGGTGTTTTTTTTATGCTTTAAGACAAACCATGTGCAAATTCATAAGTCAGCACCATTGCTGAGTATTTTCTGCAGTGAACCAAAGACAGTCTCAAAAACACAGTTTAAAATCGCTGGTGTTCATTGCTTACATGGACGTCACAAACTACCATGTAAGCAATCACGTCAAGGTGTTATGGTAAATGAGTGGATCTCTGAGCTGGTGTGAGTGAGTGGAGGCGGGGATAATTTACACATGACATATGTCATTTTGGTGATCAAATATTCGTTTTAAGGGATACAATTATTGACTACAGGGGGACTTTAACATATTTGAAAGATGCATTACTTATCATGTCTTATGATGTTCTGGATGCCTGACTTGGCTTTAGTAAGGTTGTTAGCTGCCATTCAATTCTGCTCTTTTGGTAACAATTACATTTGTCTAAATGTGGCTTAATTACATTGTATGATGCTGTATTCTCAGTTGATATTTGATTTGTTTTTAGTCTCTGAGGTCTGCGTCACAGCTGCCTTTATATCACACCCCGGGTAAACCTCAACCCAGATCTCCATCTATAGAGGTGAATGTCTGCACTTCTACATCGCTTTCTGTTATTATTATATTAATAGCAAAGCTATTAAAAAATAAATGTAATACTGTTAATATGGTCATTTTTAGAGGTACATTTATTACAATATACAAACATGCCCATCATTTTCTGATTAAAGGTCCATGATCTGGTCAAGTCTTTATTCTGAAGAAAATATTTTCATGCTGTTGGACTATTCCTGTGTACTCAGCATAATCTGAATAAATGAAGGCTATTCCTTTTCTCCCATTCTCTTCTGCAAATACCGGAGACGCTCTTTATCGCCAAATACCTTGGGATCTTTACACTGTCAAAGTTCAACTACCATGAAATCACATGCAGTCCCAGATTACATTTAGATTTGTGTGTTACACCAATAGTTTTACATAAAATATAAATACCACACCAATAGTTTTACATAAAAATGCATATGCCGTGTGTGAACTGGTTGTCATGCTGTTGTCCAGGCGACACTGGTGTCGGAGCTGAACCGCTTTGAGGCAGAGCTGGACTCAGACATTCGTGGTCTGGAGAGGAAACTGTCACAGAAGCAGCAGCGGCGAGGCAGGGGTGAGGTACTGACTCTCCATTCTACACATATATATCATTCTAAGAAGTACAGCCAAACAATTTTCCTGTCATTCCAATTTAAAATTCAGTTCAACTTCTTGTGGTTTGTGGCCTGTTCATTTCAATACAAAACAAATACCTTTTCTCAAAGGTTTAGAGAGCGAGCGTCAAAGAAAAACAGACACTGCAGTTAGATAAGACATGAAGATAATTTGAGAAGTTGTATTTGGCGTGCTGTATCAATCTCTCTAAATGGTTTTTAAATCTTTTGGACTTCTAGTCAGACTTTTAGTCATCCATTATGACCTCACCGATTTCTTAAAAATTCCTGCACCCTTCAGACAAGGTATTAGTCTTAATCTAGTACTTGTTGTGCCAAAAAAAAAAAAGGCCTTTTCTCTGTTTCTGGCCACTGCTGTTACCTTCCTGCCAGCGTGCTTCAGGTCGCTGGATGTAGGCCCTACTCTGACAGCTGTGCATGCTGATCCTCTCTATCACTTCCTGTCATGCTGAACAGACAAAGTCTGCAGCCGCCCACCGCTGATCTTGCCTTTGAATCACGCCAGCCTGCACAATGTCTGCTCTTTAAATCCCAGCCGTGTTTATTTGATCCTTTTCTTGCCATGACTCTCTTTCTGTGATTCTTAAAGAGACAGTTCACCCAAAAAGGAAAATTCTGCCATCAACTGTCCTTCATTTCTTTCCACACACACATATAAATAAAATAAAAATGAGTGCTGGGCAACGATTAATCGCATCCAAAAAAAAAGTTTGTGTTTACATAATATATGTGTGTACTGTGTACTTTGTATATATAAATACAAACATGCATGTCTATATTTAAGAAAAATTTGTTATTTATATATAAAATATTTATATATAATATACATTATGTATATATATATATATATATACAGTATATGTTTCTTGAATATATACATGCATATGTGTGTATTTATATATACAAAATAATTATACAAAGTACACACACATATATTATGTATGTGGATGAGAATAATCGTTGCCCAGCACTAATAAAAATACATAAAAAATTAACAAAGACATATATTAGACAATATTAATAGACTTCTCTATATCATACAATACAAATTAAACAACACAGAATCAGTTACAGCTAAAATTTAAACAATTAATTTAATCTAAAATGAGCTTTTGGCTCAACAAATTCTGCACCTTTAATTGTTTAAGGCTTTATGATTCCCCATGTGCTTGTGAATTACAAACTGTGGAAATCTTAGCTGATGACCTCACATCACAAGTTCCATCTGATTCAGATTTACAATAGAGGTCTGCACAGGCTTTAAACTGAAACTCGAATCCGGCCCTTACCAGAGAGCGTTTATCCCCACCCGACCCGACCTGTACGGTTACATTTTAAGCTTGAAAATGTAACCGTACAGGTCACAGCAAATACCTTTTATAATATCGGTATGCTGTATTTTAGGATTGCATGCAACGATCAGTAAACAAATACATGTAAACAAACACAGTTTCATCAAGACACACAGTGGCCCCCTCAGCAGTCAAATAAATATATCTATCTATACATACACACACACACACACACACATATATATATATATATATATATATATATATATTGATAGATAGATAGACAGATAGATAGATAGAGTTTTTCTTTTGTCACAAACCCGAACCCGAAGCTATTTATGAAACATTAACCCGAACCCAGACCTCTAATTTACAATTGCAACCTAAATATATGGAGTGTAGGACCCAGGGGAGAAGTGTAGCTCTCTGTTCAGGAATGGTCACCGCCTCTTGAGATTGCTTTCGAGCTGCTCCCAAATACTCCTGTTGAACTGTGTCTTTAGGAGAGTTCATGTGTGTTAGAGGTGAATGAAATAGTGATTTCTATTTTCAGGGAGCTAAAGCCAACACAGCAGCCACAAGAACAGAAGAGAACAGACAAGAAAACAGGTAAGTCTCTGAGTTTACTTATACTTTGGGGAAAATCTGGTCCGAAAAGTCAGCAAAATATAACAAAACCTCATACATAAACTTTTTTAATTAAAAAAAAAAACTTGTTCACTCTTAGGATAGGATTAGTCTTAGTGTATAGTAATAGTATAGTTTCAAATATGCTATATAGCCATAAATGGCTTTTAAGTCATGTAAATATAAGTAATATTTGTAGTCATATAATTTAATATAATATAATATAATAGAATAGAATAATCCTGCATCATAATTTCTCTGTATATGTCTTATATGTACCATTATATTACAATATTATGTGAACAGGTGGGATGAAGTGGTTCAATCTTTTGACAAGGCCAGAATTACAAGTTTCGTCTTTGGAATGTTTTGTAGAAATAATATCTGATAATGCGTCTGTCTAATTAATAATAATACAGTGTGACAAATGCAGCAGATTTCCCTGTTGTTTTCACTCTCTTATTAAGGTCATATGACATGCCCGGCCTGTCTCCTCGTCTGATTGGTTAATTGTTGACTCTTTGGCCGTCGGCCCACATACCCGACCCCATGCTGAGCTCTTTGTGTGCCTGTACATGTGTTTGTGTATTTGTGAGAGTGTCTAAGTGTGTTTTGCATTAAAATTGAGGATGTCTCACATGCTTGACCTTGTTCATCCTGTTAATAAAGGGGTACAGTATTAGTTCTTAAACTGTATTAGACACAGTTTAGATGTCTGTGTCTCCACAGTTTTTCTGCCCGCATCGCTGCTCCACATGCAGTTATCCCCCTCCTTATGTGGATTGACACAGCAGAGCTATAAAAGGCAAAGTTAGGTCCCTCCAGGCCTATACTTCAGATGTTCATGCCCATTCTGACACCTTAAGGTTCAGTATTTGCTCGCCAGGGGCCCATATCTCACTGGATCTGACACATTCTTGAGTTCTCCCTCTGTTTTTCTGTGGCATGTTGATGTTTTCTGCCCCCTTCAGCCCCCTGCTGACTACCTCCCCACCCTCAAAATGCCATAAATGCTACAAAAAGGATACAGAATGAGGACAGTTTTACAGCTTCCCTCTTTCTGGAATGATTATCAACCCTGGGGCTGAAAACCTGTTAACTGCTTGTTGTGTTCAAGAATTGTTATGCTGCCATTTCATCAACATATTTTTTTTTTATATAACGCATTATACAGTTCATTGTCACACATTCATCGCCACAAGAGAAAAAAAAAACTGTAATAGGTAGAAATATTGTTAAAAAGGCACATTTATTTGAGCAAACGTATGATGTTTATGCTTAAAATGAGTAAAACTATTTGGGATACATGGGATAAAAAAAAATTTAATTCAAGAGATATTTTATATATACAGTGTTTTCTTGCACCGTATTATATTTTAAAGATGTTTAGGGCAGCAGAAACCTCTACCATTAGTTACATCTCTCAGGTCTGTCACATATTCATAAATATTCCCATAATTCAAACTGGATCCTAATAGCTGAGACAGACCATCTGTTGTGTTTTATGGAATTCTTCCTGTCTTCCTTGAGTCTCCATATGTAACTCAGAGGAAGGTTGTTTTTTCAAAGCTCAGGAGACTGAGATCTGTGTTGTTCATTTGTGTATCAGTGTTGTCTCCATTTATTCATTTAAAGTAGGAATATAGTGCTTTAAAATGAACATGAATGGCTTAAATTGTTTGTTCTTGAGAGTTTTTGATGACAAATGTTGGAGTTCATGTTCATCTCGATTGTCTTGCATGGCAAATTTGAGCACATTTTGAGACACCCCTGAGATTATTGGTTTCTTTCTTTGGGAAAAACCAGAGGAGACTCTAGAAAAGTCTTTATGTGATCTCCATTCAATCTCTGCTGTCTAGGCAAAACATCTGAGACATGAAAGAGGTCTTAATATTGTTCTTACTTACTAATAACTAATAATTGTTTTTAAGGAATGATGTCAATTAGATGTGAACTTTCACCTCACTGTTTTTGACTTCAGTGTTCTTCATTTATATGGTATAGATGTGTCACATGATAATTTTGTTTTTCTTTTCCAGCTATCCCATAATCCCCTGCTCAGCTGTAAAGCAGGGCACAACAGCAAGCTTCATGCATGCTGATGGTAAGATACAGTCATCTTCCTATCCCCTCCTGTCCTCTATTTCCTATTTCCTTGAACTTCTTGCCAATCTTCTCCTCTCCTCTCATTCCCCAAGGCTCAATTTGCACAATTAATACAAAGTAAACACGTTTCTGTGAAATGAGGAAAACAAATGAACTCAATCACAATTCATCAGGACAGGAAATGTGTAACAAGGAGCAGGATGGAGGTCTTGATTGCAGATTAGATTTTTCCAGTTGTTTTCCCTGGAGATTAATGCAGAAAGAGTTGGCCACTCTAAACACATTAACGTGTGCAGAGCTGGAGGCCCATGAAATGGTCTTGTGCAACAAAAAAAAGTTAATTTTGATGAAAAAGAAGTCCCAAATGGAACCCTAAGCCCTCATGATCTTCCTCTGAGTCCGCACTTTCGTGATGTAATGGCGCTTTGACTGTTAGGTGTGAGTCTGTTGTGGAGCTCAAAAGTACTCATCCTCATATCAGTCGCAAATACTTTATATAATCATTACATTCTTCACCCTGGGACGTAAAAGTGCTTAAAGTTGAAGAAGCAACCAATAATTGCAAACAAACATGGATAATAGACACAATTCTGCTATTGATTTTGGTATATTATGTGCTGATATCTGTTGTTCGTTTCCCTCTACAGGTCGCACATCCTCAGACATGGATTTCCCACCTAAGAAAGAAGAGAGAAAGGTACAGCATTTGATCTTTTTCCTTGAAGTTTGAATGGAAAGTACATATTTGACACAGACTTTGAGAAAGAACGGCTGTTTTTTTTTTTTCTACACAGATGAATGCAGCCCGAGCCAAATTTAGTTTCCAAGCACAGTCACCAAAGTAAGTAGAAACAAAAGACACAACACAGATTCCATTATTCATAATTAGTTTCAGAACTGGATACGGTAGAAGGTTACGGGGAAGTCTGATAAATAAAAATGGCAAATGTTACTAAAAATAAAATAAAATTAGTTAGTTAAAATTAGTTAAAATAAAAAGTTCTCTGATTTGTTATTCAGTATTATTAATTTAATAAATTTTTACCACATATATAATCACACACCCTATCTTCCCCCATCCATAGGGAGCTGACCATACAAAAAGGTGATATCGTGTACATACACCGACAGGTGGATGCCAACTGGTATGAAGGAGAGCATCATGGGAGAGTGGGAATCTTTCCCACCAGCTATGTGGAGGTTTGTCAAGTCACCTTTATTTATATAGTGCTTTATACAGTACAGACTATTTCAAACCAGCCTTACATGGGATAAACAGGAAAACAATGATTAATGATGTAAAGCATCTCGAAAAAGACAATAGTGTCATTTTTCAGATGAAGTCAGTTCAGTATTGATTCAGTTCAGTTCAATAACTGTGTAAAGCTCATCACTAATGAAATGAGTTCAATTCAGCTTTAAAGCAGCTCTGTAGAAATCAGTGATGTCATCATCCAGTTCAAGTTTACTTCACGTTCGATAGTGTCAGTGCAGTCAAATCAATGTCCATGAGTATGCAAATGAAACTCTGCACCTCGTCGTCTTTTGTCATTAACATCCCTTCCTATCTTTTTTTTCTTCCAGATTATTCCTCCAACGGAGAAGCCAACTCCAATAAAGTCCCCTACCATCCAGGTGTTGGAGTTTGGAGAGGCTGTTGCCCTGTTCAACTTCAATGCCGACCTGCCTGTGGAACTGTCCTTCAGAAAGGTGCCATAAATATCACACACTCTACCATTCACTACGCACAGTTCATTATCATGAAATATTTTACTGCAGACTAATTTTCTCGGTTCTTAAAGGTCCCGTTCTTCATGTTTTTTTGAAGCTTTGATTGTGTTTACAGTGTGCAATATAACATGTGTTCATGTTTCGCGTGTAAACAAACACACAATTTACTTATCTGTATATCGCTGCTTTCACTGTCCAAAAAACGGCCCGATGACTTCCTTGTTCTATGAAGTCCCTCCTTCAGAAATACGTAACGAGTTCTGATTGTGCCAGCGGTTCCTGTGTTGTGATTCGACAGCAGCTTATCGCACGTTGCCCGGAAAGGTCACACCTCTCACCATAAATCGGAGATGCATGCGCTGATTGTTATTGTAAAAATGTCAAACATATTACCTTATCAATTTGAGCCGGAATCAGACCCGGAGAACATAGATGAAGAGAATCGATTAGAACCTGTTCAAACACAATTTTTGTAGGATGTTTCACAGTGGCAAGCTGTTTATTTAGTAGTTGTCATACTTTTAATTGGTTAAATTGTAATGTTTAATGTTACAAACCGTTATAAAAGCTTGTGGTATATGGTTTTGTCCGTCTGTCGAATTAACGATGGTGTTGTTGACTTTTTAAAATAAGTCCATTGTTTATTCCTACCTTAGTTACAGGTGTGCACGAGTTTTGATTAGTAATATATGTTTTATAGGCGTACATGTGGTAACTGTGACAAAATGGCAACTGAGGTTGAAAACATCTGCTGCAAAGAAATACAAAAAGTACTGTAACACCTCCTAATTAAACAATTTTTTGTTGTGTATAGTTCTTTTGAAATTGTTTTCATCCAAACAACTTTATATAAATACACTTTATTTTTTACCATGAATATAGCCTTAAAAGCTGCCATGTTGTGTAAAAGAAACCGTTGCCATGCATTACAATAATTTATTTATTAAAAGTTGAATGTTACGTGACTGCACATTAAATTATTACTGCCTCACATCAATGTATAGGTTTGTCGACGAATGAGGCAGATTGGAGACCCTCCTACATGTATGGTTCATCACCCGGGCTTTGAAGCAAACTGCTTAAACCCATATACCTTACAAAACATAAATAATATTTACAGAGCTGACTACGGACGAGTGAGACAAACACACTCTACAAACAAAACTCTTCCTCTTCTCCGTGGGAGCGCAACAAGACCACGCCCCCTTTTTTGTGTATTCCTGTGGGCGGAGATTGGTCAAAAAACTGTTCTAGTTATGTCACTAAAACAGGAAGTAGAGGGATGTAGTCCAAACCGGCCGTTCGCTGTAGGCTTTGAAAGGGGACTTCTGTTAAATAAAATGTCTTGCTAGGCATTGAACTTTGAGCTTTATAATTTTACAGGTATTATTTATGCTCTAACAGCAACATTACACACTAACTAAAGTTTGAAAAATGGAATCACGAAGAACGGGACCTTTAAGTGAGCCGTGGAAACCTTATTAATAGCATTTGCAGCTGGTTTGAAATGTATAAACATTTTGTGATCTTTCATTGCCTTTAATCATGCTCTTGTGTTCACTTATCTCTTATCATCTCTTATCTTATCATGAACAAATCTGTATTTGAATCAACTGTAATTAACTTGAATCACTGTAATGAATCAAAATCCCCATTGCTAGATGTTAAAGGGATAGTTCGCCCTGCCCGTACAGGTTTGGGGACATGAGGGTGAGTAAATGGTGACAATTTTCATTACAGTGAATATCCCTTTAAGGCAGTGGTTCCAACCCTCTGGTGCTCTTCACGTGTCGGTCAAAAATGGCGGAATTTTTTTTTCCCATTGAAATGAATGTACTATATTTTAGTTCAATAATATTTTGTATTTGAATATTTTGTATTTTTAGGGGATTTTGTGGTACTAAATTATATTTATGCTGTATTTATAATCCATTTATTCACTTTTTGAGCATAGACCTGAAAATTTTACACAGACTTGAGTTTGATCTCTTTTTAAAGACGGCACTTGACAAATTATTGCTGGTGAAAAAAAAGTTTAATAACGTGAACTTAAAAAAAGTTTAAATTTTATGTTTATTATAAAAATATAAAAATGCACAAAAGTACTATTTTCAATTTTTATATGAAATATAATATATATGATTATAATATGAATATATATTTTCAAAAACACATTTTACTCTAAATCTGCACAGAAAATCAAAGCAATAAATCTAAACAAGTTGTGTTCCAAATTTGAAGTTGATATCTCAAAAAATGAGCTTTCAGTAAGATTTTGTTGGGCGCAGCACCAAAAGTTTTCACTAGATGAAATTCGTCTCCCATTCATTTCCAATGAGTAATTTTTGACTGCAAGGAGTACAGGTGTGACTATTTTTTCAGGACAATTTACCATTTGAATCATGTCCATGATTTTTTTGTGTTCACATAGCATAGCAAGTGCCAAAACCTATACATTTTTTTTTTTTTAAAGACCGAAAAGTACCAGAGGGTCAAACAGTGGTCCTGGGCCCACTAGGGGTCTCGGCAACATTCAAGGGTGACCTCAAGATAACAAAATGAACATTGAAAATATAACATATTTCTTTCTTTAATTAACACCCTCAACCAGTGTTTTTTCTTTGAAGAACCAGGATTCCCACTGTCTTGAAAACCTGAATATATGAAATAGCCTAATTATTAGCCTTGTGTATATATATATATATATATATATATATATATATATATATATATATATATATATATATATATATATATATATATATATATATATAAAACATCAATCAAATTTAAATAATAAAATCCCTTTCAAGTAAATCATGAACAGCTTGGGGAGCCTTGGAGTCAAGAAGGCTGAGAACCACTGCTTTAAGGCTTAAGTTTGGGGTAATGAATCTTAATCATGTCATGTTCAGACATGTAAATCAAGTCTTTGTGATCGACTTCCAGCCCTAACTAGCACAGCTATGTACAGAAAATGGTTGCTTGGAACAATTATAGTCAATTATAGTCAATTATACAGTTTCACCATTATACACAAATATCCAACCACAGAACGCTGCATGACCAATGACCAATCAGTCAAGTATTCAAAAGAACCGTGTAATGAGCGATGATATTTCACATCCAAACAGCTTCAACCGTTTTCTTCTCTCTTGTTCTGTTCGGTATCTCTGTCTCAGGGCGAGATTATCTCAATCGTCAGGCGTGTTGATGATCACTGGCTGGAGGGTCGTATCGCTGGCACCACCCGTAGTGGAATCTTCCCCATCAGCTACGTCCAGGTCAACAAAATGCCCCGCACTAAAAGCAGTGATGACTTTCCATCTTCTCCCACTCCTACCCCAGAGCCCCTCAGTCCCGGCCGGCCACAGCACTCCCCCCTGTCTCCCCTGTCACGCTCCCCCGAACCCCAGCTTTCACCTCACAAACACTCCAGCCAATCACGCTCCCCTCTGTCACATGCACAGCCCATCTCCCCAAAACCATCAAACCACTTTTTGTTCTCGCCTGGCCCCACTTCACCCAGCAACAACTGGACGGGATTGCGGCACTCTCACAACCAACTGGAAAAGGACACCAGATCACCTGTGTCACCCTCCAATCATGTGCTGACATCTCCGCAGGGCCCGGGACTGCCAGCGAACACCGGCGCAATGGCAGCGCACCCTCCGTACATCACACAGGTTTGTGCAGAGAAACAATACTATACTGTGTATTTACATGAACTTCTGTGTCTGCCAGGCAGATGTTTTGGTAACACTTTACAATAAGGTTCATTAGTTAACAGTAGTTAACTACCTTAGTTAACATGAACTAAGAATGAACAATACTTCTACAGCATGTATTAATCTAAGTTAATATTAATTTCAACATACTAATACATTATTAAAATCAAAGGTTGTATTTGTTAACATTAGTTAATGCACTGTGAACTAACATGAACAAACAATGAACAGCTGTATTTTTAACATTACCAAAGATTAACTAATACAGTAACAAATGTATTGCTCGTTGTTAGTTCATGTTAGTTAATACATTAATACATTAATACAATAATGTGGCCAATGTACAATACAATAAGTATGCATGAAATTGATCAAAAGTGTCAGTAAAGACACTTAGTTACATCAAACAATCCTCAAGAAAGTTATTAATCCAATAAAAAATATTAAAGGTGCAGTAAGCGTTTTCTGAGAAACACTGTTGATATATGAAATTGACACCCAAACAAGCCCCTCCCTTCATTTCTCCACTCCCAAGAACGAACTCGGAAGAACGCGGGGACACAGAACGCATCTTTGTGAGAATTGAGATGTGCTGCGATCTTGCTGCTCAAATGACCGTCCCAGCATATTATAAGTAGCAGCTAATGCACAATAAACATAACTTCACAAACAAGTGTCATATAACCTAATAAAACATTTATTTCATATTACTATAGACATTGTTTGCATATCATTTTATATCTTTTTTTATTTTACCACGTGTATTTATGAAAATAAGTAGTCTATATGTGTAACCTATGCATTGTCAGATTCTTTATTTATTATGCCAATAAAAATACTGCAGGCTTTCTTCAGGTTATTACTTTATTAAAGGTGGGGTATGTGATTTGGAAAACGTCCAGCGGATTTTGAAAATATACAATTCAAATGGTCCTACCTTCTTTTCTCCAACGCTGGCCCTGACTCCACCCATTCGAAGAACATGGACGCGCAATCATGCACGAGCGAAAACTCAGATGCGCGAGAGATTGTAATGACGATTTACTACTAATCATGGAACCGGCTTTACTGACGAGATGCGCATGCGTCACAAGCTTTGAGTATGCGCACGACGGGGGTCACGCGCGCTAGGGGGAGGGGGGTATGGTACAACCGTTTGATTGACGAACTTACTGTCCAATGATTATAGGTGGTCTTGGAAATGATAGGCTGGAGTTTTTCGAGTCCTGCCCGTTCCACAGATGATTAAATTGCTTAATTTTCATTTCAGTGCTTCTAACTCAGTGGCTGTAAGTGGGTTAGGAATAGGATTTCAAGTTATTTTGAAAAAATGGACAAAAAAGAGAATCACATACCCCACCTTTAAAATTGAGCAAAACAAACGGACAAATTTACTTTCACGAGCCGTCACGTATTTGCGAGCTTGCAACGGGAATGGGGAATCACTTAGGTGAGAACAAGTTTAAAGCTTACAGGTTTCCGTACTTCGCCCGCCCGCAGCGTCTTCTGGGATTTTGAATGGTTTGATTCTCTCAAGTCTGTATTCGATGCATCCTCGATATCAAGAACACATCCGGGCACTTTCATGCGTCCTCTGTACTTGCGTTCTTGAGAATTGGAATTGAACTTGGACGGTTGATGATGACATAGTATGAGAACGCATAATTAGAAACAGCCAATGTTACTCTAGTATTGAGCAGAAACAAAGCAACCTTTCTGCTCTCTAATGTCGCTCCAGCGCTGGAAAGCTTTTCCAATATTAACACTGGTCCTAGCAATTATATTCCTCTGACATTGTCTTCTTTGGTAATATCTCAGCCATCTCTCTTTCCACAAATATCCCGCTCTCTCACGTTCTCTCCATCATGAGCAGATACTTTATTTTTTTTTCAGCATACACAGAACAGACACCTAGCAAATAGTCACAAAATGGTTTGTTTGGGTGTTGATTTACAGTGTTTCTCCGCAATCACTCACTGCACCTTTAAGCAGCACAACTTGCTAGAATGTCACACTTTCTCGCAAAATGATGTGCATTTCATAGCATTTTTGCTTTCGACAACAATTTGTAAGGTGAAGGACTCTTGTATTATCCCTTAATTACAAAAACATGATTCCTGTCTTCCACTGAGACAGGTCACATCTGTTTGTTCAATTATCAGCCGATTTTCACATTATTTTATGCCTGATCCTGATCTCAAGGTTTAGAATTATGGCCAGTGACAGAATAAAATGCATCCAAACAGTGACAGGAAATTATAGATTTTGTGAGAGAAAAAAAAAACTTATTTAGAAACTTGTGTTTATGTAAAGTTCTTTGACATTAATTGGGTATTTGAGCTTATTTTTCCATTGCAGATTGTAAAAGGATAAAGTCCCCCTGTAGTCAATAATTGTATCTCTTAAAACTCATCTTTGATCACCAAAATGACACATTTAATTTTTTTGAATAAAAAATTCTTCATGCCTTAAAATAGCTTGAATGTATCTCTACACCCTTGCCTCATTTAGTATACGCGGTTCTATGAATATGCAAATTAGCCCCGCCTCCACTCACTCACACCAGCTCAGAGATCCACTCGTTGATGATCACACATTGACGTGATTGGTTACAAGGTAGTTTGTGATGTCAGAAACACCAGCGATTTCAAACCGTGTTTTTGAGACTGTCTTTGGTTCACTGCAGTTTTAAGAAGAAAATCCTCAGTAATGGTGCTGACTTATGAATTTGCACATGGTTTGTCTTAAAGCATATTAAAAACATCAAGTAGACATATAAACAATAATAAAAGCTTGATTTTCACCACAGGGGGACTTTTTGGATAGCCTAGTTCTTTTTGCCATTAAACTTTTAACATTTGACTGCTTTTGATATTTTGATAAGTGCATTAAAGCTGACACATATAATTTGAAAAATCTTTTGTGAAAAGTTTTGTGATGGTTGGTTTTATTGATATTTTTTTACTCAGCATCATTAAAGGGTTAGTTCACCCAAAAATGAAAATTAAGTCATTAATTACGCTGTACCAACCCCGTAAGACCTTCGTTCGTCTTCGGAACACAAATGAAGATATTTTTGATTAAATGTGACAGCTGGATCACTCCTCCATAGGCTGCCTAAGGGAATGACACCTGACGTCCCAGAAAGTCAATGAAGAAAATGTTTAAATATTCCATGTCACAACAGTGGCTCAACTATAAGTTTGTCAAGCGACGAGAATATTTTTTGTGCGGAAATAAAACAAAAATAACGACTTTATTCGACTATTCCTTTTCTTCCTTGTAGGCCTGAAACGAGACTTCAAGAGATTTCCACGACGCGCACGCGCGAGAACTTAACTGAAGCAAAGTTAAGTAACAATGCGTCGTGGAAATCTCTTGAAGTCTCGTTTCAGGCCTACAAGGAAGAAAAGGAATAGTCGAATAAAGTCGTTATTTTTGTTTTATTTCCGCACAAAAAGTATTCTCGTCGCTTGATAAACTGATAGTTGAGCCACTGTTGTGACATGGAATATTTAAACATTTTCTTCATTGACTTTCTGGGCCGTCAAGTTTCATTCCCTTAGGCAGCCTATGGAGGAGTGATCCAGCTGAAACATTTAATCAAAAATATCTTCATTTGTGTTCCGAAGACGAACGAAGGTCTTACGGGGTTGGTACAGCATGGGGGTGAGTAATTAATGACTTAATTTTCATTTTTGGGTGAACTAACCCTTTAAATGATGTACTATTATGCTATATCACCTTATTTGTAATATTATGGAAATCAGGGCTGTGTCACGGTTTGGAATATTTTTATTCTGTTTTTAGTTTCTGTTTCTCTGCTCCATTCAGTTTATTGAAGTTACAGTTTATTATCTCCTCGTTTGTTTCTATGATTGCGTATAATTATCACCTGTCAGTTATTGTTCGTCTTGTATGTAAGCCCCCTGTTTTGTTCAGTCCTTTGCCGGTTCTCGTTTCAGTTTATCTGGTTTGTGTTTGTGCCTGTGTTTCCCATGGATATCTCCTGCGTATTTATTACTTGGAATAAAGACTTTGTTTGTTAACTCGGCGTTATCGCTGCGCGTGCTGCATAACATTATCAATTACAGGCTGTATAATAATAAGAAATGTTTCTTTAGCATCAAATCAGCATATTAGAAGGAAGGATCATGTGACACTAAAGAGTTGAATATTCAGCTTTTCCATCACAGGAATACATTTGTTTTTAGAATATATTAAAATTGAAAACTGATATTTTATAGTAAAACAAAACTAAATTTTAACAATGATTTTTAGGATGGGACCAGAACACAATCTCCACTGCCCAACGCACAGGTTAAGATTCCCTCCACGTCACGGTCTCCTGTGAACAAGGGTTATTCACGACAACTGTGAGTACATTATTCACTACTTCTGACCTAATTCAAGCAGACATATAATTTACATTTAGTTTTATGATTGATAAAAGGGATAATTAAGTCAATTTCCTTGTTATTTACTCACCAACGTTGTGAAAGAAAGTCATAAGGTTTGCTGAGTAAAACATGACAGGATGTTAATTCCTGGGCGAACTGTTCCTTCAAATATGTGCAGAAAACTGTACACAAATCCAGCTATTTTGTACTGATATAATTCTTTTTCATTCACTCTTTGTCTTTGCATTCAGGTATAAAGCGGTTTACAACTATAACCCCCAGAATAAAGACGAGCTGGAGTTGAGAGAAGGAGACCTGGTTCAGGTTATAGAGAAGTGTGATGACGGCTGGTTTGTAGGTAATCACCCTTTAAGAAAACTCTACTTACACTATTAGCATAAAGTCTGCTCCACTTTACAGCTTATTCTGGCCACTGTTTTACAGGTAAAGAGACTAATCATAGTTTCTTGGGATGCATGATACATTTGTATCATATCAACCATCGCTTGTATTATATATCAATTATATTTGATAGTTATATATTGATTATAATTTTGCAATGCCTAAATTGACTTCTAGCATTTTAAACTATTGATATTATTTGTGTGTAGTAGAAGAGAATTGTAGGTGCTTTTTAATCTGAAATTGACAATAATAGAATATTATATAGAATTTTATTATGAAGACTATAAATATAAATATGTGTCAGAATTTGCAGTCCAAAATAATTACAAACACTACCGTTCAAAAGTTTGGGGTCAGTAAGATTTTGTAATTTTTTTGCCGACTCTCTTATGCTCACGAAGGCTGCTTTTATTTGATTAAAAGTCACATGATCTTCTGAAATCATTCTAATATGCTGATTTGGGGCATTTCTAATAATTATCAATGCTGAGCAGTTGTGCTGCTTAATATGCTCATTGAACTGTGATACAATTTTTCAGGATTCTTTGATGAATAGAAAGTTCAAAAGAACAGCATTTATTTGAAATATTTTTTTTTGTAACATTATGGGCCCTATCTTACACCCGGCGCAATGCAGCGCCAAGCACGATGCAAGTGTTTTTTGCTAGTTTCAGCCCGACGCAGTTATCATTTTCACGTCCTGGGCAACATTGTTTAAATAGCAAATGCATTTTCGCTCATTTGTGCGCCCATGGTCTGAAAACGAGGTGTGTTCAGGCGCATTGTTGGCACGTTGCTATTTTGAGGCAACTGAAATAGACTGTCAATCAGTCCCTCCAGAAAAACGCGATTATGCGATCGCTGAATTCAATGCATAATCAGCCAAAGTCCGCATATTTATGCGGGGGTCGCAT
This sequence comes from Tiaroga cobitis, assembly GCA_030578255.1. Lineage (NCBI taxonomy): Eukaryota > Metazoa > Chordata > Actinopteri > Cypriniformes > Leuciscidae > Tiaroga > Tiaroga cobitis. The sequence continues at coordinate 15,592,951 of CM060598.1, forward strand.
TTTTTCAAATACTCCTTAATTTCGCCGCATAAATTGCAGATTTCCGCGCAAAATATGCAGGGCTTGCATGATTTCATAATCCCAGCATTTTTCGTCGCAAAAAAGTCACATATATCTTAGCAGAAAGTTGGAAAATGTTGCGTTTGCTTCACACAAGAGAAGCCATTTCCCCCTGTTGCCATGGGAACGTTATGAAGTGACGTAATTACACGACGTGAACATCATCACTTTATTTTTAAATATTTCATTTATTCATTTTTACTACTCATTTTTTTGTAGCATATTCCTCTAGTAAAGCTACAGAACTTGTTTGACTCGTCAATGTTTTGTAAGTTTGATGTGTTTATTAAGGTCTTGTAACGCGTTGTGTCGGGAAGAAAAATAGGGATAGCTCACAGATGAAGTTATTGCAGAGGCCAGACAGACTCACAGAGGCGATTGGCATCTCACAACTCGCACTTTATTCCCTAATCGAACTCGTATAACTGTCTGTCACATGTTCTACCGTCCACATCGCTAACAAAATAAGATAAAAGAAGTAGCATCAAACAGAAATGACCCGCACACATGGGGTGTTCGAGGCGCGCATACAGTATAACACTGCAGACAGTTCAACAGGAGCGCGCAGCTCTTAAAGGGGCCACACCTTATTTCCACTCGTTACAGTCTGAAATAAAACAAGATGAGAAATTAAATATTTCCAGCACTTTCTGTGATGTAGTTATGCTTGCTTATCGTAGGAAGTAATGAGAAAGGACTCTTTACAATAAGGTAGTAGCCTAGTGAGAACAGGGTGTTGGGGGAATCACTTTTTTTTCTCTTTTTCATCAAACCGCAGTTTTTGCAAGTTCCCGCAATTTTTGCAAGTTCCCGCAATTTTTGCAAGTTCCCGCAATTTCATCGCAAAAAATTGCATAAATATCCCGCATATTCCATCGCATTTTTAAAGAAAACGGGCCGCGTAATCAAGGATTTTTGCCCGCAACAATCACAAAAAAACTCCGCGTTTTTCTGGAAGGACTGGTCAATGGCGGAATATTTGTTTATTTTTTGTTATTTAAAGAGCGCATTAGTAATATGAGCCTATAGGCGCGCGTAGTGCGTACACTCTGCTTTTTACACACACAGGGACGCACAGCAGCACACAAACATGCCAAATATTTTGGATTACAATGTAAAAGATTGTTATTATGTACATTAAGATATGGTGGAATCGGGCTTGTCCCGTAGATGGTCTGCTTGCGCACTTTTACCTTGCGCATGAGCAGATCCGTTTGCGCTCTGAATACTCGTTCGGTCTTTCCACTATCAAATTCCGCCATGTAAATAGCGAATCCACCATGACACACCCATTACTCATTAAGAGAATAGGGACAACCGTTTTAGACCATGTGCCGGGCGCGCCGACCATTTTTCCCGTCGTTAAACTAGCAAAAGTGGATTCGGACACGGCCTAAGTGCACTTGCTCCATCCGCTTTAGACCATGTGCTTAGATCGTTAAAATAGGGCCCTTTAAATGTCTTTACTGTCGCTTTTGTTTAATTTACTGCTTCCTTGATAAATACAAGTTTTCGTTTCTTTCAACAACAAAAAATCTGAACCCAAATGTTTGAATGGTAGTGTATATAAATTGTTTCATAATAGAACAGCGGAATATACAGTTCTACTCATAAACAGCATGTTACAAAACTGAAATATGTATCTTTTAAAGCCTTTCCCTGTACTGCCCTCTATTGGCCGATTGTAATGTTACAGTAACTTCCACCATCGGTGCATCTCATAATCATCAGAACATTTTTTTTGTGTGTGTTAGCAGAGATGTAGTTATTTGTGCCATCTGTTTTCTTGCTTTAATGACTCTTATTTTCTCTTCTTGTCAGGTACGTCTGAAAGGACCCAAGCTTTTGGAACATTCCCTGGCAACTATGTGGCACCAGTTTAGGAGCTTCCACCAATTCTTCCTGGCAGATTCTATTTCACTGACACTACAGGCTCAACCACTAATCAATGCAATATACATTCTGTCTGTACGGTCACTGTACACTATATACAAAACTACTGCCCCTCTTCACACACAAATATATACTTACAAATTCTTCCTTCACATCATCCACCAAGCATGTGCACTCCTCACCTTATTACTATGGCGCCCATGTTCCCATAGTAACTCTTACTGATGTTGGACACAGATGGGTTTGTCACAGTATGATCCCTCACGTGTGTATTTGTTATGAATCCGCACTGCATTTATTATGCTTTAGTTATCATTACATTTATTTATAACCCCCCCCAACACTATTGACATTATCTTAGCTGACTTTCTCAATTTTAACATCTTTGTAAAGTTAACCTCCATTTTGGTTTCAGATTTGCTATGAACACTACATATCCTGAGGATCTGGATCTAAGACATGGTTAAAAAAAAAAAACAGCTTTTTTTTTTTTTTTAAATGATCATCACAGATGTCATTTACTTGCTGGCTTAGCTGCCCGCCACATCATCATATTATAACAGCCGCAGTCTTTGCAATCATTATCAAGTGTCTGTAAACGCTTAATGCAATTGCCTCCAAATGTTTAAAAGGGTTCACGTTTATTGTGTAGCAAACCCAGCATGCAACATTATCTTAAGCTTTATGACAGGGAAAGTGTTGAGGCAGTGCTGTTTCAAACTCTTTTGTATGAATAAGTCTCCTGCTCAGAGAAAAATCAGTTGTGGGTTCCATCCAAACTAGATTAAACATGGTTTCTGACTATATAAACTACCGTATATACCCGAATATAAGACGAGGTTTATGTCCTAAAAATAGGCTGAAAAATGGGGGGTCGTCTTATATTCAGGGTCATCTTATATTCGAGTGGAGGAATCAATTGATAGCCTTTTTCTCTTTCGGGTATATACGGTATTTAAATCCATATGGCCTATCTAAAACCATATTCAATTGAACACACATTAATGCAATTAAGGACCATTCACACCAATGACAGGACCATTCACACCAATGACAGGCCCGTTCACACCAAGGACGAAAACTATAAAGATGATGATAAAGACAGTTCTGTCCCTTTAAATGCTCGAGCTTGTTACAGCAGGATGGATTCTGATTGGGTGTCAATGTTTTTATCATTTATCAACTGGATAAAATCGTTCTGATAGTGATTCCAATGATATCGTTTCTCTGCTGTTATCATTATAGCTTTGGTGTAAACTCTGCTATTCTTTAACTGAGAACGATTTTTACAACTATATCGTCATCTTTATGGTTATCATCCTTGGTTTTAATATAAGATACAGTTAGTTAGTTATAGAAATCGTTATAAGTATAAAATAATAGCAGAGTCCACATCACAACAACAACGGTAACGGCACAGTGAAACGATTTTGTTGGAATCACTTTTTAATTTTTTTTCTCCAGCTGATGAACGATAAAAACATCGACATCCAATCAGAATCCATCCGCTTTAAAGAGCTCGAGCTTTTAAAGTGACAGACGACAAAACTGCAGCGCGCGCATAGAATTAACAGAACCCTATCATTTGCTGGTGTGGACTTTAATAAAGTTATCATTTTCGTTATCTTTATAGTTATCGTTCTTAGTGTGAACGGGACTTTAAGTCTTGATCAAACGAACATCATTATTTGTAGTTATAGTCATTCACAGTGTAAAAACAACAACAACAAAAAACCTACAGTAACATTATCTAAACATTATTTAAACAAGAGTAATTAGGCTACCTGTGTGCTACTTGAGGAGCAAAATTGTATTAGGTAACATTTAGAGATTATATCTTGAATTGAGTTTACATATGGTGGTACTTTTCTTGTTTTAGGCATAAATCTTATAATTTCTTTTGATTTATGCTTGAAACAAAAACTAAGAAAACTGTATGTCAATCATGATTTTACTAATTGAAACCAACGCCTTAAGATTAAGTTTTTGTGCACGTGCACAAGAGCTGGAGGTCTTTTTACTGTGGTCTATTATAGCTGTAAAAGTGGTTGTTGAAGATGCCGGTGTTCATTCTATTCATTTGAATTCCATCATTAACTCTTGTCTTCTGTTTTAATTTTTCTGGGAACTGAAGTAGCTGATTGCATTTTGTTGTACAGATTGTTGAATCGTTATCGCACAGTTATCGAATAATGGGAAAAAAAGATAATATATATTTATTGACACACAATGTATTGTAGTATGTAAGGTACTCACAGATTTTGATAATGATCAAATAAATAATGGAAAAAAAACATTGGTTGCTTGTTACTTTCATTAAGAACCACATTTTTTACACAGTCCAATCTGAATACCTTTCAGTGCCTGGTCTACATATGATTCTGCTGTTATTCATAAGCTGTCTTTCATTAGTCAACACACCTACAGGACAAATTAAATAATTAGTCTTGAGAACATGATGTCGTCTATCTTTCAGTGAAAGGCAATTGTCATTTTCCGAAACACATACGCAGATGAACAACCTTAACTTAAAGGGATACTCCACCCAAAAATGAAAATTCTGTCATCATTTACTCACCCTCAAGTTGTTGCAAACCTGTATGAGTTTCTTTCTTCTGCTGAACACAAAGGAAGATATTTTGAAGAACGATTGGAATTTTGGCACCATTGACTTCCATAGTATTTATTTGTTCTACTATGGAAGTCAATGGTGCCAAAGTTCCAATCGTTCTTCAAAATATCTTCCTTTGTGTTCAGAAAGAAACTCATACAGGTTTGCAACAACTTGAGGGTGAGTAAATGATGACAGAATTTTCATTTTGGGGTGGAGTATCCCTTTAATGTGTTTGGAGATTGTACTGATTGATTTAGACTGATTTTATGAGATCTGGAATGCCGAATGAAACATAAAGCCTGTTTATGTTACAAAACAGACAAATAATATACATCTTTTAAAAACTGCAGTTTTTTAAAATACATTTTGGTAGATTTGTGACAAGCTGCACTGATAAAAGCTTTATACTTACCCCTTTTTATGATGCCATAACCAACTAATTCTAGACTTGTGAAAAAAAAAAATTATATAAAACAAAGGTTTTAGTACCTTAGATTTGTATAAATAATTATCAAATTATTGCAATTAAATTAAACTACTAACATATAGTGTATATATATATATATATATATATATATATATATATATATATATATATATATATATATATATATATATACTATATGTTATTTTAATTTAATTGCAATAATTTGATAATTATTTCATGCGTGTGTATTTATATATATAAATACACACTGTATATGATATCTACTGTAAATACAATATAATTATACTCTTTATATAGTCAAAAGTTTGGAAACATTGCTATTTTTAATATCTATCAATCTATCTATCCATCTATCTATCTTATCTATCTTTATCTATCTATCTATCTATCTATCTATCTATCTATCTATCTATCTATCTATCTATCTATCTATCTATCTATCTATCTTATCTATCTATCTATCAAAATTTAAGCTATATTATTTCTGTGAAGCAAAGCAGAATTTTATAGATACTCAGTTATTATCAATGTTGAAAACATTTGTGCTGCTTAAAATTTTATAATTTTTTTGTAACGTGTGATACTTTTTTCAGGATTTATAAATATATATATATATATATATATACAGAAAAATAAATGCAGACTTGATAAGCATAAGATAAATAGCAATGTTTCGGTCAAAAGTTTGGGACAGTACTATTTTTAATGTTTTTGAGAAGTCTCTTATGCTTATCAAGCTTGCATTTTTTTGATCAAAAATACAGAAAAAAATGTAGGTCTATTTAAAATAATTGCTTTATATTTGAATATACATTAAAATATAATTTATTTCTGTCATGCAAAGCTGAATTATCATTAGCCATTACTCCAGTCTTCAGTGTCATTATAATATGATAATTTATTATCAATGTTGTAGTAATGTTGCTGCTTAATATGGCAGAATTCTTTGATGAATAAAAAGTTACAAAAAGAACAGTATTTATTTAAAATATTAATATTTTTTAATTGATATATTATATTTGTGTATATAGGCTATATATATATATATATATATATATATATATATATATATATATATATATATATATATATATTCTGTATATAGTATAACTATTAGGAGACTTCATAATCTTAATTCTATTAAATCATTGTATTTCAAACAGAGAATAAAGCACATTTCCCTTTAGTTATCATTGTCAGCAGGTGGCGCACTAGCACGGAGTCTCATAATAATTGCTTTTAAAATCATATTTCTGTTTCATCCCACCTACTCGACCCGCCCCGCGAGCCACCCTCGCGTGCCCACCCGCAGCCTTTATTTTGACAGCAACACGTGGCATGTGAGTGAGGACCGCGCGCATGAAACATTCTTGGGAAAGGTTTGAAAAAAACCTGGGCGGTGTGGGAATTTGGTCACATGGAGTGCACAGCCTAAAAACTGACGTGCTGAAAGTGTCTCAATCAGTTCTGCTTTAGAAAACTGACAGGGTGAGACTGTGCAAGAAGAGCGGCGATTCTACGCGCTCACACAGAACGCGTGCGTGGTTTTGACGTCATCCGCACAGGTGTCAAACCCAGCGTTGTGATTACACTCCTTACCGCGCGACAACTCTTTACCAGGTACGCGGATTTTTTCCTTAAGTTCTTCAAGTTTAGCAGACATATACCGTTATTATGTTGTCTTTTTAATTTTTAGAAGTGCTACATATTCATACTGTGCCTTTGCGTACTACTTCAGGTGAGAAACATGGCATCAGTTCAGCATCCTTTAGTCTTTCACTGTTACTACTGCAGCAACGCAACTGTTTTATTGCATCCGGAGTTTTTTCTTGAAAAGTGTAACTATCCTACGCAGAAATTGTCGAAAAACTGAGTGTTTCAGCTTGTTTAAGTGACGAATTGCGTCTAATGTGCCATGTAAATCGACACAACAGCTGTAACACTGCAGCTTGATTCAGAGGAGTATGAGCATGTAGTTCTCCATCACTCAAAAGTCCGATTTTCAATGGGATACTTTACGGTTTGTATATATTTTTTAAAGCAGATTTTTAAAAAATTCAAAATTAGACCAAACTACTGTAAATTTAATGAGATTAAACTAGACAAACTTAATAAATGGATACGAATAGTAAAGGGTTCAAACGTTTCTTTTGTCTTGCACACTATGCTCTCACAAAGGCCAAAGAGAACAAATGAGACTGTGGGTTTTAAACAAGTTGATGGAGGTGGAGGTCCTAATGGATTGTGAAATACCTTGGGACACCCTTACATTTTGAACATGACTATGAGTTGAGTTTAGAATATAACCAGATGTTATTCCATATAAAGCTTTAAAACGTGTTGCGTTATAATGGACTCGGATTTGAAACAGTAGTTAATTGAGAAAATGTATATAGGCTATATTTTTTTGGGCGTGATAAACATTATGAGATTCTGTATGTCAGTGTGCCCTGCATTTTCTAAGAACATTTCATTTGTTGTGCCTATGTTGCTCAAAAATGTTGTCAGGCAGCTCATTTGGTTTTGAGACATTTCTTCAATTGACACTGATGAGAAACTATGTACACAGTTGTTTTTACTATTTTAAGGGTATGGATTTTCTTGTATTCTGGTTGAGGTTTAGGACAGACTGGAATAATTTGGATTCAGTTATGCAGAATAATGTGAAGGGTTACAGCTTAACACGTCAGGCATCAACACTGTCCAAACGCGCATGGTATAGCCTCAGAAATGAATATGGATGTCTGGCTCATTGGAAGTTGTATAAAAAATAAAAAAAAATCACCAGTTTCTTCCAGCTGCTGTTGTATTGTTGCTATAACACAGCTCTCTGTAGGTTTAAAGTGAGCAGAAAGCAGTTTTGAGGCTGGGCACTGAATGTGAATGATGACTGGGCAGTGCTTTTGAATGGATGGGGGGAAAAAAGCCAGACATGTTTCTGTATTCACATGACCAAACCCATTGGAAGTGCTTTTGTACCTCTCAATTGTCTCCACCTGTGCAATTCTTCTGTCATCCCTCGATTTTTACCTTCTCCCTCTCTGTTACTCTGCTTTACCCAATTTCCATCACCTCAAAACACACATTCTTCTCATTCATTTGTTTTGTTTACGTTTCAATTTATTGTACTTTTTTTTTGGTGTGGCAATTGTTGGTGCTGCAAACAATAGTGTACATTTCAGGTTTAGGATTACAGTACCTACCAAAAACATTTTTCTTAAAGTAAAAAAAAAAAAAGATACATTGGAGAAATTTTACCTTGGCCACTATCTGAAATGAGTTTAGGTTGAAGCACTAAAAATAAAACTAAATGAAACCTTAAAGTGTCCCAATTATGCTACTTTAAAGGTTCCTAATTTTGTTTAGTCACTTTACAAAAACACTTTACGATTTGTTTGAAGATTCAGGCTGCGTCGGAAATCGTATACTCTCTTGAGTAGGTACTTATTACTTCATGACAGCTAAAAAAGTATGTTCCATGTAGTATGAATGTAATTCGGATGTACTACATCCCCCATGCTTGCTTTATCACGTGACCTATCAGCGTCAGTTGCGTTGCTTCACTGCCATTCATGAATCGTCTCCCGTGGCCTCGTGGGATAGTAAAGTGTCCATCGTATGCACACTTCAGAATCTTGGCGGAAGTAGTAGATCATCCGGATACTTTTTGGCTTCTCTTTTGTGAGTACTGTGAATTTGGACATACTACTTTTGTCACATACTGTTTTTCGCCTACTATACAGTAGGGACGTATGCGATTTCGGATGCAGCCTATGTCTCTAAACCCCTCCCTTTCGTGAACCTACTCTGCTCTGATTGGTCAGACGGTCCAGTTAGTTGTGATTGGTCTTCCACTTACAGCGCATATCAGAAACGAAACGCATTACCAAACCTGAATTTCTGCTCCGGAGGCTTTTTCAGTGAATGATACGACCAGGAACAATGGTGGTGTTGTTTTTCCATATCAATTCCAGCGTCAATCCTTATCCTTTTGAAATGCGTGGAAAGTGGATTCGCAGCGCTAAAAACAGCGATTTCTTGACATTTCAACAACATGAACCAAACTCTTTTAGGCCTCAGCTACAACTAGTGTATTAGGGTGGGTCAAAGTAGACGTGGGCGGGGCTGGCATTATACAAATTTGTTACATTGTTACGTAGGTATGTAACAGGAACTAAGACTGGAACTTTCGGCAGTTCAGAATCGGTTCTTTCTTTTAGGAGACAAAAACTTTGTTCTTTAAAACTTTGCAGACCTTTTATATTCATAAACCGCTATGCTGAAAGTCAATAATCAAAAACCATAATTGGGCACTTTATTAGTAACAAAAAACTAAAACAAACAAAAATGATGAAATAAAAAAATAAACTAAATAAGAATGGAAACTATAAAAATACTGGCTAATTCAAAATATCAATAAAACTGGTGATGCATAAATGCTAAAATAGCGGAGTCAGTAGTGCTAAAATAAAATGAAAAGTAACCATACAGAGTAAACTTAAAATAGCAACTGGCATATTTCTACCAATAAGACTTCATTAGAGGTAATATTTATTATACATTTAATCTGCTGGGTCAGGCCTAGACTTGGGACTTGGGCTCGATTCCCACCCAGTGAGCTTCTTTTTCTTTGAGAAGGATGCATTCTTGCTCTTGCTCTCTATGCAGATATACTCAGAGTGCTAATAGGCTGTGGAAGACATAACATCCACAAACTTATAATTTCACTCAGCCTCTGTGCTAAAACCCTCAACTGTGCAATAAATCAGCCGTGTACAGAGATCAAGTACCGCTTATGGTTTTGATAGTCAACTGGACCACAAAATAGCATCCCATGCAAAACAACAATTCCATACAGTTCCATATTCAGATGGTTATTTCATAGTGGGCAGCAAACGGAGCGTATTTTTCTTTGAAAACGGCGGTTCTTGGATTTTTTCAGCGTGCAGTATGCAAAATTTCTTCTCTCTATGGTTTAGCAAGAATGTGTAAAAAAGAACACCATGTGTTCAAATAGAAAGGAAATGGCACAGTCTGATATGATCTGTTATCAGCTGGTGATGATGAAAGAGAACTTTTTCAATAAATTCATAATTGTCTTTTCTTTGATGTGCAGACTGAAGTTTCTCACGCGAGGAGGTGCACAGGCACACATTTGCCTTTAAGCATTAAACAGTGAATAATCCAGATTATACAAAGGTGCGTTGACATATGCTTTGAGCAAATGAAGCTTGCAAGGAATTTGACAACAGGATATATCACATCATACTCTAGGGATATTTTTTAATAAAGCACAAATAATAAATTCCAAATTTAAAAACATACCATCTACTCCATCTACTTTCGCTTTAATCAAACAAGGTAAATGTTTGAGATTTAGATTCTCATTGACTAAACTTCAGCTTGCTGTATGAATTTGCAAGTCGCAATTGCATCATACTTGAACTTTCGAAGACGAGACTCTTCTTTGCATGAGCTTGCATTTCCTCTTAACTGTGAAGTTAAGTACGAGTGACTGCATCTTTAATGAGGGTGCACGGTTATTAGCATAATATACGCCCAAACCATCGCCTTATAAGGGCAAAAAAAAGATGCACTCTCTCTGAAGATGATGGAGAGTAGTTGTTTCTCATTTCTAGTAGCCTACTTTAAGTTGTTTGTGCGCACAATGTGGTATCTTGTTGCTGGTTGTCTGTCTCTTACCACATTTCCTGTGTGCTGCGTCTCTGTTTTGTAGCAGTTAAAAGGCTGGCTGTGTTCTTATTTAAAGTCCATGAACAGGATAATATGGTAGTCGTAATGATGGCGTGTCTGTCTGCACTACCACAGTTTCTCTCTTCAGGGTAAAATCTACCCTGTTTTTTCTGTGCTGTAATTGAACTTGTGCTCGATTCCAGCCATATTTTACCAAAACTTGGTCTCCTCACCACTTCCTCTGCAAAAAGAGTCACGACAGTTTAACCACTGCCTATCATTGCTATTGAGACCGTTCAGATGATCTGAATACATGGCTGTGTCTGCATATATCATTGCAATCCCTTCCTTATGATCTGAATTCATGGCTGTGTCTGCATATATCATTGCAATCCCTTCCTTATGACAGTGCCTGGACAGCTTAAAGGAGACACCTGCACACTGGATCTGGATTGAGATTTGATCTATATTGTGGTGAGTAGTCACCATTGTTTTAAGTTTTAACTTCTAACCCTTAGTATTCAACTTTAAATGTAACTTGATTTGAATTAAATTGAACTTTTAATGTACTTTAATTTATTGTAGTTTTAAATTTGACTTTTAGTACAATTAGCCTACCGTTTTAGTCATTATACAGTAGCATTATATATATATATATATATATGGAATATTTGAATGTTGTAACAAGAAGTGTGAAATTTGACTGTATTGGTATAATATTTAGGCTACTTGTTGGTATATAGGTTTTGGTATAAACTACTGAAACTTTGCTGTCGTGACAGTCTTACATTATGCTATGTCTTGTAAAGCAAAGACCACCACTGTAGCCTATTAACTAATTTTTTTAAAGCTTTGTGTGACTTTGTGGCCTGTGGGGAAGAATGTATCATACTTGTCAGAACGTAGAGCTTGTGAATACCTCCTGCTCTTGAGTCATGATCATAATATCTTTCTTGTTCTGTTTCTATGACAGCCAAACATAACAGCTGAGGAGTGAATCCTTTAAGAAACCAAAAATCAAACTCACTGTAATTAGGTGATACTGGAATGTGGAATTGTAATGATTCATTAGGTGAAATCTTCAAATACCAACACACAGTCCATTATTCAGACTGAGGTCATGTCTTCTATTGTTCGTCCCCACCCAACGCCCTTTGCGTTCTTTTCTTGTCCACGTTTTTGTACTTTGTTTGATGTTTCTACATCATTAAGATGGAAGGTAGCAGAGTTGACTCACTGACATTGAATGTGATAAGAATGTGAGGAATGTTTTATTTTGGCTTTTTTTTTTTTACCAGAATGGGGAGATGTTGTGTTGCTGTGGCATTAGTGCTCTGGTGTACTGACTGGGTGTGTGTTGGGCAGGTGTGACTGTTAAGCTCACTCATGGGAGTGGATCATGTGAGAAAAAGCACAGTATGTTCAGTAGGTTTGGTGTGTGCTGCAAGACCATCACTGTATGGATTTGCTACTGTACTGCTCATTCTTTTTTTTTTAATTGTAATACTAAATATGTCCTACGTCTGTATAGTAATTTCAAACTCAGAACACACCCTGCCTGGTCACGTTGTTTAAAGGTGCTAGCAATGCAAGGTCATGCACTTGAATGCAGTGTACAGTCTGTTGCTTTGGATAAAAGCATCTGCCGAATGTTTAAATGCATTTAGTTGACACTTGGCAAGTGAGACTTTGAAAAGTCACAAATTAGTCTGTGATGATGGGAGGGGAGTGTGTAGTTTCACACTATTTCACAATTCTTGATACCAGTTTCACATCAATAGCAAGAGCTAATAGTATTAAGTTAAATATTAATAAATAATGGCTTGTACTTGTAACGTCTAATAATTATCAAATAAACATTGCATGGATAACAATAATTCAAACAATAAAAGAGGACTTAAATAAGCCCATTAATGGCATTTTTGAGTCATGCTCTTAACAAACTATGTTTTATTTCCTCTTTCCATATTGTGAATAATAAATGTGTATCAATGGAAGTAGCACCAGACGTGATAGCGGTGCGTACGTTCGAAAAAAAAGACCATTCGTCTAAAATGGATTTTACGCGTCGTTTACCTGTTAGTTGTGGTATCCAGTGGTTAGCTGCTAGTCTCCATTAAGCACTGTCAGAATGCAGGCACGTAATGTCTTGCACTGTTGATGGGGGCGTGACCCAACATGTTGCTAATGTGGGGCTTGTAGCGTAACTGACAAATGACTTGATTAAAAAAAAAAAAAATGCATACATTTCAGCTTCCTTTAGACCGTTTCTGTTCAGGAGGTTTTTTTTTAATTACATTTATTTCCCCCCTCCTCAGACTGGGGGTGGGGCCGTGAGGTTTGGGGGGCCGGCAGGGGGGCCGGTCCTTGACCAGTGGTGGCCGTGGCCCCCCTGGCCACCACGTAGCTCCGCCCCTGGTTAAGGGGCCCTCCTACCTGACCCAGGAGCCATATAAACCATTTGCCATTGCCACACAGTCACCTGACGCCCCAGTGCTCCCACTACAATCCTCCTTCCTTTAACTAGTTCTAATGAAAATGCAATTCCTGATATCAGAAATATACATTTTTACTATAAAAAGTACATTCTTAATATCAAGAATTCACATTTTAAACGGTACAAATTTAATTATTGATGTAAAAAATGCATCCTGTGAATGAATAAAAGCTAAAATGGCTTGCCATAGCATGTCACTGTATTTTGAATTATAAAAACAATACTTGTTACTTGATGGTTATTATTTACTGAGGGATATGCATCCATATTGTGTCCAGCCAATCAACATTTTAAATGCAATATAGCCTATAAATCAATAGTCAATGTCAATGCATTGCTTTCCATCTTGCTTTATTGCAGAGTTGTAACTAAACTGACATTGTCTTGTTTTAAAAGTATGTGCATCTATAATGAGGAGTGCCATCACGCCCATATATTGTACTGGTCCCCACCGATGTTTTGCTGGAAAGTGCGCGTTTCATTTCGTGCACCCGCATATGAACGCATGTTAACGCACGACACGGTTATCTTTTTCGAGTTGCTGACAGACAGACAGAGAGAGACGCGCATCAACTTCACTTTACTGTTCTATACTGAGATCAAACTTGGAGAGGAGAAGAACACAAGTCTACCTGATTGCTGTTCCCGAAATTCACTCATCATCATTCATCATGGTGTTTTTTCTCTCTCTTTTCGTGACCAGAAGGATAGTTCCGGTTAATTTTCTAATCGATGTTGTAAACATTTATTGACGCGCTTTGACACGAGGGGGAGGCGGGGCCTTGAGTAATTTGTGGGGCCGTACGCAACTTGCGTAGTGTGCGTATAGGGAGGATCGGCTCTGACACCATGCCATATCTAATTTTGATCATCTCATGTGGTATTGTTATACCGGAATTCTCTTTCATATCTTCCACCAGAATTGTTTAATTGTAATCCAAAACAATTCCAGTCAAATGAGGGCAAAGTTTAGGAATAGAGCCTCGTACAGGCACTCAAGCACCCACGGAAGACATTCACTTCATTGAATCAAAACCGTTATATAACTGCTGTCGATTTAATAACTTTCCCACAGATCCGAATACTGAAATTGGCATCTTTTCCTGTTACTCTTGGAGAACAGCTTTTTAGCCCATGATGAGTCACTCAAGGGGTTTACTGTGTGAAAATAAAATAATAATTATGCTTTATTTACCATGTCACAACTTTTTTTTTTTTGATTAAATGTCAGAGATGTACCTCAGGGTAAATGTGTGCGAATTGCAATGCACAACAATTGCCTTGGCTGAACTCCGCATTAATTTAACTTGTTTAAACAGGATACTATGCTTTGATTTGGGAGAGCATTATGATGCTGCAACCCGATCACACTAAATGCGTCTTTATAGCACGCATGTGTATTGTCGTGTAATTTATACGCTAAAGTGAGTTTTTACGTGCATATGATACGCATTGGTTGGTTAGGGTAGGTTTAGGTGTGGGGTGGGGTGCGTGTGTATTATACGTTTGGGTAGAATTAGTGGTGTGGGGTGCGTGTGTATTACACGTAAATGAACTGCGTATCAAATGCACGCTAAAAACTGCGTCTCATATGCACGTAAAAACTCATTTTCGCGTATAAATTACACGACAATACACGATGCGTGTTATAGAGACGCATTTACGTGAGAACAGGCTGTATGATGATAACATGAGGTGAAAAACACTTTTTGCAAAAGTTTGAAGTATCTTGGATAGTTTCTGATGACTGTAGGCCATAAAGAAGTTTTAGTTTGAGCGGTTGCAGGAGCAGTAATAACTGCAGAACTAGGCGTTCAGACTCAAAGGGCGCCTATTATGCCCCTTTTCACAAGATGTAAAATAAGTCTCTGATGTCCCCAGAGAGTGTATGTGAAGTTTTAGCTCAAAATACCCAACAGCTAATTTTTTACAACATGTTTAAATTGTCACTTTTTGGGGCTGAGAAAAACGCATCGTTTTAGTGTGTATCCCTTAAAAAGCAAATGAGCTGCTGCTGCCAGCACAGAGGGCGGAGCCTCTTCAGAGGCAGGACAATCTCATCTCAGAAAATCACTGTAAGGGCTGAATAAACACCGTATAAGATGTGGACATTAAAGTCTTGTCCATAAACTCTCTCTATCTCTATCTCTATCTCTATCTCTATCTCTCTCTCTTTCATTATCATCAAAATACACAGCGAATTACAAAAAACACTTGTTACAACTAACAGTAATCAAATATATACACAGCTTTTCAGGGGGTGCTTAATAAACTGGTCAACTTTATATCTGTAAAACGCCTCGATGAACTGTAATAAAGTGCGCGCTCACCCTTTCATTATTGCCGTGATCAGTAACGTTAGGCCTATCGCTCCGGAGACTATAAGCTGGATCACGAACGGTGCAGATCCATCCTCGAGTAACAACGAGAGTAAATGAAGATAGCTATGTTCATTCTTACATCCAACAACAAAACACCTCAATCGCTTAGAAGACATTCTTGTCTACAGCTGCTCCGGTGTCGAAACATAGCTATGTTCATTCTTACATCCAACAACAAAACACCTCAATCGCTTAGAAGACATTCTTGTCTACAGCTGCTCCGGTGTCGAAACAATGGCGGACTGTTTAGCTCACTCAGGGCGGGTCTATGCTAAAACTGCAGTGTCAATCAACAGTCGTGGGAGGGGCTTGTGCAAAAGTACGTCACACTGCCCTGAATCTGAGAACGCCTTGTTCTGAGACAGTGCTTATGATTTATGGGGATTTAAAAAAAGCACTGGGTGGATTTGTATCATTATAGGGTGGTTGTGTACACACACTGCACACACATTTATGTTCAAACGCCATGTAAAAGTGAATTTTGCATAATAGGTGATGCCCTTTAAAGCACTAGATATGATGCTTCCAGTGAATATATAGTTCATTTCAGTTTCAGCCTTATTTGTTTCTTTTTAGAGTCTTGAGAGCTTCCTGGCTGACCTTACTGTCTGGTCACTTAGCTTTTACTGTGAATGAAGCAAAGTAGGATTTCTGTAAGCATTTCTGAGCAGCATCTGAGAAGACTGATTTGCACCAGGGTGGGAAAGAATTAAAAAGCTTGACAAGGTACTTTTAATTTAGAACTAAATAGGGGGAAATAGAGGGAAGTTTGTAAAAAAACAGAATTTGTATTTTCAAGAAATTATATTTTGCTTAAAGAAAAGATTATTACGCATGCTACCATTACTTTCATGACAGTTATGCAAAATTGGCAACATTTCATATCCAATTCTCATTTAATTCATGCAAAATAGCATTTGAGTTTTTCGTTCCTTCTCACAGTTGCCTTTGGCTTGCATGCTAGTGGACTATATTGAAGTTACTGAACAATGTACAGTGTTTTATTGATATATATTGCCATGGCTTTTAATAATCTCCTCAGTTACTTAGCGGGTTGTGATATTATTGAAATTTTAACCCTGTCATTTATATCCACTATTTAACCGTGGTAGTGATAAACAAATAGCAATTAGGCTTGTCACTACACCAGAAAAAACTTCCAAGTTTCATAACCCTCAACATTACCACATAACAAACTAATACTTCCAACCTACAACTATATAAGCTTATAACTTTACCAGTATACATACTGTACTTTATCACGTAAAGCAATATACTGTATTTTACTGAATATCTCAGCTACTTGATTGTGAACCATTTAATTGCACAGTTGTAATCTGCTAAATGCGACTAACCTTTGTTCTAACCAGACGCAACACGACAAAGCAACAAGTGATAAAAGGTATCATGTTAATCAGATTTTTAGTCCTAAACAGCCGTGACTGCGATATGCGACAATAGGCCTATACTTTTTAAGTATCCACAAGTTTCCTACGTCCCATGAGGCCTTGCGTCAAAAGTGGGTGCGTCTTCCGGTTCGAAGTAAACAAGCGAAACGTGACATTCATTCATTCGACTATCGATTAATCATTAATAGTTATACTAAAATGTATTTAATTTGTTTCACTTTTTATCAATTACAAATGCAATGAAAATACAAAAATACAGCGTGTTTTTCCACGATGAGTTCTTTATTACAAGATCAACTTGTGGCAGTTAAACTGGACATTCGGTTATGGCTAAACTTGAAGATATGCGCTGCGGTGCTCTGGACTGCCGGTGCGAGTCGGCGTTTTTTAAACAGAGACCCTTGTTTGTTCCTAAATAGTAATAAAAAAGAATCATGTTAAATAAAACCGAAATCGCGATACTCAGATCCACGGACCTGTGTCGCGGTCAGGGAAGGCAGAATCACGATACGCCCTTCGCACTCCCAGAGATATCCTTCCCGTCCAGATCCAATATAGCTACCATATCTTTACTATTTGTATTATTTGAAGTTAACATTATAAAATTTGTAGACCTACACCACAAAACTAGTTATTATTTATTATTTAAAATTGGGCGATTCCAGCATTATGGACGTGACATTTGCAGTCAAAATATAAATTCTCCGAAAATGCATTTAGGCTATTGAAACCTCGGTTTATATACATATATCATATCATATCAATAAAGGAGTCCAGACATTAGAAATATATAGCACATGCATTTTGTATGTAATATGAGGGAAATACACGAGGGTGACACAAAAAAAAAACTTTAACTTTTTGAAAGCACTGAGCCTTTATTTAAAGTTAATTTCGTTTTGTATTAATTGTATCTTAATTTCAATCAATGTTTCATCAACAATTTACCTGGATTTAATAAGTAGCGGTAAATATAGCAGACAATAATCAAGGCACGGAGGCGCTGGCGCCTGAACTGCAGCTCGTCTCATAAATGAACTGAAACTCAGCGTCTACTTGCCTTACAGACCTGAGAAATATATATATAGCCTATATTATATTAGATATACTATGAAATGTTTACTGTGTGGCATTCATGTTCTGAATATGTTGCTTCACAGTAGCCTTCACTTAAAATCTTTAGTCCAAGATTGTTGGATAATACAATTTGCCACTGAATTAGTTTAGTCCGGTTATAGGCCTATGTACAACCGCGAACAGCACATGTTGTCCCTGAGCTCCGTAACGACATCTCTCATAAAGGTTTGCGACTTATTTTAAATAGTAAAATATTATCTGAAAAACACCTAGCCTCTTCGCTAAATAGCACACAACATACCATTGGTATGCTACTTCCGCCGCCTGACCGGAAGTTGCACCCACTTTTTTTACAGTTGCGCCCCCCCGGAAACAGGTGGATAGAAACGCTTCCTTTTTTCTGCAATGTTGTGGCAAGAACAACACGCAAAGTATGAAATTGATAATCCAAGGTACGGTTTGTGATTTATTTAACGTTAAAACCGTCTAATGTGAGTTTAAATATCATTTTGCGTGACCTTTATTGTGGAAACGACAATGGAAAATCCACCTCAGATCTTGAAAATAAATGGAAGGAAAGAGGAACGTTCAATCTGTAAACCTAGTGTGAACAAGTCTATTCTATGAAACAGATTGTCACTCATGTATTTTTAGCCTATTTGTTCTGCGAATTTCACAATGCAAAACATCATTAGTACTAAAATAGGCATAAGTTTCTTTTTATTCTTTTGCTTTTAGGGTGAAATATGACTCCATGTTCTTGACAGGTTTTGTGAGATTCTACCCTTTCTCCATCCTCAATCTAACTTTGTAATGATAGGTGCTAAAAACTAACGTTTGCTATATAATGTTTCACTAGCTCTTTAGCCTTTCCTCAGAATCGAAATCCTCTGACCTTCTCAAGTTTAAACTGAATGCCAACGTATCATACAAAAAAAGGCAGCTTTATGGGTTCTAACACCACCTTGGATGTGAAAGGGTTGTAACTACGCAAATGTTTTTACTTGTGTCCTGTAAGATTCAAACTTTGTTTCAGCCTTGGCCAGTTCCTGCTCAGAATTTTTTTCTTTCTTCATGATGTAGTTCAGAATACAGACTTCCAGGCACTGGTTGAAACTTAGAACTTGATGATGATTTTGATTTAGGGATGCACTGAAATTTCAGCCATTTGTAATTTAGGTTTAAGGGTACAATATGTAAGATTTTTGTAATAAAATATCCAAAAATTACTTGCACAGTGTGATATATTTCCTGCAGTTGTGTACTTACAATGTCCCAAAAGTTCCCAAAGATTTTTAATTTTAGAGAAATTCCAATTTTAAATAATGGCTCATCCCTGGTCATTGTCGCCTGTCAGTGATGTAATATCCGCTTTATCCCTGGTTTCCGCTCGTACTGCCATAGTAACCATGGTGACAGACGCGGACAACTGCGTTACGTCTAGCGGCACGCTCACGCTGTTGTTGTTTCGGTCAAACAAATCTGTTATGTAGCTCAACATGATGAAATGTTAGAATATGATCAGTATGTTATTCTAATGTTTATCTAGCTTAGTCTCATACTGCCAACAAACTAACACATAGAATAACATTATAACTTTCAACACACTCAAATGCAGTTTAGTATGATAGTCTATAGACCAAGTGAAACAGCGCTGTGTTACCTCACAAGTTTAATTCGTCAAATAAACTGACCTGTGTGAGTAATTCTGCACTTGCGGGTAGTTCGGTAGAATAAAATGTACTTTTTCCTTTATATCCGCGGGACTAGCGTGTGGCGCTGATATCTGTCTCTCATTAGCAATTGTGCCATGCTTCATACCACAGTCATATTAAAAACATCAATGTATTCACTCATCCATAAACATTATTAGATCCATAAGCATGACGACAAGTTCCATAATTCCGCTTAAGCGTCATCAACCTATTACGCAACCTATCAATCCAATTAATTTTTTTAAAAATCCCATTTAAATTGGATTACAAAAAGGTTAAAAATATAAGCAGAAAGACTAAATATTTTTTGTAAACTTGAACTTCTTTTTTTACATTTTGATATGTGTGTGTGTATTTTTGATTGACTTGTTTGTTGCATTGACTGCTTCAAATTTTGTTGGAACCTCTATTAAATTGAATGTAATTGTTTAGGTTTTGTGAATTACTAGAATAAAAATGTTTTTTTTTGTAAGAGATTTGTGATATAAGGAAAAAAATTGTTTACTACTCAGTTTATAAATTTAAACTTAATTTATCCAGAATCATGTGGTTATTAGACTAGTCAAGACTAGACAGCTTCAAGTCAGCACTTACATTGTCGTTTACATTGTCTTTTTTACACATTTATGTTTTGCTTTACATTTTTTACAAAGGCTATATTCAAATGATTCTTGTGTTGATGTTACAGTTTAAAATACATTATTGTAGGCTATATCTGTTTTCAAACTAGCATATGACAATCATAGCTTGCTTATAGGCTTGTTATACTACCAGTTATAAGGGAAAATGGCCTGCTGATATACAATTTTATACCAATTTAAAGTGGAACCATTATGAATTTACTTGACGACAACAGCCTGCCATGTGTACAGGTATTTTTCTCACTTTCAAACCTGGATGCGCTAACGGTGGTAACGAACAACAATACCTTGATGTACCTTGACTGACTAACTTTTATTTGAGGCATTCTGTTCATAAGCTATTAAGTTTGTATTAATTAGTCCTGCATTGATTCAGTTGATTTTAGTTGACCAAGTGAACACTTAAGTTTAATGTACAATAATCATAATGCAAGGAAACATTATGGCACATATTTTTCATTGGCATTCTTTATGGCATTTGACTGTTTGATTTCATAGATTAAGTAGACCACTTCAAAAGGATTGCATATTTTAGTTTTGATGTTCATTTTTAGAATGAAATTTATAGAATGAAAATTAAATGTATGGACTTTATTTCAGAGCATCACTTGTAAGGCTGCATCATTTATCGAAATATCGCAACAGCTTGCAATAACTGGGGTCATGAATAAAAGAGAGAAAATCACTCATTGCTCTTGGCTGAATAACTTTTGTAGCTTTAATAAGAATCAGTATATTTAATTCATACATTCAACTAAGCAGTGATTTATTTTTACATTTGATTATTCAGTTTCTGTTGTTAAATAAACCTAATGTAGGCCTACCTGAAACTCCAAACTCCGTGGTTTACACTGATGTTAAAATAACACTTCTTATGCTACAGTAAAACACTGCAGCAAAAAGAATGTGAAACATGTAGGGTATATAATTTTAAATATATTTTAAAGATGTTTAAAGTTTATTTTACACACTTTAAGCATTATCTTATCGCATATTGAATATCGCATTGTTTAATGAGATCGCACTTTTCTTCAATATCGTGCAGCCCTAATCACTTGTACAACAACGTTCTAAAGCCGTGATTCATCCACATCACCATTCCGATCCTCTCACTAGCTTTTAAATGGAAACAAATACCTGCTAATAGTTTATAAACATACTTGATGTAGTTCTGAGGTATTTTGATTACCATAGAATTATGCCTCACTAATAAAAATGTCATAACACGGGCCACTGTGAGTAGTCTGTGGAAACATGAAAGATGTGGGAAAGTTGGCAGTGTCATTTGGCCAGTTTGAACCAGTAATACCAGTCTCTGATGGCCCTAACCTGTGAGCTTTTGTTTGTGGTGGAATGTCGTATTGTCTACTAGTTTACATGGGCTCATGCTGACATGAACAAAATCAGACGTGTTGTTAGGAAACAGCATGCTCAATATAAAAGTTTGCCCCAAGAAGACACAATTTCCTTTCACTGTTTATGAATAAGAACAGCAAGAGGATCAGCTGAAATCCAATGTGCCGTTACTATGTATTTAAATGGCACAACTGTACATTACAGGTTCGTTTGCCAGTTTTCCATGCTCACATCTCCTTAAATTTCCTCCCTCTGAAAACTAATGGACTTTCTGCAAATGCCAAAAGGGTAAAATGGAAACATGGACTCCCCTAAACTTGCAAATCCAAATTCTTTCACTTTCCCAGTAAGCTGAACAATGTCTATTTTTATCTTGCCTATACTCTTCCTCCCTGCCTTTCCTTCCCTTTGTGATTGAAAATGGCTGATTTGTGGCTGATTTGAAAATGGCTGATTTTGATTAACTTTTGTGCATTTCTCTGTTTACATACTATTTTAATGCATAGAACATATTGATTATTCATATGCGGGAAAATTTCTAATGGTCTGCTCAAATATACAACCGCTCATGTGTGGGGTTGGTAAGATTTTGTAATGTTTTTGAAGGAAGTATTTTATGCTCACCAAGACTATGTATTTGATTAAAAATAATAGTTTATAAATGTAAATATTATTACAATTTAAAACTGATGCCTTTTTACTTAATTCTCAGATCAATCCAGAATAATTTGTCTTCTACATTCAGTGCAAAAAAAAAAAAAACATGATAAAAGTGCACTGATTCTGTGTGAATCTAGTAATGTTCTGTTCAGTTCAGCTGGTGCTAATGAGAGCAGCCGAGGATCCACTCTAACATGTTGGATTAATTGAGGTTCTGAAGGGAGGGAAATGTGGCTGCCGCCTCCTCTCTGATTACATAACTCAATAGCTACGCAGAGCAGCCCGAGTCTCTGGAGCCCACAGTTATTAAGAGAGATCCTCCCGAACAGAGGCCTCGTTAAGGCTGCTAATTGCCTGGAGAGCTAATGATGGGTTAGATTTGCATTCCCTCGGACCAAACTCTCCAAGAATGCAGCGACATCCGTAGCCTCAACTGGGTCATGGTGGTAGGGGGACACTGCTCTTGGTGTGGGTTTATGGGTTCCCGTGAATGGAGCCAATTTCAAGCTTTCAAACACTTTCTCCTGTTGATATTAAATTCAGGACAGTGTGACACAGACGGTGACCTATCTACGGTGTTTACATGTCCAAATTCTTTAAATTCCTCCTTTAATTACATCATTATCAAGGTTGAATGAACCATGTGGTCCTTTCAAAATGCAGTTGATACTGTAAATGCAAAACGGTCGGGTTGTATATCACTCTGTTGTGTAACTGTACAAAGGTGTCAGCTGGTAGAGATTATGCTTATATTACAGCTGAATATACTGGATTTGCTGAATGCTATTAGTGGTCATCACAACTGCTTTACACGTAAGAGAGTAAAAACAATACAGAGTCAAGTCATCTTCACTTATATAGCGCTTTTAACAATGGATTGTTCCAAAGCAGCTTTACAGAGATAAACATATAATTTAAGGTAACAGAGATTGTTTTGGCTTTATAGCGGTTCTTGAATAATGTTATTTCCAGCTAAAGTTAGTTTTGATTGATTCACCTCATTTGTTATTAAATTAGGGGCCACTAAGATGACGCCGTTCTCTCTAAACAGACTTTAAACGCGAACCTGTGATTAATGCTGACGGCGTTCACATGCGCATTAAGAATTGATACAATAGTTATGTACTTTTTAAAATATGTGCGCAGGTTTGCAATTCCACACAACCCATGCCTAAACAAAGTACTTGTCTTGCCTATAAATTTTGATACAGAATTTTGTTTTATTTTATCAATTCGGGGTACGCGAGGCGGATTTTCAAGGCTTTATCTGTAGAGTGGGAAAGGGATCCTCCATAGGGAGAGGATAGTGGATACTTCAGCACTGCATTGTCATCGGGTCCAGGCAAAGCTCCCTCGTCAGATCTGGAAACGGCCTGGATCCGGCAGGCTGCAGGAAAACCTCGGGATAAACAAAGACACTAATATTAGCGTAGATGCCATTCTTCTTATGATGTAACGAATACATCAAGATTTAAGGGAAGGGTTCCCAGTTCCGGCTGACCTATGCAGCCTAACATTGAATTATAGAAGTCTATAGTGTATTATGTATATGCTAGGTCAAAGAGATGTGTTTTTAGTCTAGCTTTGAACTGACAGAGTGTGTCTGCTTCCCGGACAATGGTAGGAAGACTGTTCCAAAGTTTTGGTGCTAAATAGGAAAAGGATCTACCGCCAGCAGTCGATTTAGATATTCTAGGTATTATCAACTGGCCGGAATTTTGAGATCGCAATAGACGTGAAGGACTATAATGCGTTAAGAGCTCGCTCAAGTACTGCGGAGCTAAACCATTTAGTGCTTTGTAAGTAATCAACAATATTTTAAAATGTATACGATGTTTAATAGGGAGCCAATGCAGTGTTGACAGAACCGGGCTAATATGGTCATATTTCCTGGTTCTGGTAAGAACTCGAGCTGCGGCGTTTTGAACTAGCTGTAGTTTATTTATTAAGCGTGCTGGGCAACCACCCAGTAGAGCATTACAATAATCTAGCCTTGAGGTCATAAACGCATGAACTAATTGTTCCGCATTTCCCAATGAGAGCATATGGCGTATTTTAGATATATTTTCAAGATGGAAAAATGCAGTTTTACAGAAACTACACGCGTGACTTTCAAAAGAAAGGTTGGTATCAAAGAGCACACCCAGGTTCCTAACCGACGACGAAGACTTGACAGAGCAGCCATCAAGTGTTAGTATTCTAGGTGTGTTTCAAATGTTTTAGAGTATTTATTGTCTCTTAGTTTGTTACCATTATTTTTAAAATATTACATTTAGGGATGCACTGCTATTTTAAGGGTCATGACATAGATTTTAAAAAATATATATTTTTTGACATGTTCTTTGAGGTTCTCTTATGTTTTTTTGCATAAAATATATAAGTGAGGAAAATAAGTATTTGAAGACCCTGCTATTTTGCAAGTTCTCCCACTTAGAAATCATGGAGGGGTCTGAAATTGTCATTGTAGATGCATGTCCACTGTAAAACAATCTAAAAAAAAAAAAATCCAGAAATCACAATGTATAATTTTTTTAACTATTTATTTGTATGATACAGCTGCAAATAAGTATTTGAACACCTGAGAAAATCAATGTTAATATTTGGTACAGTAGCCATTGTTTGCAATTACAGAGGTCAAACATTTCCTGTAGTTTTTCACCAGGTTTGGACACACTGCCGGAGGGATTTTGGCCCACTCCTCCACACAGATCTTCTCTAGATCAGTCAGGTTTCTGGGCTGTCGATGAGAAACACAGAGTTTGAGCTCCCTCCAAAGATTCTCTATTGGGTTTAGGTCTGGAGACTGGCTAGGCCACGCCAGAACCTTGATATGCTTCTTACAGAGCCACTCCTTGGTTCTCCTGGCTGTGTGCTTCGGGTCATTGTCATGTTGGAAGACCCAGCCTCGACCCATCTTCAATGCTCTTACTGAGGGAAGGAGGTTGTTCCCCAAAATCTCGCAATACATGGCCCCTGTCATCCTCACCTTAATACAGTGCAGTCGCGCTGTCCCATGTGCAGAAAAACACCTCCAAAGCATGATGCTACCACCCCCATGCTTCACAGTAGGGATGGTGTTCTTGGGATGGTACTCATCATTCTTCTTCCTCCAAACACGGCGAGTGGAATTATGACCAAAAAGTTCTATTTTAGTCTCATCTGACCACATGACTTTCTTCCATGACTCCTCTGGATCCAAATGGTCATTGGCAAACTTAAGACGGGACTTGATATGTGCTGGTTTAAACAGGGGAACCTTCCGTGCCATGCATGATTTCAAACCATGACGTCTTAGTGTATTACCAACAGTAACCTTGGAAACAGTGGTCCCAGCTCTTTTCAGGTCATTGACCAGCTTCTCCCATGTAGTTCTGGGCTGATTTCTCACCTTTCTTAGGATCATTGAGACCCCACGAGGTGAGATCTTGCATGGAGCCCCAGTCCGAGGGAGATTGACAGTCATGTTTTGCTTCTTCCCTTTTCTAATGATTGGTCCAACAGTGGACCTTTTTTCACCAAGCTGCTTGGCAATTTCCCCGTAGCCCTTTCCAGCCTTGTGGAGGTGTACAATTTTGTCTCTAGTGTCTTTGGACAGCTCTTTGGTCTTGGCCATGTTAGTAGTTGGATTCTTACTGATTGTATGGGGTGGACAGGTGTCTTTATGCAGCTAACGACCTCAAACAGGTGCATCTAATTTAGGATAATAAATGGAGTGGAGTCGGACATTTTAAAGGCAGACTAACAGGTCTTTGAGGTTCAGAATTCTAGCTGATAGACAGGTGTTCAAATACTTATTTGCAGCTGTATCATACAAATAAATAGTTAAAAAATCATATATTGTGATTTCTGGATATTTTTTTTTTAGATTGTCTCACAGTGGACATGCACCTACGATGACAATTTCAGGCCCCTCCATGATTTCTAAGTGGGAGAACTTGCAAAATAGCAGGGTGTTCAAATACTTATTTTCTTCACTGTATATGTGGAAAATATATCTATATGAAATGCATCTTTATTTAATTTTCGCTTTTAATTTTACATTTTTTAAATTCACGATCACACGTACTATAATTTGCAGGAATCGGGGAGCTGCTGTATGCGTGGTATAAAAATGTGCGCTCACTTTTTACTTAAAATTTTTCTGAATTTGCGATCAAGTGTCAGATTCTCTGTGTATAGGCTGAATTAAAAAAAAAACACACACATGCTTATGTAATGTGAAACATTTTGCTGTGGAATTTCCAGATACAAATTATGATAGGATCATAATGAAATGATATGATGACTTAAAAGATTAAAATGATAAAATATTTGTCGTACCACTCCTACAATATCAGAGAGGCAAAACAAATGGCCGGTTTAAAATATGAAATTGTAGTGCATACAAGAGTATGATGGACCGGCCCTTTAATGACTGGAGGCTTTTGATGAGACATTTTCGGTGTTGCATAAGAATATCGAAACTATGAAAGGTCAAATCAGGGTGAGTAAGCAGACAGACAGGGAGAGATAAAGGCTGTAAACATTAGTTAATTATCAAAGGAGAAACGATCTGCCCACCCCTTAAAACAGTAGTTTTACAGCATATTCCTAATCTGAGATATTTTCAATGGCTATCCACTTTATTTTGCAACACAGAAGTCAGATATTTTTTGTGCGGCACTTCTGAGTCATTAGCTGCTATAGGTAAATAACTAGAATAACAAAGTGCAGTATAAGTTATTTGCACTACAAACCAGTACATTTTATAATTATAACAATGCATTACCGGAAGCCTCGAATATTTAATTTACAAATTAAAAACAAGGTTGATAAAACGATTGCAGATAACATTTCAGAGCCCAGATGCTAACAACAAATTCGGTTCTCATACAGTAAGTCACTTGTCTTTGTTTTTGAAGCTTTGCATTGGAGCGTCCATGCATGTTTTAGCTGTAAGGTAAATAGTTCAACACCTTGGTGAGATCTTGTTCAAGGCTGCTGCAGGCTAGTGCTTCACTAAGTCTTCAGTATTCAAATAGGGATCATACAAAATTCCTAGAATATCTCTTAAAACAGTGGTTTTCAAACGTGGGTCCTGGGTCCCTAGTGCAAGGATTGAAAACCACTGCCTTAAACCTCATTCAAGCCTGTATTATAGCTATGCACTCCCATTGCAGGGCTCCACATTAAGCCTTATGTGCTTTTTATGTGGTGTAATTATTATTATTTTTTTTCCCTGAAGCAATATTCTTCTCAGTAATCTATCAGCTCTTACTTGCCCCCTTGTATTGATTTCCAAAGCATCTTTAATCTTTAAAAGGAGGAATTATTTTCCTAACCTTATTAAATGTCATCTTTCATGTCAAGTTCTATTATTAAATTTAATTCGAATAAGACCCTATAGGGCTGTTTCCAATCAAATCGGTATTGAAATCAGCATCTTTCTACTTGAGGAAACAGAAGCTGCATTTG
Organism: Tiaroga cobitis; assembly: GCA_030578255.1. NCBI lineage: Eukaryota > Metazoa > Chordata > Actinopteri > Cypriniformes > Leuciscidae > Tiaroga > Tiaroga cobitis. Next base: position 15,620,850 of record CM060598.1, read on the forward strand.
AAGTGGAGTTTAAATACATTTACATAGACTGTTTAATGAAGCTCAAGAGACTCCATAATGTTTTGAGATTTAATGTTTTAAATATATATATTTTTTTAGAATAAACAAATATGAAATATAGGAAAAATGCAATGAAACTTTTAAATGAAGTTCTCGTCATGAAGCTCAGTGCAAGTAGTCCATTGCATGTTGAAGAGCGACCGGCGCAGTCTTGGCCGAACATGGAATTTAATTGATCCTTTTATGTTCTATGGAAGAAGGAAAGTTTTGTGGTTTTGGAAAGACATGCGGCTGTTTAAAACAAAAAGAATCTGCTTTGGTCCCAATGGCATTCAAATGGGAACTATGAACCATCGTGTCTCCAAAGAGGTCATCGTTGAATGTTCAAGATTACTAAGATCAACACTAGAGCTGGCTGAATTTTTAATATGAATGCTTGCTGTAGCTGCAATATTATTTTGTTGATATAAAATTACCAACATTGCAAATATTGTTATGGTTTAATGCAGTTTTTCCATGTTTTCTTGATTTTTGTAGCTCTGTAGACATTCATATGTCTGTGAATAAGTACATTTTAAAACGGATTGAATCTAATTATCTGTTTAAAGCAAACTCTAAAATGGATTTATTATTTTAACATTTTAAATCACACTTTGAGCGGTGTCAGACAACTTCATGCGGAAAAAAGTCAACTGGATGACAACTTGATGATCAGTGGAAAAAAGGCTAATAAATAAATTAATCAATTTTTTTATAATAAACAACAATTAGCTAAAACAGAGTTGTACAAACATTTAAATTTTTTGTACAACTAATTGTAAATTAAAGTTTATCTAATTTTTATGACATAATTGTTTCTACTCCAGTTTATGAAATATAAACATTTAAACAATATACTGTAATAACTTGTTTTCATAACAGATTTATTCAAACATGCATCAAATGAAGACTTACAGATGAACAGGTTAAGTAAAAATATGAGTATGTAATACAGTGCATATAGCCTATTTAGAAAAATGCTCTAACTGAGTTCATTGACATTGAACAGCTTTCTTGAGGAAAATGTAACGTTAAGTGACATTGTATATCCTACCAGCTGTTTTATTGATGTCTTTCCCCGGTTTAAACACTGAGCGATTACACGAGACAGGATTCATTTTGGTAAATTGTAATGTATCTTTAAACATACCTTCTGGTGTTCAGCCATGTTTATTTCGTGCTGTAACTAGTAAAGAAGAGATGAGATGATCGGTTCATTTGCGGTTGATCCGTGATGCCACTTAAACTGAGGCGCTGATCTGTCACACTATTTTAAAGATCGCCATAAAGACATTTTGAATTTCATCGTCAAAATCGGCAATTTTAAAGTTGAGACTACTTATTGGATGGCAGGCTCGCTACAAATGTTTAGTGGAGTTTTTTTCACACATCAACAGAAAACAGAACAGACTAAAAGGTTTTAGATATAAGAAATCATATCATTACCAATTAAAAGCAAGTAATTCATATAGTCAATCCAGAGCTAGTGTCCACACAGCTGACTTGTTTAACTGTTGTAGCTTATCCATGAACACAGTCAAAATGTGCACTAATTAAACATCCGTTTCGGTCACTGATTTCGGCCCTCAAACCATTTCAGTTGTCGAAATTTTAGTGCATCCCTAGCTAAAATATATTTTTTAATCATCAATAATGAAGACAGTATTAAATTTTGTAGTAATACAGTATTACTCAAACTGACTTTAGAGTGCTTTCACATTCTCCTTATGAGTGATACATCTTTAACAATACACTCCTGGAATGTCAGTCATGTGGAACCTTTCTATGACTCTTGGTTGCAACAGTGTCGGTGGATTTGAGCTGCAGTCATGTGGAATGGGATGAAAGGTGTTCTGAAGAACAGGTGAAAGCAGTTTACCTTTCAACAGCAGCCAGTTGCTCAGAGTTGTGGAAACTATGAGACACATCTGTGGCATTTCAGCTTGATGTCAAATTAAACTTGACTTAGTCTCTGCATCTGTTGTTTTTTTCCACCTTTCTTTGCCTCTCTTCTCACACACCTTTTTATCATCCCACAGCACTCCTGAGAGCATTGGGTAGCAGCCTGTCATCACATGATGCCATTTACAGTGAATCTGATTGGCCCATCTCCCTGGGGATTCAGAATATCTGGAGGGCGAGACTTCAAGAAGGCCATAACCGTTTCCAAGGTAATTTTCATCCCTGTTAACCAGTCCAGAGAACATGGTTCATCTCCTTGATTTTTGCATTAGTGATCAAGGCAATGAACCTTCATACCTAAACGCTTAATATAATGCCTTACTTTGAGTTATTCACTGGTGTCTAACTGTTTTGCATTCGGTCTCCTTGACTACTTCAACCAAACAAGAACTGGATAATTAAAGAGGAAGTTCCTGGTTATTGTGTTGCATTGCAGATGGTCAAACTATTGTTTTCCCCTTCTTATTCCTTACCAGTATTCTCCATTCTCTTATAGAATAATAGAAAATATTTTGAACTTAAGCCACAGTTAGGTTTAGCCACAGTATGAATCATTAGGTTCACACTTTTACGTGAATCTGAGTCTCTCACAACAGGTTTATCAATCCACTTTTTTCTGTGTTCAAGCTTTTAACACTCAGGCATTTTGTTAAAGACTGTTTTTTATTTGAGAAGTTCAGAATTAGCTGTACTTCTGCCACCTAGTCTGGAACCCATTTTTTTTCATGGGCTTTGGGACCGTTTTCAAATTGAATTTAAAACAGTTCCTCTCAAGTAAAAAAAAGTTTTTCAGTTTTTACAAAAACTAATTCCATGTTGTGATCCAGAAGTACACCACAGTGTTTCTAATTAAAGGCAGCTAATGGAACCTTTCCTTTCATATGCTGGTCACGTCTGCACTGTAATCCAGAATACCATTTGATTTAAACTTAAACCACTTAAAACATTGAGATTTTAAAATGTTTTGCCTCTCATTATCCTTATTGTTTCTCGTTATTGTTCTGTTTCAAACCTACTTTTAAAGGGTTAGTATTAGTAAACGAAAATTCTGTCATTTATTCACCCTTTGTGTTGTTCCAATCCAAACCTATTAGATTTTCCTTTTTTTTTTATGAAACCTTAGAGATTTCTTTCCCTCCATTGAAAGTCCAGGTAACCAAACCTTTGACACTTCAAAATGTTCATAAAGCCATCATAAGTCTTCTGGAGAGACATGATCGCTTTATATGATGAACAGATTTATTTTAGACTTATATTCACACATAAACATTGATCAATGCACATCCATCTATCTTATCTTTCTTATCTCTATCTTATCTCTATCTTATCTCTATATCTATCTTATATATATCTTGGTAAACAGAAGCTCATACATGCTTGCTTGATGCAATTTTCCTTTTTAGGTGAACTATCCCAAGTCAGACCGTAGTGGCAGAAGTTTGGCATGGGCACAAATATTGTGCTCCCCTCCTTGCATTGTTTTTGTCTAAACTAACCCTTTCGGACCCCCCATGATTCCTCAAGTTTTTCACATGTTTTAACACCGTTGTGATTTGTGTTGCGTGAGACAAACGTACTCGGTTACTAACGTAAACTCGGTTCTCTCTAGAGAGGGAACGAGTACTGCGTAATATCTTACGCTACGGGGAAAAACTCTTTTCCATGAGATATTGAAGCCAAAAATTATCCTTAATTTTGATTTAATGTAAAACGCTGTGCTGCAGCATGCAGACATAGGCAAGACGGCTTGCGCGCCTATTGGCTGCCCTGCGGCAACAGCAGCAGCCTATCGAGAGAGGCCCTGCGGGACGCGATACCCAATGGGGGCGCTCCGCGCCCATTTCGTCACGTCCCGCCAGAATAGGCGTGGCCTTGGCCTATAAATACGCTCGACAGGCTGATACAAACTGGTTTTCAACGCTGAAGCGAACCAGCGCTGTTGTATGCACGGCAAGATACGCAGTACTCATTCCCTCTCTAGAGAGAACCGAGGTTACGTTAGTAACCGAGTACGTTCTCTTACAAGAGTATCTCTCGTACTGCGTAATATCTTACGCTATGGGGAACACAATGCAACACGCCGTGCGTACTGGGATCCGACACCAAAGTCCCAAGGGCAGTAGCCCGGGGCTCATGTAGTGCATAATCACCGTAGACTCACAGAGAGTCGGAGAAGAGAGGCTACAAGCATCATTCCCATGAAATAGCATCCCACAGGAGCTAGTTATGTTAACAGTGTTTCACGCAGACAGGGTGAACGTGTTCAGCCTGAACTCGGTATAAGTACGGGTTATTCAACACCCATGGAACTGTTCTATCGATCAGTGAGCGATGCCCAAGCAAAACTCAGCATTCTGCGCCGGCGCAGCGGGGCAGATAGTACTGAATTTTAGACCGACAGCAGCTTAGCCTGTAAGGCGGGAACCTCTAGGTTATAAAACCTTATAAATGTAGACGGCGAGGCCCAGCCTGCCGCCATACAGATATCTTGCAAGGAAATCCCGCTAGACCACGCCCACGACAAGGCTACGCCTCTCGTGGAGTGCGCTCTGACACCCAAAGGACACTGCAGGCCCTTAGAAGTGTAAGCCAGCGCTATGGCATCGACTATCCATCTGGATAGGCTCTGTTTTGATGCGGCCAGTCCCTTGGAGCGTCCGCCAAACAAAACAAAGAGCTGCTCGGTCTGTCTGAAGACAGACAAGCGGGACACATAAACCCTGACGGGGCAAAGGAGATTAGCATCCGCCTCCTCATTATTCACCGGGAGGGCGCACAGGGAAATAACCTGGGCCCTGAACGGTGTGTTGAGGGATTTGGGCACGTACCCGTGCCTTGGTTTGAGTATGACTTGAGTCATTAGGCCCAAACTCCATACATGACGCGCTTACTGAAAGCGCTTGTAAGTCCCCCACGCGCTTCATTGAAGCAAGAGCCACAAGAAATACCGTTCTGAAAGACAGGTGTTTCATGTCTGACAAATGAATGGCTCGAATGGGGCACCTTTCATGGCTTCCAGAACCTTAGAAAGGTCCCACACAGGGACTGAGGGGGGTCTGGGAGGGTACAGCCTCCGAGCTCCCCTGAGGAATCGTACGACCAGGTAGTTTTTCCCCAGTGACTGGCCAGACGTTGGTTTTGCAAACGCTGCTATGGCCGCCACGTATACTTTGAGCGTGGATGGGGTTCTACCCTTATCCAGCAGCTCCTGAAGGAAGGAGAGCCCTTCCGTAACCCCGCAGTCTACGGGTGAAAAGCCCTGAGCTTGGCACCAGGTAGAGAACACTGACCATTTTGAGGAGTAGAGCCGTCTAGTAGACGGGGCCCTAGCCTGCGTGATCGTGTTCAGCACTCCCTCCGGGAGGTTAGCGGGTACCCGTTGATGGCCCATGCGTGTAGGGACCATAAATCCGGGCGAGGATGCCAAATCGAGCCCTTTGCCTGAGAGAGGAGGTCTCTCCTCACCAGTATAGGCCACGGAGCAGTGCTGGTCAGCCGCATCAGGACTGGGAACCAAATCTGGTTCGTCCAGAGCGGAGCCACGAGCAGCACTGGGCATCCGTTTTCCCTGATTCGTTCCAGCACTTGAGGCAGGAGCGAGACGGGGGAAAAGCATAGAGGGGGCAGCGGGGTCATACGTGGGCCAGCGCATCCCTGCTCTTGGAGAAAAAGTCCGGACAGTGAGCGTTTTCCTGGGACGCGAACAGGTCCACCTGCGCTCTGCCGAATGTCTCCCACAGCAGTTGGATCGTCTGCGGGTGCAGCGACCATTCCCCTGCTGGGACATTGTCTCTGGACAGTCTGTCTGGTCCCAGATTCAGGTGACCAGGCACATGCGCCGCTTTCAGTGAAAGCAGGTTGTGCTGAGCCCAGACCAGAAGGCGTTCCGTCAGCCTGTAAAGGTTTCGGAACCTGACGCCGCCCTGGCGATTTATGTATGCCACCACTGACATGTTGTCCGACCAGACTAGGACGTGGTGGCCTTTTATCTGGGGACAAAAACGCCGTAGCGCGTTGTCGACTGCCAGCATTTCCAGACAGTTTATGTGTAGAAGCTTTTCCCATTCCGACCACTGGCCAAAGAATGGTCTGCCCTCAAGCAGCGCTCCCCATACCAAGGTGGAGGCGTCCGTAGACACCACCGTCACACTCGAGGGAGTCCCCAGACTCACGCCTGACTGATACCAGTCGGCTATTTTCCACGGTTCCAGAGCCGAAACGCATTTCATGTCGACCCTGAGGCGAAACAGACCAGTGGTCGACGCCCAGGGTGGAACTCGCGCTTTCAGCCATAACTGCAGTGGGCGCATGCGAAGCAGGCCCAGCTGAAGTACCGAAGATGCTGAGGCCATGAGACCCAGCATTTTCTGAAACCTTTTGAGCGACGGAAGGATTTCGCGGCGCGCTGAATGTCCAGTCCGCGCTCCGGCGACAGATGTGCTGTCATAGACAGCGAGTCCAGCACTGTTCCCAGAAAAGAAATTTTCTGGCTGGGAAACAGCGAACTCTTCGCCCAATTGACTGTAAGACCCAGTGTCTCGAGATGTTCGAGTAATGTGGCCCTGTGTTCTATGAGCTCTGAGTGTGATCGAACTAGAATCACCCAATCGTCCAAGTAGTTCAAAACTCGCATGCCCTGAAGTCTCAGTGGTGCGAGAGCCACGTCCATGCACTTCGTAAATGTAAGGGGTGCTAGGGACAGACCGAACGGTAGGACTGTATATTGATATGCCTGGCCCTCGAAGGCGAATCTCAAGAATCGCCTGTGACGTGACGCAATCTGTATTTGGAAATAGGCGTCTTTCAGATCTATTGATATGAACCAGTCTCCCTGGTGAACTTGCGCAAGGATTTTCCTGGTTGTCAGCATTTTGAACTGGCTTCTTAAAAGCGCTTTGTTCAATTGCCGTAGATCTAGAATGGGTCTGTGACCCCCGTCTTTTTTGGGTACCAGAAAATATCTGCTGTATAGCCCCCCTTCGCTCTGAGCCTGAGATAAAGGTTCTATGGCCCCTTTGCTCAGTAGTTTCGCTATTTCGGCACGAAGTAGATGAGATAGTACTTTGTTTACCGTGGTTTTGACACGCGCCGTGTAACGGCGGGGACGTCGAGCGAACTGTAGTGAATAGCCTCTCTTTATAGTGTTCAACACCCATTCTGATACCCCGGGAAGCTTTACCCACGCGTTTGCGTGAATGGCTAGAGGTAGAACGCGATCCGGGCTCTGGCCGCGGCACAGCGGCGCCTGCAGAGCGTCGGTGTGCTGAGACATAAACACTGTGTTTAAAGTGTGCGAGGCGGGGGGCGCGCCGATCACGGCGGGCAGCCTGGTCGCGCTCGGTTTCTCTATGACAGATTGTGAAGAGAGAGCGAGCGGGACAAACCCCGTGGGTTTTAGCGTGTCTGTGAGAGAATGTGGGCGCGGGACAGCGGGCACATTTACTGCACTGAAAACACCGTCGGCTTGCGCTGACTGAATGTGTGTTGGTTTCCTTTTTACAGAAACCGTGGGACACGCATCGTGTAGTGTTTGTGGGCACTGTGTCGTGGGCACATTCACTACGTTTGCACAATGGACATAAGTCGATTTTATTTGTGCTAGCCCTGAATTGTGGCGGGCTGTGTCTGTGTGTGGGAATGGGCACTGAGGCGTGGGCATTCTTACAACACTCATAACACCATCGGCTTTGGCCGGGACACCAGAAAATACACTCTTTTTTGGATTTATCTGGGTAGCCGTAAAAACGGCTTTTGTGTGCAGGCAAGCGGGTAATTGAACCGGCTTGTTGACTGCTAAATACACTGGAACAGTCACATTGCATGGAACTGGACGAGCGAATGTTTCCGTGAAAATCCGGCCGCAGCGAGATTTGAACACCGTTGCTTTCCAAGGATGGCTAGGAAGGCTTTGAGGCCTCGGGCTTGATCTCGATCTTCGGCCGGGGCCCGCGCTGAGGGGAGCGGCGTCCAGCAGAGCGAGAGCGCGGTCTCTGTTCTCGGGCCTGGCGGCGCTGAGAAGTGGCGGCGGGTGGTGTGGGCTGCGGCTGTGAGCTCCGGGCAGACGGCTGTTTCGAGCGACCTGCTGTAGAGGTAGAGCGCTTCGGGAGGAAGTGCTTCATAGCCTGCGATGTCTTTTGAACCTCCTGGAATCTGTCCGCGAAATCTTTGACGGCAGATCCGAAGAGGCCCGCTGACGAAATGGGCGCGTCGAGAAACACAACGCGCTCCGACTCCGTCATCTCAGACAGCGTTAACCACAAATGTCTCTCAGCCACGGTGAGAGAGCCCATGTTCCGCCCAACGGCCTGTGCAGCAGATTTAGCAGCGCGTAGATCCAGGTCTGTAGCGCTCCTTAAATCCGCAACGCTGATCGATTCCGCGCCTTCCTCGTCCATTTTTCGGAGAAGGTTGGCCTGGAAGATCTGCAGGATGGCCATTGTGTGTAGCGCCGACACAGCTTGCCCGGCGGCGGTGTAAGCGCGACCGTGCATGGTTGACGTCACTCGACAGGCTTTAGATGGCAACACTGTCTGTGCTCGCCGTCCAGCAGAGGGCGGGCAGAGATGTGTTGCTACCGCTGCTTCCACAGGAGGAAGAGAAAGGTATCCTCTCTTTCGCACCGTCCACAGTGGAGAATGCAGCAGAGACAGAGGTACGCATCCTGGCCGAGAAGGGGGCGTTCCAGGACCTCGCGACTTCTTCGTGAAGCTCAGGAAGAAAAGGCGCGGGTCTGGACTGTGATGGGGCATGGTCCTTCTTGAGGAAACATCCATACAGTCGGTTGCGCGGGGGCGCCTCCCAGTCGAGGCCGAGGTGTTTGACGGCTTGAGAGAGCAGATGCATCAACGCTGATTCAATGCCAGCCCTTCTTCCAGAAGGCTCGTGAACAGCGGGGGGGAGGTCCACGGAGCTCGCCCAATCCTCACTGTCCACCGCCCGGATAGAACAGTCCTCGGCTATTTCGTCGATCTCAATGGCGGAAGCGGTGGCAGACGGCGGCCGCTGTCCGTCGGTGAGCGACTCGAGCGATGCCGGCGAAGCTGGCGGGCGAACGGCGAGCTTTGGCGGGCAGGAGAAGGCTCGGGAGCGCGCTGAGCACGGCGCTTTTTACGGCGCAGTGTGACAGCGGGCTGAAGCGCAGGCTCTGAGAAGGATGCCAGGCGAGTCCTCAGTCACCATAGGCAGCAGCACCTCCGCCGTCGTGAGGGCATCCGCCGTCGACGAGAGCGAGAGCCGCATGATCCTCACCCAGGCAGGAAACGCAGATGACATGGCGGTCTCCGTCGCTAAGTGTGGCTCGGCACGAGCCGCAGGATCTTTGCATCTTTAAAAAGACGCTAGCTCTTTTAGGATAATAGAGAGAGAGTGTGAGTCGCAGCGGCGAACACACACTAGCAGTGAAAAAGGATATTAACGCCGGAAAGCGTAGCAGGTACGGCGGCTGATGGCGGCGAGGTGAAGGCCAGCGGCTTCAGACTCGAAGGCACGTCCCGCTGTAGGCTTGCACTCAGACGGCGCGGCTTCTCACTCCGGATCCAGCGATGCAGTAGAGCTTCGCTGAAGAGTTGAAAATCAGTTTGTATCAGCCTGTCGAGCGTATTTATAGGCCAAGGCCACGCCTATTCTGGCGGGACGTGGCGAAATGGGCGCGAAGCGCCCCCATTGGGTTTCGCGTCCAGCAGGGCCTCTCTCGATAGGCTGCTGCTGTTGCCGCAGGGCAGGCAATAGGCGCGCAAGCCGTCTTGCCTATGTCTGCATGCTGCAGCACAGCGTTTTACATTAAATCAAAATTAAGGATAATTTTTGGCTTCAATATCTCATGGAAAAGAGGTTTTCCCCGTAGCGTAAGATATTACGCAGTACGAGAGATACTCTCGTAAGAGAACCTCAGAAACTGTCTCCTGATAACTACCAATTGACTTAGATATTCCTATAAAAAATACTTCACTGACAGTCATTGCATAATTAAAATTCTGCAGTTAAGTATGAGGGTAATCTGTTTCTCAGGTCGTTTTTGCCATCATACACTGAGGGTAAGTAAATTCCAGAGGTATAGAGTACTTGAAAACCATACTTGAGTAAACATACAGATAGCTTACAGTAGGGCTGGGCGGTATGATGGTATATATCATTACCGCGGTAGAAAATGTCAACCGCAACAGATTTTTTTATTCCGTGTATACCGCGACATGTAAATAAGAGGGCGTGGTTAACTCGCGTGCAGCGTGCGTGAGACTGAGACACTGAGATTTGTCAAAGAAACATGGAGAAAGCAGATCAAGAGGATCCACAAAGGAATTACATTTTCTAAAGGGTTGTTGTTAACGTAATATTCTTAGGGGAAAAGGGAGGGGAGCTGAGGGAGCACGGTGTGTCAAGTGTTCGCCGGGCTATGGTAAAAAAAAAATATGATGCGGTTACAAGGTGTGAATAATTTAAATAGGCTACTTAGTCAACACTAACTGTAGCTGCTGTTTGGTTTTTATACTGCTGCTCTCCTTCTAGTCACTTCTGAACTTGAACTTCTCTTGATTAAAGCTGGTGACGGGTTGCCAGATATCACAAAAACAGCAAAACAAGCCCCTTAACAAGACATGGCAAAAATGTACCGGGGAACACATTTAAACATAACTAGTATTACTAATATCCTACAAAATTAAAAGGAAGTAACTTATTTATTATGAATAGATTAGTTTAATATAAAATATTCAGATACTATTCTAAACTGATTGATGAAGTAAAGCAATAACATGAGATTGAAAAATTATTCAGCAACACTTTAAAGTTGAATTGCTCCTATGAGTTGTATTTAATATCAATAAGTTGGGGGAAGTTCATCTAAAAGTTGATGAATGTGTTTTGTTTACTATATTTAGCTATCAAAATAGTTTACCAAAGAAATAATTTAGAAATGAAAAGTACTTTACCTTGTTTGTTTTTTTTTTCTTTTATTTGGTAAAGTATTTGGGTTTATTTATTATACAAATCCCTTTTTGTCGATTTTTCGAGAATAACTACATATATAATGTGTTTATATATGTAGTGAAATATATCGTTACCGTGAAATAAAATTAGCCATACCATGAAACAGAATTTTGGTCATACCGCCCACCCCAGCTTACAGCGAAAATGACAAGTTAAAAGTCACTAATTCCAGTAAAGTCTTGAGGATCTGAATTTAACAGTACTTAAAATGATACTCCACTCAAAAATGAAAATTCTGTCATCATTTACTCACCCTCAAGTTGTTGTAAACCTGTATGAGTTTCTGTCTTCTGCTGAACACAAAGGAAGATATTTTGAAGAATGATTAGAACTTTGACCAATGACTTCCATAGTAGAAAAAAAAAATACTATGGAAGTCAATGGTGCCAAACAACTGTTTGGTTCCAATCGTTCTTCAAAATATCTTCCTTTGTGTTCAGCAGAAGAAAGAAACTCATACAGGTTTGCAACAACTTGAGGGTGAGTAAATGATGACAGAATTTTCATTTTTGGGTTGAGTATTCCTTTAAGTATTTTACTCGTATTCAATGTAGGCTCAAAGATGCACTAGTCCTCTACACCCAAGAGACATGCCAGTGAAAAACAATATTTGTGAGAGCATAAATTTGAACTTCAAAATTGCAAAAAATCAAGGTTGACACAACAGCCTCTTAAATGTAAACAAAGTGCTCAAAAAAGACACAAGTAAACCAATATTCTTCAAAAAGGTCTCTTCAATAAAGCAGATTAAAAATAAAATAATGTTTAGTCAAATTAAATGGTCAAAGCCTACTTATACTGGAAGGTTAAGCCTCATTTGTCCTCATCTCGTATATAAGGGTGTTTTCACACTTGCTTTAATTCCCTGGTCTGAACCCGATTGTGCCCCCCTCTCCTTGCCTCCGTTGGATTGTTCACATATTAGTTTGGTCCGAAACGCGGTTCATTTGCATCATCAAAACAGCAGGTTTTTACCCCTGTTGCTTTGTAACGACGAGGCTGGAGAAGGCGACAAAATGCATTTTGTCGTTGCCCACATCATTTTTATATTTAGTTTTTTTTTAACCTTTTGGTTTTGTTTTTAAAGCATCAGCACTGTCTCCATCTGCCGTGAATGTACTGCAAATAGTCTTAATGTGGGAGTCTATTTCTGCTAAGGGCGAGCATAAATGAGATATACATTCTCTCTGTTTGCAGTGCATCAGTTATGCTTCTCAGGAAAGTGAGTGAGATGCACACAGACACACCTTAAGGTGCATTCCATTTGACCGTAGGTGGACTGAGAAGTAAACTTCTCAGAGTATCCCGAAATCCTAAGTGAGATTCCAATCCGAAGGGAGCGAACATGTTCAGTCCGAAAGGCATAGGGAATTAGGGAACATCGATACATCACTTCACAGGAAGTGGAGAGTGAAAATCACCCAATTGTTTTTGCTCCATTGTTAGTGTTGGTTCAGACTGGTGACGCGAACAAACTAAGTGTTGAGAAGCAGCTGAGGCGCTGTCATTTTTTTTATTTAACTTTATTTACCTCAGGAATATTTCTATGCAGCGTGCAAAGAAAGCGCACAAGATGAGATGGCTACAATTATTACGACCATCAATTAAGAACAAATTTGTACATAGTTAACCAAATCAAAATTTATTTTCATATTGAATGACAGTTCAGCTTTAGTTTAGAAAGACAGTGCAGATTCAAATCTGTTAGTCAATTAATAGCTGCAATAGTCAACTAAATATACAAGTAGTCTATGTAATAAACATGTTTTAATTATTTTTCTTAGATGCATAATGTGTTATGTATATATGTATAGGCCTATTATATGATTTTAATTTTGAAAGTAAGTTAAAATATTTGTTATACCATAATTTGCGCGATCCTGTCATTGCCTTTCTTTGATGGCACCCTGGTGCGTGCCAAAAGTTCTAATGTGAAAGCACCCAAATTCGTGTAAAGTAGGCTTTTTGAAAAGTTTGGATGAGCAAGGGCAAACTGCACAATGTCAAAGAGTACGGTTTTGCGCAAAAAGGTGCCATGCAAAATGTAACGAGTAATTGCACTACTCATCACAAATGTATTGAAGTAAAGAGTGTATATATACTTAATCAAAAATGTAGTCAAGTAAAGAGTAAGTTGCTAATATCTTTGATTCTCAGTAAAACGACAAAGTAGCCAAAAAGATTCTTAAGTACAGTAACTAATTACATTTGCTCAAATACTTTACACAACTGGTATATTGGTGCTCCGCGTGAAGCGAGGAGTACTCTGATTACATAAGGCACGCTCCATTGTGCGTCTCTGTAGCAACAGTTAATTGGCACTCGATGAGGTCCTCTTTAGACATGACACCTCTGCCCTACTGCTTTCAGCTAACATCAACAGCTGACTGGCAGTCCTCTCTGTGCCATGCTGTTTGAGTGTTTTGAGGCAGGCTGAGTCAGGCTGCTCTCCTCTTCTGCTACTAATGAGGTTGTGGCCTTATTGACTGAGTCTTGAGGGAATTCTAAGCTTTTCTCAATTGACAGCAGTCCTTGTAGTTGTTTTTAAGATTCTGCCAACTATAACACCACTATAAGTAAGCCCATTGGTAGGGTGATATTATAAAAGTAAAAAGTCTGTGCCGCTAAAACTAAATTTGCACACTGTAAAACAAAATACAATTTTTTTGTAAATATACACAATAAAAAACATTAATATTAATTCAACCCACGTCTTGGCAAGTTACATATTGTTACCTTAGTATAAATGAGTAGAATTGGCAAAAATAATTGCATATATTATAGAATACCTTATTGACACTAATTCAATAGCTTTCTTCTTTTTTGGGCCACATACTTTGAAGGTCTATTAGCTGTTCAGACTAAAGAGTCTGAGTTCTAATTGGTTGAATGTTTTTTGTTTTTGTTTTTTTGTCCCAAGGTGAACGCTGGCAGTAAGGCAGAGATGGCCTGTCTTCAGCCCAGTGACATCATCATGGAGATTAATGGCCTCAATACTGGCGAGATGCTGAATGTAGAGGCACAAAACAAAATCAAGAGCTGCACAACACAACTGCAACTGCTCGTAGAAAGGTAAGGGTCCCTTTTTTTTCTTTATTTACATTACTTTTCTTTCAATACTTCCTCAGGTGGTCAGTAATGGGTACAAGTGCATTAGTACTGGATTGAAATGACAGCGATGCTTGAAATTTGATCTATCAAAATCAGTCTTTTCATTCAAAAGTGACTTCAGTTCATTCAGTGGCCATATTGTCAATGCCTCCAGGCAGCTCTTTTGGTCATGCAAAACTCCTCTATACTTGTATTGTGGAAAACTGAAGTCTCAAAAATGGCTTGCCAAACACATTTAAACAATGTTTTAATTAACTAATCGCACACTTTTCATGTGTGATTAATCGCACATTAAAGTTTTTAATATATTTTTATAGGGCTGCAACGTTTTAGCATCGATATTGCGATGTGCGAATCTGTGATAGTCACATCGGAAAAAATGTCATAGGGATTGTAGTTGATCCGTACGGACCAGGCACAGCAGTTCAAATCGCACTTGATTTGACCCTTGTAACCTTGTAAACAGTGCCTAATAGGTAGATATACAGAAATTGAATAATCAAACATTGCAGAGTCTTTACTGCACAAATTATAAATTGAGTATAGATTAATCCTTATTGAAGCTAGAAAAGTTATTCAGTCAAGAGCAGTGAGCTATCTTCTGTCTTTTGTTCTTTGATCAATATTAATGACAGACAGCAGCAGGATTATATGGCTGCTGTCACTTTAAGACCTCACGACAGGGAACTGGGATCCTATTTTATCACAACTCTTTACATTTATTTAACACTTTTTATCTCATTTAAGACCGTGCTTACGAGGATAATCAAGGAATTGGGAGTTTTGACATAATTTTGTGTTTTTGTCCATTCAAGTGCGAAAGAGAACTCAATGTTATTATAAAATTAATTATAATTAAAGCGTGATCATATACTGTAGCGCAGCCATAGGATGACAGAAAAAAATTATTGTTAAATATAATTTTTTTTTACGCGTTAAACTGAACCCACCCCCATACCACATTAACGTTAATTTTGACATCCCTAATTTTAATCCAACGATTATATCTGACATATCTGTGTCATTAATGTTAATCAAAGAACAAGGCAAGGAGAATATCACTCACTCTGTTCTTGACTGAATAACTTCTGTAGCTTTAATAAGAATTAAATATTAATTGTTGTTGTTTCTTTTGCTCAAATAGTTAAAATCAGGTTGTCCTGCCAGTTCGCATGTCCAATCCCAAGCGCACATCTCAGGATACTCACTTTTCGATTGGCAACCAGAGCTTCTAATAGCAGCTGCAGTGCTGTTAAAACTTTACCAATTGGCTCTTTTATTTAGGAGGCAGGACTTGTTCTGCTGTATTGCACTTTCTCCCATTTATAGTGATCCGTCTTGGTATATATACTGTCTTTGTCAAAATTCAGTAACAACTGAATGTTTGAAGGAGCTAGAAATTTGTTCCATATGATTAAACTGCTCCTAAACACCAGTTCCATAAACACCCCCTAAAACACATTGGGGTCAGATGAACCCAAAGCCAGTCTAATTATGCAGGACTTTCTTAGGAAGATCAAGTAGTTGACTAGTTTTTCAGTAATCTTACTGACTAGTTGAAGTCTGCAATTTTCCTCATCTTTAGATGTCAGCACCAGTAAACAAAGTTCTGGCCTCAATTGTACCTTTGCTCTCTCACACACATGCACATGCCCTGTGTCCGTGTGAGTACATTTTTCCCTTCTGACCTCATGTCTCTGACCAGGCCAGAAACAACACTGGGCCGACAATGGCACTCTAGCTGTGTGTGTGTGTGTGTGTGTCTCCTGTAGCCCACAGCATTGGAGGAAGAGGGTGTGTGTCTGCCCTCTAAGTTCAAATTAATATACTTGGATACAGAGTTATGGAAGTTTCCTGCTCTACTTGTTCCTTTTAGTTTTCTGAAAAATCCATCCTACCAAAAAACTTGCCTACATTATGTAATAGTGGAGTGACATTGACTCGTGTCTTGAATTCAGTTTGAAGAATTTGAAGAATTGTTGGCATGAATGGGAGTTTCCTTAAGCTGATTTTAAAGTGTTTTCTCTTGCAAATCAGACTGCATCAAATCAGTTTATCAGCACACCTACTGAAACTCGCACAAAAACATAGGCCTGAACACCATTAAACCTTTTACTGCAAAAGCTACTGTACATTGTTTTGAAAGTATCTGAGCTACTTTAAAAAAATGTAAGTTGGTATTGCTGCTAAAGTTGGTTTGTTATTCCCAACACTGGTCAGGAGGTCTTCATCTCTTTATTGTCACGAATAACTCTTGGCTTTGGGTTACAGCGTCTAGTATTAATGGCTCCTGTGCTAACTCTCCAGCTGGTGAAGACCCTTTGATGTCTGTCTCATGTGGTTTTATAGTTTTTTTTTTTTCTTTACTTTTCTTATTTTATCTTACATTTTTCTTTGACATTCTTATGTAGATTCTACGTAATGATTTAATTTCTAGTGAGTTGAAAATATGACCAGAGGGCTGCAGTACATGTAGTGCAGTAAGAAGATGCTCTGATGCAACGCCTTCCTTAATGTCCAGCAAGAAGTTGCTCCAGAAACCATGTTGCAGTATGGAAGAATTTGCTAAGAATTTTGCTGGGAATTTATCCATGATATCAGCCATGCTGCTGCATTTGTTTTAGTCCTCTTCAGCAATATCATGCTAAACGTTAGTCTGAGGCTCATATGTTGACACTCAATCCTTGCTGATGGCCTTGCTGAGGACTGAACGGGGCACCTTGCTGTTCCAACAGCGTTTTCTCAAGTTCTTTGAGTGAGGTGTTGAGTATCGACCAGAGTGAAAGCAGTTGGAACAGGATTGTTATTTTCTGATTAGTTCTTATGTCAACTCAACAATATTGAGCTTTCACAGAATTATTGGGCTAGTATCGCTGTATGTATCTGTACAGTGTAGATTAGGGGTGTAATGTTTCAAATTACTCATGGTTCGGTTTTTATCACTGTTTTAGGGTCACGGTTTAGTACTGTTAGGTTTGTGCTATGTCAAATAAAAATAATAAATAAAAACAAGTAATCAAACTACAAGTGCAAACAGCACAAATACAATAGAGCAAAAAGATACAAATAAAACGGTGCTTTTCAGCTTTAAGGTATCTAATTGTAGTTGTCAGGTACAGAAATTGAATAAAGTAATCAAATGTAAAATAACATTGCGTATAATCTTCACTATAAATTAAATGAAGATTCTTTTAAGTTACAAAAGCTATTCAGTAGTGCTGCGCGATTAATCGTATCGAAATCGTAATCGCGATGTCAAGCCTATGCGATTATGTGACGCAAAATACTGCGATTTTATATGAAATAAACAAATTAGGGCTGTTAACGCAGCATCTGTTATTTTTTGTCATCCTTTGGCTAGTGTTACATGATCCCGCTCTTATTCACGCGAATGCTTGAGTTTAAACCATTCAGCCAGTCAGAAGAGAGCGCGCTGCCTGTGAATGTCCTGACTGAAAGACACGTGCCAGAATCATGCGCATGCACAGACCGCGCGCCAGAATACAGTTCTCTTTCCCCTTGAAGTGAACGAACAATAACACACACAATTATGCCAAAATATCATTTGTCGAGTGTCTTCATCATAACATAAGAGCAGTCTTATGATGGTCGTCGACGTAAAGAGTTGAGAGAATAAGGCGCGTGTGAGATCCGCGTCTCTGTCAGCAACTCTTTAAGGGCCAGCATCCAATAATGCTTTCTGTCAGTAAAGTTAATCAAAGAACAAAGGAAACAGAGAAAAACACTCACTGCTCTTGACCAAAGAACTTGTGTAGCTTTAAATAGGATTTTAGTCCATATAATTTATGCAACGTAGACTGTTTAATAACTTTATTCAATTTCTGTATGTCCTACCTGTTAGACAGGAAGAGCACAGGTAAATATGACATTTATTATGGGTTTATGTGAGGATTGTTTGAAGTTCACTTAAATTAAAATTAAATTAATTTTTATCCAGACATCAATGGCTTATTGATCATTATAGGTGTTATCAATCATTTAGTTGTTGTTGATAGTTTGAGTTGAGAAATACACATTTCAGAATTATCACTAATCTGTGTGTGCATTTTGCTTTAGAACCAAGCAAGTTGACTCATGAAACCATTTGTTTATTATATCGCAATCGCATCTCGCAATATTGACCTCAATAATCGCAATATGACATTTTCCCCAAATCGTGCAGCCCTACTATTCAGTCAAAAACAGTGTGTGATTTTTCTTGTCTTTTGTTGTTTGATTAACATTAAAACACAGTAGGAATATTAGGCTGCGGTCACTTTAAGACATAATGCATGGATCCAGTACACTGATACTGAACATGCGCTGCCTTTCTCGACTGTTTACGTTTACTTAAGACGTGTTTGTTAGCATACTCTCCAAGATGGGCAGGTTGAGAGAATTACATTTTTCCGTTCAAGTGTAACTGTCTCTTCTCAGAGAATCTCTTCTCCTGTCTCTGAAAATGTCTTTTTAAAGGGGACATATAATGCAAAATGCACTTTTACATGGTGTTTGAACATAAATGTGTATCGGCAGTGTGATTTTTAACAAATCAGAAACCATGGACACTATAACAGCACAGTCTATCTAATCTAAACTAATGGAAACCATTTAGTTTCGCAGTTTAATGTGGAGTCATGTTGAGACAGATTTGTGCATCAGCACAGTGCAGTATTTTACTAGAGCTACAGTCATATTTATAATGTATTACCATACTGTTTTGAGTGTTTAAAAATACCACCACACGTATCAACAATATTTCTGCATTTAGATGCTTCCAAAGCTCAGCTACAGACCACCTCAGCTTTGAGCCAGAGACAGAAGAATCTGTGAAGGGGGTAAATGGAATATCCAATAGGAGGATAGAATAAATCAAAGGGAGTGTGACATTAGGATGAAATGGAGTGAAACAAAGTAAGAGAGATAAAGCAATTGGAAGTAGAAACAGCAAAAGGTAGAGGCTGAGTCAAATGTATGTATCACCAGGGCTGTTCACGTCTTGTTTTTTGCTGGCATCACTAGGAGGATGCTCTCCCTTGGCCTCGCAGTAAAACATCTCATTAACAGGAATGGAAACACTCCATTTCTTTAGGTCAGGATTAAATCTGACTGTTTAATGCACTCTTAATGAACTGTGGGTTTCTGGAGTGTCAATCATCTTAAATGGACCAAAGCTTTTAGTTTAGTTTGATGCAGAAATAGTTGAACAAATTAACCAGATTTGTGGCCTGAGGGAATCCATTTACTTAATTAATGAACTTTGATTTTTATTTTTAAGTAACTGACGGAGTGAAGGAATACAAGTGCAGTGGGTGTTTTAAAGCAGAATTTAAGAAATAAAATACTTTCCCAAAACAGATCATGGCTTTAAGAGAAATAAAACCTTCCTGGGTTTGACTGGTTTCTGAAGATGCAGAGCACCAGCTTTGAATCAGGCCCTTGTGTGGCATTCCTTGCTCATGAAGCTATAAAGAGCTTTCTGTAGCGAACATATGCCAGGGATTAATTTTAAGATAAATAAACATTTTCAGACATGTGGTGCTTCTTGGTCATGAGTTTTGTTAATGTATTTAAACAAGTCTGTCTTTTCTCTGTTGAATTTCATCAACTTGTATTCACGCTCATTACCATTCTGCATTTTGTTAAATGTACCAGTATCTGCACTTCCAGATGAGAAAGAAAATGTCACTACCTTTAGTTCCTGAAGAAAGGCAGTGGGGATTCCAATGTGGTTCTTTGTCAGATTTACTTGGTAGCTGAAAAAGTCTCAGGATAACATCAGATTTTCTTTCATTTTGAAGGAAGTTTTAAGTTTATCCAGCTACTTTATCACAGGAACGTACTCTATCCGACTTATAAAACATGCTTGCATCTCCTGGTTGTCAAATTTGTTCAGAAATTTAATCATAAAACTATGCTTAGAAAGTGACCCAGATTAAATTGCACTAAAGTTCTAGATCTTGGTTTTAAACACACTGATCCTTTTAATACTAAAATAAAATGCCTTGTATTAATGTTTGAATCTTTCCACACAGACCTGCTCCTCCTACTCCTGGTCAGACAAATGGAATCACAGAACAACTGGTTGGCCGCTTCCAGGTCAGTAAAAAAACAAATGTCAAAGGGTTTGTTTACCAAAAAGTTTAAATTCTGTCATTTACTCAGTCATTCCAAACTTGTATGACTGACTGACTTCTGTGGAACATATGTTTCGGTATTTTAAGGTGTGTGTGTGTGGTGTGTGTGGTGTATGTGTGTGTGTCCATACAATGGAAGTCAAAGGCGACCAAAAAGATTCAAAGTGTTACCAACATTCTTCAGAAAAAAGTCAGCAGAAGAAAGTCATACAAGTTTGAAACAACATGATTATGTGTAAATGACAGAATCATTTACATTTGTCCTTTTTTGGTGAACTATACCTTTTAACTGTTGATTTTTGACTCATGCAAAGAGCCTGTGCTTATGATCAAATGTTGTAAGAGGGAGAGGAGTGGCTAAAATATTTTTTTTTATTATTATTTAAATGTAGTTGTTCTTCAGTCACAGATTTGGTATTTGCTTTTTGTCATTTTTAAAATTGTTCAAGTTAATCTTGATTATTTGTTTATGCCATTGTGTCTTTAATTATATGCTGAATTTAATATTTTAAATGGCATGAAACACCCTGTGGTACTTTTCATCACCCACTGTTGTACTGGTGAATCAGAGGGTGATATGCTGCGTCATATTTTCTTGTCTTGAGGCTGTCTACAGTGGACGCAACAAAGCAAACGTTCCAAATCCATTTGTCCTTTGTCCTGTCAGAAGTTGCGCGAGTGCTTGGAGTACATCAGAAATGGAACGGGGAATCAGTTTACTGTCGGAAATTTGTCATGTCACCTCACGCTGCATCCAGTAGACAGCATCAATGATTACAAAGGGTTTTATCTGCTTTGGTTGCATCGTACCACTCAATACTGATGTTGTTTTGGTAGTTGTGATGTTTGGAGTAGATTCATCGTCTGCTTTACGTTTACCTGGCAAAAATAAAACTGCTCAAACTGGTACAATGAGTCATCTTGAGAATAAAATGTCAAGATGATGTAAAATGTCATATTTTGTGCCACATATGCGGCATAATTTCGCAGTGGGCTCTTATCAGTTTCGTTTCTATAGCAATCTGCTGACTGTACATCCCTAAACCATCCCTTAGCCTTGTCACGCCCGCCTTTTTATAACTCTGCATGCACGCCTAGTTTGGGAACCACAATATTATTTTACGGTTCAAAAGTTTGGTGTCCGTACAATGTATTTTTTTTTTCAATGAAATTTATGAATAAAATGTATCAAGTTACAGGAAAAAATATGTATAATGTTGCAAAAAAAATCCATTTAAAACAAATGCTGTTCTTTTGAACTTTCTATTAATCAAAGTATCCTGAAAAAATGCATTACGGTTTCCAAGGGATATTAAGCAGCACAACTGTTTTCAACATTGCTAAAAAAAAGTATGTTAGAGTAATTTTTGAAAGATCACTAAAGATTGGATTAATGTCTGCTAAAAATTTCAGCTTTGCCGTCACAGGAATAAAAGTACTTTAAAAAAAAACAAAAAAATATATTAAAATAGAAATGTTATTTTTCATTTGTAATCCTATTACACAATATTACTGTTTTTACTGTATTTGATCAAATAAATGCAGCTTTGGTGAGAACGGTAATGTATACTGTATTGAATTTCAAAATGTTGCTTTGAGTGCAAGAAGCAACAAAACAGCAGTCCATCGCTGTTACTGGCCTGTCGTGAGTGCGCTGCTACTCTACTAAACCACTGACCCAAGGCTTAGTGTTTGGATCTCTCAGATTTGAAGCAGGCCTGGTATTCATTAAGAGAAGGTGGACCACTATCTGCTTATCAAAGACTTATAGTTTGTCAAGTAGAGCTCAAATAAGACATTTTTTTCCCCCATTTTTTTTTCCCAAGAATAATTTATCATTTTTGTACGGCAATAATTCTGCATGACTGCATCCGTGACGTGAGAAAGGAACTTGGGAATGTTATAAATCAGACAGAGTTCCTGTCTTTTAAATGCTAAAGGGGCTGCTGACGGGTCTCTGTTGTAACAGATACTATGATCGGAAGGATTGGGAGCCATAAGTCTCGTAGTCCTTCCGTACGACCATGTGAGAACTTGTGAAGAAATGGCATTGTGAAGAAGGCACACCATGAGGGTTTAACAATAAGCAAGACCTGAAGGCCCAGGGCTAGAGATGGATAGTCGTCACCACATAATGTTCACATTTGATCAACATATTCCGTGTTTACCAGTCAAAACTGATTCAAAGAGGAGAATCTGTTACTGATCTGTGTTTTTTCCCTTTGGATGCAGGAGGCTGTGCAGGTGAGTCGAGATGAGAACCAGAACTACAGAGAGTACACCATCTCCAGCCCAGCGTCTCTGTCTCCTGGCCCATATTCACCTGAGCCTCCATCCAGCCCCGACCGCAAAGGGGGCAGGATCACACCCACCAATAAGAGGTACAACTGAACAACTTTAGTAGAGTACTGATTTCTGCTACTATAGCAGTAACACAACAAGATGGATTTGTTTATATAGGATTGCTTGCTGGCAATGCTTTTACCAAACATTGTGTTTATATACTTGCATAGTTTTAGTATTGTACCTTGACCCACTAATGGACATTTAAATAAGCATGATTTCTTTCTCTTTGCGGTCCTTCAGTATTATTGATAATGTAAAGGACAGCACTGTAGAAGCATGCGTAATGAAATGCATAATGAAACATGCATAATGCATACTCCATTATGATCAATGTTCCATGAAGATTCTAGGGAATCATGTTCTTGCACTCAGCTGATGTTTTCATGACTGATGCTTCATACCGTGCTTTTAATTTCTTAATTACTTTAAATGTTCAGCTGTACAAACAGAGTATTTCTGTAACAGAAGTGTTTGCTAAGAAAATTCAATCCATTAATTAAGAGTAGATTGGGTGACTAAAAATTAGTTGATATTAAGACCTTCAGCAAATGTTTTTTTTGTCTTCTGTTGAAAACAAAAAGAGATATTTAAAAGAATGTACAAGCTGCTTTATTACATGCATTGAAAGTGGATTGTAACTACGGCTTTCAAGCTCCAGGAACACTAAAAGGAAGGCCAATTGACTTGTGTGCTGTATTCCAAGTCTCCTGAAGGTATATGTTAAATTTGAGTAAGGGATTGACTAGATGTCTGCACAGGCTTTAAATTGAAGCCTGAACTCAGCCCGTACCCAATATTGGTTAATCTGACTTGACCAGTAAAGTTACACCCCGAAGTCTATTTCTCACAGTAAATATATTTTTGCAATATGCTGTATTTTAGGATTGCATGCAACGATCAGTAAACAAACACCGTTTCATCAAGACACAGTGGCCCCCTCAGCAGTCAGCACACTGCAAAAGAGCAACTGCAAAAGAGAAAAAGCACATACTTACCAATTATGAAACTTTGATGGATAATCGGGTGTAAAACTCACATAAATTCCTCTCGAACTCACTTCAAAATAAATTCTGACGACTGCAACGGTAAAACACTGCAGTTGTTTTTCCACCAACCCATACGATATTTTCTCTTTACTTACAGACCCGAAGCGATTTATGAAACATTAAACTGAAAATGGACATCTGGAATAGACTAAAATTTAAGTCATTATTGACTAAAGGGCCCGATATATACTTAGGAATCAAAGAACAAACTGGTCTGATGTAATTTTGAACAAAATCAGTCCAAAACAAGGTTCGTTTGTAGTTTTCCTGGAGTTCGAAACTTCCTGCGAAATCACGCTTTCCAGAAAAGTTCATTATCGCTGGTAAACACCCTCAAACTGTCTGTGACTATTATGTAACGGGTACAGTTGGTGTGTTCTGGGACTCCGCATTTGACGTGGAAATCTTCTCTGGTTTAATTCTCCTGTTCAGTCCATCAAGGTCAGATGTGATTTAAAAAAAACATGAACACACTGGAGAGCTGCTTTATAGTTGTAATTCTACTTGACAGTGATACTGGTACTCTTTCATGTTTAATACTATATACAACAGTTTGCTGCAGCTTTAAAGTGCTATTGTGGTAACAATAACATCACGTGACTTGACTGAATAGTGCCGAATTGCAGAGCTGGTGCAAACATATCGCTGTGATCAGATGCTTTCTTAACAGTTGTTTTCTCACTTCTGTGATTTATTTTATTTATTTATTTGTTACTGAGAGGAAAGTGCGCCGCACATTTTCTTATCTAAATGTTGCTCCGCTGCATCAGGATATTTGCTAACAGTGTACCGCTGCTCGGTTATTTTCAGCCCAAAGAGAAGAGAAAAATAATGTAATAATAAAAACAATATTTAATAATATTGCCTTTGACAACCTCGGTCATCATTCTCTTCCATTGTATGGAAAAGAGCAGCTTGGACATTCTCAGTCATACGGGTTTGGAATGGTATGAGGGCATGCAATTTGCTATTTTCATTTTTGGGTGAACAAAATAGATGCAGTTTCAGACAGTGCAGTTTTAAATTCAACTGACAAAGGGAACTTTATGATTAGAGATTTAGAGCGTAAAGTTATTCTACAGGAGACATGTTAAGACTCCTCTGCTTCCTCAAGAAGTTCCTTCTGGAGATCTTTTTTTTGTACCAGGTTTCCAGTAGAGTCGGCACATGGTTGATGAATGGGTCATAGCTCAGTGCTTGTTCGTTCGTCTGTTTCCTGAAGCCCTCTCTCACACACGCGCACACACGCACGCACGCACTCACACACACACACACACACACACACACGCACGTACACACACACACTCCCTCTCTTTACCTGTTCTTCTCAGACTTAACACTGTAAATGTCTGACCCCTGACAGACTGCAGCACATTCCACATGTCACCGCTGATGAAGCTCATTTAATTAGATTTAGCGATGGATTATGAACTAGATTAATGAATTTTGGATTAAGCTGGCAAATGCATTACAGCACAGCATGGTGTTGAGACACTAACTTGTTGCTTTTGATATCGCCCAGCCAATAAGATCATTATTGTACATTACAATTAACGCTGTATGATTTTTAAATTCTATCATTTCAAGGCTAAAGGGATAGTCACCCATTCTGTCATTTGCTCACCCTCGTGATGCTCTTAATTGTCTATTACTTATTTTCTTCTGTGTAACACAAAAGGTACATTTAGCTTAAAATGTACTTAATTTGCAAGTGCACTGGTACTAAAACAGTCTCTAAAATTAGAAAAAAACTCAGTAAAAGTATGACTAAAGTAATATTTATGACAAGTGATAATAATAAGAGTATGAGATCATCAAGCTCAATGTTGAAAATGGTTGTGCCTGCATTTAAAAAAAAAAGAATTCTTAAATTATTAGAATTAAAATAAAATACATTTGAAATAGAAATCGTTTAACTTTATTAGTCACTTTTGGTCAATTTAAACCATTGCTGAATAGAATATTATTTTTCTGAATAAAAATATTATTAAAGTATTATAAAAAATATATTATTTTTTTTAAACTTTGACCACAAACTTTTGAATGGTAATGTATATTATACAATAATTATGGTAGAGGTAAGTGCCTGTGACTCATGATTTTTCTCTAACATGTCTGTGAAGTTTCACATTCTTGTTTACTTCTCTTGAGTTTCTTGGTCCAGTTTCTGCCTGCTGAATTGTTTAAAAAACTTAAACTATATGCCTCAAGTTCATATAACTGCAGCCCATTTCATGTCAACTGTAGTTTGCTTCAAAGTGTTCTTGAATTCAACACCAGTTCAGAAATGTCCCATGTTCTTTGTAGGGTGTACTTAAGCAAAATTTTGTTTGTTTTTCAGCCTGCAGCTCTATTCCTGGTCCTCAGAAGAGAAGAACGTACAAAGTCACAGACTGTCCCGACCCCTCTCTCAGGTACAATCACTCTCTGAACTCTTTAATATAAACCCCAAGAACAAATGACAAATGAACAAATTAACCTATGTTTCCATGAAATGGTTTGACAAGTATTCTTTTGTGTTGATGTATGTCCTATTGAAACATAAAGTCAGGGCAGGACATTCTGAAGGGCTTGTTCTTTTTTTAAATAGTCGGTAGCCTTCACACAAGTGAGGAGAGATCTGGAGCTCTGATTGCAGGATGTCTTGGGTTTTGAAAAACCGAGGGTTCTGCTCGTACCAGTTTCAGTCAGATGTGAAAGACAACACAATGTCCTAAACAAACACAAAACGTGCATATACCCATATGAACAAGATGAGTCATCAATATCACCTTTTCTAGGATTATACATTTTTAATATAAACAAATATATTTTGCAGTTCGTATTTAATAATTATACTACTCGTGAGTCAGTACTGGATGTATTACAAGTTGTCAAAAACGAGCAAGTGAAGTTGGTGAGATGAGGTCTGATAAGTCTCAATGTTGATGGGATCTGCTGCGGAAAATTGATGTTAGTTCTGCCTAATGCTTCTGAGGGGCTTTCATGTGTTCATGTTCGTAGTACATGGTACATTGAGTCTTCTCACGGAATAGGATTGCTTTGCTCTGCTCCTGAAATGTGCCCCATAAATCCCTTTAGTCGCTGCCTATATATGACTTCATGGGAAAAGCAGGTTTTCAGTGGCATGATTTAACTGGGATGCCTCTTCACAACAAGCTCCAGGATCGCACACTCAGGAAATGAGATTACGATTTCCATCCGCAAAAACCGTTTGCAATAAAAGGGTTAGCATTTGCAATATTTTCATAGGGGGTGGTGAGTACATAAACTCAAAAAGGTCACCTCAATATGCTGATGTTCATGGGAGCGCAACCTGGAAATGGTAAATCTAGAACATCATTGAAACAATGTGGTTGACCTTTCCTGTAGCTTCTTTTAACCTCAGGTTTATTTGCATCATAAGTAGTGTAGTGCCCGTGAGATCTTTATTGTACTTATTAGTGCTACTCCACTATTCTCTGGTACACTGATTCTGTAGCATCTTGGGGGATATATAAAAAATGGGATGGGAGAACGGGCAATAATCTGAAGGGAAAGCGTTCCAGAGCCTGTCCCAAAAAACTAAAATTGAGCAAATAAAGTTTGTGGGAAAGTTATGTCAAAGATATGTCAGCTATTTAGTAAAAGGCTCAGTCCCATAGATGTTTCTACAAGGCAGATGTCAGAGCAGGAAAAAACAGCCAGGACCTTTGATGGTTGAAGACATTCCAGTCATTTTATCATTGCCGTAGATGTTAAATAAACACACATTCATGACACAGCTTATTAAACTCAATAACATCCCAATTCCCCTGTCAGAAATGTTTGCTCCTTTTAAAGATGACCGTTTGAATGCTTCTAAACGAAACTCATGGGAGGTCTGGGAGAAGCCAGCATGATGATAGTGACACTGAGCACTGGCCTTTGTCAACAAAACGTCTCAATATAGACGTGTTATGCTGTGTAAATATTCATGCAAAACTAGGCAGGGAGAAAGAATGAGAATTAAAGGAATAGTTTGCCCAAAAATGATAGTGTAATTTACTTGTTCTCATGTAGTTCAGAGGGGATTGCCATCTAATTTGGATTTATACAGTCCTGCATGCGAGTGTTGCCAAAATGTCTAATCTATGAGTTTTCATCTGGACACAAGACACTCAACAGATTTAGCTCTGTAGACATAACATGAAGACACTATTGCAATTGAAGTGGACCATTTATGTTCATTTTAAGGTCCAGGTACATGTGAACAGCGAGTTCAAGATCATATTTTTTATGACTAGTCAAGACCGCTAATTCGAGTCCAGGACGATGCTCCTGAAAATATGGTCTTGGACTTAGACTTGAGATGGACTTAAGTCTGACGATGCTTCCCAAATGGCATATCCGCCATGTTGTCATTGTGACCTACTGCGTCAGTTGTCGTTTTACCGCCATTCACAAATCCTCACCTGTGACCTAATGGGATATTCAGGTGTCCATTGAAAGTGCACTTCAGAATCTCGACTGAAGTAGTAAGTCATC
Source organism: Tiaroga cobitis (assembly GCA_030578255.1). Classification (NCBI taxonomy): domain Eukaryota; kingdom Metazoa; phylum Chordata; class Actinopteri; order Cypriniformes; family Leuciscidae; genus Tiaroga; species Tiaroga cobitis. The sequence goes on from CM060598.1 coordinate 15,648,982, forward strand.
CAGGTACTTTTCGCCTACTGTTTTCTAACTGTATTTGGACATACTACTCTGTTGGCGTACTGTTTTTCGCATACTGCACTGTATATTTGGGAAGTATCCGATTTCAGATGCAGCGTGGTCTTGTCTGAACTTGTGTACTACAACACTGAATGCAAGGAGAACTGGTATGTTTTGATTTGGTGTGTGGCGTGTAGGCGTGAACACCTGTAAAGAGTAACTTTTTTTTGTGGATTCTGAAAAAAGGCATTTCTTTTTTTATTTAGCTTTTGCACATCTTATTTCAATTTAGTTTTTTTTTTTTCTTCTATTTTTCCTGGATTATCAGCAATATGAGAGGTTTATCATTATAACAATTCAAACCACATTATATGACAAAATAATTGCAATAGGATTTTTGTTGGCAAAATAGTGCAGCCCTAATCATACATTTTCTCACAGACATCCCGCCAGTGCACATGTGCTTACTGGGAGAGTGTGGTGTAGACGGAGCCTTAACCATCATGTTCAAGACACCCTACTTGGATGCCACTGTTGAAGTATGAAATATCTCAGCTATTATTTTGACCCACAGACATCCAAACTTTGGGCCTCCCAATAAATCTAAGCCAGCCATCCAGTTAACCCTACTAATTTACTGCCGAAACAAATCCAGTCCAAATTAGGGTCGTCACCTTCTGCTCATAGCCCTCAATCTCTCTCTGCACAATCAAAACATTTTTCTCATTCTTCTTTCTCATAACATGCATGATACAGGGTACAGCGGCATCTGTTGTTTAGATTTAGCTATAGAGCAGGCCGTTTTAGTGGAGGGATGAAGTTAGCCATGCCAAACAATGGATTAGATATATAAGGGAAATTCTGTATTAAATGATGCTGAAAGGCAGGAACAAGGAAGCAGCCAATGAGGTGTAGCAGCAGGGTTGATTTGCTGCCACGTCTGTGGTCAGATACACTGGACACGCAAACATACACATAAACAGTCAGCTTGCTCTTTACTATCAATGGGCTCAGAGTCTTTTATGTTCGTCTGTCATGAAGGTCTGTTGTGGGGGACTCTAGTATAATTGTGGTATTTGTTAGATCCCAAAAGGCACTTTGATGCCAGAGAGGGTTAGGATCTTTGCCTCACATATTTCTACTGGAATTTTAAGATCTGTTCAAGCTCTCGCCTCGTTTTTCATCCTCAGACTGGAATCCCTTCAGTCCTTCTCCTTCCTCTCTTCTTCTTCAGGGAAAACTTGCATTCTTCTAGTCTTAGTTTGCTCCAGAATTTAACACAGAGTCTTGGCATAATGTCTGTGTAAGGATGTGCTTTGAGTGTGTGGGTGTGTGTGGTGATCTTTCCGACATCTTACACACATTATTTTGAAATTGTGTGGCATGATTGGTGCAAAGAGTTTCTTCGTTTTGTGTGGTTTGGCTGTAGAAATGAATGGAAAGCACATTGCGCACCAAATGAGTTTTCTTTCTCTGTAGTTACAAGTACATGTTTTTAGCAGGGGTGTTTTCTCCAAGGAGGCAAGAAAGGCAGATGAGAAAATCCATATTGCAAAATTAAAACAACACAAATGTTACAAAATGTGCTATTAAAAAGTGTGTAAATCACCTGTTTTTCTAAAGTAACACTGTTCGGCAGCGACACCCGCAGGTAAAGTTACAGCGGGAGTCTGCGTCTCTCTTGCCTCCCCAGAGCCCATTGACTTTTATCAGACCTCGTAAAGCATGCGCTGGGTTTTGTGGGGGGTAATTGATATTGAATGAGGGAAAGCCGCCATCACGCCATGATTGAATATTAGTTCCTGTGTTTTCACGAATCGGTCTGACTCTGAATGAACAAAATTATGCCATTATTGAGAAGACTAATTAAAAAGTAAACAACTCTGCCACTTAAATATCATCGCTTTAAGTCACGTCAAATTCAAACTTGCAATGACATGAAAATATTATGGCTGGGTTTTTTTATTGAGCAATCAGCTTGCTGAAATTAAAGGTACATTATCGTGTCTGTGACATTGTTTACCAAGCTTGATGACTGATGAAAATAAATAAACTATTAAAAAGAACAGCTGAACATCATATTGTTTAAATTGTTACTGTTTTAAGTTTGGAATCTTGGAATAAATGTAAAAATGTGAAACACTACAGTACGTTGATGACATTTATTCATGGTTTTAATAAATGGAACACTAATTAGGAAAATTTGATTCATTTAAGTGTAACCGGGGCATGTATTTACATTTTATTTTTATATATATATATATATATCAGGTGGTGTTTGGATCAACCTAAAACACTGCATTGGACACTTTAAAACTATAGCTTGATAAGGTACAGTCCAGCTACCTATCTGTAAAAGAAGTTAGCTATACTATGAGCTAATAACAACAAATGCACTGAAGCTACTGTATTTAAGCACATTAAAGTGAAATTGTTGTATGCTATACCTTTGAGCAGTCTGTGTGATTGAACATGCCATATCAGATGCAGCTTCTGTACATCCTTTGCAGTATAAAGATGACTTTTGGAGATCATTTTGTTGCCAACAATCTATAGTGTTCTGATTGACTGAGTCAAGTAAGTAACTACAATAATTTAATTATAAGACAACACGGATATGTTAGATAAGGAAATACAAAAAATTGACTTGGGTAAAAAAATGGCCCTGTAAATCAAATAATGCCCCTTGATGGAAAAGTCAATTTCTGACCTTGCCACCATCTATTGGTCACTTAGTTAATCTTTAAAAACACAAATTTATCAATACTGTTAAATGTTTTCTGTACATGTTAATGTGATGCCTAAATTCACTTATAGCATTTATAAAAATATAGTATTTAAGTTGTTAAAACCTAAAATTAGTCGCGCTACTGAAATACTTGGTAGCGTCTCCACTTTTAGTTACTCCACAACAATGTCTGTTACATTCATACTCATGTATACACACATCTGTACACCAGTTGTGCCTGGCGCAGGGGGTCTTTTTCCTCTAATGGTCCTTTGTGATCTTTAAGTGTGGTTCAGGTAGAGGTATAATCTCCAGAGAGTGAGCTAAGGGAAGAAAAGATAGCAGGAATATCCATTAGTCCTGCTTCGGGGGGTGTAGGGTATCCTGGGAAAAGTGGTGTGTACAATAAGGGCTCTGATACCGATCGTTCGAGGTGTGTGGTGTTGGTTTTCTCGCCCTTCTGAGGCACAGGCTTGTCCTTGTGCGGCTGAGCCTGGTGGAGATGGGCTGAGGAGGCCTTATTCATCCCGTCTATTCATCCTCTCTCTCTCTCTCTCTCTCTCTCTCTCTCTCTCTCTCTCTCTCTCTCTCTCTCTCTCTCTCTCTCTCTCTCTCTCTCTCTCTCTCTCTCTCTCTCTCTCTCTCTCTCTCTCTCTCTCTCTCTCTCTCTCTCTCTCTCTCTCTCTCTCTCTCTCAGACCCTCCGCTTCTCCCTCCTCTCCTCACGTTCAGGCGGCTGTACATGCACAGAGGCGGCCATTGTACCACTCTCCTCTTTTCCACTTCTCTCTCTGTTGCTCTCTTTCCCTTTTCGTCCTCTCCATCATTCTGTGAGAGTGATAGGCGATGAGACATGAGTGAGACTAGAAGGGTTGTAAGGGAGGAAGACTGATCATGTTTCTGTTGAAAGACTGCACAAAGTGCCTTTGAATCTACTTCCTGTTCTAGCAGAAATTTTTTTTTCCAGAAGCTTTAACATAATGGCTACATCACTCTTAGGCCTGTTTTGTGTATTTATTCTGGCACCCATATTACCAGGTTACAGTATTCATGCTACCCGTATGAGCAGAGCGGCGCTGCAAGGCACTTTTATTTCTAGAGCACATTTAAAACAGCCACTGCCGACCAAAGTGCTGTACAATCACTTCAGACAATAAAATACATAAACAGGAACACACACAAATGCATAACATTTATATTGAACCAAAAGCCAGAGAGAAAAAGTGTTCCGGCAAATCATTCCACAGACGTGGAACAGCAACAGAAAAGTCACGATCACCCTTTAACTTCAATCTAGATCGTGGCACAGTCAGCATCAACTTGTTTGAAGACCTTAAGAAGATCTGTAATGTAGTGAGGAGCCTGGCCATTTAACCCCTTATACACATACAACAAAACCTTGAAAACCGGCAACCAATGAAGCGAAGCAAGAACAGGCGAAATATGTTCCCTCCTTCTAGTTCCAGTAAGAAGCCTGGCGGCAGCGTTTTGTGCGAATTGTAGGCAGGATAAGGAGGACTTAGCCACACCAAGGTTACAATAATCTAGCCTGGAGGAAATAAATGTATGAATCACTGTCTCCAAATGTTAAAACCTTTGCTTTGTAACCGTGAGAATAAAGCTTTTACCATTTGCAAGGTTGCATGACCGTTCACTAGGTTTTGGAACATAGCTAAAGTTTGGTCAACTTTGCAGCTTATTTTGGCAGATCGTCTTTTTATATAACATCTTGTGGAAAAATTGGACATACACTAACTGAGAACAAGCAAAGCATATAGTTGTGCTGTAGGATGTCTAGTTTAATTTCTACTGTAGAAATGAACCTTGAGTCAATGAACCTTGTAAACTTTTCCAAAAAAAAAAAAAGTTCCTAGATTTGACAAAGACCAAACTGATGATTTCAACCAGCTCTTGCCATATTTATGAATTATACAGTCAATAGAAAGTACTCGACATATCAGCAAACAGTTTATCTACCATATCTACTCAGCCTTCCACTCATCCTTCCGAGGGCTGTCATTTGGGAATATTCCTGTTTACAGGAAAACAGTGGGTGGAGAGAAGTGTTCTGTCCATTAGGATATGCCCATGCTGATTATGGTACTCTTGGGAGGGAGATGTGCAGCCAAACGTAGAGTGGCTTTGGCAACGGATCACTCCCTGTTCCATTGCTATTAGTGCCCGATCACCCAGCTGGGTTGCCTGTGGTGACTGTTTTGTGGTTGCTGAGGGTTGCCATAGTGGCAGGCCTCATCCTGTGGAAGGGCTTAAGGGTTCAGATAAAAATAAGCAATGCGCCAAGCTGGTTTAAGCTGGACATGCACTGTGCGATTTTTCGTCCGATTTTGAGCCAAATTCTGACTTGTGCGACTCGAGTCAGGCCGATTTTCAGCTTTGTTGTGCAGTGTACAGAGGGAAGCGAGAGGCAATTAACCTCTCTCAACCGGCAATCGGATGGTCAGATGAATTTCTGGCATGTCAGAAATGTTGGTCTCCCCTCATGAGGATATCGCACAGTTGAAGCAGAGCTGCGAACCGATTAGCCTAAACTCAGTTTTTTCCCTCAATGCACCTGCGAGAAAACAGAAGTTAAACCATTCCATCTTTAATGCAGCAAGAAAGAAAATTAAAGAGGGAGATCTATAAACTAGCTATCAAACCAGCTGCAATTTACCTCTGGTTCGTGTTGCAAAATAGACAAACCATTACAAGCCACCTGCGTGTACACCAGCGCCTCTTTTATTCATTTACTTGATCAGTAATTTTACTTGTTTCACTTTCACTTTATTTACTCATATTTAATATTTATTCATATTTAATAATTACTTAATTTTATTATCACTGGAAATGTGAACAGTTTATCATTTTCCAATTGGTGATAAAGAAAAATGCCATGTTGCAATGTGGAAATTTTTCCATTTAAGCCATGAAGGCGAGTGAGTGGATATCACACAAGCAATGTGCAAACTTTGCGCCAGAGTTATCCTGGTGAAGAAGACTATAACCTCAGTCAATTATTCACTACAGAAAGTGAAAGTAAAAACTGACAAGCTTTCGGCGCGTATTCTCTCAGAGACAACGAGAGAGATAAATCATACTTCAGTATATGCTGATTACGGTATATATCTGTCTTAATTTTCTTAAATCTCTTGTTGCCCATTTAGGCCTAATGTAATGAAAACAATTAAAATATTATTTTGTTAAACAAGTTGTTTTTGAAATAAATGTTAAATTAAATAAAAGTAGGCCTAATCTTAATAATAATAATTTAATACATAAATTGGAAATGGTAAATCCTCTTGATATCGATAGCTGATGCTTTTGACGATATCCCTGGATACTCAATATCATGGTCTATCAGCGCAACCCGTCACGGTGGTTATCGCGCAAATTTCACACATTATAGTGTGAGCAGTCAATTAGCAGCTTGACAATCGGACTGTATAGTGTGAGCACATAAATCATGAGGTTTGGCTTTACATTGTATGTGATCTACTTGTACAGTGTGAGATGGTAACCTTGCTGAAATCGCACAGTTTATGCCTGCTTTTGCCCAAGTAACTGGGCACGGACAGTGTTGACAAAGTTCTTAAATTGCTTTCAAAAGTTGCGAACTAAATTAATGTGGTTAAAATAGATACAATAGTCATGTTCAAAAATAGCTGCAATATAAGCTACTGTTTATAGAAAAGCATTTTATATCATTGAAGTCATCTAACCATAATATATTTTTAAATATATATGTACTTACAATCTAAGCAGTTTCTACAGAGCAGTATTTATCTGGAAAGAAAACATTTAAGGTGACAAAACTACACAAACTGAGAACATCATACTAAATACAACGGATACAACTAACATTCATTCTTTAACACTGCTGTCACTGCTTTCGACTTATAGAATGATTAACTAAATATTGTGCACTAAAATACAATGTTAAAGCTCACTTGGCGACCATATTTCCTGCATATATACTATATGTACGCTGCGTCTGAAATCAAATACTTCCCTACTATATAGCATGCGAAAAACAGTACGCCAGTAGTGAGGCGAAAAGACGGTAGGCGGAAAGTCTCCGGATGACCTACTACTTCTGCCGAGATTCTGAAGTGCGCATTCGATGGACACTTAACTATCCTATGAGGCCATGGGAGAGGATTTATGAATGGAAGTGAACTGATGCTGGTAGGTCACATGACCACAACAGCATAGCGGATCTAGTACGTCCAGATTAAATTCATACTACCGATATTCATACTATAACATAACGTTTTTAGCGGTCACAAAGTAAATTCAAATTCAAATGTAGTACCTACTCAGACAGCATGTGATTTCGGACGCAGCGATAAACCGATGCGGTTTTTAGCCGGTGCCAATTATTTTACAGAAAATACGGTAGTTACAATCTATCACGGGTGCAAACGCACACTCTCTTACCCATATATAATCAAAATATCAGAAGTATCATATGCAAATGTGATATTTATATACTCTTTACAAAAAGTTCCCCTCTTAAATATTTTTCTCTCATTTGTTTCCACTCAGTGTGGCAGAATACTGGCATGCTCTATCTCCTCTCTCAATCAGTTCAGCTGGGTGAAGTGGCCCTACTCTTATAAAGATGGGCTCACCCTCTATTTTGTGTTTGATGGCAGACCATCCAGTGTGTGTGTGTGTATTCGTGTTTGTGCATGCTGGAGCACACTCACTCAGGGGGTGTGGTTTACTGGAGCGCTCGCTTGCGGTCTCTGCCTTAGAACACAAATAAAGGCTTGGCCCGCAGCAGACGGTCGATCAGTTGCTGTCCCAGTCTCAAAACAAGTCTCTTACCCGTCAGCTTCCTCTCTTACTTAGACTACTTCTCGGGGAAGATTTAATAAGATTTGCGCTTCCAGAGCACTGACTAAAATCATTTTTGGCTTGGTCTGTCTTCCTCCTCCCACCTCTCTTCCTTTTTCTCGCTTCCTGAGGCGCTCCACAGGGACAAAGTACTATTTCAGGTTTGACTTGAAAACATGGCGGCTCTGTGTTGAACTTTGCAAGTGTGTTAAATACTAATAGTCTGCTGTTGATAAATCTAGAGGTTTCTTACCATATCAGAGTCACCATACCGTCCCATGGCAACTGATCTGAAAGACCTAAACCTGCTGGGGTTTATGGGGCAGTTTTTTGCTCGTGCAGAGATGGGGCCTGGTTTTTAGTGCAGTTTTACTGAATAGACCTAAATGGACTGGCAACATTCCATATATTGTCGAGGTAACCAAGAATCTTTCTCTTACTCTGTCACATCAGGCTCCAAATATTGTTCCAAAAATGATAATTTAAAGAGAAATCATAGAAAAATATTAAACATGCAGTCGCAGATTTTAAAACATGAGTATGATATTTTTAATTTATAATTGTCATACCCTCTCTTTCATATTGTTTAAAACCTGTAAGACTCTTGTTTTTCCAATAACACACACAAAAAAATAACGAAGTTAAAGCACTTTTGTATTCCAGAGGTTTATTATTTTTATTTATTTATTTTAATTTGGTCATTTCTAAAGCCGCATATTAGTATAAGTTAGTATTTCTTATACTGTTCAAGATATAAGTAGGCTATATTTCTATTGTCTGCATTCTGGTTCTGCTCGCAGACAGTCCGCATAATGTAATTTTCATCATAAGAACTGTACAAAATTTTTGCCACGCACACCATGCATAGTAAAGAGGTGGAGAGACACAAACAGCAAATTAAACAGAAGGCAGACAGACAAAGAAAGTGATACTGAGACCAGTAGCAGAGAACAGGAGACACGGTTCATCCAGGTGGCTCCTATCAAGCAGAGGTTTATAAAGCTCACTAATTACTCCATAAACTCCAACTGTCCGGCATGGTTTAGATGTAGATCATTATCTCTATTAGCATGAGTGATGCAGAGCCGCCGGGCCAGACTTTGAGCTTTAATTCAATAACTGTTGTTTTTCTTTTGTTGTCTCTTTCCTGTTCATTCTTCATACTGTAGACCGTACAACAGATCATGCCTGTGTTTGGACGCATACCGTCTTTTCAGTGGAATAAAAGCATGGTTACGATGAATTACTATTTGTATCGCTTAAAATGTGTATTATTTCAACCTTTAGGACCGTTTAATGGTGCATATATTCTGAATGTACACACTTTGATGTCGCGACTTGAACTGACATTTAACGTGGTTCAATCTCGACTTACTATGACTTAGCTATGACAGTACATGTGAAGCATTTATTTTTTTCCATTTATTTTTCTGTTTTTAGGACTAACTACCATCCATTTAAGGACAGTCAGACATGGTAACTAGTGGTGACTGAGTCTGTCTCTGTTTATGTCACAGTTTTCCTCTTTCTGGGGTTAGATTCAAGTGTGGAGAGGAGGTTGGGGGCCATAATAATCTTCATGAAGTCCACAGCTTTAACAAGCTCCTAATGATTACCAGATGCCTAATGAGTTTGATTCTCAGCTACAGTTGGACCACTTTCAGATTTCTTCATTAGAAAAGAAGTGTGTGCTGGTATTATCCAGCATGCTATGCACTCTGAGGCTGTTATGGTAGCACCGTTTTCGACCACCGTGTGCACACTGAATTCCTTGTGGCGTACTTTGAAAATATGCCCGTGGCATTGTTCTTCTGTTAACTTTTTGTGTAACACAGTTTCTGGCCACACAAATGCAAATGTCCCAGTTCACCTTGTTTACAACATGACGTTTTAGTCTTCTGGCAGTATTTATTTCTGAATGTGAGACTGTAAAACATGTTTCACATAAATGTAAAAACTGCAATCCAGTTGGACACCAATAGTCATTATGCATAAACTACCAAACCATTGTAGGTGTACCACCAGCGGAGTTCTTGCGTCTCTGAGTGCCATTTGACATTCTTTCTTTTTTCTTTAAAGAGGTCTACCTTTGAGTATTTTAAACCCTTCACTTAAGTCAGCACTTCATTTTGAACATGGTATCAACAAGAGAAGTTCTGCCACATTTTACACTGGGTAAAATGGGTTTGTACACAGATCTGCACTGGGTCACTTTTCTTGTACCAAAATCCCATCGTCTAAGACAGTATTTGAAGGCCCTCAAATATATTGCTGGTACTTCTGTGTGTGTTCCAGGAGTGTTATATTATAATATGCAATAATTTTTTAATTAAATGGAATATTTTCAAATAATTAAATTCCATAATTTTAGAAGTTTCAATAACTGAATGTTTAACCTTTTTATTACCAATGAATTTACATGATTTTTATAGGAATTCGAGATAAAAAAAAAAGAAATTATTTAAAGAATTTTTACTTTCAAAACAATCCCACAAAATGAGCCATTATTGGAGCTCAGTTAAATAAATGATAATTTTTCACGTGACTTATCGCGTGACAAGATTAAGGTTAGATGACTGACAAAGACGATGGTTGAGGATTTGATGCACAACAAATCCTGAGCGTCTTTGACAAATATCTTGTAAAATGTGCGGCCAGTACCACCACAATCGCGAATTTAAAAGCGAAAGTGATTTAAATATCCAGGACATTAATAGCGTCGCCGTGATTCCCCCAAATTATATACATAGACGTGGTTGTAAATTCGGAAAAAGAGCATGCATTCGAAAGCGATTTCAATTCCACCCATATTGATAGAAGCTTCCTGATGGCCGCAAATTCTAAACACATGTTATAGCCTACCCTAAATCCACAAGGATGCATGCTGTCACCCTTCCTGTTCCTTTTTGCCATTGACTGGATTATGAAAGAATCCATGAGAGAGCAAAATAAATTAATCCAGTGGACCTAGCTCGATGATCTGGACTTTTCTTACGACCTTGCACTTCTCTCCCACAACAAACAGCAGATGCAAGAGAAAACGGATATAGTGTCAACTATAATATCTCAGATTGGCCTCAACATTAACCCTCTGGGGACCAAAGGTTTTTTGGGGCCCTTGGGATGTTTTGACATGCACTGACATTTGTGCTTTTTTCAGTTATTTATAAACATGTTAATGGCAAAGGTGTAAATTCACTCTATATAGCACACACGGGGCTACCATAATTTGTTAGCAACATGCATGTACATGTTTGTATTTTTGAGAGAATATTATTTATGCGTGGTTATTGAAAAAACTAAAAATAAAAGTTTCTGAAATAAGGCCACAAAACACATATTGATTATTTCTTCACAAGACTTTTGAAAATTGTATCACATAGTCTAGAATATTTGCTCCAAAACTATGTGAGAAACATCCTGACTACTCATTCAGATAAGTCAATAAAGTCTTTTAGAATGTGTATGACGTGTTTTGTTTGAGAAAGCTTTATGCGAGGCGGCTTGATCTCTCATTAATATGTATCCATTTCACACCTGAGAAAGACAAAGACCCTCCCATAATGGCCCTATTAGGTGCTATCAGGCCATATCATTATGAAGAGCCTTGCAGAAAGAATGAGGAGATTTAAAAAAAGAATGGCTTTTAGATTGTTTGGATTTATTTACAACACACACACACACACTGCTTAGAATAAGTGAACACACCCATGCTGAAGTTGACTAAAAAGAGGAATAAAAAATCGTAATGCCTTAATAAAAAAAAAACGAGGAAAACTCCAACCTTTAGGGACATGAATAATGTCCTTGAATTCTTTGTGAATGAAAAATTTATCACAAATAATTAAATGTTCTTCTTTAAAATACAGGGTGCATGTCTGGACACATCTATCACACACCCTTCACCATATAGACAAGGTTTTATTTCAGTTCAAAGTTAGAGTTGGAAAAATCTTGAAAAGAAAATGGTCTTTTCCATAAATGTCTTAGTTTGATCATACATATTTCAAAGTTGAGGATTCATTATTTTGATTTAGCTTGGATTGGAACAAACACTAGACTATAACATCTTAGTTGATTAGTTTATTGACAAAACATACTATATATTTAACATATGAGCAGAAACTCCTAACAAAGCTTATTTGATGTCTATTTTAGAGTAAAAACTTTATACTCTATCCAAAGCTAGTCAACAAAATATCTTATTTCGTCTATAACAGTGCGTATCTGTGCATTCATTCATTCACACACACACACACACACACACACACACACACACACACACACACACACACACAGACACACACACACACACACAGACACACACACACACACACACACACACACACACACACACACACACACAGAAACATGATTCACATTTAAACAGTATGCTATTTTTCCGTTTACAGACACTAACGTTATTCTATATCGCGATTAGAACAAAGCACAAGCATAAAACACTTACACACTTCTCAGCTGAATCTGTTGCTCCTCCTCGTGGTGAAAATAAACCAGCACTTGTTCTGAGGTAGGTAAATGTCCCAGGATTGTTCCTCATAGCCGCTCAAGATGACAGTAGATTAATCTGACTAAAAAATATAGTGTGTTTTCAGAGTTTATGGGCGTTAACGCGTCTCAATGTGGTGCTTCACGTATTTGCGTTTGAATAGCGCGTGCTCTCCGTGGGCGTGTCACATTACCGGAGATAATGAGCTGAGAGAAAGATAATTAGAATGGGTGACACGTCTCTCTTTTTATATAGATTACACAAACGGAGAATATTTATTTTAGTTTTGAATCGGATCATTTAAAAGTACAAACTCAAATGATTTAAAAGATATATTGCTCATGTCTGGGTGAATAGTATTTGCTGAGTTTTGTTGAAGATTAGAGACGTGCTCCAGGAAAAAAGTTCACGGTGACTGAGAGGCAGAACGCACACCCTGTTTATATTCTTTATTTTACAAAAGCACAATATTTTATTTCGATTGTATGTGGGCACATATAAAAGTAGACATTTAACAGATTATTTTCTCATATTTCTTAACTCTATATGAACAGAAATGATGGTAGTACTTTAAGTCTATTTTTCTGCTATGTGAAAAAAATGAGCAAAACGCGCCGGCGCGTTTCTGGTCCCCAGAGGGTTAACAATGAGTAAGACTAAGATCCAGTCATGCTGAATGGAAGTACCCTGGAAGATGTCTAGTCCTTCACCTACCTGGGCAGAATCATTGAACAACAGTGTGGTACAGTGTTGGTCAATGAAATGCAAGGATTGGCAAAGCAAGAGTGGTCTACATACAGCTCAACAACATCTGGAACTCCTGAGACCTGTCCTTGGCAACAAAGATCTGGCTATTTCACTCCAACATGAAGTCAGTGTTGCTGTATGGAGGGGAAGCCTGGATGATGATTAACTTTATCAACGGCTGTCTCAGAAGAATACTCCAGATCCGATGGTCTGACACCATCAGCAGCACCAGCCTACAAAGGACTCACCAACTCCCTGCTGAGGAAGAAATCAGGAAAAGATGGGGATGGACAGGGCACACTCTTCGTAAAACATCAATCAACATCAAGGCAGGCATTGAAGTGAAACCTCCAAGGAAAGTGGAGAAGAGGCCATCCAAAAAACGTCTTGCGACGTGACTTTGAGACTGACATCACCAAGATGGGTTAACACCTGGAACCAGCTGGAAAGAATGGCCAAAGACAGGAATCTGGAGATCTGTGGTTGGCAGCCCATACCCTGGCAAGGGAGATGGGCATAAGTAAGTAGTAAATCCACCCCCCGCCCCCGGTGTCACAAATCTATTTGCCGTTGTCAAAATTCCCCCACCGTGACATCATGACTCCTTTAAGAAAACAAAGATGAAAACAAACTTCTTTCTTGAGGATTTTTGTGAATCTGGCCTCTGGTTCTTGTTATAAAGGGCAAAAATTAAAAATAAGAAATACAATGTCTATTTTATCCGTTTAGCTTATTTTAAAGCTTGTTTTGTCTTCTATTAAATCATTTTAAGTCATCCCTTGGAAGTGTGCTTCCCTTGGTCTTGGCCTGCTGGTTGAGAATCCCTAGTCTATGCGAGTCGTTCTTGCCCAGAGGAAGTCTCACTCTGTAAATCTATACACCTTTGTCACCTTTATATCTTGAATGAGTCTTGTCAATTTCCCTGTAAAACGATCAATCTTTGGATGTTTTTGAGGTTACTGCAAGGTTGTTTTTCAACTGTAGAGAGCATAGTGTATAAAAGCCTCTGGAGGTCAGCCGTCTGTGCGCTACAGAAACCAGCACAGCTGGCATCAACTACCATCACAGATTCAACTAAACATCTTAACCATGTCCGCATGTGTTCGTTGCAGCTGTATGATGCATATCCTTTGGTTATTTGTTGAAATTGTATTTTAATTTGGACTGGCTATAGCTGTCATGCATAGTTGCTGCATAGTATTCCTCACATAAACATAACATTATCTTGTGACACTATTGGGTCAGGACTGTGTCACGCTGTCTGGAGTAGCAACATGCAAACACATGCTTAGAATTTCTCTTTCATTGTCTCTCGGTTTCTCTACACATGCTGAACGTCTGCGTTTGATGTACTTTTAGTTAACATGCGTGTCCTTACACCACACTCATGCAAATCAAAGGCATCTGAATGAGTTCAGTCACATGTATCTGCCCGATGAAGATTGTCTGAATTAGCTTAAGGAGATAAGAAGGGCATGGGATATGTACACAAACATCTACCTAAATCTAGGTTTAATTGACTTTTTTTTTATTGTTCCGGATCCTTTAACATTTCCTGGATCAGATGGTCAAATGATATCCTATTTCTGTCTTGATCAATTTCCACTGTTTTCTTTTAAAAAATGCTTTTCTAACGGACCAAAACTGTGACACAATCCCTTTTGAATCTCGACAGATGTTTTCGCTTGTAACTCAGATTCCTACAGCCGACATGAATCAGATGGTCACGTGGGTTTCCATTTTGGAATTTTGATAATTTCATTTTTTTTTTATACAAGGCCATTGGTCCAATTTATACAGCGTTTGGCATGTATCATTTGGAACAGTGGTTCTCAAACTTTTTGACTCAAATCGGCAGGGCAAATAATAAAAAATAACATTTAAAAAATTGTGGGTGGGTCACGGGTGGATGAGAAATAATTGAATGTGTTGATTTTAATAAAGACACAGACCTGTCATTTCACGGTGAAACACAACGAACATAAACAAGCTGTAAGTTTTGCTTTGAGTAAATGATTTTCAAGACAATAGGAGTCATTTTTTGAGGGCGCAAAATAAAGTTATCTTAATTTAAGTAATCTCGAGGTCCCTGTTGAAGTTTTCTGACACCTCAGAGCCACTCTGCCCTACAAAGGCAAAAGACCTTAACTCGCTAGAGTGTGGAACTGAGAAAAATTACTTTAAAGATTTTTAGTTGTCCCGCCAAATTAATTATAGGTAGGACACTGAAAATCTGGCAGTTAGATGTTTAAGTAATGAAAATTATCTACATAACAAAATTTTGAGCTCAAACTTGACTTTTTACCACTATTTTAAAGTTACTGTACTCTGCCTTTGTATTGTCAGCCAAAAGTGAGAAGTCATGCCAAGGCAAAAGGCAGTAACTTCCACATTATCAATATTTGGTTGCTGATCACATTAACAAAATCATTATAGTAACACCTGTATAAAATCTAGTGATCATGGCAATTATTTTGTATGATTTACAATTACCTAGCCTTCTAGTTATTGTGCTTTGGTTGCATTCTGGTGGCCCTATTAATACATTAGACATGACAAAATACCTCCATAGCGGTAAAGACTAAAGAGTATCTTCAAGTGGTACCGAGTGGCATAAGACTTGCTAAACACGCGTTATAATGTAATGTAATGATCACGATAAAACAGATCCTCGCGCACATTCGACCCGGAGACTGGTTTATAGCGGTGGATCTGAAAGACGCATACTTTCACAGGCGTTTACCGAGATTCGTGTTCGAATGTGTCACGCTCCGTTCACGAAAAGTAGCATATGCAGTGCTTTAGCCCTTAGGACTCAGTAGGGAGCGCGTTCTGGACTACTTAGACGACTAATGCATTTATAGCACAACCTTCTGTGTTCTGCGTCTTTTCAGTATGCGTTGGTTTCAGCTGCCTGCCCTATTATTGTGCGTGCACTTCGCTCGTCCCGCGGATTTATTCCTGACGCTGTGTTTTGTATGCATGCTTTTAACAGCTGTTCTGATGTTGTATGCACCAGCACTTGCTTCAGTATGTTGTATGCGCCAATATACCCTTGTTGCTTCATTATTATCACTCTGTGATACAAGGGCGAAATTGTCAATCACACATTGGGGGGGACAGCTGTGGAACTTTTTGTGTTGGCGCATGCACACATTTTTTTTAATCAAAATAAAATAAAAGTCAGAGTCCGAATGTTTGTAATTGTATAACACAACAAGGAATTTTATTACATCTGATCGTCAAACCAACGTATAGCCTACTCACAATGATTACAGCATCGGCATCAATTACAGGCCTGAATTGACAACAAAGCGGTCAGTGATCTCTCTCTCTCTTATATTCTTCTATAAACATATAGTGGCTATAAACATTTTGATAAAATTACTGTTACAGGATAACAGGATATTTACCATTCATAGATAGCCTATGTGCCAAATGTCTGTCAATTTCCGCGCTCCTCCTAACTCTTCTTCTGTTTGGTTTTTCCTAACTCACTGACGATGCACGAGCTACTAAAGGGATAGGAAAACATGACATGGATTTCAGGAGAAATAGGTTTTGCTAAATGTATAGTGTAAGGCAGTGGTCACCAACCTCGGTCCTGGAGGGCCGATGTCCTGCAGAGTTTAGCTCCAACCAGGTCCAACACACCTGCCTGACAGTTTCTATTAAGCCTAGTGAGACCTTGATTAGCTGGTTCAGGTGTGTTTAATTGGGGTTGGAGCTAAACTCTGCAGGACACCGGCCCTCCAGGACCGAGGTTGGTGACCCATGGTGTAAGGCAAGTCGAATGGATTTGGGAAATGGACCGCCCGGGATTTTATATTTTCGGAGCTGGAAAGAAAGACGTAGGCTATTTGCAATCACATCGACATGGCCCTGCCCGCATAATCATACAAGCCGCGTTTCCATTACCCTTCAAATTGCGCAAATTGAAATTGCGTAATGAAAATGCGCACAATGGTTTTTACGCTCGTATGAGGAGGTTTTTCAGGCAATTTGAAAAAGGAATATTTCGCAAAACTGCAATGGAAACGGGGTTTTGCGCATTTACAGTCACCTGACTTAGAATATGCGGTGTGTTTTGGGTCCGTGTCCGCAAATAATAATAATAATTATCATCATTATTATAACATTTATTATATGTAGAAGATGCTTTTATCCAAAAAAGGAACAAAGCAATTCGTCACATTTCATTCATAATACAGGTTGGACAATAATAATAGGGCTAAGATTATCACAAATAAACACAAGATTTTGACGCATATCCAAGTGTGTGTGCGGACTGGGTGTGGAGCGCGCACTGGATGGCATGAGGCGCGGGCGCGAACACTTGCATTTTCCTATCAACAGTCGAAACAACTTAAAATACTCTATCATTTCTGGTCAAACAGAATATAATAATACATTATTCGCAACTACTTTTATTTGCGTAATCTCACAATAACAAGAAAACGATGTGCTTTTGTAAAGTAAAATAAAATAAAACAATCAGGCGCGCTTTCATGATCTCCGTGAACTGAAGCGCGAGAACTGATACGGTATATAGCCTTTGTAGACTGAAGCTTTAAATGTCCACTTTAAAACGAACAAATTCGAATCGAAAGCTAATACCTTCTGATTATGTAATCCGTATGAAAGGTGCATTTCTCTCTAAAGGTGCATCCGGAGATGGAGATATGTTTTTAGCCGACACTGATTTAGGAAAACAATAGTTTATTAATAAACAATTAAAATGCCTCGTTATTTTTTCAGACACATTTATTATAGCCTAACTCACCTATACATCCCCTTTCTGTAGGCTGTGGTTATGGCTCTTCTCATTCAGCACTGCGGGAAAAATATAATTTCCAGGTTCTAATTTGGCCTTAGAAAACCAGTCAAATCTAAAAAAAATTCACCATATTAATTTGTGAATATTTTAAATGTTTAATAAAGGGGCAAAAAGTCATAAACAAATATCTGAAAATTTCTCTCTCTCTCTCTCTCTCTCTCTCTCTCTCTATATATATATATATATATATATATATATATATATATATATATATATATATATATATATATATATATATATATATATATATATATATATATATATATATATATATATATATATATATATATAATTTTTTTTTTTTTTGTTTTTTTTTTTTTTTTTTGTGCAGCATTTGGTGTAGGCCTACAGGTCAAACTAAAATGTTGGAGTTCACCTTTGCGTTTTAAAAATACAACCGTTCATTTTTCGTTTTGCAATTACGGGTTAAATAGGCCTAAGGAAAAATGAATGCAAGTACACTGACCGTTTGGACATAATACGAGACAGAGTTCTTTATTGAATTCGTAAAAGAAACAATAATTACAGGAATAGTCTACTGGACTCTAAACCCACTGATCTATATAATGACATTAATAAAGTCATTCCATTCTAGTCATTCAAAGAAATGAAACAATCAAGACATCGGAGCAGAAATGAGGGAGAAACACCCAGGAACTCCGTGTCTTTCCCTGCCATTAACGCTTGGATAACACGCCACGTCTCCTTCCATTAATAATAATAATGTCTATGCGGTGGCTGTGATATAGGCTATAAACCTACCAACGTCCGTTGCCATGATTTTTGGAATGACTTATCGCGAGAGGAAAAAAAGACGTTTTAGTCGCATAACATCGGTTAATGGAACGCCGTCATTTCGCAATAGTTTTTTATCGACATTTAGAAAATATCGCAAAAGTTTTGCGCAAATCTGTAATTGAAACGCGCCCCAAATATGATCAAATATTGGGGGGGACAAATTGCCCTTCGTTGAATATTGGGGGGGACGTGTCCCCCTGTCCCCCCATAGAATTACGCCTATGCTGTGATATTAGTCCCGCGTTGGCTGGACCGTGTTCAGGGCGGAGCTGAAGGCACCGGCGAAGTTTTGGCACTCTGCCAGCTAGATGCATGATTGTTTCAACTAGGTCCGGTACCCGAACTGGATGAGGCGGGGCTTTAGTTCTTTGTTGTATTGACCTGCTACGGCATGTGTAACATTTTTCTGTCAACTCTGCATCCTTCGCAATCGATATCGCACGTTTGTCGATGGAGCGGGTTAAGAAATGTTCTGACCGCATTGCAGGACAAGGCTCTGAGGACATCAGAAGTTACAGGGACGGATGGTAGCTGTACAAAGTACACAGGCTACATCGTAATTTCAATTTTAATGGAGAGTAAAACAAAGGCATCGTATAATCTGATTGGTAGCATTATTTGATAGAACGCCAGCACCGTAACTTCATATTGACGCGCGGTTAAACAAAGGCAGAGTGCCGTAACTCAATATGAGCGTTCCAAAACTAAGCCAAAGAGCCGTAACTGGTGTTACGGTGTTCTGCCTTGGTTTCTCATGGGCTTTTGGAAGTTACGGTTAAGACAACCCATTATTTTCTCGAAAAAAACAACGGAATTGACTCAAGATATTTATCCACATGATAAAGGAGGTCTTGAATGTGCCAAAAATATCAATAACTCATTTTCGACCAAAAACGAAGTTACGGTCTTTTGCCTTTGCACGGCAGCACTGATCTAGAAACTCTTGTTTTTTTTCTACTAAATGTTTTTCTAATACGTTTGTAAAATTTCTATAGACTGTGGTGGTCATGCCCAAGAACTGGCAGGACAAGATTAGTGAAAGGATAAGATTTATTTCTTCCAACCAAAAGGACCAAAAAATAATATACAGGGGCAGATATAACGAAAGTAATTTTCAAACAAAGTCCACACAAAAAGATGGAAGTTAACTGAAACTAGCAAAAATTAAACAGGCCTAAAAATAAAGGAACACATTTTTCAACACATTTTTGAAACACGCAAATTTAATTAACTTCCAGAAAAAAAGTTGTAACAAGAAAATAACCAGGAAATCCTCATTACTACTCTTTTCCCATCTGTTTCTCCATTAGTCTTGTGATGATCTTCCCTTGAGGTAGATGAATGTTAGCCGGTGATGTCATGCTCTGGGGGCATATGGACAATCTGAAACACCAGAACTAGTTTTCCTCATTTTTGTGTTTTTCATATCACTGTGATGCAGCTAAGGGTTTTATATTTAAGATCTAGGTGGGTAACCCTAAAACTGTACTTAAGGTCCTTTTGGGAAGAACCCACAATTCATTGCTCCAATCAGACCAAACCATTCAGTATTTCTAAATGAAACATTGACTACAGCATTTGTAAATCCTGATCTGCAGCGAGAGATCTTAACTTCTTCGAATAAACTCTCTACATCTCCATGAAGCTCTGCTGAAGACTTGGCTACAGCGAGTGTGCTAAACCCCAGTGCCTAATCTAAAAGTAAACCGT
Source organism: Tiaroga cobitis (assembly GCA_030578255.1). Classification (NCBI taxonomy): domain Eukaryota; kingdom Metazoa; phylum Chordata; class Actinopteri; order Cypriniformes; family Leuciscidae; genus Tiaroga; species Tiaroga cobitis. The sequence continues at coordinate 15,669,147 of CM060598.1, forward strand.
GTTTATTTTTCCCCCTGCATGTGCTGCACTGTGTCCTCTGATACATATTCATGCCATATGTACCACACAAAATTAATCATGCGGCAGGAAGCCGCAAATAAGAGATGTTATGGCTCGTGTGTAGAAGGGAGTTGTCGTGCACAAGTGTGCCGCAAGGGTGCTAAATCAAAATCATACGTGTGGTTTTTACATTATTATCTTAAACAAACCCGTGGCACATCAGTCACTATAAAAATACTCAGTGATAGCTTTGGAAATTTAAACCATTATAAAAAGCAGGCTAAATCTAGTCGCATACAATTGTGCGCACATTTTTGTATGGAAAAAAACCGAGACTGAGTAAGGATAACTACTCGCAGAATAACTACTCGTAGAAATGAGTGAGAGAAAATGTAAAGCTTAATATAATGCATGTAATGCAGTCTTACCTTTCAGTTAAAAAGAGCCAATTACTTTTTTGAAATATTTCCTCGTTTTTCATTGTGTAAAACTTTGTCTATATTGAAGCCCTCACTGTGCTGCAAGTGTAATCTTGTGCACAAGCACAGTTTTATCAGAAGAGGATATGACATATTAGTTGCCTTCGCCTACATGTTATTTAAAAAAAAAAAAAAAAAAGTTATGGTAACATAGTCTATCCGAATGCCATAGTTACTAGAGATATTTTGGTTATATGGCTATTTTTCTACACTTAAGACATTGGTTACTGTGGTAACATGGTATTTAAAAAAAAATAAATGAAACAAACTGACATGTTCTTAACACTGTTTGAAAGGGATCTGATATATATTAACATCCTTTTTAACTATTGCTTTTTTGTGGACACTGGTTACCATGGTAAATAATTGTAAGTGTCGTTACCATACACACCGCATTGTAATTGTCTGGATTTGTTTTTTTGGAAATGTTTTCATTTTAATATTAGTGCATAATCTAATATGCATGAGCTCATCCTTCACCATTTTGAGTAATCAGAAGCAGAAGCACTTTTTAAACCGAAGTGCCACCGATGGTCTTGGAGATAGTCTGGTGCATGTGCGTGTTAATGTTTGTGTATGTGCAGTGCTGTCCTTGGGATGTTTAGAGGTCCTGATTACGGTAAGGATGAAAGCTAATCAAGCGCACTGACCTGTGCCAGCAGATAGACTTGAGTGTGTGTGTTTGGTCTTTTGAGGAAAAGCCTGTGATTGCACATGGACTTCCTTTCCTTTCCTTCTCATAACCTCAGTCCAACACAAACACAGCTTACATCCTCACAGACACAGGGCAAGAAGGGAATGCACCCCTTCCCCAGTAAAACAACACTTCACCAACACTATAAATGGTCAAGCACAAATGCGATTGACCTGTTTAGATTTACTTTGCGTTTCATTGGTCACTGAACAGCCAAGGTCAATTTCAAGTCAATTAATGGAATGGCAAAGGCAGTTTACCTTCTCTTCCTTCCACCTCCATGTCTGAGTCTGTTTGTTTCTCCCATTCTGATCATGTTTGGGTTTGACTGCATTCCTGGCAAGCTTGTCTAGATCCTAACTGTGTGCTGTTGATGGGTACCGCATCTATAAGCAGGCGAGAGCAGTGCCAGCTCAGTGAGTTACAGCTGCAAGCCCTCAGCGGGCCATTTGTGTCTACACCCCCTCAAAACAGTGTTAATCTTCTCATAGATCTACCTAAGGCCTGGAGAATTCCTCCTCTTTTCACCAGATCCATGTTATATCCAGCTGTCAAGTCCCCTTACTGGATTTTAAGTGTGTTCCTCACGGCCTGTTATTGTTTGAACCATTTTGCAATATATTTGAGGGTACCTGTTTTAGGGTGCTTTCAGACTTGGTTCGATTTCTTGGTCCAAACTAATTGCTCTCTCTCCCCCCAGTGTTTCCCACAGGATTTCGTAAGACTATGGGCAAGTGAACCTCAGTCCATCTTATACATTGTTGTTTTTTAAGTTGTACTTTAAATTCAAAATTGAGTGACCAAATTGACCGGAGTAAAAAAATATTTGCATTGACTTCTACTTGGACTTTAAACTGGACTCAAACCTCTTTTTAGTTGTGATAGTGTCTGTCCACATTATATTTACACTGGTGTTTTTGAATAATAAAAATATCCTCCCTAAGATAATAATATATTACTATTGTAGTACAACTGCACTGTGAAATAAATGTAAATGAAAAATGTATATTTCATAATCAGTATATTACTTATTTTACGTTACAGTAGTAAAATTACAATACTTGTATCTTAATTTCTTCGCTTTCATGCATTAAAGTTGAGCTTTTATTTTGGTGGAAAACAGGTTTACAAACACGTCTAATTATAAATCTATGATATGCTGTAAAACAATAACAAAGTCCAACAATACATACAGCGTAACTGGCGCAGTGGCGTACGTCATGTCCCCACATGCACATGCAGACATTGTCGCGCTTTACTCTGAAACATGCTGTGCACAGACTTTAGTTTAGACTCATTTAGTTAAATCGCAGCCTTTTGCAATTTGGTAAGGGCACTCCCCTGAGCATCACCCACTTTCAGTTTCTTCATTTTTAAACTCTATTCTGTTGCATTGTTTCTCCATTACCTCATGGCAACCCTGCATCAACACTCTGGACTAGTTTACTCCCGGTCTGTGTCGGTTTGTGTCAGAGAAGTCCTTGGAACGGTCTATTTCCAGAGATTTGTGCCTGGGTGTGTGTGAGGGGAAACTCGCTTTCTGCCAATCTTGTCAGATTGTGTTAAGAAACGGCAACATTGATCTGCTTGATTTAATTTATTTAGGTTGACTCGTTTGTTTTAGGGTAGAACTAACCGATTGCTAACCGATGACAGGTGACAGCTTTATATTACATAACAGGGAAGAAACAAAGGGATAGTGTTGATGGAGGAAAATATTGAATATAAAAAAAGTGACTGGTGCCAAAGTATTTTTAGTGGTTGCACTTAGAAAATACCACAAGTGTGTTTTGTGTGATTCGCATTGATTATTGGACCAATTAAGACCTATAAACATGCACTGAAATTAAGTCACATACTTTTTGTAAATACAAATGTGAGAATGATGAGAGAGAGTGGGGGTGGGGGGAGAAAAGAAGAAAGCAAGGCGGTGAGAAAGGAGTTCCCAAACTATGGACATACAAAAGCAAATACTTGTAAACTTTTTCATGAAGTTTGTTTGAATGCCTGGATGCCATTGCTGCCATCCAGAAGTTGTTTAGACTAGGAAACATTTGTTTGGATCAAGGGAAAATGGGCACTTTCCATCTTACAACTTATCCAAATAAACTAATCCATTTTTTGACTCGGAGAAATGTTGTGAGCAATGAGTTACTCATAAAAACCATAACAATGCTTAAGGAAAAAATATTGGAAGTTGACTGTCCTCCTTCATAAGATTGATATTAACGTGTATATGACTCCCCCTAGTGGTCGGATTCTTAAGATACACCTCTCTGCCTCTCCTCCTGCCCTTTTTCCCTCCTCAATGTCAAACCGTTTGTTTTCCGATTAATCTATTAACAATCGTATGCGTGAACATTCTAATGTATAAAACTTTTTTTTTTTATTAATATAGGCCTAATACATTTATTAAGAGTTAGTAAAATAAGCATTTTTTTATATAGATATAAAGTTTAAATTTACATAATTGTTTTGCCATATTGAAATATGACACATTTTTCTGGCTGCATATTAAAGTAATGTGCCGCCATTAAGATTTTGGAGTGGGATTGTGCATTAGTTCATTGTTTCCCCCCTGTATTTGTTGATTTCTATTTGAAATGTAACTTTTTTTTTTATTTGAAATGTAACTTTTTGTGAAATTGGCACAGTTTACCTCTATTCTCTGTATTCTTACTTGCTAAATGTGTTTAAAGGGACAATGTGTAGGAATTTCTCCCATCTAGCGGTGAAAATGTATTTTGCATTCAAACGAATTGTGCTCTCCAGCGCCTCGCTTTTTCAATTGCGCGTTGCGTCTACGGTAGCCATTATGTACCAAAAAGCTATGACAGGATGTCTTGTAATAGCACTTCGTCGAGTGTTGCTTCGGGTGAATAGGTTTGTTATTTCAAACAAACAGCAACTTGACACAACGAACAAACGAATGTTACAGTATGAATTACTGACTGTGAAAAACATGAACTATTGTAATAGTTATGCCTTCTTTATTTGTTCTATTTTCTGAAGTACGTGCATTGTTAGATATCATCATCAACTTTTAACTATAAATGTTCATCTGTCTATAAAATAAAGTACACAACCAAACAATGAAAAAAAGCTTGTAATTAAGACTAACATTGACTTACCTGTCGAGAAAGAAGCAGGCAACTTCAGCGAGAAGTTTCATTCTTCAGATCTCTTTTGAAATCTTTCTATCCACCTGAAAAAAAGCTATCCCGACATTAACTCCTGTTTTTTGTAATCTCTGGTCACGTTTCCTTTTACGATCTATTTTGGACTTTTCTGGTGGCGAGGATTTGCAATGCAGCCTTTTAAACTTGCCGGGGAAGTGACAAGCGCCTCTCACTTCTCTGCTCCTCCGCTTCTGCTGCTTTCAGTTATGTCACACTGGCTCTGAACGAAAACACGTTGTGGAAACGCATTGGCCTAGTACTTTTTGTCCCTCTCTGCTATTATAGTTTTTCAAGATGGCGGAACCACATGGAAACCTCCGTGGACCTACCCGTCCCATGTATTTAAAGATAATAAATTCTTCGTTTACGAGGATAAGTCAGATAATTGGCAGAGGTATTTGTACACCATTGAGGACATATTTATGAATAAAAATATTCATTTTAAATAATCAAATACATAAAGTACACATTGTCCCTTTAAAGAATTTTTTAATGCAAATCTGTTCTCAGTTGAGTTTGCTTTAGTGTTTACCGCCAAAACTTTCCAGCAGTGTAACTGATCGTCACAGCAGCTGATAATTGCTTCAAGTGGGCGGAAATGCTCTTGGCTGCACTTTTGTGAAACTTGATGGATGGAGCCAAAAAGCCCCAGGTGGAAGTTGTCATTTTGGAGCTGGCCTGGGAACAGACTCCTCTATTTAGTACAGCTGGTGTCAAAAGAGCTGCCCAGGACATCAATAATCAGCATTAGTGCCAAACATCTGTTAGCATGCCTTCTCCATCACTCTCATCTCTTTCCCAACAGTTCCGGTAGATATGCACGGCCATCAGGAACTCACAAGACCGGCACGAAAAACTTTCCACGCAGCTGCTTCTCTTGTAAAGAGTGAATGTGAAATCGATTGTACTCAGTCTCTGTGGCCAAGAATACTGCTAAGATCACAGTCAATGATTATCTGGACACTAAGACCAGCTGAAATGTTGACAGATCTGCATACTTCCAGCTTTAGTCAGAATTAGGAATCAATATTTCATCTTTTGTCCTGATGTGTGAAGAAAGCCATGAGGTGTTGGAAGTGTCTCATTGTCTAAGGAAGGGGCGTACACAGCATTTTCAACTAAAAAGGAAGTTTTTAAAAACAATACCTTTTATTGTCTCTGTGTCAACTACAGAAAAGCGAATTTGTGAAAACGGTGACATGCGCGTGCGTGTTCAGTCTATAGGAACGTAGTGTTCCTTTACTAAGTGACATCAAAAACTGCCCTGACATGAATACAGCTTTGTAGTCGGTTTCCTGGATCCATGTGAAAGGGAATGGTTTTGACAGCGTTGTCGGCTGTACGCAAAAAAAGCGCAGGAAAAATTTTCCGGTTTTACATTGTTGTCATGTAAACATACTCTTAAGTCAGATGTGCAAAACTCAGTTCCTGGAGGGCCAGTAGGTAAGTGTAGGTATCAGTTTCTCCCACCTGCTCTGTTTTATTATCTTTGTCCCCCTGTTTGTGTTCTGTCTCCACATTATGTATTCTTTTAAACGGTCTCCCGTTTATCATGTTCCATGAAGAAACCCTAAGGAATTTGCCTGTACAATCAATGTCTGGCTCTCAGATCTGAATGCATTTCTGTCCTTTTTGACCTTTTTGTATTTTTTTTCTTATCAGCTAATGGAGCTATTCTAGAACAATTTAAGAATTCTTCATTTTCACATGTGTGGGATCCAATCTGGAACACTTATTGATCTGGAATAGGGATCTCATCATCATCTTAAACATCCATTATGTGGATTTTGGTATAGTGTGATTTATGGTGTGGAATATTTGTATTGTGTGTAACTCAACCTTCCGTTGAAACCACAGACTTCTCTGGTGATGTATGCTGGACTTCTCCAATCATATTGTCCGTTTAATGCCCTTCACTTTCTTACAGTCACTGCAGGTGTGCCTTCATCCAATCAACAACCAAGTCGACGCTACTTATATTTCATCTGGATTTTGAAATGTATTTCTAATGTTCAAACTGTCAGTCTGTTCTAACTGTTCTGGTGTGAGCTGGAATGTGGTTTTCAATTAAATATAAATCTGGGTTGATTGCTGCATGGCTACTTGAAGGAAAAGCAGTATTTAACATTCATGTATGTGTTTTTTTTCTTCCACTCCAAGGCATATTTTGGAATTCCACCTGAATTTAACACACCAAAGTTTAAATATTCACCCTTCACATAGTGTAGGAAATTTAAAAAACTGCTGTCATTGTACAGAAAATCTTTCAAATTTACAAAATCAGATATTTTTTGTACATAAATACCATTGTATGTGTTTAAAATATTACGCTAAACATAAAAAAGCCTTTTTTTTCAGAATCCTGTCTTTGAAAGACTGTAGTCATTTGTTGTTTTTTAACCATTTTGAAAACTGCTTTCTGATGCTGGTTACATTTGCACTTAAATATCTCGGTACTCCCTGGATTTTATCATTATTAAGAAAAAAACAAGGGTGGCAGTATTTCTGGCCTTTGGACTGAGCTTACACGCGCAAGGTTGCTCAACCCCAGACGTCTCTAAGCAACTGCAGGTGCCTCAGCATGGGGTATGAGACCGAGGGAAGATCCTGGGATTTTTCCGACATCTGCTGAGCGTACACACACAATCTTAGGGATGTACAGCTAACACTGCAAAGTGCGTTATTCTGACCTGTCCTATGTTCTGTGTATTCTGTAGGAGACGTCTTCCGTGGATTCCCGCAGTAACTCCGTATCAAGTCGGACTCCAACTCCCCCTGGACGATACTCTCCACACAGTCCCATCGAACGAGAGCCTCCTGTTTCCCCTCGACGCAGGTACATATATGCACATTTGCCTTGTTTCTCCTCTCAGGTCACCCAGAAGAACATTTTAATCTACATTACTAACAAAATTATTATTACAATTATAATTTTACAAATTAAGGTGTAATAAATAATTAAATACTGTATGCAATTTATTTCCGTAAGATTATTTCTTTAAAATGAGAATAAGAAGGTTTGGTCTGGTTCAATTGAATAGTTTTTATTTAAATTTTTTTTTCATAATGTATTTAAATCAATTTAACAGTTCTCAGAACAGATTTATTTTGGCTCCTTCTGTCAGATGGCTAAATGACTCGCACTACATGGCTAATGTCCCAAAAATGCCTTTGATTTACTTTCTCACTTTGTCTTGCTTTTTAGAAATGGATTATATTATTTCTGCCCCTAATTTCTCCCCCACCCTTCTCCCTCTTCTACATACCAATGACTCCCCCCCTCCCCCCCTCTTTTATTTGACCAATAGGAAAATGTCGAAAACTATTAACTACACCCCTTTTCTGCTGTCAACCAATACTAGGCAGCCTAAAGTCACACCTTTCAGACTGAAACTCTCAACTTTCTTACATCTCGCCAAGACTCGACAGAGAGGGGTGTGTGTGCGTGTTTGCTGGAGTTTTAGATGTGTGTGTGTGCAGTTGTCACTGTAGGCTCTGTTCTTGTTGTTCCAACAAGAGTTGAACTAGTTGGATAGGAATTTGTCTTTGTTTGCTTTTGAGGTAAGTCCAAACTATTCAGACATCTTCCTCGAACTTACATGGCAAATGACAGGCTAGTCTGCAGGGGAAGATGAAATATCGTAATGTGAGACTAGCGCTCCGCTCTGTTCTCTGCACTGTAATGTAATGATGTTTCGTCGACTGTTTTCACTTTCCAATCTGAAGCCTGTTTAGCAAGATTGTAATCATATTTCAGCTGTGGGGGGTTACAGATGGATGGAATGTTCTTTCTATGCATGTGTCGTCTTCAGTAAATGGTGCCGTTTAAATATTCAGAATGAGAAACATGAATACTTCCCCACTGCAGCACTCATTTATGTCAGGGTATAGTGCATGCAACACGAGGGGGACAAACGGTTCCTTTGACCCCCTATGATCCCCTATTCTATAACCTACTCTTTGGTCCCAGACAGTTGAGGTGGCGCACCCATAAAAATTTTGTCCTGTGTCCCATGAATTTAGCCGTCGGCCCTGAGAGGTGCTGGGAGAGTTTTCAGCGGAATCTCAAACTCACTGTCTGGTTTCAATTTCAAGCATGTCTCATTGAACAGCCTGCATGAAGATAGTGAACATGCCATTTATTTGGAGATTTATAGTGTCTTCAGATGCTATTGCCTCAGTAATGACTATTCCAAATGCTTTCTTTTAATTTTCGGCCATTTCTTGGACATGCTACTTTTTGTCCAGTACCATATGGTAGCACACATTCCAAACAGTCATGTCAGTTATGAGATGCTGTCATGCTGGTTTCTTGTGACAACCACACCCAGAAACTCAATAAAACCCTCATGACAGACACTTTTAATCTCATTTGACACTGATTTTGTAATTTTCCGCCTCTGTTTGACGTTACTGTAATTAGCATTCACCTTTTGTCAGGGCAAGAGTCCTGTTTGATTGTTTTGGCTACTGGTTAATCATTTCTCACCCCATGTCATGGCCTTTGCACAAAACAGAAATCCTGATAACATTTGTTTTGACAGCTAACTCCATAGCAAACTATCACAAGGCCAATCCTGTCAATCCTGTTGTGTGCTCGCTCAAAAAAAAAAAAAAAAGAACAGTAGGTACCAGATGCAACAAACATTTATTCAAACAAACATAATATTAAATCCAGGCAAAACTGATAAATACAGACATGCAGGGTTTGAAATTAATTTGGCTTCTAAATTAAGTTAACAGCCATTCAGAACTTGAATGAACAAGTAATTAACATGATTACACTAACTACGTCACAGCTTACTGAATACTTCATTCATTACTCACCTAAAGGATTATTAGGAACACCTGTTCAATTTCTCATTAATGCATTTATCTAATCAACCAATCACATGGCAGTTGCTTAAATGCATTTAGGGGTGTGGTCCTGGTCAAGACAATCTCCTGAACTCCAAACTGAATGTCAGAATGGGAAAGAAAGGTGATTTTAAGCAATTTTGAGCGTGGCATGGTTGTTGGTGCCAGACGGGCCGGTCTGAATATTTCACAATCTGCTCAGTTACTGGGATTTTCACGCACAACCATTTCTAGGGTTTACAAAGAATGGTGTGAAAAGGGAAAAACATCCAGTATGCGGCAGTCATGTTGGCGAAAATAACTTGTTGATGCTAGAGGTCAGAGGAGAATGGGCCGACTGATTCAAGCTGATAGAAGAGCAACTTTGACTGAAATAACCACTCGTTACAACCGAGGTATGCAGCAAAGCATTTGTGAAGCCACAACACGCACAACCTTGAGGCGGATGGGCTACAACAGCAGAAGACCCCACCGGGTACCACTCATCTCCACTACAAATAGGAAAAAGAGGCAACAACTTGCAAGAGCTCACCAAAATTGGACAGTTGAAGACTGGAAAAATGTTGCCTGGTCTGATGAGTCTCGATTTCTGTTGAGACATTCAGATGGTAGAGTCAGAATTTGGCGTAAACAGAATAAGAACATGGATCCATCATGCCTTGTTACCACTGTGCAGGGTGGTGGTGGTGGTGTAATGGTGTGGGGGATGTTTTCTTGGCACACTTTAGACCCCTTAGTGCCAATTGGGTATCGTTTAAATGCCACGGCCTACCTGAGCATTGTTATATATATATATATATATATATATATATATATATATATATATGTGTGTATATGTGTGTGTGTGTGTGTGTGTGTGTGTGTGTGTATGTACAGTGAGGAAAATAAGTATTTGAACACCCTGCTCTTTTGCAAGTCATTGAGACCCCACGAGGTGAGATCTTGCATGTAGCCCCAGTCCGAGGGAGATTGACAGTCATGTTTAGCTTCTTCCATTTTCTAATGATTGGTCCAACAGTGGACCTTTTTTCACCAAGCTGCTTGGCAATTTCCCCGTAGCCCTTTCCAGCCTTGTGGAGGTGTACAATTTTGTCTCTAGTGTCTTTGGACAGCTCTTTGGTCTTGGCCATGTTAGTAGTTGGATTCTTACTGATTGTATGGGGTGGACAGGTGTCTTTTCAAACAAAATCCTGTCATCCAGCATCTCCTCCCTTCATCTTTCATCCGAATCAATACAGTACAAAGTGAATACAGTACAAAAATGTCTTTTGTTAACCAAATGCTTTTTAATCTTCGCTATTGCTTCAATGCAAATGAACAAGCACGCCGTTATTTGTTGCGTAGTGATGGGCATGTTCAAGTAAGCCATGTATGCGCAGATTCTGCACTATGCGCTGTATTTAATAGATCACGATGACTCACGAGTTGAGTATTTGCACTAAGTCTGCACAGATTTGACTTACACGAACTTCCCCAGCAAAGTAATTAAACAAAACACGACAAATTGGCTAGTGATTTGACAGCGTTACCCACCACAGTTGATTTTTACCCGCATTTGGCGGGTGTTAATTTCAAACCCTGCAGACATGGACCAAGCGTGCCGCACAAGCCCTCAAAAGTGAAGCCAAAACATCTCGATCGCCCCCCAGAGGCCGGTCCTAGTATAGGTCATAAACCCTGCCTCCCCATGTTATTCAATGGGACGTGAGACCAACTAAACAATTCAATTACACTTCACATATCCTTTTCCCAAAGATAGTTTCTGTCATTTACTGTAGTTTCTATCACGTTGATGTAATTTCAAGTGTTTTTTTTTAGAATAAGTTTGTTTTTAGTTAGTTATTTGATGCTATAAAAACGGTGCTGTGACATCATGATTGACAGCTGTGATTGACAGGTTCTCTGTGCGAAGTAGTCACTGAAGCACCAACGGACTTTTTTTCATAAGGTTGACTATGTGGTTAGTAGCTGTATTTACCTTATTTTAACGAAGTACTGCAATCAGCAGACATCATTGGAGAGGAACGGAGCAGACAGAGGCCACTTAAGAAAAGTGCAGGGGCGTGTGCTTGCGATTGATTCTGCTAGAGTGAGGGCAGGGCCTTGATTTCATGGCTTTACTTCCTGCTCACGACTGCGCATGACTGGTCCCGAAAACGCAAGTGCGCAGACTCAAGTTCCAAGATGTCAGCGCCATATCGGGACTCTGGCGGCTTCAGTTCTCTCCGATGGAAAAGAGCGAAGGGGCGTCGTCCATCTTTTTTACAGTCTATGACATGGACAAGGATTGCAAACAAAGCTGACAAGCACACATGTAACATCCATAGAAGGACAACACCAGACAACGAACATGAGGAAAAACTTGGGTATTTATACACAAGGGGTGATTGGCAAACAAGACATACCTAGGAACAATCAATCAGCCAGGGTAGGGTAACAATCAAGGCAGGCAAGACAACAATGGAAACCAAACACAGGAGTGAAAACAGAAACAAATGGGAACATAGAATAGACTTCAACATAAGTCCTTTACAAGACAGGGGAACACAGGCTGGATCATGAGAAAGACTCTCACTCTACAGCCCAGTCTTTACTCGATAAAAAATGCAGTGCAACCAAATGCACCCCATGTCTGTTATACATCCTCTGATATGCAGTAACTGTCTTCACTGGTTTATTAAATGTTGAAAGAGCAGGTTTTGAATGTGATAAAGAATCATACCACTTAACAAACACACCATATAAACTTGCTGTTTGGTGTATGTGAACACTCCCCAAGACTGCATTTATTTAATTAAAAATACAGTAAAAACAGTAATTTGTTACATATTTCAGTTCAAAAAGTTCTATTTTACTATATTTTTAAAATGTAATTTATTCATTCGATGGCAGAAGCTGAATTTTCAGCAGCCATTTCTCCTTTCAGTTGTTTTAATGATTTGTTGCTTAGCAAAAACTTTTTAACATTGATGATCATTTTTTCTTATTTCGTTAAAAAAAGTTTAATCTTACTGATCTCAAACTTTTGAACAGTTGTGTATCTTTGTGGGTAAAGTGTTTATTCTCATGCGTGTATGTTTTCCACAAGGCTGTATAGTTTGTCTGTATGGCAAAGGTCCAATATGTGTAAAGCAGTTATAGGATGCCCATGTGTGCAAGAAAGCTCTGTTTATGACTATGCATAAAATTTAGCCATAAACCTCCCGCTGGACGGCTACTGTAACTGCACTCTAATCAGCCCATTAACCCTGTCATCATAAAACACACACCATTTCTCAAAGCCCCACTCATATTCTACCCAAATCTTTGTACTCCCCAAGTACAGTCTGCTGATTGCTGCATTCAGAGAGATTAGGGTCGACCATATGAGTGAGGGAAGAACAATGGAGAGAAAAAGTCTTATACTTTGATGGAAACATCATGTGTTGAGATTTACCAGGCAGAAATGACTCAAATCCACACAAGTTTAGTTAATAAAGAGATCTCCGCTACCAAGGAATGTGGAAAGGCACATTTTTATCTGTTTTTCCATAATGTAAAATACCTAACAAACCGTAGATTTTTAATATGAAACATGTCATAAAGGATATTGAATTTGTAGTCTTTGAAAAGATTGGTTTGTTGTCTAGACTGTGAGTTATAATATGCTCAAAATAGAACAGCAGACATTATACACTATCCATAGACTCGGAATCACTTATGAAGTTGCCATGAAAGCAAAGGCACTTTTGCCTTAAAGGCATCTGTAATCATACCTCTTCTGTAGTGCAAAATTAGGACTGATCCCTCCATTATGTTACACTAATGTGGGTATATTTTCTACATAATTTAAAGATGGAGATGGAAGATTACTGAGGCCCTTCATTCTTACTACAGATATACACATCACTGTTGGATTGTGTCTTGCTGTTTGGTTGTGTTTTTAAGGTGGCTCTCTTTCTCTCTTTCAGCTCAGACTTCGCCATGCAGAGGTTTGACAGAGAATCAGAGGTGTACAAGATGATTCAGGAGAACAAAGAATCGCGTGCAGCTCCTCGCCAATCCAACACCTTCAAGATGCTGCAGGAGGTGCTGGAAGCTGATGAGAAAGGTTTGTAAGACCGCATAAAAAGAGTGCTTTGGGAAATTAATGCCGCAGGCTTACACATTCAATGAACGTCTAACAAAGTCTAGTTGACATTTTTCACAATTGTTCCGAAATTATTAAAACAATAATAATAGACCAACCAGTTTTTGTTATAAAAAAAATATTAAAAAAAGAAAAACATCAGTAAGTATTATGTTTTATTTTGGTTGTCAGAAGACAACCGAAATAACCATGATATAACCAGGTTGTAAAAGCTTTTAGCGCATGCTTAAGGTTTTAAAGGACAAGTTCGGTATTTTACACTTAAAGCCCTGTTTTAAGATCGTTTCTGATGAAATAGAATGGTTAAGATTAAAATTTGGACACATGCTGCTGTCCCGAGAATTTTCGGTTTCTGTGGTTGCACCCCCCACCCCACCTCCACAATGGTTGCATTGGTGCACAGGAACAATCCTTCCTAAAACGCATTAAACTTTAGTTTACAAAGTTGTGAAACTCACTGAGTGGTCAGGGGTGTTCACTGATATGCTCACACAAAAATCGCTGCAAAAGATGCTTTCCAACAGGTTTTATCGTAGTTTATGTCCCAAGTCAATGGAGTTGCACCTATGCAACCACAGAAACCAAAAATTCTCGGGACAGCAGCATGTGTCCAAATTTTAATTAATTTTAAATTTGTTTTAAATTGTTTTAATTTTAAAGTGTAAAATACCGAACTTGTCCTTTAAGCATACATTGAAAACTGTGAAGGTGAGCTTTGGACAAAGTCAATGAGGGTGGAGGTAAAAGGGAAATGATGTTCCTCCAGGCGCTGTCATTTTATTTTTGTATTCACAGAGGGTGCCATCCTTTTTCCAAGCAAGTTGACACCAAGCCCTTCCAAGGTCACGTCCTCTGTTTCTGGAGTGCAGAAACACCACACCTGTGAAAAATGTGGCACCAGTATTGTGTAAGATAAAAAGTCTGAATCCTTGTTTCTGCACACATTCCACTGTACTGTATGTCCTTTGCACAGGCACGCTGGGATTGCTTAAGAGGTTAATGAGCCAGTAACTTGATGAGTGTTGTGTGATGTTTAGCCTTTAGGGAAGAATCGTTCTCATCTTTTCACGTTTATTAAAGTTGATGATTGAGGACGACTGAGACAAAACCATCTCAGTGGTTATTCGTTAGTATATTACCATGTGAGAATTACACTTCAACACCTTCATAAAGTGAGACAAACACTTTTCAAAAACTAGACAGCATTTTAAGGCACCTTAGATGTGTCGTCCTCAAGAACATTGTTCCAAAAGGTACCATCTTTTGACAACAATCTCATTTACTTCAGTGCCAGTACTTCAGTGCTGTTTGAAAGGCATCCCATAAAGCACCTTATAAACTTGGTTCACACACTACCAGACTTTCAAGTTATTCAGAACACAACAAATTAACACAGAAACATGTGCTTTATTGCTAGGAGATGCCTGTAAAATGAAAACAATGTGTTCTAAAATCAATTCAAAATATCAAACATGTTTGATATCCTCCAACTGGATGGAATCAGAGTTTGAAGCTAAAGAAATGTGTGTCTGTGCCCATCATACACTAAATCTGTCAACTCTGTCTGCTCAAAATCTGTAGACTGGCTCTGATTTTCGGCAACTAGCATCAACCAGACTATAAATCAGGCAAACATCTAGGCAAAAGTCGTCTAGGCAAAAAGCTAAGTTATAGAACAGACCTTGTGTTCAGTGACTTTAAAAGTTATATTTCTCCTTCTCCTTTCAGCACCCAGGCTGTGAGGATCACAGATGACTGTTTCCGTCATCCAGAGTGCTACACCTGTACAGAATGTGGACTCAACCTAAAGATGCGCGGTCACTTTTGGGTGGAGGACAACATGTTCTGTGAGAAACACGCCAGGGAAAGATACCTGGCTCCCAGCGGTAGCCCTCGCTCTGTTGTGTCCCCACACCACTGAGACTCCAATCAGCCGCCCTCCTGACACCACCTCCAACTCCTCTAGTTGGCTAGGAGCATAGGGAGGAGAAGATGATTTCATTGTTACGTTTTCCAATGTGAGCCAAATAAGAGTGGTTTGGCATAATGTCACTTAAGCTTTGGGACCTGGCGCAGTTAAGTCTTCTCCTCCAGGTATTGTTACACCCCACAACTAGAGACTATTGGATTTGGAAGGGGGCGTCTGCATTAGTGTGTGTTATTTCTATAACAGTCAGCATATTGCAGTTGAATTTCTACATTGCCTGCCACTTCCACATGTTGTATTATGCTTAGAAAACAGCTTGTTTCGATAGACATTTAACTTGGGTTTATCTTAAATAGTTTGTATTTTTGGCTGAAATTTGTAGAGCTTTTCCATTAAACCGTGACTCAAATGGTTAGATGCTACAAGTGGGCATCAGCAGCGCTAATGCATACAGGACTGGTTTCCTTAGTGTGTTTGTGTGTGTGAATAGTTGCAAACGGTTTCATATATTTCAGTTTGCACCTGTTTGAAGGGTTTGATGATTACTTGGAAGTGATTCTTAGTTTGATGTATATTTCTCCCTTCATAAAATGAAACTATCATCCACAACAAATCCTCCATCCACATGCATTTAGTTTATTTGCCATTTGCTTTGTATTAAATAAGGGAAATCTAAGAAATTATGATAAATATGTGTAAATATGTTTATTTTTCACTTTAAACTGTATTTGGACTGAGCGGAGGGTTTTGCACGCACTTGTTTGTGTTCAGGGTTGCATGTTTCATTTTGACTGTATTGTGTATTTTTGGGTGAGAGAGGTTTGATCATGCTCATACACAGCTATGTCCTTTGAATGCAGGAGAAAAGAGTATCAGAGTGAAAACATCATGCCAAGGTCAGATGAATTGTGAATCCTCACATTGTGTTTGTAGGGTTGCCTCTCTTTACCTTTTCCGTTTCAAATAAAAACTTTGATAATCAGCGGATGAATTGTGTTTTGTCTATTTTGCTTCATTAGGGTATTTTGGTTAAATTCCATATTAATTTGACTCACAGAAGTAGTAATAAAAGAACTAACAGAACTTAGGGAATTAGTTCACTTCGGAATAAAGATTTCCGGTAACACTTTATTTCGATAGTCCACTTTAGACATTCTACTAACTATAAGTAACTTTGCAGCTACATGTCAACTAACTGGCATTAAAGTATTAGTAGACTGTCTGCTTAATATTTGCTAACACTTTATTTTGTTGGTCCCCCAATAGACATCTATAATCTACTGACTATAAGTAACTTGGCAACTACATGTCAACTTATTCTACTTACCCGAACCCTAACACCTAACCATAACCTAACAGTCTACTGAAAGTTTACTACAGTCTACTTATACTCTAATGAGAGTTAGTTGACATGTAGTTGTAAAGTTACTTATAGTTAGTAGACTGTCTAAAGTGGACTATCAAAATAAAGTGGAACCAAATGTCCTGATAATTTACTCCCCAAAGATCAAGTCATTAAGACAAGTCATAAAGATTTAGTCATCCAAGATTGTCATGTCTTTCTTAAGTCAAAAAGAAATTAAGGTTTTTGAGGAAAAAATTCCAGGATTATTCCTCCATATAGTGGACTTCAATGGGGTACAACGGTTTTCAAGGACCAAATTGCAGTTTCAAAGCAGCTTCAAAGGGCTTGCGATCCCAGACGAGGAATAAGGGTCTTATCTAGCGAAACAATCGGTTATTTAAAAAACAAAAACAAAAACATTTATATACTTTTTAACCACAAATGCTGGTCTTGCTCTAACTCTGCAATCACGCATTATGTAATCACGTTGAAAGGTCACGCGTGACATAGGTGGAAGTACCTATGTACTAGTATCTAACTGTATCGAAGTACTAATTAATTTGCTATGCATCCAATGCAATGGCTTTAGAGCAAATTATTCAACAGATTATTTTGTATTTATCTCTCTTAGACAAAGATGGTGTTGTCGGGTGGTGTTTCTTGACCTCACGAAAGCTTTTGACACTGTAAACCACACAATTCTTATGTCTAAATTATTAGGTTTTAATTTTTCTTCAGAGACTTTGAGGTGGATAAAACGATATTTGTCCAGTCGTGCACAGTATATCTGAGTTTAGAATTATAAATCAGCCCCCTTAAGTATATCCATAGGTGTTCCCCAAGGATCTATTCTGGGTCCATTGCTATTTACATTGTAAATCAATGATCTTCTATCTGTTTGTCCCGGACACTAACATCCAAATGTATGCGGATGACACCATTATTTATATACACGGGAGCACTGTCACAAGTCACAAACAATCTTACAAAATCCCTGGTTAATGTCACAGCTTGGCTAGAACAATGCTGTTTACAGTTAAATATCTCTAAAACAGTGTGTATGTTTTTTTTTACCAAAACAAACCGCTCAAGTGTAGTGCCAGATATCAGTGGAAAGGCTACAAGTTCTATGTGAGTATAAGTACCCTGGAGTTGATTGATTCCAGAATTTCTTTTAAGGCTCAAGTTAAAAAGTTCTGAACCGGGTCAAATTTAGTCTGTCAAATTTTAGATATGAGATTATATGTCAACAGAGGCTGCTATGTTGTATGTACATTCCATGATTATCTCTCATATATCACTTATTGTCTAACAACCTGGTCACAATCGAGTACAACTACTCTAAAACCATTGGAGTCTCTGTATAAACAATCACAAAAAATCCTTGATAAAAAATAAATAAAAAAATCTTTTAATTTTCAACATTGCTCAATACTAAAAAAATTCAATTTACTAAGTTGGTATACTACGGAGCCCCCCTAGTCCCACTTTGTCAAAAAAATTTAATTATAACTATCTTGTGGCCTCAAGATAAGTATCTCGTGGCCTCAAGATAGTATCTCGTGGCCTCAAGATAGTATCTCGTGGCCTCAAGTTAGTATCTTGAGGCCACGAGATACTTATCTTGAGGCCACGAGATACTATCTTGAGGCCACGAGACACTATCTTGAGGCCACGAGATACTTATCTTGAGGCCACGAGATAGTTATAATTAAATTTTTTTGACAAAGTGGGACTAGGGGGATAGGATACGCTAGGTAGGATACGCTGATCAAATATGTAGATGTTTGTCTTATGTTTAAGACTATACATAGCCTGTCTTCCCTGTTAAAACTATGTTAATGTTAGAACACCTGTACATCTATCCACAAGGGGTGGAGAAAGAGAGGCCTGTATTATTCCTTTCAGAAAAAGTAAATTTAGCCAGTCTGTATTTTCTTTCAAAGCCACAAGGGAATGGACTGAATACATATGGTTATTTTAAGTTTCATCTAAAAAATTGGTTACTTACTACTCAGCACTGTCAACATTATTATCTATATATTTTGATTTTAGCTTCTTTGTAATAATTGCTCTTATTTATTTGCTTTCTCCTCATTCTATTTTTCTTACATCCTATATAACGCAACATACTGTATGTTTAGACAACATTTTTCTGTTAGGGTATTTTAGTGTGATTTCGGCATGGAATCATGTACTTGTATTTTTTTATTTATTTGATAATGTGATCTCTTTTGTGTGTGTATTAATATAAGATGCTTTGTTTTTAGGGTGACTTTTTAACATTTGATCAAGGGTCTACAGATGAAAAATAGCCTTTTTGGCAAATTCTTTGGCTTTTCACTTCAAATTGACAATAAATAACCGTATACGAGTTTGAAACAACATGACGGTGAGTAAGTAATGATTATATACATTTAAGTGATGGAATTTGTTTTTGGGTTACTATTCCTTCAATTTTTAAGATTTGAGACCTGAATCTTTCTGATAATACAATAAAGGAAATGAAAACAGAGGCTGACTTGTTCCACATGCACAAGTTTTTATTTTATTTTGTTTTTTTTAACAACCACGGAGAGGGCTATCACGCACCTAGTTCCCTTATAATTCCCGCTATAATGTGCACTGCGTTGATGACGCTATGGGGAACGCCCTCCACGTGAACCGGTGTGTGAAAGCTTATCCAATCACGGCAATCGTTATTGACTGGTGACAACCTATTGTAAGGGGTATACAGTTAAAGACCCAGAACCAGATATGAAGAATGAAGACCCGGAGTCAGAATTATAAAAATTAAAGAAAGGTTTTACTGAAGATAGTTTGCAGTTTCATCAGCAGAAGTCAGCTTCAAGACTCACACAGGAGTTCGTAGGCCGCCTCGCTTACAGTTACAAAGATCACAGCAGTTATACCATTTCCAAGGTCTAAGCTACGTCATTGCTTACAGGTTGAATGATTCTCATTGGCTAAGAAACATTAAGAGCCTAAACAATTTAACACATGTGAGGAGATAGGGGTGCCTATCGCCATTAGTAAAGACAGTTGTCACCCACTCAATAGATTTAGGTCTGTGGTGGCCTCGCAGGTTAGAGAAGGGCGCCGGGTTGTCTGGTCCGAACGTCCAGAACCTACATAGAATGTCATACGCACACACACAAATAACAGAAACTAGCAAATAACAGCTCCCATGAAGGCTGAAGAGAGTCTGAGCTCCTTATTATCTGTTAAGTATACCAAAACATAATGGTTAAACATTCACTCGTTTGGGAGAAAAACAGATAACTGGCATTTACTCCCAAGGAAGGAAATATACTGGAAAGAATACATTTTAATACAACAATTAAAGTTCGATAGTAACGCTCAATATAGCTTGACCATCTGTCCAGCGAAGGATCATCTGTGTCCACGCTGCCTTTAGGACCCTATATCAACCTTTCTACTGATCCCAGAGAAAGAGACAAACGGCCTTGTGGGTTACATGGCCTTCGTGTCTTGCGTGTACTACGTGCAATCTCAAAGTAAGATTGGAATGCACCTAAAAGAAACTGGTTACTTCCATCACATGCATTTAAGAAAATATAATTTCACAAGCACAAAGAATATACAAATGAGTATGTAAATGAGAATATAATGAATATATTGGATTATTGATTTTTATAAAGGAAGTATATAAGCATTCAAAAGGATTTATGATTATAGATGTATTTGAAGAGGCAAGGGATTTTGATCAACCATTCACTATGATGTCACTACTGGTGTGACCCAGAAGTATAAAGGGTCGCCTCGAGAACATGTCATCTTTTCGTCTGAAGGGACTGCTTTGTCTAATTTGCAATCACCTGGAAAAAGTAAAGAAAACAATTATGGCAAGTGATAAGTGTTTCATGAAGTGTGTGGATCTGTGTCTCATGTATCTGACCCCAGATGAGACACAACTTGTGCTGTCTGGGCGAAGAGCATGCACGATCAGCTCTTGAGAGACCTGATTGTGCAGATTGTGAGTTTTCCTCTAAGAAAACTCTACTCTCGTCTGACCCTTTTGGAGCTGTTGGGTGTTATGGATTGATGAACTGTTCCTTTCTGGCCATACTTCCCCAGCTCCTGTGAGCTACACACTGAGATCAAGAAGGCATGGAAGAACCCGTATTCAGCACGCATGCCACTGTGGAGATGAGCTGTACAGATATACTGTAGCAGGTCTCCTTTCACTTTAGAGAGTCGTTTTAATGAGACTATAGCTTTGAACCTCATATGATATTCAGGTGTCTGCCCTCGCGGGGGCCTCTTCAACATCTGGCTTAGGCATGTGTACTAGGAGTTTTTGGAGGCGACCTTCTAGAAGCACCCGAGCCCCTCAGTATCTGAGTGTAGGCTCTTTAGAGCTACAGCCCTTCAGTTTATCTTCTGTAAGGTCTAGTTTCCCTGGTACTGGCCTCCTTTTATTTCTAGAGTCGTCTAGCCTAGGCCCACCTTTGCATTAGGGGATAAATGCCAGTAGATGTTAAGTGTAAGAATAAATAGTAGCATAGGTAGCAGGCTATCTCCTAAGCCTCTCATGCAGGTATTTACTGGGCATTGTCAGGCCTTTCTCTCTCTGAAAGGAAAGAGTAGGACCCAGTGTGCTGAGGCCTCCACTCTTCAGAGCTGAATTAGTAGCCAGAACTATCCAGCTTGGCCTTAAGCTGGTTTCTCTCTAGTCACAAGGCCTCATAGCTGAGACCTCCATTTCCCTTGGGCTTAACAGAGAAACAATGACACTGTCTTGTAATCACAAGATAAATAGACCTCGACCCAGAGAAAAAAAAATTCTCTAGGTTATGCTGGTAGTACTCACCTTGTTAGGGTCATGATTAGAGTGTTGATTAGTTTATTCACCCTGCACTACTCCCTCCCATTTGGGTCGGTTTGAGTACACTCCCTTAGAGCCTAAGCACTGCCATGGGCTGCCGCTCAAAACATACCCCCCCCCCCCCCCCCCCTCCCCCGTAAAAAAAAACAGTGTATATAATTTCCAAAGGATACAAAAGCTGGATGGGTCTCCGCAGAACAGTCCCTGAACTCGTGCGAGCGGCACATGACCTCACAAGGCCATCGTGACCTGGAAACAATTCCTCAATTCTTCCTAGCCTCCAGCTCTGTCTTGGGGTATTATCTTCTCCGATGAAGGGAACATCTCCGGCCTTCAGCAGAGAAGACTGTGGGGTGTCGCAGCGATGAGCCGACTTCAAATCCAGAAAATATTCTCTCCGCCATTGGTTCCAGATGTTGGTCATAAGTCTTTGTCTGTAGCGCCACCTCCTGTTCATCTCCTCCTTGTTCGCTGTTGGATGGTTAGTCTCAGCTGGCCATGGCTTAGGAGGCAAGCAGGTCAGTCTCTGGCCCATCAAGAAGTGAGCAGGTGTTAGTGGCTCTAGCTCATCCACATCATTGTGCTCATAAGTGAGCGGCCTCGAGTTTATTATGGCTTCAGCTTCAGTCAGAATGGTGCACGTTTCTTCAAAGTTGAGTTTAGCTCTGCCTAGCACTTTTCAGAGAATAATTTTGACTGACCTTACCAGCCGCTCCCAGAATCCGCCCCACCAGGCTGTTCTTTCAGCGATGATCCGCCAGGTGATGCCCTTCTCTGAGAAGAACTCCCGTAGCTGTGGATCTTTAATGCCTTTCCAGACCATTTCCGTACACCTGCATGCATTATCTTCTCATGTTCATACTGCACCAACATTTCTGTGTATCGGTGGTTGTTGGGCAAAATCCATGGGTGCTTTTCTCTGTAAGAGAGATCAGAATGCTGGAGCCTTCCTCCCACACTGAGCAGCTCATCTTCATCCAGAAATGGTTTTAGCTCTCAGATTCTGGAGTCAGTGTTGGGACATTTCCCTGCTTTCAGCAGATCAATTTCAGAGCTGAAACTCTGGTTCTGAATCACCTTTATCCATTTTTTTCCTGCTTCATTCAGCTCTTCTGCCATCAGTTCACCACTGATTTTTGTGCTTGAGCGGGTGTTGGAGATAAACCTCTTTATCCAGGCTGTCACCCGAAGCACTTTTTTTAGTTTGCACTTCTCCAGACAGGGCATAAGAAATCTTGGTCTTGCTTAACAAGCTGTACAGCAATCTGGTATTTGGATCTGAGTTCAGACTTTACCTCATCTTCCTGAACATCTTCCTGAGCGCTCTCTGACTGATCAGGTGACATCAGAACACAAGGACCATTCCACCACAATGTGCTCTGCTTCAGGTCCTGCTCAGTTACTGTAGGCCTCTGGTGGGGAGGTCAGCTGGATTCATTTTCCCTTTGCAGTGAGACCATGACTGTGGGTCAGTTAGAGACTGGATTTCTGTGACTCTATTTGCTACAAACTGCTTCCACTTTGTAGTGCCACAAATCCAATGCAGCACTATCATTAAGTCTGGATAGTCTAAGTTGTGTCTTGTCTAGCTACAGTGCTTTCATGAGGGTGTTCCTCAGCCTGGCTGCTATTTGCTATTACAGCATCCATTAGCTCCAGGCGTGGCAGTGTCATCCTTTTGAGTGGAGTCATCCTTTTGAGTGGAGCCACTCTGGACTTGGATGCAACCAGGCTTATGGTCACTTCTCCTTCCTTTGTTTCTCCTTGAAGATAAGCAACTGCACTATACGACCTTTCACTCGAGTCACAGAACACATGTAGCTTTAACTCTTGACCGTCCTGCTGTGGTATGTGAACTTGGTACCATCGTGGGATTGATACCTGATGCAGTTGAGGGAGCTCTGAGCACCACTGTTGCCATTTCTTCGTCAGATCAGGTGGCAGTTCCTCGTCCCACTTGAGCCCTCTCACCCACGTTTCTTGGAACAAGCACTTAATCCTGATGGTGAAGGGAGTCAGGAATCCTAGAGGGTCAAAAATGCGAGCAGAAGACTGCAGAACACTTCGTTTTGTGTTTTCTCTTTCTTTCAGAATATCAAGCAGCCCCCTGAGGTCGAACACAAAATTATCAGTGGCCGGTCTCCACACCATACCCAGCACCTTCAGCACAGACCCGTGTGATTCTGGTTGCACAGCACAATCCATCGAGCTTTTCTGCCATTTTTCTTTGAGCTTAGGAGAGTTGGTCTCCATTTACATAGCTCCATGGCCTCAGCAGACATAATGTTCCTGGCTGTCGTTGTCACTGTATGTGCCTCTGTCACCTCACTTGCACTTGAAATAAAATCATCGACGTAGAGTGAGGAGCTGAGGACTTCTACCACTTGTGGGTGTTGTAGCTCATACTGTCTTAAATGCTTCCTAATGGTGGCTGCGAGTAAGAATGGGCTTGATGAAGCTCCAAACACCACTCTCGTCATTCTGAGCATGCGCACCGTCACATCCTTATCCTCTGTTGGTGGTCCTGTGAACCACAGAAATCTTACAGCGTCCCGATCTCTTTCTGAGAGTGAAATCTGCAAAAAGGCTTTCTTGATATCTGCCATATACGCAATTTTATGCAGTCTAAATTTGATCAAAATACTCATCAGATCTGGATTCAGATTGGGACTTGTTAAGAGAAAGGGACTTCTATCTTCGTGGGAGGACGCATCAAACACCACCCGCAGTTTCGTTGTCGCCTTATCCTCTCTCAATACCGCGTGATGAGGTAAGTAATATGTCTGACTGCCTTGTGATGATGCATGCTCCCTTGGTACATCCTCAGCCATTTTCCTTGTTTTAAGTAGTCCTCCACAACTTCATTGTATCTGCTGTAGAGTGTGACATCCTTGCTTAGTTTCCTTTTTAAACTCTCAAGTCTCTTTTTTGCGATGCGGTAATTTTCTTGAAGTGGAGGATGATGTTGTCGCCATGGCAACTCCACTTGGTAACGCCCATCCTTGAAGATGGAGGTTTCTTCGAACCGCTGCAACACTTCCACATCCTCTGGGCTCTCAGACTTCTCACTTGTAATGCCCAGGGACTCAAGCTCCCAGAATGCATGCAGCTGTTTATCAATCTGTGCATCCTCGCTGAGCTGAATATGCATGCAGGTCGTCTCTGTCATGCTGGACACTGCTACTGGGCCTTGCACTGCCCATCTGAAAGTGCTCTCCAGTGCCACTAGGCTCTTTGTCAGTCTCTCTACTCTGCCTGATACTATCTGCCAGTAATAATCAGAGCCAATTAGCACATAAAGTTCAGGGTTATCATCTCCAGCCCAGTCTGATAGTTCAAGACCTCTGCTTTTCATTTCCCTTTGTATATGTTCACCAGGCACTTTAATCAGCGCTGTGCACACTTTGCGGGTGACAACTGCCTCGATTTTAATTCCCTGCTGATTATCCCATACATTCTCCAAGCTGAGCTTCACTATATTGCGACTCACCATAGTTGGAGCAGAGGAGCCAAATGTGTGAAGAGTAAGTGTCCCTTGTCTAGTAACAGGTAGCTGCAGCGCATTCACCACATTCTCATGCACAAAACTCCCCTGAGTGCCTCCATCTAGCAAGCAGCGGACCATCTTCCTGCTTGTGGGTCCTACGACCCATGCCTTGGCAGTTTGTAGCAGCACAGTGTTCTCAATGTCAGGTTTGCCTTTCTCTGCTTGGGGAATTACTGAGGAAATAACAGTGTCAATGTTGGCAGCCGCAGCAGGTGGGGATGCCTCATTTTTCTCACAAATGGCTGCATGATGCCTGCCTCCACATGTGGCACATGACATGCCCTTTGACCTGCAAAACCTGGCTATGTTTTTGGACCCCAGACACACAAAGCACCTGCCAAGCTTCTTCAGTTTTTCCTTGCATGCTGACACCGGGTGGTCTGGACATTTTTCAGATTTGTGTTCAGTGCTATCACAGAACAGGCAGTTTCGCATGTTCTGGTCAGCAATGTGTAGTGCAGCTGCAGATGTCATGCATTCTTTAATTTCACATCACTAGCTGAATATAATTTGCTGCACGTTTTGTTAGCAGACTGGTTTTCTCTCTGGTTGTATGATTTCATCATTTGTAAAGTTCTCTCTCGGCTCTGAACCTCTTTCTGCAGGAACTTCAACACATTAGGCACATTCCACTCGTCATCATCCCCTCTGTGACGGCTGTATTCAAGAGCCATGTTGTCTGGCATCATCTGAGTAATATTGGGCACAACATACTGCCATAGGTGTCTGATACCACTCCCAATGACTCTAGGCTTCTGATTTGAATTTCACAGTCATCATATAACTGCCTTAATGCACTGACATCAGATGATTTCTTTACAGAAGTGAGATTCAGAAGCTTTGACATGTGAGCATTTACAACGAGATCTTTCCTTCCAAATCTGCTTTGGAGAATATCAACTGCAGCATCATAGTTACTGTCTGTCAGTGTGAGTCCTGCTACTGCCTTTGCAGCCATCCCAGTAAGGTACGTTTTCAGGTAGGCAAACCTTTCTTTTTTGCATAGTGCATTATTGCTATGAATAGCAGCCTCATACTGGCTCCAAAATTCCTGCCATACACTAACATCTCAGCTGAACTTATCAATTTGTAGCTTGGGCAGTCTCACTGTTGGTTTGTTTGCACTACCATCACTTGACTGAACAGGCCATGGGTTACTCACAGTCTAATGTTCTCGGATCACTCGGTGACCCCGTGCTTTCATCTCGAGGACGCGGTCTCTGTATTCCTCTGCATTCCTCTGCGAGTTCAATCTCCACCTCCACGTCCTCCAGCGGAGTGTATTTCTCCACTATGCTGTCTAGCTCGCGCAAACTGTCCTCCTTTGCTGACAACACGGCTAAAATATCCCGCACACGGTCGATATCCTTGTCTCTCTTTATTAATTCAGCGTCGATCTGGTTTAGCAGTCTCGTTGTATATACTCCGTATCGTCCGACGCTTTCTTTTGGACCTTTCAAGTTGTTCCACACCGGCCGGTCGCTCTTCGTTATCTTCGTCCCTCATAGTCTTCTGCTTCCCGGGTTTCCGGCACCAAAAATGTTGTACATTTATCGTCTTATTAACTGGGAATAACAAAGCTAGACGTTGCTTCGATTTAGACGTTTAATAAAAAGAAAACAAAGTAAATACAGCGAGCTTGTTCAGCAAATCGTTCACAAAATAGCCGTTGCCAAAAGTCAACAACATAAACTTTACATGGATCACGTGACCTTCACCATTGCTCAATGCATCTTGGGTAATGAAGTCAATTCACAAATCACAATTACACATAGAATGTTTTTAACCACATATGTATCTGAAACATGAACTTTTAATCTTAGTGTTGTGTATTAAATGTTAACTTATTAATGTTAACTTTCAAAACTATTCTTTTAAATAGTCTTCTAACAAATAAATTCTCAACATATAAACACACAAGTACAAATAAAGGGGAGGACAAAAGCAGCAAAACATACAGATGTATAGATATAGATATAGTAGTGTAAAATTACACTACTATACAAAAATTGATTTTAAAACAAAGCAAATATAATCAATAATAATAATAAATTATTTATATATATATATAGCACCTTTCAGACACAAAATGTTGTTCAAAGTGCTCTACATGATCAAAATTGAACAGATGAATATCAACAGCAAAAATAACATTGAGCATAATAAATACATCAGATAAAAAAGGATTTAAATACATCACACAATAGAAGATATAAAACATATAAAGAAAAGCCATAAAATGAAAGTAATGATTCCACAACACACAAAATGGTAAAACATTGAAAAAAAACAATTTAATAAACAATAATCCATAGTAGAACTAAGTAAATGGCAGAGTAAAAAAATAAGTTTTTAACATTTAATAAAACAAAATAGTAAGTGTACTTGCTTCCGGTACTTGTCTAACAGTAGTGTATTCCAAAGTTTAGGGGCATAATTTGCAACGGCCGCATGGCCCGCATCACCAATTATCTTTCGTTCGGGGGGGGGGGGGGGGGGGGGGGGGGGTGAACCTGCATTGGACAATCCTAAAGTTCTTGGTGGAATATAATTAATGAGAGAGCTAGGAAATATAGTTAGGTGCTTGTCCATTTCGAGCTGTGTACGTGATGAGTAGAACTTTAAAATCTATCCAAAATTGTATAGGAAGCCAATGCAGTGCAGCCAAAACTGTTCTCTTTTTGTTGGTTCTAGTTAATAACTGAGCTGCAGAGTTTCAGATAAGCTGGAGTCTGTTAATTGATGTTTGTGGGAGGCCAGTAAAAAGTGCATTACAATAATCGAGCCTACTTGAGATAAGAGCATGAATTAATTTTTCCGCATCTTTCTGGTTTAAAAAAGGACCAATTTTAGGTATGTTTTCTAAGTGAAAGAATGACGATTTTGTTACCTTATTAATTTGCAAGTTAAAACAAATCTGAGTCTAAAATAATGCCCCAAGACTAGTAACCTCTGGTCGTACCCGAGGAGTCAATGTAACTAGATTCTTAAACAACAGTTATCTTTTAGTTTTTGGGCTAAGTAATAAAATGTCAGTCCTCATTTAATTTTAGAAAATTGGTACTCATCCATTTATTTAGTGATCGAAGTAATAGCCTCAGTGTCAATTGGCTTCACAGAAATGTACAGTTGTGTGTCATCGGCGTAACTATGGAAAACATTATGTTCTCTGGCAATGTCACCAAGTGGCAGCATGTACAATGAAAACAAAGGACCAAGGCAGCTTCCTTGCGGGACTCCAATGTGGGTTTCATGTTTCTCAGATACATGCTCTCCGATTTTGACACAAAAATGTCTCCCTTTATTATACGTTTTAAACTAATTTAATACAGAATAAAAAGGACCAACTAGTTTTTCTAAACGATTGATTAAAATGTCATGATCGATCGTATCAAACGCTGCACTTAAGTCTAAAAGAACTAGAATTGAGACCTTATTTTTTATCATAGTTTGTTGGGGTCACTAATTATTTTTGTAAGGGAAGTTTCCTGTACTGTGATAAGCTTTAAAGCCAGACTGGAATTCCTCCATAATGTGATTTTCTTGTCTTTTTTTTTTTTTTTTGGTGCTGCAACTACCTTTTCTAGTATTTTACTAACTTTGAGGAGAAAATAACTGCTAACCCACCACCCTTCCTGTTTTGTCTAACAGCCTGATAAAAACAAGTTAACTTAACAACTTAACAAGTTTAAGATTGTGTTCACGTGTTGATTTATAATTGTTACAGTTTGTTTGACCATGCCACCTTCTATTTGAAGTCACTGGTATATTTGTGGAAATGACATTGAATCGGTCTCATCTCTGGTGGGTACGTGAATAATGATGTCTCTGACGATCAGATTGACTTGACTTCTGCGTTGTGGCTACGGCTAACTCTATACTTGGTGAACATGGATAAGGAAGAGAAGGATGGGAATATGGTTGTGATGACTTCTTTCCAGTCTTGCAGTCTCTCATGCTCACAGGCTCTGAGCTCTCTGTTGTGGCGGCTTGAGTTTCCCTGTCAGGTTGGGGTTGGAGTTCGGGCTTCGGGTCACGTCACAAGCTCAAGCCCTCCACCAAGGACAGCAAGTATGTTATTTCCTATCCAATACAAAATTATATGAACATGTCAACTCATAAATGTTTTTTTTTACAGCTGCTTTACAGCAGAATTGAATTCTGTTTGCTTTAATGATTCTGTTATTTTCCTGTTTATTGTCATGAAGCTGCTTTGAAACAATCTGTATTGTATAAAGCGCTATATAAATGAAGCTGACTAGACTATGACAAGAACATAAAATTAACTCTGTTCACTACAATAAATGTGAAAATCTCACTACAAAAAATCCAGATTTGAAGATAAATGGTAATAAAAACTCTGTCTGTTAGACTTCCTCACACCTGAAATCACTGATCGAGTGAATCTCCTGAACTTCTCCAATCTACAAGAAGATCATTTCTAATCCATTTATGTTGTAACATCTGCTCTAACGTCGGCCGTTTAGTTGGATCCTTTGTTAGGCACTGGCTAATCAGATCACTGCATTCTGTACAAATTTTAATAAATAGAGAGGTGGTTACTCATGACAATGTGACTTAGCATCTAAAAAACATAATGTAAGGAAAAATGTCATTTATCTTTACTTTAAAGGTGAAGTATGCAGTTTCTGCGAAAAAAGAGAGCATATTTCCAACTCAAACATCAAAAATGCAACTTTTACTGGTTCAAAAAAATCTTACATACAGTACTTCACCTTTAACTGTTTCTGTACAGAGCTGTGTTTATCAAAGAAATCAATATTATTCTCTCACCTTTGGATAAGTTGGAGTTCTCAAATGTAACTTTGGCTTGTGTGATTTCCATTCTATTGCCAAAAGGAGAACATGCGTTCACCATCTCATATAACAACACTCCTAGAGTCCAGACATTTGTAGGGATGGCGTGGAATCTCGGTCCTGTGTAGACTTCAGGTGGGCAGTAATCCAGTAATCCTGTAAGCAAGACATTTGCGCATTTTTGAGCTTATTTAAAGTGTCAAATAATCAGTAAGTCACTACATTCAGATTTCCACACTCCCAAAACGCTCACCAAGGTATATTCTGCTCTCGTATCCGTCACTACTAAGTAGCTGACCGCAGCCAAAGTCTATCAGCTTGAGCTCTAACGTGTTTTTCTTCAACAGGAAATTGTCCGCATGAACGTCATTATGAAAAACACCACGCTCGATGCAGTGTTGTACTGCCAGCACAGCCTGTCGCATGATGACCCGTGCTGTTGTTTCATCCAGTTTAGGGTTACGAATGATGAAGTCCAGCAAGCTCTCGCAAGGTTCGGGGTACTCCATAACGAGAGTGAATTTTCGAGGGTGTTCAAACCACTCGTACAGCTGTATGACGTAGGGGCTTCTGGGTTCTTGCCTCATCAGCAGCAGCAGCGCCACTTCTGTAACCAGAGGTTCGGGATGCCCAGGCTAGAGAAAAGTAGCAGACAGAAGGTTAGCTGGGTAGTACAAATCTGAAGAAAACATATCATTGTTAAATGTACCTTTCTTCTATCTCTGTAGGTTCAGAGCCTTTGCAGCTCAAAGTTATTTGGTGCTTCTAGGCTTATTTGTCTATAACATTTACAGCTAATGCTTCCTACAGGTGTATTAACTACAGTGATCAGCACTTAAAAAACTAAATACACATTCAGGTTTGGGCCAACTTACAATATCAAGATAACGATTGTTGTCAATCTTGCTGATCTGCTTGATGGCAACCTGCAACAAAAAAATTTTCAGTAACAGTATCCAGGCACCTGACCTTGCACTAGGTATTAAACCATATGTAAATTGTTTTTAAATATGTTTTGATGCATGCAAGAGCAAAATGTACAGTTCGGTAATATTTACCTTCTTGCCATCAATTTTCCGTGTTCCCTCGTACACCCTGCCAAATCCTCCGGATCCAATCATCTCTCCTATGTTGAAGAGAGACTCAAAGGACTCTGAAAACCAAACAGAAAAAGTATGATACATATATGAGCTTGCTAGATCCTTTGAATACATAATATATGGTTACACTTTATTTTAAGGTGACATACTTGCATTGTACTTCCTCAAATAAGTAATATTAATTAACTACATGTACTTACTAGCCTATAGCGTTACTGTTAGGGTTAGAGTTTGGTTTTGGGTTAGTTACTTGTAATTATGCATCATTTACAGTTATTACTATAGTAAGTAGATGTAGTAAAGAGTAACTACGTCACCTTTAAATGAAGTGTTACCGGTAGCACTTTATTTTACAGTCCTGATTCCCATGTACATACGATGTACATATTACAGTAATTACAATAACTAGGTACTAACCCTGAACCTTCACCTAAACCTAACCTTAACCCCTGTAGTTACCTTATACTGTATTATATTAATATGGGGCAAATAATATTCACATTCTCAGAAAACAAGCCTTACACAAGCCTTTTAGTGGAAAACAAGACGACAATACTGTTTAAAATAATGTTCAAGAAATAATGACTGTGGATTTACCATTATTTGTCTTGACGGCTGAGTGATCTGGATCAGGCTCTGGGTCCAGATCTGCTGGAGGGACGAAAGGCTCCACAGCATCCACAGCACTACAGTGACAACAGCAGCCGAAATGATGTTTCAGAGCCTTCCACACGCTCATGAGGAAACTACAAATTCCTTTCCTCTTCCTACATTGTGTAGGTTTTTCTGAAATGAAGAAAAACAATTGAAAAGACATCTATTAGAAACATCTCTGACCTCAAATTAAACAATGACAAAATGACACTTACGTTTTACTGTTCGATTCTTATCTGTACGTTACAAATCAAAATAATGCAAATGTATTATTCGACAGCCCTGTTTCTGCTTAATGCCTGCAGAAATGTCCCAAAGTCTTATTTCACAATATTAAGGATTAACATCCAGTTTTTTTCAATGTTTCAAAAATGTTTTTTTCTTGGTTACAAATGTTAAGGGAACATTCTGTTTTATAATTTTGCAAACATTTTGGGAACTTGTGAATGTTCTGAAAAATATGTTAGACGAACGTCCAACTAAAATATTTTGGAAAAAATTTCAGCTAAATTTAGCAGAGCAACGGCAAATATGACCTGACCTTAACCTTTTAAAAACTTGAAGCAGTCTTCTGCATGAAATACCAAAATCTCCGTCAGTACACTTTACACCCCCCAGCCTTATTTCAATCTCACCTGTTGAGCTCTTGTTCGCAGGAGAAGCCTCCACGGCACCCTGAGCTGTTAGGTCAGTCGAGGTCACTGTTGGCTCCACAGGAACTTGACCTGGCAGCGGAGGGCACATCATCTCTTGGAGGCTGTCCTGTTCATGTGGGCTGTCCGATCCATCGCCACTCCTCCTCCACTCAACGATGTACGTCCCTCTGCTGCTAAGGCTCAACTCTCCACATGACCGCCTGGACGGACATCCATCATCTGGGCTCTGCTGGCTCCTGCTCTGCCACTTCCTCTTCATGTGAGCCTGACCTGTGAACACAGAAACAGAAAACTCAGAAGACAGAGGAGCTAAACCATCAGAACTGAGACTCCAAACCTCCAGACCAGCCGTCTGAGTGGAAGCAGCTCTCCTGGATCTGGAGCGGCCTGAGGCTGGAATATTTCAGACATCACATAGTTAGTTATGTTTTAATAATAATCAGTGTCAGTGGTCAAATACAAAATGTTACTATAGTTACTCAAATTGAAAGGTTTATTTCACATGCAAGGGATCAAATACATGTGATCACTTGGAAAAATTGGCTTGGTTAACTTACATCGCACAAGTTTCTCTGCACATTAATTTAGTCCATCATATCATAACATACCAAATAACTAATGTTAGAGCACTCACCTTCTCTTTCCCACATGTGAGCCATCAACGTCCTCCTCCAACCTGCAATAGAAACAATACAAAATACAATACAAAAAAAATAATAATAAAATAAAACTCCCCTGAGAAATACTGCCCCCCCCCCCCCCCAAAAAAAATTAAATAAAAAATAAAAAATAAAATCAAATACAAAATTAAATAAAACTCCAACTCCTTCTAATATAAAATAAGAAAAGAACAATGAGACAAAAGTGCCCTCAGAAATAATATAAACTATTTAAAAAATAAAACTAAAGGATATATCCTTCGGTCTCCTTCCAGACTAAAAGTCTCCTCCTAGAAATCGTCCAAATAGCTTCGAAATCTCAAAATCTGCAAGAAAACACTCGGCAAAAGTCTCTGAAATCGCCTCGTCTCAACCAACAGATCGCAATTGTTTCGTGTGTATATATTTGGTTGTGTATATATTCGCGTCGCTATAGCAACTAAAATTCGAATCACTCATACGCTCGCACGTGCACACGGATTCGGCACTTGCAAAACAACCCGATGTAAGGTCCTTTCACACTGGACGCGATTTTGACGCATGAATAATTCGCGCGATAGTTTTATTTTTTGATCAGCTGTTTGTGTAATGAGTGCTTCCACACCGAACGCGAATGTGCTGAGGCGAAAAAAACTACTTTGATTTTTTTCGCTGGATGTCGATTTTTTTTACTTTTGCGGCGACAGAAAAGGCTTCAGCCAATCACATACAAGGAAACAAAGGTGAAGCTCGTTGATGCTTTTGCCGCCCTGACTTAGCAGCATTATGTGCGAGAGAAGAGAAGTGTCACAACATGAAATGTAAACTAAAAACAAGCAATACATTGAAACTATAAACCTTTTATATTGCCTATTCCGCATCTCAACGCACGCATAGGTACCCTATCATTTATGACATGAGTCGTTTCTTACCAGCCAAAGAACGAGGCTTTGGATAAAATAGCTGGGATAGTTGGGGTCTCCGGCGAGTTGATGAAGTGCTTGCTGATGATTTATAATATTTTTGACTAGGAGGGAAATAATTGATTTAGAATATTTTCAACATTCATGGTTGTGTGTTTCATATTTTTGCATGCATGTATAGGCCACACACCAGAGCGTGTGAGTAAATAAAGCGGGGCGGGATGACACTTAAATAGGCCTATAAGTTAAAAAACTCAAACATACGTTTCATATACGTTTAAATAATATAATGCTGTTTTTCTTTTTTATTTCATCTATATGAAAAGGCAACCGCATGAGATGAGTAAGGATCACAAGATGCCCAATATCGAAAACATTTGGAATGGTCAGACATCATTTTGGCCACTTACGTTTTGTTTTGTAGGAAGCCTTTCTTTGAAGTGAATTTCGTTTTGTATAAATTGTATCTTAATTTTAATCAATGTTTCATCAACAAATTGCCTGGATTAATAGGAATAAGAAGCAAATATAGTAGACAATATAATAGGACACGGAGGCGCCGGCGTCTCACACCGAAAACAGACAAAACATTAGTTTATTAATAAACAATTTAAATGTTTAATGCATAATCCTTACTTTGGCCGGTTCTTTGTGGCAAAGTTTTAGCTACTTTACAAGATTACCATACTCCCCTTCAGACTATCTGTTCTTTAAGATTGGGTGCACATAAAACCTTTTTTTCTGTCTTTTAAAACGAAAAGCTCGTCTTCACTGGATGATGATGAAGTGTCCGTGTTTTCTCAGCTGTCGGCGCGAAAGTTTTGGAATGTTGAAGCTCTGAACGTCGCAAATTCGCGTCGCGGCTGATGTGAATGGTTTTGACGCAAACTATTCGCACGCGAACTATTCGCTTTTCCGTTTCGCTTTTTCGTTACGCGTCCGGTGTGAAAGGGCCTGTAGGCTACATGCGAACTATCCGGACATGAACATGACCTATTTGGATGCTGATGACTTTTAAAGCCCGACACTTGATTTCATATTATTTAATATAATAATAATAATAATAATAATAATAGGCCTAAATAATAGATAGCCTGAATGCAACCTTTTATCTCACAATTCTGACTTTTCCCTCACAATTTCGTAATACTGCATTTTTTTCTCAGTATTTCATGACATTATGGCAATTATGATTTCTTTTTTTGACGCATTTGCGAGTTTATATCTCGCAATTCTGACGACTTTTCGTCGATCTATAAACTCGCAATTTTAAGCTTGTTTTCTCGCCCTGGAATAAAACAATTGAAAAGATAAACTTTTATCTCCCAATCCATACGGAAGCGTATTGCATTCACTTGAGGAAAAAAAAATCTACTCTGTTTTTCTGAATTAACGAGATAATCTCAGAATTACATAATTTTTCATGGAAAAAAAGTTTTTGCTCTGTTTTTTTTTCTGAATTAACGAGTTAATATCTCAGATTTATGAGATAGGCCTACATTTTTCTTTAAAAAAAATTTCACTCTGTTTTTATGAATTAATGAGTTACACATAATTTTGAGATAATTAAGTAATTAATTCAGAAAAACAGTAGATTTTTTTCAAATGAATGCAATACCTTTTTTTTTCAAAAATAAAATATAATAAAAATAATAATAATGATATATATATATATATATATATATATATATATATATATATATATATAATATGAATTATATATAATAATAAAATAAAAATCTGAAGTGTGAGATGAAAAATTCGCAATTACCTTTTTATTTTATTCTTCATCAGAAGTTAATCGAAAAAAAAATTAAAGATGAAAAAAAAGTGTTATATAATTTAGGAAAGACAGGGTCCACACATTTTTGTAAACTCAAAAGGAGTAAGGGTCACAAATGTTTTTTTGTTTTTTTGTTTTATTTGCAGCAGCTTAACAGCAACTAGGCATTGTGAAGAAAAGGAAAAAATATATATTTTTGTGAATTTTCTGTTTGACCACTAGGGGACAGCAGCGATGTTTTCTTTCACTTTAACTTTATTGTCCCCAGGGGGTAATTCTTTTCCACAGGACTGCACTTGTGTAACACACACAACATAACCAATATAATACAAAAATACATAACACAGGGAAAAGAAAGAAAGAAAAAAAAAACCCAGTTGAATAACACAGCGATGTCTGTTGTTAAGGTATGCGATGGCTGAGGGAAGCAGACTTCCAAAGCGAGTGATTGGCTTCTTCTTTGCATCATTGGCTGGATCCCTGCCAATCAGTACGAGCTATCTCCAAACAATTAGGAGGCCATTATAAAGACATCTAAATCATGTGATGACATGTTTATTAGTTTAAAGTGTTGATGCCAGTTTAGTCTGTTATTAGACACTGGTAAAGACATTTGTATGACATCCATGTGGTGCAGTGCAAGTCAAACATGGGCAGCCTCTCTTAACCCGGCCTTATGAATCATTTCTGTTACAGTAATGGGGGTTTTCAGTTAATTTAATACTTACTCTCTCATAAAAATAACCCGTGCCGGAGCAGTTTACATAGTTTGGCGGAGATGAATGACCTGCCTGCGCTGTTTGATATTTTTGGACATCGGTTTCTTCCAGCAATCAGTTAAAGTTCGATAGTAACGCTCAATATAGCTTGACCATCTGTCCAGCGAAGGATCATCTGTGTCCACGCTGCCTTTAGGACCCTCTAACCTTTCTACTGATCCCAGAGAAAGAGACAAACGGCCTTGTGGGTTACATGGCCTTCGTGTCCTGCGTGTA
This sequence comes from Tiaroga cobitis, assembly GCA_030578255.1. Taxonomy (NCBI): domain Eukaryota; kingdom Metazoa; phylum Chordata; class Actinopteri; order Cypriniformes; family Leuciscidae; genus Tiaroga; species Tiaroga cobitis. Next base: position 15,705,720 of record CM060598.1, read on the forward strand.
GTACGTGCAATCTCAAAGTAAGATTGGAATGCACCTAAAAGAAACTGGTTACTTCCATCACATGCATTTAAGAAAATATAATTTCACAAGCACAAAGAATATACAAATGAGTATGTGATAATGCATATATTGGATTATTGATTTTTATAAAGGAAGTATATAAGCATTCAAAAGGATTTATGATTATAGATGTATTTGAAGAGGCAAGGGATTTTGACCACCCCTTCACTATGATGTCACTACTGGTGTGACCCAGAAGTATAAAGGGTCGCCTCGAGAACATGTCATCTTTTCGTCTGAAGGGACTGCTTTGTCTAATTTGCAATCACCTGGAAAAAGTAAAGAAAACAATTATGGCAAGTGATAAGTGTTTCATGAAGTGTGTGGATCTGTGTCTCATGTATCTGACCTCAGATGAGACACAACTTGTGCTGTCTGGGCGAAGAGCATGCACGATCAGCTCTTGAGAGACCTGATTGTGCAGATTGTGAGTTTTCCTCTAAGAAAACTCTACTCTCGTCTGGCCCTGTAGGAGCTGTTGGGTGTTATGGATTGATGAACAGTATCTGAGTGTAGGCTCTTTAGAGCTACAGCCCTTCAGTTTATCTTCTGTAAGGTCTAGTTTCCCTGGTACTGGCCTCCTTTTATTTCTAGAGTCGTCTAGCCTAGGCCCACCTTTGCATTAGGGGATAAATGCTAGTAGATGTTAAGTGTAAGAATAAATAGTAGCATAGGTAGCATGCTATCTCCTATGCCTCTCATGCAGGTATTTACTGGGCATTGTCAGGCCTTTCTCTCTCTGAAAGGAAAGAGTAGGACGCAGTGTGCTGAGGCCTCCACTCTTCAGAGCTGAATTAGTAGCCAGAACTATCCAGCTTGGCCTTAAGCTGGTTTCTCTCTAGTCACAAGGCCTCATAGCTGAGACCTCCATTTCCCTTGGGCTTAACAGAGAAACAATGACACTGTCTTGTAATCACAAGATAAATAGACCTCGACCCAGAGAAAAAAAAAATCTCTAGGTTATGCTGGTAGTACTCACCTTGTTAGGGTCATGATTAGAGTGTTGATTAGTTTATTCACCCTGCACTACTCCCTCCCATTTGGGTCGGTTTGAGTACACTCCCTTAGAGCCTAAGCACTGCCATGGGCTGCCGCTCAAAACATACCCCCCCCCCCCCAGCCCCCCCCCCCCCCTCCCCCGTAAAAAAAAACAGTTTATATAATATCCAAAGGATACAAGATACAAAAGCTGGATGGGTCTCCGCAGAACAGTCCCTGAACTCGTGCGAGCGGCACATGACCTCACAAGGCCATCGCGACCTGGAAACAATTCCTCAATTCTTCCTAGCCTCCAGCTCTGTCTTGGGGTATTATCTTCTCCGATGAAGGCAACATCTCCGGCCTTCAGCAGAAAGACTGTGGGGTGTCGCAGCGATGAGCCGACTTCAAATCCAGAAAATATTCTCTCCGCCATTGGTTCCAGATGTTGGTCATAAGTCTTTGTCTGTAGCGCCACCTCCTGTTCATCTCCTCCTTGTTCGCTGTTGGATGGTTAGTCTCAGCTGGCCATGGCTTAGGAGGCAAGCAGGTCAGTCTCTGGCCCATCAAGAAGTGAGCAGGTGTTAGTGGCTCTAGCTCATCCACATCATTGTGCCCATAAGTGAGCGGCCTCGAGTTTATTATGGCTTCAGCTTCAGTCAGAATGGTGCACGTTTCTTCAAAGTTGAGTTTAGCTCTGCCTAGCACTTTTCAGAGAATAATTTTGACTGACCTTACCAGCCGCTCCCAGAATCCGCCCCACCAGGCTGTTCTTTCAGCGATGATCCGCCAGGTGATGCCCTTCTCTGAGAAGAACTCCCGTAGCTGTGGATCTTTAATGCCTTTCCAGACCATTTCCGTACACCTGCATGCATTATCTTCTCATGTTCATACTGCACCAACATTTCTGTGTATCGGTGGTTGTTGGGCAAAATCCATGGGTGCTTTTCTCTGTAAGAGAGATCAGAATGCTGGAGCCTTCCTCCCACACTGAGCAGCTCATCTTCATCCAGAAATGGTTTTAGCTCTCAGATTCTGGAGTCAGTGTTGGGACATTTCCCTGCTTTCAGCAGATCAATTTCAGAGCTGAAACTCTGGTTCTGAATCACCTTTATCCATTTTTTTTACTGCTTCATTCAGCTCTTCTGCCATCAGTTCACCACTGATTTTTGTGCTTGAGCGGGTGTTGGAGATAAACCTCTTTATCCAGGCTGTCACCCGAAGCACTTTTTTTAGTTTGCACTTCTCCAGACAGGGCATAAGAAATCTTGGTCTTGCTTAACAAGCTGTACAGCAATCTGGTATTTGGATCTGAGTTCAGACTTTACCTCATCTTCCTGAACATCTTCCTGAGCGCTCTCTGACTGATCAGGTGACATCAGAACACAAGGACCATTCCACCACAATGTGCTCTGCTTCAGGTCCTGCTCAGTTACTGTAGGCCTCTGGTGGGGAGGTCAGCTGGATTCATTTTCCCTTTGCAGTGAGACCATGACTGTGGGTCAGTTAGAGACTGGATTTCTGTGACTCTATTTGCTACAAACTGCTTCCACTTTGTAGTGCCACAAATCCAATGCAGCACTATCATTAAGTCTGGATAGTCTAAGTTGTGTCTTGTCTAGCTACAGTGCTTTCATGAGGGTGTTCCTCAGCCTGGCTGCTATTTGCTATTACAGCATCCATTAGCTCCAGGCGTGGCAGTGTCATCCTTTTGAGTGGAGTCATCCTTTTGAGTGGAGCCACTCTGGACTTGGATGCAACCAGGCTTATGGTCACTTCTCCTTCCTTTGTTTCTCCTTGAAGATAAGCAACTGCACTATACGACCTTTCACTCGAGTCACAGAACACATGTAGCTTTAACTCTTGACCGTCCTGCTGTGGTATGTGTACTTGGTACCATCGTGGGATTGATACCTGATGCAGTTGAGGGAGCTCTGAGCACCACTGTTGCCATTTCTTCGTCAGATCAGGTGGCAGTTCCTCGTCCCACTTGAGCCCTCTCACCCACGTTTCTTGGAACAAGCACTTAATCCTGATGGTGAAGGGAGTCAGGAATCCTAGAGGGTCAAAAATGCGAGCAGAAGACTGCAGAACACTTCGTTTTGTGTTTTCTCTTTCTTTCAGAATATCAAGCAGCCCCCTGAGGTCGAACACAAAATTATCAGTGGCCGGTCTCCACACCATACCCAGCACCTTCAGCACAGACCCGTGTGATTCTGGTTGCACAGCACAATCCATCGAGCTTTTCTGCCATTTTTCTTTGAGCTTAGGAGAGTTGGTCTCCATTTACATAGCTCCATGGCCTCAGCAGACATAATGTTCCTGGCTGTCGTTGTCACTGTATGTGCCTCTGTCACCTCACTTGCACTTGAAATAAAATCATCGACGTAGAGTGAGGAGCTGAGGACTTCTACCACTTGTGGGTGTTCTAGCTCATACTGTCTTAAAATGCTTCCTAATGGTGGCTGCGAGTAAGAATGGGCTTGATGAAGCTCCAAACACCACTCTCGTCATTCTGAGCATGCGCACCGTCACATCCTTATCCTCTGTTGGTGGTCCTGTGAACCACAGAAATCTTACAGCGTCCCGATCTCTTTCTGAGAGTGAAATCTGCAAAAAGGCTTTCTTGATATCTGCCATATACGCAATTTTATGCAGTCTAAATTTGATCAAAATACTCATCAGATCTGGATTCAGATTGGGACTTGTAAAGAGAAAGGGACTTCTATCTTCGTGGGAGGATGCATCAAACACCACCCGCAGTTTCGTTGTCGCCTTATCCTCTCTCAATACCGCGTGATGAGGTAAGTAATATGTCTGACTGCCTTGTGATGATGCATGCTCCCTTGGTACATCCTCAGCCATTTTCCTTGTTTTAAGTAGTCCTCCACAACTTCATTGTATCTGCTGTAGAGTGTGACATCCTTGCTTAGTTTCCTTTTCAAACTCTCAAGTCTCTTTTTTGCGATGCGGTAATTTTCTTGAAGTGGAGGATGATGTTGTCGCCATGGCAACTCCACTTGGTAACGCCCATCCTTGAAGATGGAGGTTTCTTCGAACCGCTGCAACACTTCCACATCCTCTGGGCTCTCAGACTTCTCACTTGTAATGCCCAGGGACTCAAGCTCCCAGAATGCATGCAGCTGTTTATCAATCTGTGCATCCTCGCTGAGCTGAATATGCATGCAGGTCGTCTCTGTCATGCTGGACACTGCTACTGGGCCTTGCACTGCCCATCTGAAAGTGCTCTCCAGTGCCACTAGGCTCTTTGTCAGTCTCTCTACTCTGCCTGATACTATCTGCCAGTAATAATCAGAGCCAATTAGCACATAAAGTTCAGGGTTATCATCTCCAGCCCAGTCTGCTAGTTCAAGACCTCTGCTTTTCATTTCCCTTTGTATATGTTCACCAGGCACTTTAATCAGCGCTGTGCACACTTTGCGGGTGACAACTGCCTCGATTTTAATTCCCTGCTGATTATCCCATACATTCTCCAAGCTGAGCTTCACTATATTGCGACTCACCATAGTTGGAGCAGAGGAGCCAAATGTGTGAAGAGTAAGTGTCCCTTGTCTAGTAACAGGTAGCTGCAGCGCATTCACCACATTCTCATGCACAAAACTCCCCTGAGTGCCTCCATCTAGCAAGCAGCGGACCATCTTCCTGCTTGTGGGTCCTACGACCCATGCCTTGGCAGTTTGTAGCAGCACAGTGTTCTCAATGTCAGGTTTGCCTTTCTCTGCTTGGGGAATTACTGAGGAAATAACAGTGTCAATGTTGGCAGCCGCAGCAGGTGGGGATGCCTCATTTTTCTCACAAATGGCTGCATGATGCCTGCCTCCACATGTGGCACATGACATGCCCTTTGACCTGCAAAACCTGGCTATGTTTTTGGACCCCAGACACACAAAGCACCTGCCAAGCTTCTTCAGTTTTTCCTTGCGTGCTGACACCGGGTGGTCTGGACATTTTTCAGATTTGTGTTCAGTGCTATCACAGGCAGTTTCGCATGTTCTGGTCAGCAATGTGTAGTGCAGCTGCAGATGTCATGCATTCTTTAATTTCACATCACTAGCTGAATATGATTTGCTGCACGTTTTGTTAGCAGACTGGTTTTCTCTCTGGTTGTATGATTTCATCATTTGTAAAGTTCTCTCTCGGCTCTGAACCTCTTTCTGCAGGAACTTCAACACATTAGGCACATTCCACTCGTCATCATCCCCTCTGTGACGGCTGTATTCAAGAGCCATGTTGTCTGGCATCATCTGAGTAATATTGGGCACAACATACTGCCATAGGTGTCTGATACCACTCCCAATGACTCTAGGCTTCTGATTTGAATTTCACAGTCATCATATAACTGCCTTAATGCACTGACATCAGATGATTTCTTTACAGGAGTGAGATTCAGAAGCTTTGTCATGTGAGCATTTACAACGAGATCTTTCCTTCCAAATCTGCTTTGGAGAATATCAACTGCAGCATCATAGTTACTGTCTGTCAGTGTGAGTCCTGCTACTGCCTTTGCAGCCATCCCAGTAAAGTACGTTTTCAGGTAGGCAAACCTTTCTTTTTTGCATAGTGCATTATTGCTATGAATAGCAGCCTCATACTGGCTCCAAAATTCCTGCCATACACTAACATCTCAGCTGAACTTATCAATTTGTAGCTTGGGCAGTCTCACTGTTGGTTTGTTTGCACTACCATCACTTGACTGAACAGGCCATGGGTTACTCACAGTCTAATGTTCTCGTATCACTCGGTGACCCCGTGCTTTCATCTCGAGGACGCGGTCTCTGTATTCCTCTGCATTCCTCTGCGAGTTCAATCTCCACCTCCACGTCCTCCAGCGGAGTGTATTTCTCCACTATGCTGTCTAGCTCGCGCAAACTGTCCTCCTTTGCTGACAACACAGCTAAAATATCCCGCACACGGTCGATATCCTTGTCTCTCTTTATTAATTCAGCGTCGATCTGGTTTAGCAGTCTCGTTGTATATACTCCGTATCGTCCGACGCTTTCTTTTGGACCTTTCAAGTTGTTCCACACCGGCCGGTCGCTCTTCGTTATCTTCGTCCCTCATAGTCTTCTGCTTCCCGGGTTTCCGGCACCAAAAATGTTGTACATTTATCGTCTTATTAACTGGGAATAACAAAGCTAGACGTTGCTTCGATTTAGACGTTTAATAAAAAGAAAACAAAGTAAATACAGCGAGCTTGTTCAGCAAATCGTTCACAAAATAGCCGTTGCCAAAAGTCAACAACATAAACTTTACATGGATCACGTGACCTTCACCATTGCTCAATGCATCTTGGGTAATGAAGTCAATTCACAAATCACAATTACACATAGAATGTTTTTAACCACATATGTATCTGAAACATGAACTTTTAATCTTAGTGTTGTGTATTAAATGTTAACTTATTAATGTTAACTTTCAAAACTATTCTTTTAAATAGTCTTCTAACAAATAAATTCTCAACATATAAACACACAAGTACAAATAAAGGGGAGGACAAAAGCAGCAAAACATATAGATGTATAGATATAGATATAGTAGTGTAAAATTACACTACTATACAAAAATTGATTTTAAAACAAAGCAAATATAATCAATAATAATAATAAATTATTTATATATATATATAGCACCTTTCAGACACAAAATGTTGTTCAAAGTGCTCTACATGATCAAAATTGCACAGATGAATATCAACAGCAAAAATAACATTGAGCATAATAAATACATCAGATAAAAAAGGATTTAAATACATCACACAATAGAAGATATAAAACATATAAAGAAAAGCCATAAAATGAAAGTAATGATTCCACAACACACAAAATGGTAAAACATTGAAAAAAAACAATTTAATAAACAATAATCCATAGTAGAACTAAGTAAATGGCAGAGTAAAAAAATAAGTTTTTAACATTTAATTAAACAAAACAGTAAGTGTACTTGCTTCCGGTACTTGTCTAACAGTAGTGTATTCCAAAGTTTAGGGGCATAATTTGCAACGGCCGCATGGCCCGCATCACCAATTATCTTTCGTTTAATTTGGGGGGGGGGGGGAGGGGGGAAAACCTGCATTGGACAATCCTAAAGTTCTTGGTGGAATATAATTAATGAGAGAGCTAGGAAATATAGTTAGGTGCTTGTCCATTTCGAGCTGTGTACGTGATGAGTAGAACTTTAAAATCTATCCAAAATTGTATAGGAAGCCAATGCAGTGCAGCCAAAACTGTTCTCTTTTTGTTGGTTCTAGTTAATAACTGAGCTGCAGAGTTTCAGATAAGCTGGAGTCTGTTAATTGATGTTTGTGGGAGGCCAGTAAAAAGTGCATTACAATAATCGAGCCTACTTGAGATAAGAGCATGAATTAATTTTTCCGCATCTTTCTGGTTTAAAAAAGGACCAATTTTAGGTATGTTTTCTAAGTGAAAGAATGACGATTTTGTTACCTTATTAATTTGCAAGTTAAAACAAATCTGAGTCTAAAATAATGCCCCAAGACTAGTAACCTCTGGTCGTACCCGAGGAGTCAATGTAACTAGATTCTTAAACAACAGTTATCTTTTAGTTTTTGGGCTAAGTAATAAAATGTCAGTCCTCATTTAATTTTAGAAAATTGGTACTCATCCATTTATTTAGTGATCGAAGTAATAGCCTCAGTGTCAATTGGCTTCACAGAAATGTACAGTTGTGTGTCATCGGCGTAACTATGGAAAACATTATGTTCTCTGGCAATGTCACCAAGTGGCAGCATGTACAATGAAAACAAAGGACCAAGGCAGCTTCCTTGCGGGACTCCAATGTGGGTTTCATGTTTCTCAGATACATGCTCTCCGATTTTGACACAAAAATGTCTCCCTTTATTATACGTTTTAAACTAATTTAATACAGAATAAAAAGGACCAACTAGTTTTTCTAAACGATTGATTAAAATGTCATGATCGATCGTATCAAACGCTGCACTTAAGTCTAAAAGAACTAGAATTGAGACCTTATTTTTTATCATAGTTTGTTGGGGTCACTAATTATTTTTGTAAGGGAAGTTTCCTGTACTGTGATAAGCTTTAAAGCCAGACTGGAATTCCTCCATAATGTGATTTTCTTGTCTTTTTTTTTTTTTTTTTTGGTGCTGCAACTACCTTTTCTAGTATTTTACTAACTTTGAGGAGAAAATAACTGCTAACCCACCACCCTTCCTGTTTTGTCTAACAGCCTGATAAAAACAAGTTAACTTAACAACTTAACAAGTTTAAGATTGTGTTCACGTGTTGATTTATAATTGTTACAGTTTGTTTGACCATGCCACCTTCTATTTGAAGTCACTGGTATATTTGTGGAAATGACATTGAATCGGTCTCATCTCTGGTGGGTACGTGAATAATGATGTCTCTGACGATCAGATTGACTTGACTTCTGCGTTGTGGCTACGGCTAACTCTATACTTGGTGAACATGGATAAGGAAGAGAAGGATGGGAATATGGTTGTGATGACTTCTTTCCAGTCTTGCAGTCTCTCATGCTCACAGGCTCTGAGCTCTCTGTTGTGGCGGCTTGAGTTTCCCTGTCAGGTTGGGGTTGGAGTTCGGGCTTCGGGTCACGTCACAAGCTCAAGCCCTCCACCAAGGACAGCAAGTATGTTATTTCCTATCCAATACAAAATTATATGAACATGTCAACTCATAAATGTTTTTTTTTACAGCTGCTTTACAGCAGAATTGAATTCTGTTTGCTTTAATGATTCTGTTATTTTCCTGTTTATTGTCATGAAGCTGCTTTGAAACAATCTGTATTGTATAAAGCGCTATATAAATGAAGCTGACTAGACTATGACAAGAACATAAAATTAACTCTGTTCACTACAATAAATGTGAAAATCTCACTACAAAAAATCCAGATTTGAAGATAAATGGTAATAAAAACTCTGTCTGTTAGACTTCCTCACACCTGAAATCACTGATCGAGTGAATCTCCTGAACTTCTCCAATCTACAAGAAGATCATTTCTAATCCATTTATGTTGTAACATCTGCTCTAACGTCGGCCGTTTAGTTGGATCCTTTGTTAGGCACTGGCTAATCAGATCACTGCATTCTGTACAAATTTTAATAAATAGAGAGGTGGTTACTCATGACAATGTGACTTAGCATCTAAAAAACATAATGTAAGGAAAAATGTCATTTATCTTTACTTTAAAGGTGAAGTATGCAGTTTCTGCGAAAAAAGAGAGCATATTTCCAACTCAAACATCAAAAATGCAACTTTTACTGGTTCAAAAAAATCTTACATACAGTACTTCACCTTTAACTGTTTCTGTACAGAGCTGTGTTTATCAAAGAAATCAATATTATTCTCTCACCTTTGGATAAGTTGGAGTTCTCAAATGTAACTTTGGCTTGTGTGATTTCCATTCTATTGCCAAAAGGAGAACATGCGTTCACCATCTCATATAACAACACTCCTAGAGTCCAGACATTTGTAGGGATGGCGTGGAATCTCGGTCCTGTGTAGACTTCAGGTGGGCAGTAATCCAGTAATCCTGTAAGCAAGACATTTGCGCATTTTTGAGCTTATTTAAAGTGTCAAATAATCAGTAAGTCACTACATTCAGATTTCCACACTCCCAAAACGCTCACCAAGGTATATTCTGCTCTCGTATCCGTCACTACTAAGTAGCTGACCGCAGCCAAAGTCTATCAGCTTGAGCTCTAACGTGTTTTTCTTCAACAGGAAATTGTCCGCATGAACGTCATTATGAAAAACACCACGCTCGATGCAGTGTTGTACTGCCAGCACAGCCTGTCGCATGATGACCCGTGCTGTTGTTTCATCCAGTTTAGGGTTACGAATGATGAAGTCCAGCAAGCTCTCGCAAGGTTCGGGGTACTCCATAACGAGAGTGAATTTTCGAGGGTGTTCAAACCACTCGTACAGCTGTATGACGTAGGGGCTTCTGGGTTCTTGCCTCATCAGCAGCAGCAGCGCCACTTCTGTAACCAGAGGTTCGGGATGCCCAGGCTAGAGAAAAGTAGCAGACAGAAGGTTAGCTGGGTAGTACAAATCTGAAGAAAACATATCATTGTTAAATGTACTTTTCTTCTATCTCTGTAGGTTCAGAGCCTTTGCAGCTCAAAGTTATTTGGTGCTTCTAGGCTTATTTGTCTATAACATTTACAGCTAATGCTTCCTACAGGTGTATTAACTACAGTGATCAGCACTTAAAAAACTAAATACACATTCAGGTTTGGGCCAACTTACAATATCAAGATAACGATTGTTGTCAATCTTGCTGATCTGCTTGATGGCAACCTGCAACAAAAAAATGTTTCAGTAACAGTATCCAGGCACCTGACCTTGCACTAGGTATTAAACCATATGTAAATTGTTTTTAAATATGTTTTGATGCATGCAAGAGCAAAATGTTTGTACAGTTCGGTAATATTTACCTTCTTGCCATCAATTTTCCGTGTTCCCTCGTACACCCTGCCAAATCCTCCGGATCCAATCATCTCTCCTATGTTGAAGAGAGACTCAAAGGACTCTGAAAAACAAACAGAAAAAGTATGATACATATATGAGCTTGCTAGATCCTTTGAATACATAATATATGGTTACACTTTATTTTAAGGTGACATACTTGCATTGTACTTCCTCAAATAAGTAATATTAATTAACTACATGTACTTACTAGCCTATAGCGTTACTGTTAGGGTTAGAGTTTGGTTTTGGGTTAGTTACTTGTAATTATGCATCATTTACAGTTATTACTATAGTAAGTAGATGTAGTAAAGAGTAACTACGTCACCTTTAAATGAAGTGTTACCGGTAGCACTTTATTTTACAGTCCTGATTCCCATGTACATACGATGTACATATTACAGTAATTACAATAACTAGGTACTAACCCTGAACCTTCACCTAAACCTAACCTTAACCCCTGTAGTTACCTTATACTGTATAATATTAATATGGGGAAAATAATATTCACATTCTCAGAAAACAAGCCTTACACAAGCCTTTTAGTGGAAAACAAGACGACAATACTGTTTAAAATAATGTTCAAGAAATAATGACTGTGGATTTACCATTATTTGTCTTGACGGCTGAGTGATCTGGATCAGGCTCTGGGTCCAGATCTGCTGGAGGGACGAAAGGCTCCACAGCATCCACAGCACTACAGTGACAACAGCAGCCGAAATGATGTTTCAGAGCCTTCCACACGCTCATGAGGAAACTACAAATTCCTTTCCTCTTCCTACATTGTGTAGGTTTTTCTGAAATGAAGAAAAACAATTGAAAAGACATCTATTAGAAACATCTCTGACCTCAAATTAAACAATGACAAAATGACACTTACGTTTTACTGTTCGATTCTTATCTGTACGTTACAAATCAAAATAATGCAAATGTATTATTCGACAGCCCTGTTTCTGCTTAATGCCTGCAGAAATGTCCCAAAGTCTTATTTCACAATATTAAGGATTAACATCCAGTTTTTTTCAATGTTTCAAAAATGTTTTTTCTTGGTTACAAATGTTAAGGGAACATTCTGTTTTATAATTTTGCAAACATTTTGGGAACTTGTGAATGTTCTGAAAAATATGTTAGACGAACGTCCAACTAAAATATTTTGGAAAAAATTTCAGCTAAATTTAGCAGAGCAACGGCAAATATGACCTGACCTTAACCTTTTAAAAACTTGAAGCAGTCTTCTGCATGAAATACCAAAATCTCCGTCAGTACACTTTACACCCCCCAGCCTTATTTCAATCTCACCTGTTGAGCTCTTGTTCGCAGGAGAAGCCTCCACGGCACCCTGAGCTGTTAGGTCAGTCGAGGTCACTGTTGGCTCCACAGGAACTTGACCTGGCAGCGGAGGGCACATCATCTCTTGGAGGCTGTCCTGTTCATGTGGGCTGTCCGATCCATCGCCACTCCTCCTCCACTCAACGATGTACGTCCCTCTGCTGCTAAGGCTCAACTCTCCACATGACCGCCTGGACGGACATCCATCATCTGGGCTCTGCTGGCTCCTGCTCTGCCACTTCCTCTTCATGTGAGCCTGACCTGTGAACACAGAAACAGAAAACTCAGAAGACAGAGGAGCTAAACCATCAGAACTGAGACTCCAAACCTCCAGACCAGCCGTCTGAGTGGAAGCAGCTCTCCTGGATCTGGAGCGGCCTGAGGCTGGAATATTTCAGACATCACATAGTTAGTTATGTTTTAATAATAATCAGTGTCAGTGGTCAAATACAAAATGTTACTATAGTTACTCAAATTGAAAGGTTTATTTCACATGCAAGGAATCAAATACATGTGATCACTTGGAAAAATTGGCTTGGTTAACTTACATCGCACAAGTTTCTCTGCACATTAATTTAGTCCATCATATCATAACATACCAAATAACTAATGTTAGAGCACTCACCTTCTCTTTCCCACATGTGAGCCATCAACGTCCTCCTCCAACCTGCAATAGAAACAATACAAAATACAATACAAAAAAAATAATAATAAAATAAAACTCCCCTGAGAAATACTGCCCCCCCCCCCCAAAAAAATTTAAATAAAAAATAAAAAATAAAATCAAATACAAAATTAAATAAAACTCCAACTCCTTCTAATATAAAATAAGAAAAGAACAATGAGACAAAAGTGCCCTCAGAAATAATATAAACTATTTAAAAAATAAAACTAAAGGATATATCCTTCGGTCTCCTTCCAGACTAAAAGTCTCCTCCTAGAAATCGTCCAAATAGCTTCGAAATCTCAAAATCTGCAAGAAAACACTCGGCAAAAGTCTCTGAAATCGCCTCGTCTCAACCAACAGATCGCAATTGTTTCGTGTGTATATATTTGGTTGTGTATATATTCGCGTCGCTATAGCAACTAAAATTCGAATCACTCATACGCTCGCACGTGCACACGGATTCGGCACTTGCAAAACAACCCGATGTAAGGTCCTTTCACACTGGACGCGATTTTGACGCATGAATAATTCGCGCGATAGTTTTATTTTTTGATCAGCTGTTTGTGTAATGAGTGCTTCCACACCGAACGCGAATGTGCTGAGGCGAAAAAAACTACTTTGATTTTTTTCGCTGGATGTCGATTTTTTTTACTTTTGCGGCGACAGAAAAGGCTTCAGCCAATCACATACAAGGAAACAAAGGTGAAGCTCGTTGATGCTTTTGCCGCCCTGACTTAGCAGCATTATGTGCGAGAGAAGAGAAGTGTCACAACATGAAATGTAAACTAAAAACAAGCAATACATTGAAACTATAAACCTTTTATATTGCCTATTCCGCATCTCAACGCACGCATAGGTACCCTATCATTTATGACATGAGTCGTTTCTTACCAGCCAAAGAACGAGGCTTTGGATAAAATAGCTGGGATAGTTGGTGTCTCCGGCGAGTTGATGAAGTGCTTGCTGATGATTTATAATATTTTTGACTAGGAGGGAAATAATTGATTTAGAATATTTTCAACATTCATGGTTGTGTGTTTCATATTTTTGCATGCATGTATAGGCCACACACCAGAGCGTGTGAGTAAATAAAGCGGGGCGGGGTGACACTTAAATAGGCCTATAAGTTAAAAAACTCAAACATACGTTTCATATACGTTTAAATAATATAATGCTGTTTTTCTTTTTTATTTCATCTATATGAAAAGGCAACCGCATGAGATGAGTAAGGATCACAAGATGCCCAATATCGAAAACATTTGGAATGGTCAGACATCATTTTGACCACTTACGTTTTGTTTTGTAGGAAGCCTTTCTTTGAAGTGAATTTCGTTTTGTATAAATTGTATCTTAATTTTAATCAATGTTTCATCAACAAATTGCCTGGATTAATAGGAATAAGAAGCAAATATAGTAGACAATATAATAGGACACGGAGGCGCCGGCGTCTCACACCGAAAACAGACAAAACATTAGTTTATTAATAAACAATTTAAATGTTTAATGCATAATCCTTACTTTGGCCGGTTCTTTGTGGCAAAGTTTTAGCTACTTTACAAGATACTCCCCTTCAGACTATCTGTTCTTTAAGATTGGGTGCACATAAAACCTTTTTTTCTGTCTTTTAAAACGAAAAGCTCGTCTTCACTGGATGATGATGAAGTGTCCGTGTTTTCTCAGCTGTCGGCGCGAAAGTTTTGGAATGTTGAAGCTCTGAACGTCGCAAATTCGCGTCGCGGCTGATGTGAATGGTTTTGACGCAAACTATTCGCACGCGAACTATTCGCTTTTCCGTTTCGCTTTTTCGTTACGCGTCCGGTGTGAAAGGGCCTGTAAGCTACATGCGAACTATCCGGACATGAACATGACCTATTTGGATGCTGATGACTTTTAAAGCCCGACACTTGATTTCATATTATTTAATATAATAATAATAATAATAATAATAATAATAATAATAGGCCTAAATAATAGATAGCCTGAATGCAACCTTTTATCTCACAATTCTGACTTTTCCCTCACAATTTCGTAATACTGCATTTTTTTCTCAGTATTTCATGACATTATGGCAATTATGATTTCTTTTTTTGACGCATTTGCGAGTTTATATCTCGCAATTCTGACGACTTTTCGTCGATCTATAAACTCGCAATTTTAAGCTTGTTTTCTCGCCCTGGAATAAAACAATTGAAAAGATAAACTTTTATCTCCCAATCCATACGGAAGCGTATTGCATTCACTTGAGGAAAAAAAAATCTACTCTGTTTTTCTGAATTAACGAGATAATCTCAGAATTACATAATTTTTCATGGAAAAAAAGTTTTTGCTCTGTTTTTTTTTCTGAATTAACGAGTTAATATCTCAGATTTATGAGATAGGCCTACATTTTTCTTTAAAAAAAATTTCACTCTGTTTTTATGAATTAATGAGTTACACATAATTTTGAGATAATTAAGTAATTAATTCAGAAAAACAGTAGATTTTTTTCAAGTGAATGCAATACCTTTTTTTTTCAAAAATAAAATATAATAAAAATAATAATAATGATATATATATATATATATATATATATATATATATATATATATATATATATATATATATATAATATGAATTATATATAATAATAAAATAAAAATCTGAAGTGTGAGATGAAAAATTCGCAATTACCTTTTTATTTTATTCTTCATCAGAAGTTAATCGAAAAAAAAATTAAAGATGAAAAAAAAGTGTTATATAATTTAGGAAAGACAGGGTCCACACATTTTTGTAAACTCAAAAGGAGTAAGGGTCACAAATGTTTTTTTGTTTTTTTGTTTTATTTGCAGCAGCTTAACAGCAACTAGGCATTGTGAAGAAAAGGAAAAAATATATATTTTTGTGAATTTTCTGTTTGACCACTAGGGGACAGCAGCGATGTTTTCTTTCACTTTAACTTTATTGTCCCCAGGGGGTAATTCTTTTCCACAGGACTGCACTTGTGTAACACACACAACATAACCAATATAATACAAAAATACATAACACAGGGAAAAGAAAGAAAGAAAAAAAAAACCCAGTTGAATAACACAGCGATGTCTGTTGTTAAGGTATGCGATGGCTGAGGGAAGCAGACTTCCAAAGCGAGTGATTGGCTTCTTCTTTGCATCATTGGCTGGATCCCTGCCAATCAGTACGAGCTATCTCCAAACAATTAGGAGGCCATTATAAAGACATCTAAATCATGTGATGACATGTTTATTAGTTTAAAGTGTTGATGCCAGTTTAGTCTGTTATTAGACACTGGTAAAGACATTTGTATGACATCCATGTGGTGCAGTGCAAGTCAAACATGGGCAGCCTCTCTTAACCCGGCCTTATGAATCATTTCTGTTACAGTAATGGGGGTTTTCAGTTAATTTAATACTTACTCTCTCATAAAAATAACCCGTGCCGGAGCAGTTTACATAGTTTGGCGGAGATGAATGACCTGCCTGCGCTGTTTGATATTTTTGGACATCGGTTTCTTCCAGCAATCAGTTAAAGTTCGATAGTAACGCTCAATATAGCTTGACCATCTGTCCAGCGAAGGAGCATCTGTGTCCACGCTGCCTTTAGGACCCTCTAACCTTTCTACTGATCCCAGAGAAAGAGACAAACGGCCTTGTGGGTTACATGGCCTTCGTGTCCTGCGTGTAGTACGTGCAATCTCAAAGTAAGATTGGAATGCACCTAAAAGAAACTGGTTACTTCCATCACATGCATTTAAGAAAATATAATTTCACAAGCACAAAGAATATACAAATGAGTATGTGATAATGCATATATTGGATTATTGATTTTTATAAAGGAAGTATATAAGCATTCAAAAGGATTTATGATTATAGATGTATTTGAAGAGGCAAGGGATTTTGACCACCCCTTCACTATGATGTCACTACTGGTGTGACCCAGAAGTATAAAGGGTCGCCTCGAGAACATGTCATCTTTTCGTCTGAAGGGACTGCTTTGTCTAATTTGCAATCACCTGGAAAAAGTAAAGAAAACAATTATGGCAAGTGATAAGTGTTTCATGAAGTGTGTGGATCTGTGTCTCATGTATCTGACCTCAGATGAGACACAACTTGTGCTGTCTGGGCGAAGAGCATGCACGATCAGCTCTTGAGAGACCTGATTGTGCAGATTGTGAGTTTTCCTCTAAGAAAACTCTACTCTCGTCTGGCCCTGTAGGAGCTGTTGGGTGTTATGGATTGATGAACAGTATCTGAGTGTAGGCTCTTTAGAGCTACAGCCCTTCAGTTTATCTTCTGTAAGGTCTAGTTTCCCTGGTACTGGCCTCCTTTTATTTCTAGAGTCGTCTAGCCTAGGCCCACCTTTGCATTAGGGGATAAATGCTAGTAGATGTTAAGTGTAAGAATAAATAGTAGCATAGGTAGCATGCTATCTCCTATGCCTCTCATGCAGGTATTTACTGGGCATTGTCAGGCCTTTCTCTCTCTGAAAGGAAAGAGTAGGACGCAGTGTGCTGAGGCCTCCACTCTTCAGAGCTGAATTAGTAGCCAGAACTATCCAGCTTGGCCTTAAGCTGGTTTCTCTCTAGTCACAAGGCCTCATAGCTGAGACCTCCATTTCCCTTGGGCTTAACAGAGAAACAATGACACTGTCTTGTAATCACAAGATAAATAGACCTCGACCCAGAGAAAAAAAAAATCTCTAGGTTATGCTGGTAGTACTCACCTTGTTAGGGTCATGATTAGAGTGTTGATTAGTTTATTCACCCTGCACTACTCCCTCCCATTTGGGTCGGTTTGAGTACACTCCCTTAGAGCCTAAGCACTGCCATGGGCTGCCGCTCAAAACATACCCCCCCCCCCCCCCCCCCTCCCCCGTAAAAAAAAACAGTTTATATAATATCCAAAGGATACAAGATACAAAAGCTGGATGGGTCTCCGCAGAACAGTCCCTGAACTCGTGCGAGCGGCACATGACCTCACAAGGCCATCGCGACCTGGAAACAATTCCTCAATTCTTCCTAGCCTCCAGCTCTGTCTTGGGGTATTATCTTCTCCGATGAAGGCAACATCTCCGGCCTTCAGCAGAGAAGACTGTGGGGTGTCGCAGCGATGAGCCGACTTCAAATCCAGAAAATATTCTCTCCGCCATTGGTTCCAGATGTTGGTCATAAGTCTTTGTCTGTAGCGCCACCTCCTGTTCATCTCCTCCTTGTTCGCTGTTGGATGGTTAGTCTCAGCTGGCCATGGCTTAGGAGGCAAGCAGGTCAGTCTCTGGCCCATCAAGAAGTGAGCAGGTGTTAGTGGCTCTAGCTCATCCACATCATTGTGCCCATAAGTGAGCGGCCTCGAGTTTATTATGGCTTCAGCTTCAGTCAGAATGGTGCACGTTTCTTCAAAGTTGAGTTTAGCTCTGCCTAGCACTTTTCAGAGAATAATTTTGACTGACCTTACCAGCCGCTCCCAGAATCCGCCCCACCAGGCTGTTCTTTCAGCGATGATCCGCCAGGTGATGCCCTTCTCTGAGAAGAACTCCCGTAGCTGTGGATCTTTAATGCCTTTCCAGACCATTTCCGTACACCTGCATGCATTATCTTCTCATGTTCATACTGCACCAACATTTCTGTGTATCGGTGGTTGTTGGGCAAAATCCATGGGTGCTTTTCTCTGTAAGAGAGATCAGAATGCTGGAGCCTTCCTCCCACACTGAGCAGCTCATCTTCATCCAGAAATGGTTTTAGCTCTCAGATTCTGGAGTCAGTGTTGGGACATTTCCCTGCTTTCAGCAGATCAATTTCAGAGCTGAAACTCTGGTTCTGAATCACCTTTATCCATTTTTTTTACTGCTTCATTCAGCTCTTCTGCCATCAGTTCACCACTGATTTTTGTGCTTGAGCGGGTGTTGGAGATAAACCTCTTTATCCAGGCTGTCACCCGAAGCACTTTTTTTAGTTTGCACTTCTCCAGACAGGGCATAAGAAATCTTGGTCTTGCTTAACAAGCTGTACAGCAATCTGGTATTTGGATCTGAGTTCAGACTTTACCTCATCTTCCTGAACATCTTCCTGAGCGCTCTCTGACTGATCAGGTGACATCAGAACACAAGGACCATTCCACCACAATGTGCTCTGCTTCAGGTCCTGCTCAGTTACTGTAGGCCTCTGGTGGGGAGGTCAGCTGGATTCATTTTCCCTTTGCAGTGAGACCATGACTGTGGGTCAGTTAGAGACTGGATTTCTGTGACTCTATTTGCTACAAACTGCTTCCACTTTGTAGTGCCACAAATCCAATGCAGCACTATCATTAAGTCTGGATAGTCTAAGTTGTGTCTTGTCTAGCTACAGTGCTTTCATGAGGGTGTTCCTCAGCCTGGCTGCTATTTGCTATTACAGCATCCATTAGCTCCAGGCGTGGCAGTGTCATCCTTTTGAGTGGAGTCATCCTTTTGAGTGGAGCCACTCTGGACTTGGATGCAACCAGGCTTATGGTCACTTCTCCTTCCTTTGTTTCTCCTTGAAGATAAGCAACTGCACTATACGACCTTTCACTCGAGTCACAGAACACATGTAGCTTTAACTCTTGACCGTCCTGCTGTGGTATGTGTACTTGGTACCATCGTGGGATTGATACCTGATGCAGTTGAGGGAGCTCTGAGCACCACTGTTGCCATTTCTTCGTCAGATCAGGTGGCAGTTCCTCGTCCCACTTGAGCCCTCTCACCCACGTTTCTTGGAACAAGCACTTAATCCTGATGGTGAAGGGAGTCAGGAATCCTAGAGGGTCAAAAATGCGAGCAGAAGACTGCAGAACACTTCGTTTTGTGTTTTCTCTTTCTTTCAGAATATCAAGCAGCCCCCTGAGGTCGAACACAAAATTATCAGTGGCCGGTCTCCACACCATACCCAGCACCTTCAGCACAGACCCGTGTGATTCTGGTTGCACAGCACAATCCATCGAGCTTTTCTGCCATTTTTCTTTGAGCTTAGGAGAGTTGGTCTCCATTTACATAGCTCCATGGCCTCAGCAGACATAATGTTCCTGGCTGTCGTTGTCACTGTATGTGCCTCTGTCACCTCACTTGCACTTGAAATAAAATCATCGACGTAGAGTGAGGAGCTGAGGACTTCTACCACTTGTGGGTGTTCTAGCTCATACTGTCTTAAAATGCTTCCTAATGGTGGCTGCGAGTAAGAATGGGCTTGATGAAGCTCCAAACACCACTCTCGTCATTCTGAGCATGCGCACCGTCACATCCTTATCCTCTGTTGGTGGTCCTGTGAACCACAGAAATCTTACAGCGTCCCGATCTCTTTCTGAGAGTGAAATCTGCAAAAAGGCTTTCTTGATATCTGCCATATACGCAATTTTATGCAGTCTAAATTTGATCAAAATACTCATCAGATCTGGATTCAGATTGGGACTTGTAAAGAGAAAGGGACTTCTATCTTCGTGGGAGGATGCATCAAACACCACCCGCAGTTTCGTTGTCGCCTTATCCTCTCTCAATACCGCGTGATGAGGTAAGTAATATGTCTGACTGCCTTGTGATGATGCATGCTCCCTTGGTACATCCTCAGCCATTTTCCTTGTTTTAAGTAGTCCTCCACAACTTCATTGTATCTGCTGTAGAGTGTGACATCCTTGCTTAGTTTCCTTTTCAAACTCTCAAGTCTCTTTTTTGCGATGCGGTAATTTTCTTGAAGTGGAGGATGATGTTGTCGCCATGGCAACTCCACTTGGTAACGCCCATCCTTGAAGATGGAGGTTTCTTCGAACCGCTGCAACACTTCCACATCCTCTGGGCTCTCAGACTTCTCACTTGTAATGCCCAGGGACTCAAGCTCCCAGAATGCATGCAGCTGTTTATCAATCTGTGCATCCTCGCTGAGCTGAATATGCATGCAGGTCGTCTCTGTCATGCTGGACACTGCTACTGGGCCTTGCACTGCCCATCTGAAAGTGCTCTCCAGTGCCACTAGGCTCTTTGTCAGTCTCTCTACTCTGCCTGATACTATCTGCCAGTAATAATCAGAGCCAATTAGCACATAAAGTTCAGGGTTATCATCTCCAGCCCAGTCTGCTAGTTCAAGACCTCTGCTTTTCATTTCCCTTTGTATATGTTCACCAGGCACTTTAATCAGCGCTGTGCACACTTTGCGGGTGACAACTGCCTCGATTTTAATTCCCTGCTGATTATCCCATACATTCTCCAAGCTGAGCTTCACTATATTGCGACTCACCATAGTTGGAGCAGAGGAGCCAAATGTGTGAAGAGTAAGTGTCCCTTGTCTAGTAACAGGTAGCTGCAGCGCATTCACCACATTCTCATGCACAAAACTCCCCTGAGTGCCTCCATCTAGCAAGCAGCGGACCATCTTCCTGCTTGTGGGTCCTACGACCCATGCCTTGGCAGTTTGTAGCAGCACAGTGTTCTCAATGTCAGGTTTGCCTTTCTCTGCTTGGGGAATTACTGAGGAAATAACAGTGTCAATGTTGGCAGCCGCAGCAGGTGGGGATGCCTCATTTTTCTCACAAATGGCTGCATGATGCCTGCCTCCACATGTGGCACATGACATGCCCTTTGACCTGCAAAACCTGGCTATGTTTTTGGACCCCAGACACACAAAGCACCTGCCAAGCTTCTTCAGTTTTTCCTTGCGTGCTGACACCGGGTGGTCTGGACATTTTTCAGATTTGTGTTCAGTGCTATCACAGGCAGTTTCGCATGTTCTGGTCAGCAATGTGTAGTGCAGCTGCAGATGTCATGCATTCTTTAATTTCACATCACTAGCTGAATATGATTTGCTGCACGTTTTGTTAGCAGACTGGTTTTCTCTCTGGTTGTATGATTTCATCATTTGTAAAGTTCTCTCTCGGCTCTGAACCTCTTTCTGCAGGAACTTCAACACATTAGGCACATTCCACTCGTCATCATCCCCTCTGTGACGGCTGTATTCAAGAGCCATGTTGTCTGGCATCATCTGAGTAATATTGGGCACAACATACTGCCATAGGTGTCTGATACCACTCCCAATGACTCTAGGCTTCTGATTTGAATTTCACAGTCATCATATAACTGCCTTAATGCACTGACATCAGATGATTTCTTTACAGGAGTGAGATTCAGAAGCTTTGTCATGTGAGCATTTACAACGAGATCTTTCCTTCCAAATCTGCTTTGGAGAATATCAACTGCAGCATCATAGTTACTGTCTGTCAGTGTGAGTCCTGCTACTGCCTTTGCAGCCATCCCAGTAAAGTACGTTTTCAGGTAGGCAAACCTTTCTTTTTTGCATAGTGCATTATTGCTATGAATAGCAGCCTCATACTGGCTCCAAAATTCCTGCCATACACTAACATCTCAGCTGAACTTATCAATTTGTAGCTTGGGCAGTCTCACTGTTGGTTTGTTTGCACTACCATCACTTGACTGAACAGGCCATGGGTTACTCACAGTCTAATGTTCTCGTATCACTCGGTGACCCCGTGCTTTCATCTCGAGGACGCGGTCTCTGTATTCCTCTGCATTCCTCTGCGAGTTCAATCTCCACCTCCACGTCCTCCAGCGGAGTGTATTTCTCCACTATGCTGTCTAGCTCGCGCAAACTGTCCTCCTTTGCTGACAACACAGCTAAAATATCCCGCACACGGTCGATATCCTTGTCTCTCTTTATTAATTCAGCGTCGATCTGGTTTAGCAGTCTCGTTGTATATACTCCGTATCGTCCGACGCTTTCTTTTGGACCTTTCAAGTTGTTCCACACCGGCCGGTCGCTCTTCGTTATCTTCGTCCCTCATAGTCTTCTGCTTCCCGGGTTTCCGGCACCAAAAATGTTGTACATTTATCGTCTTATTAACTGGGAATAACAAAGCTAGACGTTGCTTCGATTTAGACGTTTAATAAAAAGAAAACAAAGTAAATACAGCGAGCTTGTTCAGCAAATCGTTCACAAAATAGCCGTTGCCAAAAGTCAACAACATAAACTTTACATGGATCACGTGACCTTCACCATTGCTCAATGCATCTTGGGTAATGAAGTCAATTCACAAATCACAATTACACATAGAATGTTTTTAACCACATATGTATCTGAAACATGAACTTTTAATCTTAGTGTTGTGTATTAAATGTTAACTTATTAATGTTAACTTTCAAAACTATTCTTTTAAATAGTCTTCTAACAAATAAATTCTCAACATATAAACACACAAGTACAAATAAAGGGGAGGACAAAAGCAGCAAAACATATAGATGTATAGATATAGATATAGTAGTGTAAAATTACACTACTATACAAAAATTGATTTTAAAACAAAGCAAATATAATCAATAATAATAATAAATTATTTATATATATATATAGCACCTTTCAGACACAAAATGTTGTTCAAAGTGCTCTACATGATCAAAATTGCACAGATGAATATCAACAGCAAAAATAACATTGAGCATAATAAATACATCAGATAAAAAAGGATTTAAATACATCACACAATAGAAGATATAAAACATATAAAGAAAAGCCATAAAATGAAAGTAATGATTCCACAACACACAAAATGGTAAAACATTGAAAAAAAACAATTTAATAAACAATAATCCATAGTAGAACTAAGTAAATGGCAGAGTAAAAAAATAAGTTTTTAACATTTAATTAAACAAAACAGTAAGTGTACTTGCTTCCGGTACTTGTCTAACAGTAGTGTATTCCAAAGTTTAGGGGCATAATTTGCAACGGCCGCATGGCCCGCATCACCAATTATCTTTCGTTTAATTTGGGGGGGGGGGGGAGGGGGGAAAACCTGCATTGGACAATCCTAAAGTTCTTGGTGGAATATAATTAATGAGAGAGCTAGGAAATATAGTTAGGTGCTTGTCCATTTCGAGCTGTGTACGTGATGAGTAGAACTTTAAAATCTATCCAAAATTGTATAGGAAGCCAATGCAGTGCAGCCAAAACTGTTCTCTTTTTGTTGGTTCTAGTTAATAACTGAGCTGCAGAGTTTCAGATAAGCTGGAGTCTGTTAATTGATGTTTGTGGGAGGCCAGTAAAAAGTGCATTACAATAATCGAGCCTACTTGAGATAAGAGCATGAATTAATTTTTCCGCATCTTTCTGGTTTAAAAAAGGACCAATTTTAGGTATGTTTTCTAAGTGAAAGAATGACGATTTTGTTACCTTATTAATTTGCAAGTTAAAACAAATCTGAGTCTAAAATAATGCCCCAAGACTAGTAACCTCTGGTCGTACCCGAGGAGTCAATGTAACTAGATTCTTAAACAACAGTTATCTTTTAGTTTTTGGGCTAAGTAATAAAATGTCAGTCCTCATTTAATTTTAGAAAATTGGTACTCATCCATTTATTTAGTGATCGAAGTAATAGCCTCAGTGTCAATTGGCTTCACAGAAATGTACAGTTGTGTGTCATCGGCGTAACTATGGAAAACATTATGTTCTCTGGCAATGTCACCAAGTGGCAGCATGTACAATGAAAACAAAGGACCAAGGCAGCTTCCTTGCGGGACTCCAATGTGGGTTTCATGTTTCTCAGATACATGCTCTCCGATTTTGACACAAAAATGTCTCCCTTTATTATACGTTTTAAACTAATTTAATACAGAATAAAAAGGACCAACTAGTTTTTCTAAACGATTGATTAAAATGTCATGATCGATCGTATCAAACGCTGCACTTAAGTCTAAAAGAACTAGAATTGAGACCTTATTTTTTATCATAGTTTGTTGGGGTCACTAATTATTTTTGTAAGGGAAGTTTCCTGTACTGTGATAAGCTTTAAAGCCAGACTGGAATTCCTCCATAATGTGATTTTCTTGTCTTTTTTTTTTTTTTTTTTGGTGCTGCAACTACCTTTTCTAGTATTTTACTAACTTTGAGGAGAAAATAACTGCTAACCCACCACCCTTCCTGTTTTGTCTAACAGCCTGATAAAAACAAGTTAACTTAACAACTTAACAAGTTTAAGATTGTGTTCACGTGTTGATTTATAATTGTTACAGTTTGTTTGACCATGCCACCTTCTATTTGAAGTCACTGGTATATTTGTGGAAATGACATTGAATCGGTCTCATCTCTGGTGGGTACGTGAATAATGATGTCTCTGACGATCAGATTGACTTGACTTCTGCGTTGTGGCTACGGCTAACTCTATACTTGGTGAACATGGATAAGGAAGAGAAGGATGGGAATATGGTTGTGATGACTTCTTTCCAGTCTTGCAGTCTCTCATGCTCACAGGCTCTGAGCTCTCTGTTGTGGCGGCTTGAGTTTCCCTGTCAGGTTGGGGTTGGAGTTCGGGCTTCGGGTCACGTCACAAGCTCAAGCCCTCCACCAAGGACAGCAAGTATGTTATTTCCTATCCAATACAAAATTATATGAACATGTCAACTCATAAATGTTTTTTTTTACAGCTGCTTTACAGCAGAATTGAATTCTGTTTGCTTTAATGATTCTGTTATTTTCCTGTTTATTGTCATGAAGCTGCTTTGAAACAATCTGTATTGTATAAAGCGCTATATAAATGAAGCTGACTAGACTATGACAAGAACATAAAATTAACTCTGTTCACTACAATAAATGTGAAAATCTCACTACAAAAAATCCAGATTTGAAGATAAATGGTAATAAAAACTCTGTCTGTTAGACTTCCTCACACCTGAAATCACTGATCGAGTGAATCTCCTGAACTTCTCCAATCTACAAGAAGATCATTTCTAATCCATTTATGTTGTAACATCTGCTCTAACGTCGGCCGTTTAGTTGGATCCTTTGTTAGGCACTGGCTAATCAGATCACTGCATTCTGTACAAATTTTAATAAATAGAGAGGTGGTTACTCATGACAATGTGACTTAGCATCTAAAAAACATAATGTAAGGAAAAATGTCATTTATCTTTACTTTAAAGGTGAAGTATGCAGTTTCTGCGAAAAAAGAGAGCATATTTCCAACTCAAACATCAAAAATGCAACTTTTACTGGTTCAAAAAAATCTTACATACAGTACTTCACCTTTAACTGTTTCTGTACAGAGCTGTGTTTATCAAAGAAATCAATATTATTCTCTCACCTTTGGATAAGTTGGAGTTCTCAAATGTAACTTTGGCTTGTGTGATTTCCATTCTATTGCCAAAAGGAGAACATGCGTTCACCATCTCATATAACAACACTCCTAGAGTCCAGACATTTGTAGGGATGGCGTGGAATCTCGGTCCTGTGTAGACTTCAGGTGGGCAGTAATCCAGTAATCCTGTAAGCAAGACATTTGCGCATTTTTGAGCTTATTTAAAGTGTCAAATAATCAGTAAGTCACTACATTCAGATTTCCACACTCCCAAAACGCTCACCAAGGTATATTCTGCTCTCGTATCCGTCACTACTAAGTAGCTGACCGCAGCCAAAGTCTATCAGCTTGAGCTCTAACGTGTTTTTCTTCAACAGGAAATTGTCCGCATGAACGTCATTATGAAAAACACCACGCTCGATGCAGTGTTGTACTGCCAGCACAGCCTGTCGCATGATGACCCGTGCTGTTGTTTCATCCAGTTTAGGGTTACGAATGATGAAGTCCAGCAAGCTCTCGCAAGGTTCGGGGTACTCCATAACGAGAGTGAATTTTCGAGGGTGTTCAAACCACTCGTACAGCTGTATGACGTAGGGGCTTCTGGGTTCTTGCCTCATCAGCAGCAGCAGCGCCACTTCTGTAACCAGAGGTTCGGGATGCCCAGGCTAGAGAAAAGTAGCAGACAGAAGGTTAGCTGGGTAGTACAAATCTGAAGAAAACATATCATTGTTAAATGTACTTTTCTTCTATCTCTGTAGGTTCAGAGCCTTTGCAGCTCAAAGTTATTTGGTGCTTCTAGGCTTATTTGTCTATAACATTTACAGCTAATGCTTCCTACAGGTGTATTAACTACAGTGATCAGCACTTAAAAAACTAAATACACATTCAGGTTTGGGCCAACTTACAATATCAAGATAACGATTGTTGTCAATCTTGCTGATCTGCTTGATGGCAACCTGCAACAAAAAAATGTTTCAGTAACAGTATCCAGGCACCTGACCTTGCACTAGGTATTAAACCATATGTAAATTGTTTTTAAATATGTTTTGATGCATGCAAGAGCAAAATGTTTGTACAGTTCGGTAATATTTACCTTCTTGCCATCAATTTTCCGTGTTCCCTCGTACACCCTGCCAAATCCTCCGGATCCAATCATCTCTCCTATGTTGAAGAGAGACTCAAAGGACTCTGAAAAACAAACAGAAAAAGTATGATACATATATGAGCTTGCTAGATCCTTTGAATACATAATATATGGTTACACTTTATTTTAAGGTGACATACTTGCATTGTACTTCCTCAAATAAGTAATATTAATTAACTACATGTACTTACTAGCCTATAGCGTTACTGTTAGGGTTAGAGTTTGGTTTTGGGTTAGTTACTTGTAATTATGCATCATTTACAGTTATTACTATAGTAAGTAGATGTAGTAAAGAGTAACTACGTCACCTTTAAATGAAGTGTTACCGGTAGCACTTTATTTTACAGTCCTGATTCCCATGTACATACGATGTACATATTACAGTAATTACAATAACTAGGTACTAACCCTGAACCTTCACCTAAACCTAACCTTAACCCCTGTAGTTACCTTATACTGTATAATATTAATATGGGGAAAATAATATTCACATTCTCAGAAAACAAGCCTTACACAAGCCTTTTAGTGGAAAACAAGACGACAATACTGTTTAAAATAATGTTCAAGAAATAATGACTGTGGATTTACCATTATTTGTCTTGACGGCTGAGTGATCTGGATCAGGCTCTGGGTCCAGATCTGCTGGAGGGACGAAAGGCTCCACAGCATCCACAGCACTACAGTGACAACAGCAGCCGAAATGATGTTTCAGAGCCTTCCACACGCTCATGAGGAAACTACAAATTCCTTTCCTCTTCCTACATTGTGTAGGTTTTTCTGAAATGAAGAAAAACAATTGAAAAGACATCTATTAGAAACATCTCTGACCTCAAATTAAACAATGACAAAATGACACTTACGTTTTACTGTTCGATTCTTATCTGTACGTTACAAATCAAAATAATGCAAATGTATTATTCGACAGCCCTGTTTCTGCTTAATGCCTGCAGAAATGTCCCAAAGTCTTATTTCACAATATTAAGGATTAACATCCAGTTTTTTTCAATGTTTCAAAAATGTTTTTTCTTGGTTACAAATGTTAAGGGAACATTCTGTTTTATAATTTTGCAAACATTTTGGGAACTTGTGAATGTTCTGAAAAATATGTTAGACGAACGTCCAACTAAAATATTTTGGAAAAAATTTCAGCTAAATTTAGCAGAGCAACGGCAAATATGACCTGACCTTAACCTTTTAAAAACTTGAAGCAGTCTTCTGCAT
This sequence comes from Tiaroga cobitis, assembly GCA_030578255.1. NCBI lineage: Eukaryota > Metazoa > Chordata > Actinopteri > Cypriniformes > Leuciscidae > Tiaroga > Tiaroga cobitis. The sequence continues at coordinate 15,733,677 of CM060598.1, forward strand.
GAAATACCAAAATCTCCGTCAGTACACTTTACACCCCCCAGCCTTATTTCAATCTCACCTGTTGAGCTCTTGTTCGCAGGAGAAGCCTCCACGGCACCCTGAGCTGTTAGGTCAGTCGAGGTCACTGTTGGCTCCACAGGAACTTGACCTGGCAGCGGAGGGCACATCATCTCTTGGAGGCTGTCCTGTTCATGTGGGCTGTCCGATCCATCGCCACTCCTCCTCCACTCAACGATGTACGTCCCTCTGCTGCTAAGGCTCAACTCTCCACATGACCGCCTGGACGGACATCCATCATCTGGGCTCTGCTGGCTCCTGCTCTGCCACTTCCTCTTCATGTGAGCCTGACCTGTGAACACAGAAACAGAAAACTCAGAAGACAGAGGAGCTAAACCATCAGAACTGAGACTCCAAACCTCCAGACCAGCCGTCTGAGTGGAAGCAGCTCTCCTGGATCTGGAGCGGCCTGAGGCTGGAATATTTCAGACATCACATAGTTAGTTATGTTTTAATAATAATCAGTGTCAGTGGTCAAATACAAAATGTTACTATAGTTACTCAAATTGAAAGGTTTATTTCACATGCAAGGAATCAAATACATGTGATCACTTGGAAAAATTGGCTTGGTTAACTTACATCGCACAAGTTTCTCTGCACATTAATTTAGTCCATCATATCATAACATACCAAATAACTAATGTTAGAGCACTCACCTTCTCTTTCCCACATGTGAGCCATCAACGTCCTCCTCCAACCTGCAATAGAAACAATACAAAATACAATACAAAAAAAATAATAATAAAATAAAACTCCCCTGAGAAATACTGCCCCCCCCCCAAAAAAAATAAAATAAAAAATAAAAAATAAAATCAAATACAAAATTAAATAAAACTCCAACTCCTTCTAATATAAAATAAGAAAAGAACAATGAGACAAAAGTGCCCTCAGAAATAATATAAACTATTTAAAAAATAAAACTAAAGGATATATCCTTCGGTCTCCTTCCAGACTAAAAGTCTCCTCCTAGAAATCGTCCAAATAGCTTCGAAATCTCAAAATCTGCAAGAAAACACTCGGCAAAAGTCTCTGAAATCGCCTCGTCTCAACCAACAGATCGCAATTGTTTCGTGTGTATATATTTGGTTGTGTATATATTCGCGTCGCTATAGCAACTAAAATTCGAATCACTCATACGCTCGCACGTGCACACGGATTCGGCACTTGCAAAACAACCCGATGTAAGGTCCTTTCACACTGGACGCGATTTTGACGCATGAATAATTCGCGCGATAGTTTTATTTTTTGATCAGCTGTTTGTGTAATGAGTGCTTCCACACCGAACGCGAATGTGCTGAGGCGAAAAAAACTACTTTGATTTTTTTCGCTGGATGTCGATTTTTTTTACTTTTGCGGCGACAGAAAAGGCTTCAGCCAATCACATACAAGGAAACAAAGGTGAAGCTCGTTGATGCTTTTGCCGCCCTGACTTAGCAGCATTATGTGCGAGAGAAGAGAAGTGTCACAACATGAAATGTAAACTAAAAACAAGCAATACATTGAAACTATAAACCTTTTATATTGCCTATTCCGCATCTCAACGCACGCATAGGTACCCTATCATTTATGACATGAGTCGTTTCTTACCAGCCAAAGAACGAGGCTTTGGATAAAATAGCTGGGATAGTTGGTGTCTCCGGCGAGTTGATGAAGTGCTTGCTGATGATTTATAATATTTTTGACTAGGAGGGAAATAATTGATTTAGAATATTTTCAACATTCATGGTTGTGTGTTTCATATTTTTGCATGCATGTATAGGCCACACACCAGAGCGTGTGAGTAAATAAAGCGGGGCGGGGTGACACTTAAATAGGCCTATAAGTTAAAAAACTCAAACATACGTTTCATATACGTTTAAATAATATAATGCTGTTTTTCTTTTTTATTTCATCTATATGAAAAGGCAACCGCATGAGATGAGTAAGGATCACAAGATGCCCAATATCGAAAACATTTGGAATGGTCAGACATCATTTTGACCACTTACGTTTTGTTTTGTAGGAAGCCTTTCTTTGAAGTGAATTTCGTTTTGTATAAATTGTATCTTAATTTTAATCAATGTTTCATCAACAAATTGCCTGGATTAATAGGAATAAGAAGCAAATATAGTAGACAATATAATAGGACACGGAGGCGCCGGCGTCTCACACCGAAAACAGACAAAACATTAGTTTATTAATAAACAATTTAAATGTTTAATGCATAATCCTTACTTTGGCCGGTTCTTTGTGGCAAAGTTTTAGCTACTTTACAAGATACTCCCCTTCAGACTATCTGTTCTTTAAGATTGGGTGCACATAAAACCTTTTTTTCTGTCTTTTAAAACGAAAAGCTCGTCTTCACTGGATGATGATGAAGTGTCCGTGTTTTCTCAGCTGTCGGCGCGAAAGTTTTGGAATGTTGAAGCTCTGAACGTCGCAAATTCGCGTCGCGGCTGATGTGAATGGTTTTGACGCAAACTATTCGCACGCGAACTATTCGCTTTTCCGTTTCGCTTTTTCGTTACGCGTCCGGTGTGAAAGGGCCTGTAAGCTACATGCGAACTATCCGGACATGAACATGACCTATTTGGATGCTGATGACTTTTAAAGCCCGACACTTGATTTCATATTATTTAATATAATAATAATAATAATAATAATAATAATAATAATAGGCCTAAATAATAGATAGCCTGAATGCAACCTTTTATCTCACAATTCTGACTTTTCCCTCACAATTTCGTAATACTGCATTTTTTTCTCAGTATTTCATGACATTATGGCAATTATGATTTCTTTTTTTGACGCATTTGCGAGTTTATATCTCGCAATTCTGACGACTTTTCGTCGATCTATAAACTCGCAATTTTAAGCTTGTTTTCTCGCCCTGGAATAAAACAATTGAAAAGATAAACTTTTATCTCCCAATCCATACGGAAGCGTATTGCATTCACTTGAGGAAAAAAAAATCTACTCTGTTTTTCTGAATTAACGAGATAATCTCAGAATTACATAATTTTTCATGGAAAAAAAGTTTTTGCTCTGTTTTTTTTTCTGAATTAACGAGTTAATATCTCAGATTTATGAGATAGGCCTACATTTTTCTTTAAAAAAAATTTCACTCTGTTTTTATGAATTAATGAGTTACACATAATTTTGAGATAATTAAGTAATTAATTCAGAAAAACAGTAGATTTTTTTCAAGTGAATGCAATACCTTTTTTTTTCAAAAATAAAATATAATAAAAATAATAATAATGATATATATATATATATATATATATATATATATATATATATATATATATAATATGAATTATATATAATAATAAAATAAAAATCTGAAGTGTGAGATGAAAAATTCGCAATTACCTTTTTATTTTATTCTTCATCAGAAGTTAATCGAAAAAAAAATTAAAGATGAAAAAAAAGTGTTATATAATTTAGGAAAGACAGGGTCCACACATTTTTGTAAACTCAAAAGGAGTAAGGGTCACAAATGTTTTTTTGTTTTTTTGTTTTATTTGCAGCAGCTTAACAGCAACTAGGCATTGTGAAGAAAAGGAAAAAATATATATTTTTGTGAATTTTCTGTTTGACCACTAGGGGACAGCAGCGATGTTTTCTTTCACTTTAACTTTATTGTCCCCAGGGGGTAATTCTTTTCCACAGGACTGCACTTGTGTAACACACACAACATAACCAATATAATACAAAAATACATAACACAGGGAAAAGAAAGAAAGAAAAAAAAACCCAGTTGAATAACACAGCGATGTCTGTTGTTAAGGTATGCGATGGCTGAGGGAAGCAGACTTCCAAAGCGAGTGATTGGCTTCTTCTTTGCATCATTGGCTGGATCCCTGCCAATCAGTACGAGCTATCTCCAAACAATTAGGAGGCCATTATAAAGACATCTAAATCATGTGATGACATGTTTATTAGTTTAAAGTGTTGATGCCAGTTTAGTCTGTTATTAGACACTGGTAAAGACATTTGTATGACATCCATGTGGTGCAGTGCAAGTCAAACATGGGCAGCCTCTCTTAACCCGGCCTTATGAATCATTTCTGTTACAGTAATGGGGGTTTTCAGTTAATTTAATACTTACTCTCTCATAAAAATAACCCGTGCCGGAGCAGTTTACATAGTTTGGCGGAGATGAATGACCTGCCTGCGCTGTTTGATATTTTTGGACATCGGTTTCTTCCAGCAATCAGTTAAAGTTCGATAGTAACGCTCAATATAGCTTGACCATCTGTCCAGCGAAGGATCATCTGTGTCCACGCTGCCTTTAGGACCCTCTAACCTTTCTACTGATCCCAGAGAAAGAGACAAACGGCCTTGTGGGTTACATGGCCTTCGTGTCCTGCGTGTAGTACGTGCAATCTCAAAGTAAGATTGGAATGCACCTAAAAGAAACTGGTTACTTCCATCACATGCATTTAAGAAAATATAATTTCACAAGCACAAAGAATATACAAATGAGTATGTGATAATGCATATATTGGATTATTGATTTTTATAAAGGAAGTATATAAGCATTCAAAAGGATTTATGATTATAGATGTATTTGAAGAGGCAAGGGATTTTGACCACCCCTTCACTATGATGTCACTACTGGTGTGACCCAGAAGTATAAAGGGTCGCCTCGAGAACATGTCATCTTTTCGTCTGAAGGGACTGCTTTGTCTAATTTGCAATCACCTGGAAAAAGTAAAGAAAACAATTATGGCAAGTGATAAGTGTTTCATGAAGTGTGTGGATCTGTGTCTCATGTATCTGACCTCAGATGAGACACAACTTGTGCTGTCTGGGCGAAGAGCATGCACGATCAGCTCTTGAGAGACCTGATTGTGCAGATTGTGAGTTTTCCTCTAAGAAAACTCTACTCTCGTCTGGCCCTGTAGGAGCTGTTGGGTGTTATGGATTGATGAACAGTATCTGAGTGTAGGCTCTTTAGAGCTACAGCCCTTCAGTTTATCTTCTGTAAGGTCTAGTTTCCCTGGTACTGGCCTCCTTTTATTTCTAGAGTCGTCTAGCCTAGGCCCACCTTTGCATTAGGGGATAAATGCTAGTAGATGTTAAGTGTAAGAATAAATAGTAGCATAGGTAGCATGCTATCTCCTATGCCTCTCATGCAGGTATTTACTGGGCATTGTCAGGCCTTTCTCTCTCTGAAAGGAAAGAGTAGGACGCAGTGTGCTGAGGCCTCCACTCTTCAGAGCTGAATTAGTAGCCAGAACTATCCAGCTTGGCCTTAAGCTGGTTTCTCTCTAGTCACAAGGCCTCATAGCTGAGACCTCCATTTCCCTTGGGCTTAACAGAGAAACAATGACACTGTCTTGTAATCACAAGATAAATAGACCTCGACCCAGAGAAAAAAAAAATCTCTAGGTTATGCTGGTAGTACTCACCTTGTTAGGGTCATGATTAGAGTGTTGATTAGTTTATTCACCCTGCACTACTCCCTCCCATTTGGGTCGGTTTGAGTACACTCCCTTAGAGCCTAAGCACTGCCATGGGCTGCCGCTCAAAACATACCCCCCCCCCCCCCCCCCCCCTCCCCCGTAAAAAAAAACAGTTTATATAATATCCAAAGGATACAAGATACAAAAGCTGGATGGGTCTCCGCAGAACAGTCCCTGAACTCGTGCGAGCGGCACATGACCTCACAAGGCCATCGCGACCTGGAAACAATTCCTCAATTCTTCCTAGCCTCCAGCTCTGTCTTGGGGTATTATCTTCTCCGATGAAGGCAACATCTCCGGCCTTCAGCAGAGAAGACTGTGGGGTGTCGCAGCGATGAGCCGACTTCAAATCCAGAAAATATTCTCTCCGCCATTGGTTCCAGATGTTGGTCATAAGTCTTTGTCTGTAGCGCCACCTCCTGTTCATCTCCTCCTTGTTCGCTGTTGGATGGTTAGTCTCAGCTGGCCATGGCTTAGGAGGCAAGCAGGTCAGTCTCTGGCCCATCAAGAAGTGAGCAGGTGTTAGTGGCTCTAGCTCATCCACATCATTGTGCCCATAAGTGAGCGGCCTCGAGTTTATTATGGCTTCAGCTTCAGTCAGAATGGTGCACGTTTCTTCAAAGTTGAGTTTAGCTCTGCCTAGCACTTTTCAGAGAATAATTTTGACTGACCTTACCAGCCGCTCCCAGAATCCGCCCCACCAGGCTGTTCTTTCAGCGATGATCCGCCAGGTGATGCCCTTCTCTGAGAAGAACTCCCGTAGCTGTGGATCTTTAATGCCTTTCCAGACCATTTCCGTACACCTGCATGCATTATCTTCTCATGTTCATACTGCACCAACATTTCTGTGTATCGGTGGTTGTTGGGCAAAATCCATGGGTGCTTTTCTCTGTAAGAGAGATCAGAATGCTGGAGCCTTCCTCCCACACTGAGCAGCTCATCTTCATCCAGAAATGGTTTTAGCGCTCAGATTCTGGAGTCAGTGTTGGGACATTTCCCTGCTTTCAGCAGATCAATTTCAGAGCTGAAACTCTGGTTCTGAATCACCTTTATCCATTTTTTTTACTGCTTCATTCAGCTCTTCTGCCATCAGTTCACCACTGATTTTTGTGCTTGAGCGGGTGTTGGAGATAAACCTCTTTATCCAGGCTGTCACCCGAAGCACTTTTTTTAGTTTGCACTTCTCCAGACAGGGCATAAGAAATCTTGGTCTTGCTTAACAAGCTGTACAGCAATCTGGTATTTGGATCTGAGTTCAGACTTTACCTCATCTTCCTGAACATCTTCCTGAGCGCTCTCTGACTGATCAGGTGACATCAGAACACAAGGACCATTCCACCACAATGTGCTCTGCTTCAGGTCCTGCTCAGTTACTGTAGGCCTCTGGTGGGGAGGTCAGCTGGATTCATTTTCCCTTTGCAGTGAGACCATGACTGTGGGTCAGTTAGAGACTGGATTTCTGTGACTCTATTTGCTACAAACTGCTTCCACTTTGTAGTGCCACAAATCCAATGCAGCACTATCATTAAGTCTGGATAGTCTAAGTTGTGTCTTGTCTAGCTACAGTGCTTTCATGAGGGTGTTCCTCAGCCTGGCTGCTATTTGCTATTACAGCATCCATTAGCTCCAGGCGTGGCAGTGTCATCCTTTTGAGTGGAGTCATCCTTTTGAGTGGAGCCACTCTGGACTTGGATGCAACCAGGCTTATGGTCACTTCTCCTTCCTTTGTTTCTCCTTGAAGATAAGCAACTGCACTATACGACCTTTCACTCGAGTCACAGAACACATGTAGCTTTAACTCTTGACCGTCCTGCTGTGGTATGTGTACTTGGTACCATCGTGGGATTGATACCTGATGCAGTTGAGGGAGCTCTGAGCACCACTGTTGCCATTTCTTCGTCAGATCAGGTGGCAGTTCCTCGTCCCACTTGAGGCCTCTCACCCACGTTTCTTGGAACAAGCACTTAATCCTGATGGTGAAGGGAGTCAGGAATCCTAGAGGGTCAAAAATGCGAGCAGAAGACTGCAGAACACTTCGTTTTGTGTTTTCTCTTTCTTTCAGAATATCAAGCAGCCCCCTGAGGTCGAACACAAAATTATCAGTGGCCGGTCTCCACACCATACCCAGCACCTTCAGCACAGACCCGTGTGATTCTGGTTGCACAGCACAATCCATCGAGCTTTTCTGCCATTTTTCTTTGAGCTTAGGAGAGTTGGTCTCCATTTACATAGCTCCATGGCCTCAGCAGACATAATGTTCCTGGCTGTCGTTGTCACTGTATGTGCCTCTGTCACCTCACTTGCACTTGAAATAAAATCATCGACGTAGAGTGAGGAGCTGAGGACTTCTACCACTTGTGGGTGTTCTAGCTCATACTGTCTTAAAATGCTTCCTAATGGTGGCTGCGAGTAAGAATGGGCTTGATGAAGCTCCAAACACCACTCTCGTCATTCTGAGCATGCGCACCGTCACATCCTTATCCTCTGTTGGTGGTCCTGTGAACCACAGAAATCTTACAGCGTCCCGATCTCTTTCTGAGAGTGAAATCTGCAAAAAGGCTTTCTTGATATCTGCCATATACGCAATTTTATGCAGTCTAAATTTGATCAAAATACTCATCAGATCTGGATTCAGATTGGGACTTGTAAAGAGAAAGGGACTTCTATCTTCGTGGGAGGATGCATCAAACACCACCCGCAGTTTCGTTGTCGCCTTATCCTCTCTCAATACCGCGTGATGAGGTAAGTAATATGTCTGACTGCCTTGTGATGATGCATGCTCCCTTGGTACATCCTCAGCCATTTTCCTTGTTTTAAGTAGTCCTCCACAACTTCATTGTATCTGCTGTAGAGTGTGACATCCTTGCTTAGTTTCCTTTTCAAACTCTCAAGTCTCTTTTTTGCGATGCGGTAATTTTCTTGAAGTGGAGGATGATGTTGTCGCCATGGCAACTCCACTTGGTAACGCCCATCCTTGAAGATGGAGGTTTCTTCGAACCGCTGCAACACTTCCACATCCTCTGGGCTCTCAGACTTCTCACTTGTAATGCCCAGGGACTCAAGCTCCCAGAATGCATGCAGCTGTTTATCAATCTGTGCATCCTCGCTGAGCTGAATATGCATGCAGGTCGTCTCTGTCATGCTGGACACTGCTACTGGGCCTTGCACTGCCCATCTGAAAGTGCTCTCCAGTGCCACTAGGCTCTTTGTCAGTCTCTCTACTCTGCCTGATACTATCTGCCAGTAATAATCAGAGCCAATTAGCACATAAAGTTCAGGGTTATCATCTCCAGCCCAGTCTGCTAGTTCAAGACCTCTGCTTTTCATTTCCCTTTGTATATGTTCACCAGGCACTTTAATCAGCGCTGTGCACACTTTGCGGGTGACAACTGCCTCGATTTTAATTCCCTGCTGATTATCCCATACATTCTCCAAGCTGAGCTTCACTATATTGCGACTCACCATAGTTGGAGCAGAGGAGCCAAATGTGTGAAGAGTAAGTGTCCCTTGTCTAGTAACAGGTAGCTGCAGCGCATTCACCACATTCTCATGCACAAAACTCCCCTGAGTGCCTCCATCTAGCAAGCAGCGGACCATCTTCCTGCTTGTGGGTCCTACGACCCATGCCTTGGCAGTTTGTAGCAGCACAGTGTTCTCAATGTCAGGTTTGCCTTTCTCTGCTTGGGGAATTACTGAGGAAATAACAGTGTCAATGTTGGCAGCCGCAGCAGGTGGGGATGCCTCATTTTTCTCACAAATGGCTGCATGATGCCTGCCTCCACATGTGGCACATGACATGCCCTTTGACCTGCAAAACCTGGCTATGTTTTTGGACCCCAGACACACAAAGCACCTGCCAAGCTTCTTCAGTTTTTCCTTGCGTGCTGACACCGGGTGGTCTGGACATTTTTCAGATTTGTGTTCAGTGCTATCACAGGCAGTTTCGCATGTTCTGGTCAGCAATGTGTAGTGCAGCTGCAGATGTCATGCATTCTTTAATTTCACATCACTAGCTGAATATGATTTGCTGCACGTTTTGTTAGCAGACTGGTTTTCTCTCTGGTTGTATGATTTCATCATTTGTAAAGTTCTCTCTCGGCTCTGAACCTCTTTCTGCAGGAACTTCAACACATTAGGCACATTCCACTCGTCATCATCCCCTCTGTGACGGCTGTATTCAAGAGCCATGTTGTCTGGCATCATCTGAGTAATATTGGGCACAACATACTGCCATAGGTGTCTGATACCACTCCCAATGACTCTAGGCTTCTGATTTGAATTTCACAGTCATCATATAACTGCCTTAATGCACTGACATCAGATGATTTCTTTACAGGAGTGAGATTCAGAAGCTTTGTCATGTGAGCATTTACAACGAGATCTTTCCTTCCAAATCTGCTTTGGAGAATATCAACTGCAGCATCATAGTTACTGTCTGTCAGTGTGAGTCCTGCTACTGCCTTTGCAGCCATCCCAGTAAAGTACGTTTTCAGGTAGGCAAACCTTTCTTTTTTGCATAGTGCATTATTGCTATGAATAGCAGCCTCATACTGGCTCCAAAATTCCTGCCATACACTAACATCTCAGCTGAACTTATCAATTTGTAGCTTGGGCAGTCTCACTGTTGGTTTGTTTGCACTACCATCACTTGACTGAACAGGCCATGGGTTACTCACAGTCTAATGTTCTCGTATCACTCGGTGACCCCGTGCTTTCATCTCGAGGACGCGGTCTCTGTATTCCTCTGCATTCCTCTGCGAGTTCAATCTCCACCTCCACGTCCTCCAGCGGAGTGTATTTCTCCACTATGCTGTCTAGCTCGCGCAAACTGTCCTCCTTTGCTGACAACACAGCTAAAATATCCCGCACACGGTCGATATCCTTGTCTCTCTTTATTAATTCAGCGTCGATCTGGTTTAGCAGTCTCGTTGTATATACTCCGTATCGTCCGACGCTTTCTTTTGGACCTTTCAAGTTGTTCCACACCGGCCGGTCGCTCTTCGTTATCTTCGTCCCTCATAGTCTTCTGCTTCCCGGGTTTCCGGCACCAAAAATGTTGTACATTTATCGTCTTATTAACTGGGAATAACAAAGCTAGACGTTGCTTCGATTTAGACGTTTAATAAAAAGAAAACAAAGTAAATACAGCGAGCTTGTTCAGCAAATCGTTCACAAAATAGCCGTTGCCAAAAGTCAACAACATAAACTTTACATGGATCACGTGACCTTCACCATTGCTCAATGCATCTTGGGTAATGAAGTCAATTCACAAATCACAATTACACATAGAATGTTTTTAACCACATATGTATCTGAAACATGAACTTTTAATCTTAGTGTTGTGTATTAAATGTTAACTTATTAATGTTAACTTTCAAAACTATTCTTTTAAATAGTCTTCAAACAAATAAATTCTCAACATATAAACACACAAGTACAAATAAAGGGGAGGACAAAAGCAGCAAAACATATAGATGTATAGATATAGATATAGTAGTGTAAAATTACACTACTATACAAAAATTGATTTTAAAACAAAGCAAATATAATCAATAATAATAATAAATTATTTATATATATATATAGCACCTTTCAGACACAAAATGTTGTTCAAAGTGCTCTACATGATCAAAATTGCACAGATGAATATCAACAGCAAAAATAACATTGAGCATAATAAATACATCAGATAAAAAAGGATTTAAATACATCACACAATAGAAGATATAAAACATATAAAGAAAAGCCATAAAATGAAAGTAATGATTCCACAACACACAAAATGGTAAAACATTGAAAAAAAACAATTTAATAAACAATAATCCATAGTAGAACTAAGTAAATGGCAGAGTAAAAAAATAAGTTTTTAACATTTAATTAAACAAAACAGTAAGTGTACTTGCTTCCGGTACTTGTCTAACAGTAGTGTATTCCAAAGTTTAGGGGCATAATTTGCAACGGCCGCATGGCCCGCATCACCAATTATCTTTCGTTTAATTTGGGGGGGGGGGGGGGGGGGAGGGGGGAAAACCTGCATTGGACAATCCTAAAGTTCTTGGTGGAATATAATTAATGAGAGAGCTAGGAAATATAGTTAGGTGCTTGTCCATTTCGAGCTGTGTACGTGATGAGTAGAACTTTAAAATCTATCCAAAATTGTATAGGAAGCCAATGCAGTGCAGCCAAAACTGTTCTCTTTTTGTTGGTTCTAGTTAATAACTGAGCTGCAGAGTTTCAGATAAGCTGGAGTCTGTTAATTGATGTTTGTGGGAGGCCAGTAAAAAGTGCATTACAATAATCGAGCCTACTTGAGATAAGAGCATGAATTAATTTTTCCGCATCTTTCTGGTTTAAAAAAGGACCAATTTTAGGTATGTTTTCTAAGTGAAAGAATGACGATTTTGTTACCTTATTAATTTGCAAGTTAAAACAAATCTGAGTCTAAAATAATGCCCCAAGACTAGTAACCTCTGGTCGTACCCGAGGAGTCAATGTAACTAGATTCTTAAACAACAGTTATCTTTTAGTTTTTGGGCTAAGTAATAAAATGTCAGTCCTCATTTAATTTTAGAAAATTGGTACTCATCCATTTATTTAGTGATCGAAGTAATAGCCTCAGTGTCAATTGGCTTCACAGAAATGTACAGTTGTGTGTCATCGGCGTAACTATGGAAAACATTATGTTCTCTGGCAATGTCACCAAGTGGCAGCATGTACAATGAAAACAAAGGACCAAGGCAGCTTCCTTGCGGGACTCCAATGTGGGTTTCATGTTTCTCAGATACATGCTCTCCGATTTTGACACAAAAATGTCTCCCTTTATTATACGTTTTAAACTAATTTAATACAGAATAAAAAGGACCAACTAGTTTTTCTAAACGATTGATTAAAATGTCATGATCGATCGTATCAAACGCTGCACTTAAGTTTAAAAGAACTAGAATTGAGACCTTATTTTTTATCATAGTTTGTTGGGGTCACTAATTATTTTTGTAAGGGAAGTTTCCTGTACTGTGATAAGCTTTAAAGCCAGACTGGAATTCCTCCATAATGTGATTTTCTTGTCTTTTTTTTTTTTTTTTTTGGTGCTGCAACTACCTTTTCTAGTATTTTACTAACTTTGAGGAGAAAATAACTGCTAACCCACCACCCTTCCTGTTTTGTCTAACAGCCTGATAAAAACAAGTTAACTTAACAACTTAACAAGTTTAAGATTGTGTTCACGTGTTGATTTATAATTGTTACAGTTTGTTTGACCATGCCACCTTCTATTTGAAGTCACTGGTATATTTGTGGAAATGACATTGAATCGGTCTCATCTCTGGTGGGTACGTGAATAATGATGTCTCTGACGATCAGATTGACTTGACTTCTGCGTTGTGGCTACGGCTAACTCTATACTTGGTGAACATGGATAAGGAAGAGAAGGATGGGAATATGGTTGTGATGACTTCTTTCCAGTCTTGCAGTCTCTCATGCTCACAGGCTCTGAGCTCTCTGTTGTGGCGGCTTGAGTTTCCCTGTCAGGTTGGGGTTGGAGTTCGGGCTTCGGGTCACGTCACAAGCTCAAGCCCTCCACCAAGGACAGCAAGTATGTTATTTCCTATCCAATACAAAATTATATGAACATGTCAACTCATAAATGTTTTTTTTTACAGCTGCTTTACAGCAGAATTGAATTCTGTTTGCTTTAATGATTCTGTTATTTTCCTGTTTATTGTCATGAAGCTGCTTTGAAACAATCTGTATTTTATAAAGCGCTATATAAATGAAGCTGACTAGACTATGACAAGAACATAAAATTAACTCTGTTCACTACAATAAATGTGAAAATCTCACTACAAAAAATCCAGATTTGAAGATAAATGGTAATAAAAACTCTGTCTGTTAGACTTCCTCACACCTGAAATCACTGATCGAGTGAATCCCCTGAACTTCTCCAATCTACAAGAAGATCATTTCTAATCCATTTATGTTGTAACATCTGCTCTAACGTCGGCCGTTTAGTTGGATCCTTTGTTAGGCACTGGCTAATCAGATCACTGCATTCTGTACAAATTTTAATAAATAGAGAGGTGGTTACTCATGACAATGTGACTTAGCATCTAAAAAACATAATGTAAGGAAAAATGTCATTTATCTTTACTTTAAAGGTGAAGTATGCAGTTTCTGCGAAAAAAGAGAGCATATTTCCAACTCAAACATCAAAAATGCAACTTTTACTGGTTCAAAAAAATCTTACATACAGTACTTCACCTTTAACTGTTTCTGTACAGAGCTGTGTTTATCAAAGAAATCAATATTATTCTCTTACCTTTGGATAAGTTGGAGTTCTCAAATGTAACTTTGGCTTGTGTGATTTCCATTCTATTGCCAAAAGGAGAACATGCGTTCACCATCTCATATAACAACACTCCTAGAGTCCAGACATTTGTAGGGATGGCGTGGAATCTCGGTCCTGTGTAGACTTCAGGTGGGCAGTAATCCAGTAATCCTGTAAGCAAGACATTTGCGCATTTTTGAGCTTATTTAAAGTGTCAAATAATCAGTAAGTCACTACATTCAGATTTCCACACTCCCAAAACGCTCACCAAGGTATATTCTGCTCTCGTATCCGTCACTACTAAGTAGCTGACCGCAGCCAAAATCTATCAGCTTGAGCTCTAACGTGTTTTTCTTCAACAGGAAATTGTCCGCATGAACGTCATTATGAAAAACACCACGCTCGATGCAGTGTTGTACTGCCAGCACAGCCTGTCGCATGATGACCCGTGCTGTTGTTTCATCCAGTTTAGGGTTACGAATGATGAAGTCCAGCAAGCTCTCGCAAGGTTCGGGGTACTCCATAACGAGAGTGAATTTTCGAGGGTGTTCAAACCACTCGTACAGCTGTATGACGTAGGGGCTTCTGGGTTCTTGCCTCATCAGCAGCAGCAGCGCCACTTCTGTAACCAGAGGTTCGGGATGCCCAGGCTAGAGAAAAGTAGCAGACAGAAGGTTAGCTGGGTAGTACAAATCTGAAGAAAACATATCATTGTTAAATGTACTTTTCTTCTATCTCTGTAGGTTCAGAGCCTTTGCAGCTCAAAGTTATTTGGTGCTTCTAGGCTTATTTGTCTATAACATTTACAGCTAATGCTTCCTACAGGTGTATTAACTACAGTGATCAGCACTTAAAAAACTAAATACACATTCAGGTTTGGGCCAACTTACAATATCAAGATAACGATTGTTGTCAATCTTGCTGATCTGCTTGATGGCAACCTGCAACAAAAAAATGTTTCAGTAACAGTATCCAGGCACCTGACCTTGCACTAGGTATTAAACCATATGTAAATTGTTTTTAAATATGTTTTGATGCATGCAAGAGCAAAATGTTTGTACAGTTCGGTAATATTTACCTTCTTGCCATCAATTTTCCGTGTTCCCTCGTACACCCTGCCAAATCCTCCGGATCCAATCATCTCTCCTATGTTGAAGAGAGACTCAAAGGACTCTGAAAAACAAACAGAAAAAGTATGATACATATATGAGCTTGCTAGATCCTTTGAATACATAATATATGGTTACACTTTATTTTAAGGTGACATACTTGCATTGTACTTCCTCAAATAAGTAATATTAATTAACTACATGTACTTACTAGCCTATAGCGTTACTGTTAGGGTTAGAGTTTGGTTTTGGGTTAGTTACTTGTAATTATGCATCATTTACAGTTATTACTATAGTAAGTAGATGTAGTAAAGAGTAACTACGTCACCTTTAAATGAAGTGTTACCGGTAGCACTTTATTTTACAGTCCTGATTCCCATGTACATACGATGTACATATTACAGTAATTACAATAACTAGGTACTAACCCTGAACCTTCACCTAAACCTAACCTTAACCCCTGTAGTTACCTTATACTGTATTATATTAATATGGGGAAAATAATATTCACATTCTCAGAAAACAAGCCTTACACAAGCCTTTTAGTGGAAAACAAGACGACAATACTGTTTAAAATAATGTTCAAGAAATAATGACTGTGGATTTACCATTATTTGTCTTGACGGCTGAGTGATCTGGATCAGGCTCTGGGTCCAGATCTGCTGGAGGGACGAAAGGCTCCACAGCATCCACAGCACTACAGTGACAACAGCAGCCGAAATGATGTTTCAGAGCCTTCCACACGCTCATGAGGAAACTACAAATTCCTTTCCTCTTCCTACATTGTGTAGGTTTTTCTGAAATGAAGAAAAACAATTGAAAATACATCTATTAGAAACATCTCTGACCTCAAATTAAACAATGACAAAATGACACTTACGTTTTACTGTTCGATTCTTATCTGTACGTTACAAATCAAAATAATGCAAATGTATTATTCGACAGCCCTGTTTCTGCTTAATGCCTGCAGAAATGTCCCAAAGTCTTATTTCACAATATTAAGGATTAACATCCAGTTTTTTTCAATGTTTCAAAAATGTTTTTTCTTGGTTACAAATGTTAAGGGAACATTCTGTTTTATAATTTTGCAAACATTTTGGGAACTTGTGAATGTTCTGAAAAATATGTTAGACGAACGTCCAACTAAAATATTTTGGAAAAAATTTCAGCTAAATTTAGCAGAGCAACGGCAAATATGACCTGACCTTAACCTTTTAAAAACTTGAAGCAGTCTTCTGCATGAAATACCAAAATCTCCGTCAGTACACTTTACACCCCCCAGCCTTATTTCAATCTCACCTGTTGAGCTCTTGTTCGCAGGAGAAGCCTCCACGGCACCCTGAGCTGTTAGGTCAGTCGAGGTCACTGTTGGCTCCACAGGAACTTGACCTGGCAGCGGAGGGCACATCATCTCTTGGAGGCTGTCCTGTTCATGTGGGCTGTCCGATCCATCGCCACTCCTCCTCCACTCAACGATGTACGTCCCTCTGCTGCTAAGGCTCAACTCTCCACATGACCGCCTGGACGGACTAGGGATGGGCATATTACTCGATCACTCGAGTACTCGAACGTGACAGCGACGATCGATCTCAAAAACGATGATCTGAAATTTTTTTTAAAAAAATCTTTTTTTTCTGATTGGTTATAGCAGCATTTTGGGCGGCACCGAATGGTTAGCTTTGAAAGAGCGCGGTCCAAAATCCAAACTGAAAACAGAGAAAATGGCGTCAAAGTCACGTAGTGATGTCTGGCTTCACTTCGACAAAATAGATGAAAAAACAGTTCAGTGCAAAATATGCAGCGCCAAGCTGTCACACAAATCTACCACAAGTACAATGCGTTATCATCTTGTATTTGTACATAAAATGTCTTCCGATACCACCAAAGACGCAACTCAGACGGGCATCGCATCTTTTATCGTCAGACAGAAATGCACCGCAGCCAGAGGTGAAAAGATGACACAACTAATCATCGAAATGATAACGAAAGATTTGCTACCCATTCGTTTTGTCGAAGGAGAAGGGTTTAAAAATTTGATGAATTATGTTGAGCCCCAGTATGACATCCCATCGCGCAAGACGGTCACGAGACGAATAGAGGCTCTATATGAAAAGACTGCTTCTTCACTGAGAGACAGACTGTCAAAGACAACGAAGATGGCTATCACTACGGACGCATGGACCTCGCTGACCACTGAGTCCTACATAACACTAACTTGTCATTACATTTCTGAATGGGAAATACATAGTGCAGTGTTGGAGACGCGCAGTTTCGACGAACGACATACCGCTACGAACATAGCCAACTACCTAAAAGGAGCTACAGAACAGTGGCTGTCAAGCTCGGAGAAAGTTATAGCATGTGTTCATGACAACGCTAGTAACATGGTTCTCGCGAATCGAGGACTTTGGGAATCAGTGCCCTGCTTCGCACACACCCTGCAGCTAGCCATCAACGAAGGCTTCAGTGTTGCTTCTGTTAAAAGCGTGATAGCTGCCAGTAGCCGACTGGTGGCACATTTTCACCACAGCACCGTGGCTACAGCAGCACTTCGCCAGAAACAACAGCAGCAGAACGTACCCGAACACAAACTGATCCAGTACTGTCGTACGCGGTGGAATTCTGTGTGCGATATGTTCGAACGTCTTTTGGAACAGAGATGGACTGTGTGCGCTGTTCTGTCAGATCGTAATACTACAAAACTTGCAGATGCGAAGACACTGGACTTGAAAGATGAGCACTGGCGGATAATGGAAGAACTGATACCTGTTCTCCAGTCTCTGAAGTGCGCCACAACAACAATGTGCAGTGAGACGCAAGTTTGCGTTTCAATGGTCTATCCAATTACACATAGCCTAATCACTAAACACCTAAACACACAGATCGGTGAGTCTCCAAGAGTTTCGGAATTCAAGACAGCAGTGGCAGAATCTCTGAAACGGCGCATAGTCACTGTTGCTGAGGATGCTGAGAAAGTTTCTCTACCTCTGATTGCAGCAACATTGGATCCAAGACACAAACATCTGAAGTTTCTTGACACAGAGCTTCGAGAGAGAGTAAACGAGAGTCTGAAACAGCTTTACGACAGCGTTACAGATTCTGTCACACCCATTCAAAATGACCCTCAGCCTGAACGAGCAGCGGCAACTACTGCGCTCGACACTCTTTTCGGTGAGGATTACGGCGCCGGCGCGAGTGATATTTGTTCGCGTGACACTGAAATAGAACGCTACTTCAGTGAGCCATGCATCTCTGTAAACCAGGACCCTCTACTGTGGTGGAAGGTAAATGAGAATCGGTTTACAAAGCTGAGCATCATTGCCCAGTGGTACTTAGCTGTTCCTGCGACATCTGTTCCAGCGGAGCGTGTTTTTTCCACCGCCGGACTAATTGTGAATAGACTCCGAACACGCCTCTCACCTGAGCACGTAGACCAACTTATTTTTTTGAACAATAATATGTAGGCTGTAGCTTGTTTAAGTTTCATCAGGCGTGGTAAAAAATAGGCCTATACAGAATGTTTTTTTTTATTTTTTTTGTGTTTGTTTCAATAAATGATTCTGTAGCAGTCGTTTGTTACTTTGTTAAACTTGTTAAATGAAAATTAAGCTGTTCGTTTTTGTTGTTGTTTCATAAGAACAGTTGAAATATGCTGCTGAAGTAGCCTAACACTGAAGAGAATGTTTTATTTACGGTTGAATAAAGTAGCCTAAAAGTATCAAGTGTGTTCATTTTTATGATGACATTTCCTCTAAATTGTATTCAGATATCATATTCAGTCATGTGTTGTTCAGTAATTTAAGTCAGTTTTACTCTGACTAAAGTGTAATGTTAGTCAATATAATGTAAAATAACATTTTGTTTTATCAGAAAGTGCTACTGTAATCCAAAATATTGCTTAAATATTAAATTGGTATCATTGTCTCCATGACTGACACACCCCGCCACCTACCCCGAATAAGCCACGCCCCCTAACAGGCCCCGCCCCCGAGTAATCGAGTACTCGTTTTTTGAGACCTATCAATGATCGAAATAAGAAATTTACAAAAATGCCCATCCCTAGGACGGACATCCATCATCTGGGCTCTGCTGGCTCCTGCTCTGCCACTTCCTCTTCATGTGAGCCTGACCTGTGAACACAGAAACAGAAAACTCAGAAGACAGAGGAGCTAAACCATCAGAACTGAGACTCCAAACCTCCAGACCAGCCGTCTGAGTGGAAGCAGCTCTCCTGGATCTGGAGCGGCCTGAGGCTGGAATATTTCAGACATCACATAGTTAGTTATGTTTTAATAATAATCAGTGTCAGTGGTCAAATACAAAATGTTACTATAGTTACTCAAATTGAAAGGTTTATTTCACATGCAAGGAATCAAATACATGTGATCACTTGGAAAAATTGGCTTGGTTAACTTACATCGCACAAGTTTCTCTGCACATTAATTTAGTCCATCATATCATAACATACCAAATAACTAATGTTAGAGCACTCACCTTCTCTTTCCCACATGTGAGCCATCAACGTCCTCCTCCAACCTGCAATAGAAACAATACAAAATACAATACAAAAAAAATAATAATAAAATAAAACTCCCCTGAGAAATACTGCCCCCCCCCCCCCAAAAAAAATAAAATAAAAAATAAAAAATAAAATCAAATACAAAATTAAATAAAACTCCAACTCCTTCTAATATAAAATAAGAAAAGAACAATGAGACAAAAGTGCCCTCAGAAATAATATAAACTATTTAAAAAATAAAACTAAAGGATATATCCTTCGGTCTCCTTCCAGACTAAAAGTCTCCTCCTAGAAATCGTCCAAATAGCTTCGAAATCTCAAAATCTGCAAGAAAACACTCGGCAAAAGTCTCTGAAATCGCCTCGTCTCAACCAACAGATCGCAATTGTTTCGTGTGTATATATTTGGTTGTGTATATATTCGCGTCGCTATAGCAACTAAAATTCGAATCACTCATACGCTCGCACGTGCACACGGATTCGGCACTTGCAAAACAACCCGATGTAAGGTCCTTTCACACTGGACCGATTTTGACGCATGAATAATTCGCGCGATAGTTTTATTTTTTGATCAGCTGTTTGTGTAATGAGTGCTTCCACACCGAACGCGAATGTGCTGAGGCGAAAAAAACTACTTTGATTTTTTTCGCTGGATGTCGATTTTTTTTACTTTTGCGGCGACAGAAAAGGCTTCAGCCAATCACATACAAGGAAACAAAGGTGAAGCTCGTTGATGCTTTTGCCGCCCTGACTTAGCAGCATTATGTGCGAGAGAAGAGAAGTGTCACAACATGAAATGTAAACTAAAAACAAGCAATACATTGAAACTATAAACCTTTTATATTGCCTATTCCGCATCTCAACGCACGCATAGGTACCCTATCATTTATGACATGAGTCGTTTCTTACCAGCCAAAGAACGAGGCTTTGGATAAAATAGCTGGGATAGTTGGTGTCTCCGGCGAGTTGATGAAGTGCTTGCTGATGATTTATAATATTTTTGACTAGGAGGGAAATAATTGATTTAGAATATTTTCAACATTCATGGTTGTGTGTTTCATATTTTTGCATGCATGTATAGGCCACACACCAGAGCGTGTGAGTAAATAAAGCGGGGCGGGGTGACACTTAAATAGGCCTATAAGTTAAAAAACTCAAACATACGTTTCATATACGTTTAAATAATATAATGCTGTTTTTCTTTTTTATTTCATCTATATGAAAAGGCAACCGCATGAGATGAGTAAGGATCACAAGATGCCCAATATCGAAAACATTTGGAATGGTCAGACATCATTTTGACCACTTACGTTTTGTTTTGTAGGAAGCCTTTCTTTGAAGTGAATTTCGTTTTGTATAAATTGTATCTTAATTTTAATCAATGTTTCATCAACAAATTGCCTGGATTAATAGGAATAAGAAGCAAATATAGTAGACAATATAATAGGACACGGAGGCGCCGGCGTCTCACACCGAAAACAGACAAAACATTAGTTTATTAATAAACAATTTAAATGTTTAATGCATAATCCTTACTTTGGCCGGTTCTTTGTGGCAAAGTTTTAGCTACTTTACAAGATTACCATACTCCCCTTCAGACTATCTGTTCTTTAAGATTGGGTGCACATAAAACCTTTTTTTCTGTCTTTTAAAACGAAAAGCTCGTCTTCACTGGATGATGATGAAGTGTCCGTGTTTTCTCAGCTGTCGGCGCGAAAGTTTTGGAATGTTGAAGCTCTGAACGTCGCAAATTCGCGTCGCGGCTGATGTGAATGGTTTTGACGCAAACTATTCGCACGCGAACTATTCGCTTTTCCGTTTCGCTTTTTCGTTACGCGTCCGGTGTGAAAGGGCCTGTAGGCTACATGCGAACTATCCGGACATGAACATGACCTATTTGGATGCTGATGACTTTTAAAGCCCGACACTTGATTTCATATTATTTAATATAATAATAATAATAATAATAATAATAGGCCTAAATAATAGATAGCCTGAATGCAACCTTTTATCTCACAATTCTGACTTTTCCCTCACAATTTCGTAATACTGCATTTTTTTCTCAGTATTTCATGACATTATGGCAATTATGATTTCTTTTTTTGACGCATTTGCGAGTTTATATCTCGCAATTCTGACGACTTTTCGTCGATCTATAAACTCGCAATTTTAAGCTTTTTTTCTGGCCCTGGAATAAAACAATTAGAAAGATAAACTTTTATCTCCCAATCCATACGGAAGCGTATTGCATTCACTTGAGGAAAAAAAAATCTACTCTGTTTTTCTGAATTAACGAGATAATCTCAGAATTACATAATTTTTCATGGAAAAAAAGTTTTTGCTCTGTTTTTTTTCTGAATTAACGAGTTAATATCTCAGATTTATGAGATAGGCCTACATTTTTCTTTAAAAAAAAATTTCACTCTGTTTTTATGAATTAATGAGTTACACATAATTTTGAGATAATTAAGTAATTAATTCAGAAAAACAGTAGATTTTTTTCAAGTGAATGCAATACCTTTTTTTTTCAAAAATAAAATATAATAAAAATAATAATAATGATATATATATATATATATATATATATATATATATATATATATAATATGAATTATATATAATAATAAAATAAAAATCTGAAGTGTGAGATGAAAAATTCGCAATTACCTTTTTATTTTATTCTTCATCAGAAGTTAATCGAAAAAAAAATTAAAGATGAAAAAAAAGTGTTATATAATTTAGGAAAGACAGGGTCCACACATTTTTGTAAACTCAAAAGGAGTAAGGGTCACAAATGTTTTTTTGTTTTTTTGTTTTATTTGCAGCAGCTTAACAGCAACTAGGCATTGTGAAGAAAAGGAAAAAATATATATTTTTGTGAATTTTCTGTTTGACCACTAGGGGACAGCAGCGATGTTTTCTTTCACTTTAACTTTATTGTCCCCAGGGGGTAATTCTTTTCCACAGGACTGCACTTGTGTAACACACACAACATAACCAATATAATACAAAAATACATAACACAGGGAAAAGAAAGAAAGAAAAAAAAAACCCAGTTGAATAACACAGCGATGTCTGTTGTTAAGGTATGCGATGGCTGAGGGAAGCAGACTTCCAAAGCGAGTGATTGGCTTCTTCTTTGCATCATTGGCTGGATCCCTGCCAATCAGTACGAGCTATCTCCAAACAATTAGGAGGCCATTATAAAGACATCTAAATCATGTGATGACATGTTTATTAGTTTAAAGTGTTGATGCCAGTTTAGTCTGTTATTAGACACTGGTAAAGACATTTGTATGACATCCATGTGGTGCAGTGCAAGTCAAACATGGGCAGCCTCTCTTAACCCGGCCTTATGAATCATTTCTGTTACAGTAATGGGGGTTTTCAGTTAATTTAATACTTACTCTCTCATAAAAATAACCCGTGCCGGAGCAGTTTACATAGTTTGGCGGAGATGAATGACCTGCCTGCGCTGTTTGATATTTTTGGACATCGGTTTCTTCCAGCAATCAGTTAAAGTTCGATAGTAACGCTCAATATAGCTTGACCATCTGTCCAGCGAAGGATCATCTGTGTCCACGCTGCCTTTAGGACCCTCTAACCTTTCTACTGATCCCAGAGAAAGAGACAAACGGCCTTGTGGGTTACATGGCCTTCGTGTCCTGCGTGTAGTACGTGCAATCTCAAAGTAAGATTGGAATGCACCTAAAAGAAACTGGTTACTTCCATCACATGCATTTAAGAAAATATAATTTCACAAGCACAAAGAATATACAAATGAGTATGTGATAATGCATATATTGGATTATTGATTTTTATAAAGGAAGTATATAAGCATTCAAAAGGATTTATGATTATAGATGTATTTGAAGAGGCAAGGGATTTTGACCACCCCTTCACTATGATGTCACTACTGGTGTGACCCAGAAGTATAAAGGGTCGCCTCGAGAACATGTCATCTTTTCGTCTGAAGGGACTGCTTTGTCTAATTTGCAATCACCTGGAAAAAGTAAAGAAAACAATTATGGCAAGTGATAAGTGTTTCATGAAGTGTGTGGATCTGTGTCTCATGTATCTGACCTCAGATGAGACACAACTTGTGCTGTCTGGGCGAAGAGCATGCACGATCAGCTCTTGAGAGACCTGATTGTGCAGATTGTGAGTTTTCCTCTAAGAAAACTCTACTCTCGTCTGGCCCTGTAGGAGCTGTTGGGTGTTATGGATTGATGAACAGTATCTGAGTGTAGGCTCTTTAGAGCTACAGCCCTTCAGTTTATCTTCTGTAAGGTCTAGTTTCCCTGGTACTGGCCTCCTTTTATTTCTAGAGTCGTCTAGCCTAGGCCCACCTTTGCATTAGGGGATAAATGCTAGTAGATGTTAAGTGTAAGAATAAATAGTAGCATAGGTAGCATGCTATCTCCTATGCCTCTCATGCAGGTATTTACTGGGCATTGTCAGGCCTTTCTCTCTCTGAAAGGAAAGAGTAGGGCGCAGTGTGCTGAGGCCTCCACTCTTCAGAGCTGAATTAGTAGCCAGAACTATCCAGCTTGGCCTTAAGCTGGTTTCTCTCTAGTCACAAGGCCTCATAGCTGAGACCTCCATTTCCCTTGGGCTTAACAGAGAAACAATGACACTGTCTTGTAATCACAAGATAAATAGACCTCGACCCAGAGAAAAAAAAAAAATCTCTAGGTTATGCTGGTAGTACTCACCTTGTTAGGGTCATGATTAGAGTGTTGATTAGTTTATTCACCCTGCACTACTCCCTCCCATTTGGGTCGGTTTGAGTACACTCCCTTAGAGCCTAAGCACTGCCATGGGCTGCCGCTCAAAACATACCCCCCCCCCCCCCCTCCCCCGTAAAAAAAAAACTGTTTATATAATTTCCAAAGGATACAAGATACAAAAGCTGGATGGGTCTCCGCAGAACAGTCCCTGAACTCGTGCGAGCGGCACATGACCTCACAAGGCCATCGCGACCTGGAAACAATTCCTCAATTCTTCCTAGCCTCCAGCTCTGTCTTGGGGTATTATCTTCTCCGATGAAGGCAACATCTCCGGCCTTCAGCAGAGAAGACTGTGGGGTGTCGCAGCGATGAGCCGACTTCAAATCCAGAAAATATTCTCTCCGCCATTGGTTCCAGATGTTGGTCATAAGTCTTTGTCTGTAGCGCCACCTCCTGTTCATCTCCTCCTTGTTCGCTGTTGGATGGTTAGTCTCAGCTGGCCATGGCTTAGGAGGCAAGCAGGTCAGTCTCTGGCCCATCAAGAAGTGAGCAGGTGTTAGTGGCTCTAGCTCATCCACATCATTGTGCCCATAAGTGAGCGGCCTCGAGTTTATTATGGCTTCAGCTTCAGTCAGAATGGTGCACGTTTCTTCAAAGTTGAGTTTAGCTCTGCCTAGCACTTTTCAGAGAATAATTTTGACTGACCTTACCAGCCGCTCCCAGAATCCGCCCCACCAGGCTGTTCTTTCAGCGATGATCCGCCAGGTGATGCCCTTCTCTGAGAAGAACTCCCGTAGCTGTGGATCTTTAATGCCTTTCCAGACCATTTCCGTACACCTGCATGCATTATCTTCTCATGTTCATACTGCACCAACATTTCTGTGTATCGGTGGTTGTTGGGCAAAATCCATGGGTGCTTTTCTCTGTAAGAGAGATCAGAATGCTGGAGCCTTCCTCCCACACTGAGCAGCTCATCTTCATCCAGAAATGGTTTTAGCTCTCAGATTCTGGAGTCAGTGTTGGGACATTTCCCTGCTTTCAGCAGATCAATTTCAGAGCTGAAACTCTGGTTCTGAATCACCTTTATCCATTTTTTTTACTGCTTCATTCAGCTCTTCTGCCATCAGTTCACCACTGATTTTTGTGCTTGAGCGGGTGTTGGAGATAAACCTCTTTATCCAGGCTGTCACCCGAAGCACTTTTTTTAGTTTGCACTTCTCCAGACAGGGCATAAGAAATCTTGGTCTTGCTTAACAAGCTGTACAGCAATCTGGTATTTGGATCTGAGTTCAGACTTTACCTCATCTTCCTGAACATCTTCCTGAGCGCTCTCTGACTGATCAGGTGACATCAGAACACAAGGACCATTCCACCACAATGTGCTCTGCTTCAGGTCCTGCTCAGTTACTGTAGGCCTCTGGTGGGGAGGTCAGCTGGATTCATTTTCCCTTTGCAGTGAGACCATGACTGTGGGTCAGTTAGAGACTGGATTTCTGTGACTCTATTTGCTACAAACTGCTTCCACTTTGTAGTGCCACAAATCCAATGCAGCACTATCATTAAGTCTGGATAGTCTAAGTTGTGTCTTGTCTAGCTACAGTGCTTTCATGAGGGTGTTCCTCAGACTGGCTGCTATTTGCTATTACAGCATCCATTAGCTCCAGGCGTGGCAGTGTCATCCTTTTGAGTGGAGTCATCCTTTTGAGTGGAGCCACTCTGGACTTGGATGCAACCAGGCTTATGGTCACTTCTCCTTCCTTTGTTTCTCCTTGAAGATAAGCAACTGCACTATACGACCTTTCACTCGAGTCACAGAACACATGTAGCTTTAACTCTTGACCGTCCTGCTGTGGTATGTGTACTTGGTACCATCGTGGGATTGATACCTGATGCAGTTGAGGGAGCTCTGAGCACCACTGTTGCCATTTCTTCGTCAGATCAGGTGGCAGTTCCTCGTCCCACTTGAGCCCTCTCACCCACGTTTCTTGGAACAAGCACTTAATCCTGATGGTGAAGGGAGTCAGGAATCCTAGAGGGTCAAAAATGCGAGCAGAAGACTGCAGAACACTTCGTTTTGTGTTTTCTCTTTCTTTCAGAATATCAAGCAGCCCCCTGAGGTCGAACACAAAATTATCAGTGGCCGGTCTCCACACCATACCCAGCACCTTCAGCACAGACCCGTGTGATTCTGGTTGCACAGCACAATCCATCGAGCTTTTCTGCCATTTTTCTTTGAGCTTAGGAGAGTTGGTCTCCATTTACATAGCTCCATGGCCTCAGCAGACATAATGTTCCTGGCTGTCGTTGTCACTGTATGTGCCTCTGTCACCTCACTTGCACTTGAAATAAAATCATCGACGTAGAGTGAGGAGCTGAGGACTTCTACCACTTGTGGGTGTTCTAGCTCATACTGTCTTAAAATGCTTCCTAATGGTGGCTGCGAGTAAGAATGGGCTTGATGAAGCTCCAAACACCACTCTCGTCATTCTGAGCATGCGCACCGTCACATCCTTATCCTCTGTTGGTGGTCCTGTGAACCACAGAAATCTTACAGCGTCCCGATCTCTTTCTGAGAGTGAAATCTGCAAAAAGGCTTTCTTGATATCTGCCATATACGCAATTTTATGCAGTCTAAATTTGATCAAAATACTCATCAGATCTGGATTCAGATTGGGACTTGTAAAGAGAAAGGGACTTCTATCTTCGTGGGAGGATGCATCAAACACCACCCGCAGTTTCGTTGTCGCCTTATCCTCTCTCAATACCGCGTGATGAGGTAAGTAATATGTCTGACTGCCTTGTGATGATGCATGCTCCCTTGGTACATCCTCAGCCATTTTCCTTGTTTTAAGTAGTCCTCCACAACTTCATTGTATCTGCTGTAGAGTGTGACATCCTTGCTTAGTTTCCTTTTCAAACTCTCAAGTCTCTTTTTTGCGATGCGGTAATTTTCTTGAAGTGGAGGATGATGTTGTCGCCATGGCAACTCCACTTGGTAACGCCCATCCTTGAAGATGGAGGTTTCTTCGAACCGCTGCAACACTTCCACATCCTCTGGGCTCTCAGACTTCTCACTTGTAATGCCCAGGGACTCAAGCTCCCAGAATGCATGCAGCTGTTTATCAATCTGTGCATCCTCGCTGAGCTGAATATGCATGCAGGTCGTCTCTGTCATGCTGGACACTGCTACTGGGCCTTGCACTGCCCATCTGAAAGTGCTCTCCAGTGCCACTAGGCTCTTTGTCAGTCTCTCTACTCTGCCTGATACTATCTGCCAGTAATAATCAGAGCCAATTAGCACATAAAGTTCAGGGTTATCATCTCCAGCCCAGTCTGCTAGTTCAAGACCTCTGCTTTTCATTTCCCTTTGTATATGTTCACCAGGCACTTTAATCAGCGCTGTGCACACTTTGCGGGTGACAACTGCCTCGATTTTAATTCCCTGCTGATTATCCCATACATTCTCCAAGCTGAGCTTCACTATATTGCGACTCACCATAGTTGGAGCAGAGGAGCCAAATGTGTGAAGAGTAAGTGTCCCTTGTCTAGTAACAGGTAGCTGCAGCGCATTCACCACATTCTCATGCACAAAACTCCCCTGAGTGCCTCCATCTAGCAAGCAGCGGACCATCTTCCTGCTTGTGGGTCCTACGACCCATGCCTTGGCAGTTTGTAGCAGCACAGTGTTCTCAATGTCAGGTTTGCCTTTCTCTGCTTGGGGAATTACTGAGGAAATAACAGTGTCAATGTTGGCAGCCGCAGCAGGTGGGGATGCCTCATTTTTCTCACAAATGGCTGCATGATGCCTGCCTCCACATGTGGCACATGACATGCCCTTTGACCTGCAAAACCTGGCTATGTTTTTGGACCCCAGACACACAAAGCACCTGCCAAGCTTCTTCAGTTTTTCCTTGCGTGCTGACACCGGGTGGTCTGGACATTTTTCAGATTTGTGTTCAGTGCTATCACAGGCAGTTTCGCATGTTCTGGTCAGCAATGTGTAGTGCAGCTGCAGATGTCATGCATTCTTTAATTTCACATCACTAGCTGAATATGATTTGCTGCACGTTTTGTTAGCAGACTGGTTTTCTCTCTGGTTGTATGATTTCATCATTTGTAAAGTTCTCTCTCGGCTCTGAACCTCTTTCTGCAGGAACTTCAACACATTAGGCACATTCCACTCGTCATCATCCCCTCTGTGACGGCTGTATTCAAGAGCCATGTTGTCTGGCATCATCTGAGTAATATTGGGCACAACATACTGCCATAGGTGTCTGATACCACTCCCAATGACTCTAGGCTTCTGATTTGAATTTCACAGTCATCATATAACTGCCTTAATGCACTGACATCAGATGATTTCTTTACAGGAGTGAGATTCAGAAGCTTTGTCATGTGAGCATTTACAACGAGATCTTTCCTTCCAAATCTGCTTTGGAGAATATCAACTGCACCATCATAGTTACTGTCTGTCAGTGTGAGTCCTGCTACTGCCTTTGCAGCCATCCCAGTAAAGTACGTTTTCAGGTAGGCAAACCTTTCTTTTTTGCATAGTGCATTATTGCTATGAATAGCAGCCTCATACTGGCTCCAAAATTCCTGCCATACACTAACATCTCAGCTGAACTTATCAATTTGTAGCTTGGGCAGTCTCACTGTTGGTTTGTTTGCACTACCATCACTTGACTGAACAGGCCATGGGTTACTCACAGTCTAATGTTCTCGTATCACTCGGTGACCCCGTGCTTTCATCTCGAGGACGCGGTCTCTGTATTCCTCTGCATTCCTCTGCGAGTTCAATCTCCACCTCCACGTCCTCCAGCGGAGTGTATTTCTCCACTATGCTGTCTAGCTTGCGCAAACTGTCCTCCTTTGCTGACAACACAGCTAAAATATCCCGCACACGGTCGATATCCTTGTCTCTCTTTATTAATTCAGCGTCGATCTGGTTTAGCAGTCTCGTTGTATATACTCCGTATCGTCCGACGCTTTCTTTTGGACCTTTCAAGTTGTTCCACACCGGCCGGTCGCTCTTCGTTATCTTCGTCCCTCATAGTCTTCTGCTTCCCGGGTTTCCGGCACCAAAAATGTTGTACATTTATCGTCTTATTAACTGGGAATAACAAAGCTAGACGTTGCTTCGATTTAGACGTTTAATAAAAAGAAAACAAAGTAAATACAGCGAGCTTGTTCAGCAAATCGTTCACAAAATAGCCGTTGCCAAAAGTCAACAACATAAACTTTACATGGATCACGTGACCTTCACCATTGCTCAATGCATCTTGGGTAATGAAGTCAATTCACAAATCACAATTACACATAGAATGTTTTTAACCACATATGTATCTGAAACATGAACTTTTAATCTTAGTGTTGTGTATTAAATGTTAACTTATTAATGTTAACTTTCAAAACTATTCTTTTAAATAGTCTTCTAACAAATAAATTCTCAACATATAAACACACAAGTACAAATAAAGGGGAGGACAAAAGCAGCAAAACATATAGATGTATAGATATAGATATAGTAGTGTAAAATTACACTACTATACAAAAATTGATTTTAAAACAAAGCAAATATAATCAATAATAATAATAAATTATTTATATATATATATAGCACCTTTCAGACACAAAATGTTGTTCAAAGTGCTCTACATGATCAAAATTGCACAGATGAATATCAACAGCAAAAATAACATTGAGCATAATAAATACATCAGATAAAAAAGGATTTAAATACATCACACAATAGAAGATATAAAACATATAAAGAAAAGCCATAAAATGAAAGTAATGATTCCACAACACACAAAATGGTAAAACATTGAAAAAAAAACAATTTAATAAACAATAATCCATAGTAGAACTAAGTAAATGGCAGAGTAAAAAAATAAGTTTTTAACATTTAATTAAACAAAACAGTAAGTGTACTTGCTTCCGGTACTTGTCTAACAGTAGTGTATTCCAAAGTTTAGGGGCATAATTTGCAACGGCCGCATGGCCCGCATCACCAATTATCTTTCGTTTAATTTGGGGGGGGGGGGGGGAAACCTGCATTGGACAATCCTAAAGTTCTTGGTGGAATATAATTAATGAGAGAGCTAGGAAATATAGTTAGGTGCTTGTCCATTTCGAGCTGTGTACGTGATGAGTAGAACTTTAAAATCTATCCAAAATTGTATAGGAAGCCAATGCAGTGCAGCCAAAACTGTTCTCTTTTTGTTGGTTCTAGTTAATAACTGAGCTGCAGAGTTTCAGATAAGCTGGAGTCTGTTAATTGATGTTTGTGGGAGGCCAGTAAAAAGTGCATTACAATAATCGAGCCTACTTGAGATAAGAGCATGAATTAATTTTTCCGCATCTTTCTGGTTTAAAAAAGGACCAATTTTAGGTATGTTTTCTAAGTGAAAGAATGACGATTTTGTTACCTTATTAATTTGCAAGTTAAAACAAATCTGAGTCTAAAATAATGCCCCAAGACTAGTAACCTCTGGTCGTACCCGAGGAGTCAATGTAACTAGATTCTTAAACAACAGTTATCTTTTAGTTTTTGGGCTAAGTAATAAAATGTCAGTCCTCATTTAATTTTAGAAAATTGGTACTCATCCATTTATTTAGTGATCGAAGTAATAGCCTCAGTGTCAATTGGCTTCACAGAAATGTACAGTTGTGTGTCATCGGCGTAACTATGGAAAACATTATGTTCTCTGGCAATGTCACCAAGTGGCAGCATGTACAATGAAAACAAAGGACCAAGGCAGCTTCCTTGCGGGACTCCAATGTGGGTTTCATGTTTCTCAGATACATGCTCTCCGATTTTGACACAAAAATGTCTCCCTTTATTATACGTTTTAAACTAATTTAATACAGAATAAAAAGGACCAACTAGTTTTTCTAAACGATTGATTAAAATGTCATGATCGATCGTATCAAACGCTGCACTTAAGTCTAAAAGAACTAGAATTGAGACCTTATTTTTTATCATAGTTTGTTGGGGTCACTAATTATTTTTGTAAGGGAAGTTTCCTGTACTGTGATAAGCTTTAAAGCCAGACTGGAATTCCTCCATAATGTGATTTTCTTGTCTTTTTTTTTTTTTTTTTGGTGCTGCAACTACCTTTTCTAGTATTTTACTAACTTTGAGGAGAAAATAACTGCTAACCCACCACCCTTCCTGTTTTGTCTAACAGCCTGATAAAAACAAGTTAACTTAACAACTTAACAAGTTTAAGATTGTGTTCACGTGTTGATTTATAATTGTTACAGTTTGTTTGACCATGCCACCTTCTATTTGAAGTCACTGGTATATTTGTGGAAATGACATTGAATCGGTCTCATCTCTGGTGGGTACGTGAATAATGATGTCTCTGACGATCAGATTGACTTGACTTCTGCGTTGTGGCTACGGCTAACTCTATACTTGGTGAACATGGATAAGGAAGAGAAGGATGGGAATATGGTTGTGATGACTTCTTTCCAGTCTTGCAGTCTCTCATGCTCACAGGCTCTGAGCTCTCTGTTGTGGCGGCTTGAGTTTCCCTGTCAGGTTGGGGTTGGAGTTCGGGCTTCGGGTCACGTCACAAGCTCAAGCCCTCCACCAAGGACAGCAAGTATGTTATTTCCTATCCAATACAAAATTATATGAACATGTCAACTCATAAATGTTTTTTTTTACAGCTGCTTTACAGCAGAATTGAATTCTGTTTGCTTTAATGATTCTGTTATTTTCCTGTTTATTGTCATGAAGCTGCTTTGAAACAATCTGTATTTTATAAAGCGCTATATAAATGAAGCTGACTAGACTATGACAAGAACATAAAATTAACTCTGTTCACTACAATAAATGTGAAAATCTCACTACAAAAAATCCAGATTTGAAGATAAATGGTAATAAAAACTCTGTCTGTTAGACTTCCTCACACCTGAAATCACTGATCGAGTGAATCTCCTGAACTTCTCCAATCTACAAGAAGATCATTTCTAATCCATTTATGTTGTAACATCTGCTCTAACGTCGGCCGTTTAGTTGGATCCTTTGTTAGGCACTGGCTAATCAGATCACTGCATTCTGTACAAATTTTAATAAATAGAGAGGTGGTTACTCATGACAATGTGACTTAGCATCTAAAAAACATAATGTAAGGAAAAATGTCATTTATCTTTACTTTAAAGGTGAAGTATGCAGTTTCTGCGAAAAAAGAGAGCATATTTCCAACTCAAACATCAAAAATGCAACTTTTACTGGTTCAAAAAAATCTTACATACAGTACTTCACCTTTAACTGTTTCTGTACAGAGCTGTGTTTATCAAAGAAATCAATATTATTCTCTTACCTTTGGATAAGTTGGAGTTCTCAAATGTAACTTTGGCTTGTGTGATTTCCATTCTATTGCCAAAAGGAGAACATGCGTTCACCATCTCATATAACAACACTCCTAGAGTCCAGACATTTGTAGGGATGGCGTGGAATCTCGGTCCTGTGTAGACTTCAGGTGGGCAGTAATCCAGTAATCCTGTAAGCAAGACATTTGCGCATTTTTGAGCTTATTTAAAGTGTCAAATAATCAGTAAGTCACTACATTCAGATTTCCACACTCCCAAAACGCTCACCAAGGTATATTCTGCTCTCGTATCCGTCACTACTAAGTAGCTGACCGCAGCCAAAGTCTATCAGCTTGAGCTCTAACGTGTTTTTCTTCAACAGGAAATTGTCCGCATGAACGTCATTATGAAAAACACCACGCTCGATGCAGTGTTGTACTGCCAGCACAGCCTGTCGCATGATGACCCGTGCTGTTGTTTCATCCAGTTTAGGGTTACGAATGATGAAGTCCAGCAAGCTCTCGCAAGGTTCGGGGTACTCCATAACGAGAGTGAATTTTCGAGGGTGTTCAAACCACTCGTACAGCTGTATGACGTAGGGGCTTCTGGGTTCTTGCCTCATCAGCAGCAGCAGCGCCACTTCTGTAACCAGAGGTTCGGGATGCCCAGGCTAGAGAAAAGTAGCAGACAGAAGGTTAGCTGGGTAGTACAAATCTGAAGAAAACATATCATTGTTAAATGTACTTTTCTTCTATCTCTGTAGGTTCAGAGCCTTTGCAGCTCAAAGTTATTTGGTGCGTCTAGGCTTATTTGTCTATAACATTTACAGCTAATGCTTCCTACAGGTGTATTAACTACAGTGATCAGCACTTAAAAAACTAAATACACATTCAGGTTTGGGCCAACTTACAATATCAAGATAACGATTGTTGTCAATCTTGCTGATCTGCTTGATGGCAACCTGCAACAAAAAAATGTTTCAGTAACAGTATCCAGGCACCTGACCTTGCACTAGGTATTAAACCATATGTAAATTGTTTTTAAATATGTTTTGATGCATGCAAGAGCAAAATGTTTGTACAGTTCGGTAATATTTACCTTCTTGCCATCAATTTTCCGTGTTCCCTCGTACACCCTGCCAAATCCTCCGGATCCAATCATCTCTCCTATGTTGAAGAGAGACTCAAAGGACTCTGAAAAACAAACAGAAAAAGTATGATACATATATGAGCTTGCTAGATCCTTTGAATACATAATATATGGTTACACTTTATTTTAAGGTGACATACTTGCATTGTACTTCCTCAAATAAGTAATATTAATTAACTACATGTACTTACTAGCCTATAGCGTTACTGTTAGGGTTAGAGTTTGGTTTTGGGTTAGTTACTTGTAATTATGCATCATTTACAGTTATTACTATAGTAAGTAGATGTAGTAAAGAGTAACTACGTCACCTTTAAATGAAGTGTTACCGGTAGCACTTTATTTTACAGTCCTGATTCCCATGTACATACGATGTACATATTACAGTAATTACAATAACTAGGTACTAACCCTGAACCTTCACCTAAACCTAACCTTAACCCCTGTAGTTACCTTATACTGTATTATATTAATATGGGGAAAATAATATTCACATTCTCAGAAAACAAGCCTTACACAAGCCTTTTAGTGGAAAACAAGACGACAATACTGTTTAAAATAATGTTCAAGAAATAATGACTGTGGATTTACCATTATTTGTCTTGACGGCTGAGTGATCTGGATCAGGCTCTGGGTCCAGATCTGCTGGAGGGACGAAAGGCTCCACAGCATCCACAGCACTACAGTGACAACAGCAGCCGAAATGATGTTTCAGAGCCTTCCACACGCTCATGAGGAAACTACAAATTCCTTTCCTCTTCCTACATTGTGTAGGTTTTTCTGAAATGAAGAAAAACAATTGAAAATACATCTATTAGAAACATCTCTGACCTCAAATTAAACAATGACAAAATGACACTTACGTTTTACTGTTCGATTCTTATCTGTACGTTACAAATCAAAATAATGCAAATGTATTATTCGACAGCCCTGTTTCTGCTTAATGCCTGCAGAAATGTCCCAAAGTCTTATTTCACAATATTAAGGATTAACATCCAGTTTTTTTCTATGTTTCAAAAATGTTTTTTCTTGGTTACAAATGTTAAGGGAACATTCTGTTTTATAATTTTGCAAACATTTTGGGAACTTGTGAATGTTCTGAAAAATATGTTAGACGAACGTCCAACTAAAATATTTTGGAAAAAATTTCAGCTAAATTTAGCAGAGCAACGGCAAATATGACCTGACCTTAACCTTTTAAAAACTTGAAGCAGTCTTCTGCATGAAATACCAAAATCTCCGTCAGTACACTTTACACCCCCCAGCCTTATTTCAATCTCACCTGTTGAGCTCTTGTTCGCAGGAGAAGCCTCCACGGCACCCTGAGCTGTTAGGTCAGTCGAGGTCACTGTTGGCTCCACAGGAACTTGACCTGGCAGCGGAGGGCACATCATCTCTTGGAGGCTGTCCTGTTCATGTGGGCTGTCCGATCCATCGCCACTCCTCCTCCACTCAACGATGTACGTCCCTCTGCTGCTAAGGCTCAACTCTCCACATGACCGCCTGGACGGACATCCATCATCTGGGCTCTGCTGGCTCCTGCTCTGCCACTTCCTCTTCATGTGAGCCTGACCTGTGAACACAGAAACAGAAAACTCAGAAGACAGAGGAGCTAAACCATCAGAACTGAGACTCCAAACCTCCAGACCAGCCGTCTGAGTGGAAGCAGCTCTCCTGGATCTGGAGCGGCCTGAGGCTGGAATATTTCAGACATCACATAGTTAGTTATGTTTTAATAATAATCAGTGTCAGTGGTCAAATACAAAATGTTACTATAGTTACTCAAATTGAAAGGTTTATTTCACATGCAAGGAATCAAATACATGTGATCACTTGGAAAAATTGGCTTGGTTAACTTACATCGCACAAGTTTCTCTGCACATTAATTTAGTCCATCATATCATAACATACCAAATAACTAATGTTAGAGCACTCACCTTCTCTTTCCCACATGTGAGCCATCAACGTCCTCCTCCAACCTGCAATAGAAACAATACAAAATACAATACAAAAAAAATAATAATAAAATAAAACTCCCCTGAGAAATACTGCCCCCCCCCCCCCCCAAAAAAATAAAATAAAAAATAAAAAATAAAATCAAATACAAAATTAAATAAAACTCCAACTCCTTCTAATATAAAATAAGAAAAGAACAATGAGACAAAAGTGCCCTCAGAAATAATATAAACTATTTAAAAAATAAAACTAAAGGATATATCCTTCGGTCTCCTTCCAGACTAAAAGTCTCCTCCTAGAAATCGTCCAAATAGCTTCGAAATCTCAAAATCTGCAAGAAAACACTCGGCAAAAGTCTCTGAAATCGCCTCGTCTCAACCAACAGATCGCAATTGTTTCGTGTGTATATATTTGGTTGTGTATATATTCGCGTCGCTATAGCAACTAAAATTCGAATCACTCATACGCTCGCACGTGCACACGGATTCGGCACTTGCAAAACAACCCGATGTAAGGTCCTTTCACACTGGACGCGATTTTGACGCATGAATAATTCGCGCGATAGTTTTATTTTTTGATCAGCTGTTTGTGTAATGAGTGCTTCCACACCGAACGCGAATGTGCTGAGGCGAAAAAAACTACTTTGATTTTTTTCGCTGGATGTCGATTTTTTTTACTTTTGCGGCGACAGAAAAGGCTTCAGCCAATCACATACAAGGAAACAAAGGTGAAGCTCGTTGATGCTTTTGCCGCCCTGACTTAGCAGCATTATGTGCGAGAGAAGAGAAGTGTCACAACATGAAATGTAAACTAAAAACAAGCAATACATTGAAACTATAAACCTTTTATATTGCCTATTCCGCATCTCAACGCACG
This sequence comes from Tiaroga cobitis, assembly GCA_030578255.1. Taxonomy (NCBI): domain Eukaryota; kingdom Metazoa; phylum Chordata; class Actinopteri; order Cypriniformes; family Leuciscidae; genus Tiaroga; species Tiaroga cobitis. Next base: position 15,770,170 of record CM060598.1, read on the forward strand.
CATAGGTACCCTATCATTTATGACATGAGTCGTTTCTTACCAGCCAAAGAACGAGGCTTTGGATAAAATAGCTGGGATAGTTGGTGTCTCCGGCGAGTTGATGAAGTGCTTGCTGATGATTTATAATATTTTTGACTAGGAGGGAAATAATTGATTTAGAATATTTTCAACATTCATGGTTGTGTGTTTCATATTTTTGCATGCATGTATAGGCCACACACCAGAGCGTGTGAGTAAATAAAGCGGGGCGGGGTGACACTTAAATAGGCCTATAAGTTAAAAAACTCAAACATACGTTTCATATACGTTTAAATAATATAATGCTGTTTTTCTTTTTTATTTCATCTATATGAAAAGGCAACCGCATGAGATGAGTAAGGATCACAAGATGCCCAATATCGAAAACATTTGGAATGGTCAGACATCATTTTGACCACTTACGTTTTGTTTTGTAGGAAGCCTTTCTTTGAAGTGAATTTCGTTTTGTATAAATTGTATCTTAATTTTAATCAATGTTTCATCAACAAATTGCCTGGATTAATAGGAATAAGAAGCAAATATAGTAGACAATATAATAGGACACGGAGGCGCCGGCGTCTCACACCGAAAACAGACAAAACATTAGTTTATTAATAAACAATTTAAATGTTTAATGCATAATCCTTACTTTGGCCGGTTCTTTGTGGCAAAGTTTTAGCTACTTTACAAGATTACCATACTCCCCTTCAGACTATCTGTTCTTTAAGATTGGGTGCACATAAAACCTTTTTTTCTGTCTTTTAAAACGAAAAGCTCGTCTTCACTGGATGATGATGAAGTGTCCGTGTTTTCTCAGCTGTCGGCGCGAAAGTTTTGGAATGTTGAAGCTCTGAACGTCGCAAATTCGCGTCGCGGCTGATGTGAATGGTTTTGACGCAAACTATTCGCACGCGAACTATTCGCTTTTCCGTTTCGCTTTTTCGTTACGCGTCCGGTGTGAAAGGGCCTGTAGGCTACATGCGAACTATCCGGACATGAACATGACCTATTTGGATGCTGATGACTTTTAAAGCCCGACACTTGATTTCATATTATTTAATATAATAATAATAATAATAATAATAATAGGCCTAAATAATAGATAGCCTGAATGCAACCTTTTATCTCACAATTCTGACTTTTCCCTCACAATTTCGTAATACTGCATTTTTTTCTCAGTATTTCATGACATTATGGCAATTATGATTTCTTTTTTTGACGCATTTGCGAGTTTATATCTCGCAATTCTGACGACTTTTCGTCGATCTATAAACTCGCAATTTTAAGCTTTTTTTCTGGCCCTGGAATAAAACAATTAGAAAGATAAACTTTTATCTCCCAATCCATACGGAAGCGTATTGCATTCACTTGAGGAAAAAAAAATCTACTCTGTTTTTCTGAATTAACGAGATAATCTCAGAATTACATAATTTTTCATGGAAAAAAAGTTTTTGCTCTGTTTTTTTTTCTGAATTAACGAGTTAATATCTCAGATTTATGAGATAGGCCTACATTTTTCTTTAAAAAAAAATTTCACTCTGTTTTTATGAATTAATGAGTTACACATAATTTTGAGATAATTAAGTAATTAATTCAGAAAAACAGTAGATTTTTTTCAAGTGAATGCAATACCTTTTTTTTCAAAAATAAAATATAATAAAAATAATAATAATGATATATATATATATATATATATATATATATATATAATATGAATTATATATAATAATAAAATAAAAATCTGAAGTGTGAGATGAAAAATTCGCAATTACCTTTTTATTTTATTCTTCATCAGAAGTTAATCGAAAAAAAAATTAAAGATGAAAAAAAAGTGTTATATAATTTAGGAAAGACAGGGTCCACACATTTTTGTAAACTCAAAAGGAGTAAGGGTCACAAATGTTTTTTTGTTTTTTTGTTTTATTTGCAGCAGCTTAACAGCAACTAGGCATTGTGAAGAAAAGGAAAAAATATATATTTTTGTGAATTTTCTGTTTGACCACTAGGGGACAGCAGCGATGTTTTCTTTCACTTTAACTTTATTGTCCCCAGGGGGTAATTCTTTTCCACAGGACTGCACTTGTGTAACACACACAACATAACCAATATAATACAAAAATACATAACACAGGGAAAAGAAAGAAAGAAAAAAAAAACCCAGTTGAATAACACAGCGATGTCTGTTGTTAAGGTATGCGATGGCTGAGGGAAGCAGACTTCCAAAGCGAGTGATTGGCTTCTTCTTTGCATCATTGGCTGGATCCCTGCCAATCAGTACGAGCTATCTCCAAACAATTAGGAGGCCATTATAAAGACATCTAAATCATGTGATGACATGTTTATTAGTTTAAAGTGTTGATGCCAGTTTAGTCTGTTATTAGACACTGGTAAAGACATTTGTATGACATCCATGTGGTGCAGTGCAAGTCAAACATGGGCAGCCTCTCTTAACCCGGCCTTATGAATCATTTCTGTTACAGTAATGGGGGTTTTCAGTTAATTTAATACTTACTCTCTCATAAAAATAACCCGTGCCGGAGCAGTTTACATAGTTTGGCGGAGATGAATGACCTGCCTGCGCTGTTTGATATTTTTGGACATCGGTTTCTTCCAGCAATCAGTTAAAGTTCGATAGTAACGCTCAATATAGCTTGACCATCTGTCCAGCGAAGGATCATCTGTGTCCACGCTGCCTTTAGGACCCTCTAACCTTTCTACTGATCCCAGAGAAAGAGACAAACGGCCTTGTGGGTTACATGGCCTTCGTGTCCTGCGTGTAGTACGTGCAATCTCAAAGTAAGATTGGAATGCACCTAAAAGAAACTGGTTACTTCCATCACATGCATTTAAGAAAATATAATTTCACAAGCACAAAGAATATACAAATGAGTATGTGATAATGCATATATTGGATTATTGATTTTTATAAAGGAAGTATATAAGCATTCAAAAGGATTTATGATTATAGATGTATTTGAAGAGGCAAGGGATTTTGACCACCCCTTCACTATGATGTCACTACTGGTGTGACCCAGAAGTATAAAGGGTCGCCTCGAGAACATGTCATCTTTTCGTCTGAAGGGACTGCTTTGTCTAATTTGCAATCACCTGGAAAAAGTAAAGAAAACAATTATGGCAAGTGATAAGTGTTTCATGAAGTGTGTGGATCTGTGTCTCATGTATCTGACCTCAGATGAGACACAACTTGTGCTGTCTGGGCGAAGAGCATGCACGATCAGCTCTTGAGAGACCTGATTGTGCAGATTGTGAGTTTTCCTCTAAGAAAACTCTACTCTCGTCTGGCCCTGTAGGAGCTGTTGGGTGTTATGGATTGATGAACAGTATCTGAGTGTAGGCTCTTTAGAGCTACAGCCCTTCAGTTTATCTTCTGTAAGGTCTAGTTTCCCTGGTACTGGCCTCCTTTTATTTCTAGAGTCGTCTAGCCTAGGCCCACCTTTGCATTAGGGGATAAATGCTAGTAGATGTTAAGTGTAAGAATAAATAGTAGCATAGGTAGCATGCTATCTCCTATGCCTCTCATGCAGGTATTTACTGGGCATTGTCAGGCCTTTCTCTCTCTGAAAGGAAAGAGTAGGGCGCAGTGTGCTGAGGCCTCCACTCTTCAGAGCTGAATTAGTAGCCAGAACTATCCAGCTTGGCCTTAAGCTGGTTTCTCTCTAGTCACAAGGCCTCATAGCTGAGACCTCCATTTCCCTTGGGCTTAACAGAGAAACAATGACACTGTCTTGTAATCACAAGATAAATAGACCTCGACCCAGAGAAAAAAAAAAAATCTCTAGGTTATGCTGGTAGTACTCACCTTGTTAGGGTCATGATTAGAGTGTTGATTAGTTTATTCACCCTGCACTACTCCCTCCCATTTGGGTCGGTTTGAGTACACTCCCTTAGAGCCTAAGCACTGCCATGGGCTGCCGCTCAAAACATACCCCCCCCCCCCCCCCCCTCCCCCGTAAAAAAAAACAGTTTATATAATTTCCAAAGGATACAAGATACAAAAGCTGGATGGGTCTCCGCAGAACAGTCCCTGAACTCGTGCGAGCGGCACATGACCTCACAAGGCCATCGCGACCTGGAAACAATTCCTCAATTCTTCCTAGCCTCCAGCTCTGTCTTGGGGTATTATCTTCTCCGATGAAGGCAACATCTCCGGCCTTCAGCAGAGAAGACTGTGGGGTGTCGCAGCGATGAGCCGACTTCAAATCCAGAAAATATTCTCTCCGCCATTGGTTCCAGATGTTGGTCATAAGTCTTTGTCTGTAGCGCCACCTCCTGTTCATCTCCTCCTTGTTCGCTGTTGGATGGTTAGTCTCAGCTGGCCATGGCTTAGGAGGCAAGCAGGTCAGTCTCTGGCCCATCAAGAAGTGAGCAGGTGTTAGTGGCTCTAGCTCATCCACATCATTGTGCCCATAAGTGAGCGGCCTCGAGTTTATTATGGCTTCAGCTTCAGTCAGAATGGTGCACGTTTCTTCAAAGTTGAGTTTAGCTCTGCCTAGCACTTTTCAGAGAATAATTTTGACTGACCTTACCAGCCGCTCCCAGAATCCGCCCCACCAGGCTGTTCTTTCAGCGATGATCCGCCAGGTGATGCCCTTCTCTGAGAAGAACTCCCGTAGCTGTGGATCTTTAATGCCTTTCCAGACCATTTCCGTACACCTGCATGCATTATCTTCTCATGTTCATACTGCACCAACATTTCTGTGTATCGGTGGTTGTTGGGCAAAATCCATGGGTGCTTTTCTCTGTAAGAGAGATCAGAATGCTGGAGCCTTCCTCCCACACTGAGCAGCTCATCTTCATCCAGAAATGGTTTTAGCTCTCAGATTCTGGAGTCAGTGTTGGGACATTTCCCTGCTTTCAGCAGATCAATTTCAGAGCTGAAACTCTGGTTCTGAATCACCTTTATCCATTTTTTTTACTGCTTCATTCAGCTCTTCTGCCATCAGTTCACCACTGATTTTTGTGCTTGAGCGGGTGTTGGAGATAAACCTCTTTATCCAGGCTGTCACCCGAAGCACTTTTTTTAGTTTGCACTTCTCCAGACAGGGCATAAGAAATCTTGGTCTTGCTTAACAAGCTGTACAGCAATCTGGTATTTGGATCTGAGTTCAGACTTTACCTCATCTTCCTGAACATCTTCCTGAGCGCTCTCTGACTGATCAGGTGACATCAGAACACAAGGACCATTCCACCACAATGTGCTCTGCTTCAGGTCCTGCTCAGTTACTGTAGGCCTCTGGTGGGGAGGTCAGCTGGATTCATTTTCCCTTTGCAGTGAGACCATGACTGTGGGTCAGTTAGAGACTGGATTTCTGTGACTCTATTTGCTACAAACTGCTTCCACTTTGTAGTGCCACAAATCCAATGCAGCACTATCATTAAGTCTGGATAGTCTAAGTTGTGTCTTGTCTAGCTACAGTGCTTTCATGAGGGTGTTCCTCAGCCTGGCTGCTATTTGCTATTACAGCATCCATTAGCTCCAGGCGTGGCAGTGTCATCCTTTTGAGTGGAGTCATCCTTTTGAGTGGAGCCACTCTGCACTTGGATGCAACCAGGCTTATGGTCACTTCTCCTTCCTTTGTTTCTCCTTGAAGATAAGCAACTGCACTATACGACCTTTCACTCGAGTCACAGAACACATGTAGCTTTAACTCTTGACCGTCCTGCTGTGGTATGTGTACTTGGTACCATCGTGGGATTGATACCTGATGCAGTTGAGGGAGCTCTGAGCACCACTGTTGCCATTTCTTCGTCAGATCAGGTGGCAGTTCCTCGTCCCACTTGAGCCCTCTCACCCACGTTTCTTGGAACAAGCACTTAATCCTGATGGTGAAGGGAGTCAGGAATCCTAGAGGGTCAAAAATGCGAGCAGAAGACTGCAGAACACTTCGTTTTGTGTTTTCTCTTTCTTTCAGAATATCAAGCAGCCCCCTGAGGTCGAACACAAAATTATCAGTGGCCGGTCTCCACACCATACCCAGCACCTTCAGCACAGACCCGTGTGATTCTGGTTGCACAGCACAATCCATCGAGCTTTTCTGCCATTTTTCTTTGAGCTTAGGAGAGTTGGTCTCCATTTACATAGCTCCATGGCCTCAGCAGACATAATGTTCCTGGCTGTCGTTGTCACTGTATGTGCCTCTGTCACCTCACTTGCACTTGAAATAAAATCATCGACGTAGAGTGAGGAGCTGAGGACTTCTACCACTTGTGGGTGTTCTAGCTCATACTGTCTTAAAATGCTTCCTAATGGTGGCTGCGAGTAAGAATGGGCTTGATGAAGCTCCAAACACCACTCTCGTCATTCTGAGCATGCGCACCGTCACATCCTTATCCTCTGTTGGTGGTCCTGTGAACCACAGAAATCTTACAGCGTCCCGATCTCTTTCTGAGAGTGAAATCTGCAAAAAGGCTTTCTTGATATCTGCCATATACGCAATTTTATGCAGTCTAAATTTGATCAAAATACTCATCAGATCTGGATTCAGATTGGGACTTGTAAAGAGAAAGGGACTTCTATCTTCGTGGGAGGATGCATCAAACACCACCCGCAGTTTCGTTGTCGCCTTATCCTCTCTCAATACCGCGTGATGAGGTAAGTAATATGTCTGACTGCCTTGTGATGATGCATGCTCCCTTGGTACATCCTCAGCCATTTTCCTTGTTTTAAGTAGTCCTCCACAACTTCATTGTATCTGCTGTAGAGTGTGACATCCTTGCTTAGTTTCCTTTTCAAACTCTCAAGTCTCTTTTTTGCGATGCGGTAATTTTCTTGAAGTGGAGGATGATGTTGTCGCCATGGCAACTCCACTTGGTAACGCCCATCCTTGAAGATGGAGGTTTCTTCGAACCGCTGCAACACTTCCACATCCTCTGGGCTCTCAGACTTCTCACTTGTAATGCCCAGGGACTCAAGCTCCCAGAATGCATGCAGCTGTTTATCAATCTGTGCATCCTCGCTGAGCTGAATATGCATGCAGGTCGTCTCTGTCATGCTGGACACTGCTACTGGGCCTTGCACTGCCCATCTGAAAGTGCTCTCCAGTGCCACTAGGCTCTTTGTCAGTCTCTCTACTCTGCCTGATACTATCTGCCAGTAATAATCAGAGCCAATTAGCACATAAAGTTCAGGGTTATCATCTCCAGCCCAGTCTGCTAGTTCAAGACCTCTGCTTTTCATTTCCCTTTGTATATGTTCACCAGGCACTTTAATCAGCGCTGTGCACACTTTGCGGGTGACAACTGCCTCGATTTTAATTCCCTGCTGATTATCCCATACATTCTCCAAGCTGAGCTTCACTATATTGCGACTCACCATAGTTGGAGCAGAGGAGCCAAATGTGTGAAGAGTAAGTGTCCCTTGTCTAGTAACAGGTAGCTGCAGCGCATTCACCACATTCTCATGCACAAAACTCCCCTGAGTGCCTCCATCTAGCAAGCAGCGGACCATCTTCCTGCTTGTGGGTCCTACGACCCATGCCTTGGCAGTTTGTAGCAGCACAGTGTTCTCAATGTCAGGTTTGCCTTTCTCTGCTTGGGGAATTACTGAGGAAATAACAGTGTCAATGTTGGCAGCCGCAGCAGGTGGGGATGCCTCATTTTTCTCACAAATGGCTGCATGATGCCTGCCTCCACATGTGGCACATGACATGCCCTTTGACCTGCAAAACCTGGCTATGTTTTTGGACCCCAGACACACAAAGCACCTGCCAAGCTTCTTCAGTTTTTCCTTGCGTGCTGACACCGGGTGGTCTGGACATTTTTCAGATTTGTGTTCAGTGCTATCACAGGCAGTTTCGCATGTTCTGGTCAGCAATGTGTAGTGCAGCTGCAGATGTCATGCATTCTTTAATTTCACATCACTAGCTGAATATGATTTGCTGCACGTTTTGTTAGCAGACTGGTTTTCTCTCTGGTTGTATGATTTCATCATTTGTAAAGTTCTCTCTCGGCTCTGAACCTCTTTCTGCAGGAACTTCAACACATTAGGCACATTCCACTCGTCATCATCCCCTCTGTGACGGCTGTATTCAAGAGCCATGTTGTCTGGCATCATCTGAGTAATATTGGGCACAACATACTGCCATAGGTGTCTGATACCACTCCCAATGACTCTAGGCTTCTGATTTGAATTTCACAGTCATCATATAACTGCCTTAATGCACTGACATCAGATGATTTCTTTACAGGAGTGAGATTCAGAAGCTTTGTCATGTGAGCATTTACAACGAGATCTTTCCTTCCAAATCTGCTTTGGAGAATATCAACTGCAGCATCATAGTTACTGTCTGTCAGTGTGAGTCCTGCTACTGCCTTTGCAGCCATCCCAGTAAAGTACGTTTTCAGGTAGGCAAACCTTTCTTTTTTGCATAGTGCATTATTGCTATGAATAGCAGCCTCATACTGGCTCCAAAATTCCTGCCATACACTAACATCTCAGCTGAACTTATCAATTTGTAGCTTGGGCAGTCTCACTGTTGGTTTGTTTGCACTACCATCACTTGACTGAACAGGCCATGGGTTACTCACAGTCTAATGTTCTCGTATCACTCGGTGACCCCGTGCTTTCATCTCGAGGACGCGGTCTCTGTATTCCTCTGCATTCCTCTGCGAGTTCAATCTCCACCTCCACGTCCTCCAGCGGAGTGTATTTCTCCACTATGCTGTCTAGCTTGCGCAAACTGTCCTCCTTTGCTGACAACACAGCTAAAATATCCCGCACACGGTCGATATCCTTGTCTCTCTTTATTAATTCAGCGTCGATCTGGTTTAGCAGTCTCGTTGTATATACTCCGTATCGTCCGACGCTTTCTTTTGGACCTTTCAAGTTGTTCCACACCGGCCGGTCGCTCTTCGTTATCTTCGTCCCTCATAGTCTTCTGCTTCCCGGGTTTCCGGCACCAAAAATGTTGTACATTTATCGTCTTATTAACTGGGAATAACAAAGCTAGACGTTGCTTCGATTTAGACGTTTAATAAAAAGAAAACAAAGTAAATACAGCGAGCTTGTTCAGCAAATCGTTCACAAAATAGCCGTTGCCAAAAGTCAACAACATAAACTTTACATGGATCACGTGACCTTCACCATTGCTCAATGCATCTTGGGTAATGAAGTCAATTCACAAATCACAATTACACATAGAATGTTTTTAACCACATATGTATCTGAAACATGAACTTTTAATCTTAGTGTTGTGTATTAAATGTTAACTTATTAATGTTAACTTTCAAAACTATTCTTTTAAATAGTCTTCTAACAAATAAATTCTCAACATATAAACACACAAGTACAAATAAAGGGGAGGACAAAAGCAGCAAAACATATAGATGTATAGATATAGATATAGTAGTGTAAAATTACACTACTATACAAAAATTGATTTTAAAACAAAGCAAATATAATCAATAATAATAATAAATTATTTATATATATATATAGCACCTTTCAGACACAAAATGTTGTTCAAAGTGCTCTACATGATCAAAATTGCACAGATGAATATCAACAGCAAAAATAACATTGAGCATAATAAATACATCAGATAAAAAAGGATTTAAATACATCACACAATAGAAGATATAAAACATATAAAGAAAAGCCATAAAATGAAAGTAATGATTCCACAACACACAAAATGGTAAAACATTGAAAAAAAACAATTTAATAAACAATAATCCATAGTAGAACTAAGTAAATGGCAGAGTAAAAAAATAAGTTTTTAACATTTAATTAAACAAAACAGTAAGTGTACTTGCTTCCGGTACTTGTCTAACAGTAGTGTATTCCAAAGTTTAGGGGCATAATTTGCAACGGCCGCATGGCCCGCATCACCAATTATCTTTCGTTTAATTTGGGGGGGGGGGGGGGGGAGGGGGAGGGGGGAAAACCTGCATTGGACAATCCTAAAGTTCTTGGTGGAATATAATTAATGAGAGAGCTAGGAAATATAGTTAGGTGCTTGTCCATTTCGAGCTGTGTACGTGATGAGTAGAACTTTAAAATCTATCCAAAATTGTATAGGAAGCCAATGCAGTGCAGCCAAAACTGTTCTCTTTTTGTTGGTTCTAGTTAATAACTGAGCTGCAGAGTTTCAGATAAGCTGGAGTCTGTTAATTGATGTTTGTGGGAGGCCAGTAAAAAGTGCATTACAATAATCGAGCCTACTTGAGATAAGAGCATGAATTAATTTTTCCGCATCTTTCTGGTTTAAAAAAGGACCAATTTTAGGTATGTTTTCTAAGTGAAAGAATGACGATTTTGTTACCTTATTAATTTGCAAGTTAAAACAAATCTGAGTCTAAAATAATGCCCCAAGACTAGTAACCTCTGGTCGTACCCGAGGAGTCAATGTAACTAGATTCTTAAACAACAGTTATCTTTTAGTTTTTGGGCTAAGTAATAAAATGTCAGTCCTCATTTAATTTTAGAAAATTGGTACTCATCCATTTATTTAGTGATCGAAGTAATAGCCTCAGTGTCAATTGGCTTCACAGAAATGTACAGTTGTGTGTCATCGGCGTAACTATGGAAAACATTATGTTCTCTGGCAATGTCACCAAGTGGCAGCATGTACAATGAAAACAAAGGACCAAGGCAGCTTCCTTGCGGGACTCCAATGTGGGTTTCATGTTTCTCAGATACATGCTCTCCGATTTTGACACAAAAATGTCTCCCTTTATTATACGTTTTAAACTAATTTAATACAGAATAAAAAGGACCAACTAGTTTTTCTAAACGATTGATTAAAATGTCATGATCGATCGTATCAAACGCTGCACTTAAGTCTAAAAGAACTAGAATTGAGACCTTATTTTTTATCATAGTTTGTTGGGGTCACTAATTATTTTTGTAAGGGAAGTTTCCTGTACTGTGATAAGCTTTAAAGCCAGACTGGAATTCCTCCATAATGTGATTTTCTTGTCTTTTTTTTTTTTTTTTTGGTGCTGCAACTACCTTTTCTAGTATTTTACTAACTTTGAGGAGAAAATAACTGCTAACCCACCACCCTTCCTGTTTTGTCTAACAGCCTGATAAAAACAAGTTAACTTAACAACTTAACAAGTTTAAGATTGTGTTCACGTGTTGATTTATAATTGTTACAGTTTGTTTGACCATGCCACCTTCTATTTGAAGTCACTGGTATATTTGTGGAAATGACATTGAATCGGTCTCATCTCTGGTGGGTACGTGAATAATGATGTCTCTGACGATCAGATTGACTTGACTTCTGCGTTGTGGCTACGGCTAACTCTATACTTGGTGAACATGGATAAGGAAGAGAAGGATGGGAATATGGTTGTGATGACTTCTTTCCAGTCTTGCAGTCTCTCATGCTCACAGGCTCTGAGCTCTCTGTTGTGGCGGCTTGAGTTTCCCAGTCAGGTTGGGGTTGGAGTTCGGGCTTCGGGTCACGTCACAAGCTCAAGCCCTCCACCAAGGACAGCAAGTATGTTATTTCCTATCCAATACAAAATTATATGAACATGTCAACTCATAAATGTTTTTTTTTACAGCTGCTTTACAGCAGAATTGAATTCTGTTTGCTTTAATGATTCTGTTATTTTCCTGTTTATTGTCATGAAGCTGCTTTGAAACAATCTGTATTGTATAAAGCGCTATATAAATGAAGCTGACTAGACTATGACAAGAACATAAAATTAACTCTGTTCACTACAATAAATGTGAAAATCTCACTACAAAAAATCCAGATTTGAAGATAAATGGTAATAAAAACTCTGTCTGTTAGACTTCCTCACACCTGAAATCACTGATCGAGTGAATCTCCTGAACTTCTCCAATCTACAAGAAGATCATTTCTAATCCATTTATGTTGTAACATCTGCTCTAACGTCGGCCGTTTAGTTGGATCCTTTGTTAGGCACTGGCTAATCAGATCACTGCATTCTGTACAAATTTTAATAAATAGAGAGGTGGTTACTCATGACAATGTGACTTAGCATCTAAAAAACATAATGTAAGGAAAAATGTCATTTATCTTTACTTTAAAGGTGAAGTATGCAGTTTCTGCGAAAAAAGAGAGCATATTTCCAACTCAAACATCAAAAATGCAACTTTTACTGGTTCAAAAAAATCTTACATACAGTACTTCACCTTTAACTGTTTCTGTACAGAGCTGTGTTTATCAAAGAAATCAATATTATTCTCTCACCTTTGGATAAGTTGGAGTTCTCAAATGTAACTTTGGCTTGTGTGATTTCCATTCTATTGCCAAAAGGAGAACATGCGTTCACCATCTCATATAACAACACTCCTAGAGTCCAGACATTTGTAGGGATGGCGTGGAATCTCGGTCCTGTGTAGACTTCAGGTGGGCAGTAATCCAGTAATCCTGTAAGCAAGACATTTGCGCATTTTTGAGCTTATTTAAAGTGTCAAATAATCAGTAAGTCACTACATTCAGATTTCCACACTCCCAAAACGCTCACCAAGGTATATTCTGCTCTCGTATCCGTCACTACTAAGTAGCTGACCGCAGCCAAAGTCTATCAGCTTGAGCTCTAACGTGTTTTTCTTCAACAGGAAATTGTCCGCATGAACGTCATTATGAAAAACACCACGCTCGATGCAGTGTTGTACTGCCAGCACAGCCTGTCGCATGATGACCCGTGCTGTTGTTTCATCCAGTTTAGGGTTACGAATGATGAAGTCCAGCAAGCTCTCGCAAGGTTCGGGGTACTCCATAACGAGAGTGAATTTTCGAGGGTGTTCAAACCACTCGTACAGCTGTATGACGTAGGGGCTTCTGGGTTCTTGCCTCATCAGCAGCAGCAGCGCCACTTCTGTAACCAGAGGTTCGGGATGCCCAGGCTAGAGAAAAGTAGCAGACAGAAGGTTAGCTGGGTAGTACAAATCTGAAGAAAACATATCATTGTTAAATGTACTTTTCTTCTATCTCTGTAGGTTCAGAGCCTTTGCAGCTCAAAGTTATTTGGTGCTTCTAGGCTTATTTGTCTATAACATTTACAGCTAATGCTTCCTACAGGTGTATTAACTACAGTGATCAGCACTTAAAAAACTAAATACACATTCAGGTTTGGGCCAACTTACAATATCAAGATAACGATTGTTGTCAATCTTGCTGATCTGCTTGATGGCAACCTGCAACAAAAAAATGTTTCAGTAACAGTATCCAGGCACCTGACCTTGCACTAGGTATTAAACCATATGTAAATTGTTTTTAAATATGTTTTGATGCATGCAAGAGCAAAATGTTTGTACAGTTCGGTAATATTTACCTTCTTGCCATCAATTTTCCGTGTTCCCTCGTACACCCTGCCAAATCCTCCGGATCCAATCATCTCTCCTATGTTGAAGAGAGACTCAAAGGACTCTGAAAAACAAACAGAAAAAGTATGATACATATATGAGCTTGCTAGATCCTTTGAATACATAATATATGGTTACACTTTATTTTAAGGTGACATACTTGCATTGTACTTCCTCAAATAAGTAATATTAATTAACTACATGTACTTACTAGCCTATAGCGTTACTGTTAGGGTTAGAGTTTGGTTTTGGGTTAGTTACTTGTAATTATGCATCATTTACAGTTATTACTATAGTAAGTAGATGTAGTAAAGAGTAACTACGTCACCTTTAAATGAAGTGTTACCGGTAGCACTTTATTTTACAGTCCTGATTCCCATGTACATACGATGTACATATTACAGTAATTACAATAACTAGATACTAACCCTGAACCTTCACCTAAACCTAACCTTAACCCCTGTAGTTACCTTATACTGTATTATATTAATATGGGGAAAATAATATTCACATTCTCAGAAAACAAGCCTTACACAAGCCTTTTAGTGGAAAACAAGACGACAATACTGTTTAAAATAATGTTCAAGAAATAATGACTGTGGATTTACCATTATTTGTCTTGACGGCTGAGTGATCTGGATCAGGCTCTGGGTCCAGATCTGCTGGAGGGACGAAAGGCTCCACAGCATCCACAGCACTACAGTGACAACAGCAGCCGAAATGATGTTTCAGAGCCTTCCACACGCTCATGAGGAAACTACAAATTCCTTTCCTCTTCCTACATTGTGTAGGTTTTTCTGAAATGAAGAAAAACAATTGAAAATACATCTATTAGAAACATCTCTGACCTCAAATTAAACAATGACAAAATGACACTTACGTTTTACTGTTCGATTCTTATCTGTACGTTACAAATCAAAATAATGCAAATGTATTATTCGACAGCCCTGTTTCTGCTTAATGCCTGCAGAAATGTCCCAAAGTCTTATTTCACAATATTAAGGATTAACATCCAGTTTTTTTCAATGTTTCAAAAATGTTTTTTCTTGGTTACAAATGTTAAGGGAACATTCTGTTTTATAATTTTGCAAACATTTTGGGAACTTGTGAATGTTCTGAAAAATATGTTAGACGAACGTCCAACTAAAATATTTTGGAAAAAATTTCAGCTAAATTTAGCAGAGCAACGGCAAATATGACCTGACCTTAACCTTTTAAAAACTTGAAGCAGTCTTCTGCATGAAATACCAAAATCTCCGTCAGTACACTTTACACCCCCCAGCCTTATTTCAATCTCACCTGTTGAGCTCTTGTTCGCAGGAGAAGCCTCCACGGCACCCTGAGCTGTTAGGTCAGTCGAGGTCACTGTTGGCTCCACAGGAACTTGACCTGGCAGCGGAGGGCACATCATCTCTTGGAGGCTGTCCTGTTCATGTGGGCTGTCCGATCCATCGCCACTCCTCCTCCACTCAACGATGTACGTCCCTCTGCTGCTAAGGCTCAACTCTCCACATGACCGCCTGGACGGACATCCATCATCTGGGCTCTGCTGGCTCCTGCTCTGCCACTTCCTCTTCATGTGAGCCTGACCTGTGAACACAGAAACAGAAAACTCAGAAGACAGAGGAGCTAAACCATCAGAACTGAGACTCCAAACCTCCAGACCAGCCGTCTGAGTGGAAGCAGCTCTCCTGGATCTGGAGCGGCCTGAGGCTGGAATATTTCAGACATCACATAGTTAGTTATGTTTTAATAATAATCAGTGTCAGTGGTCAAATACAAAATGTTACTATAGTTACTCAAATTGAAAGGTTTATTTCACATGCAAGGAATCAAATACATGTGATCACTTGGAAAAATTGGCTTGGTTAACTTACATCGCACAAGTTTCTCTGCACATTAATTTAGTCCATCATATCATAACATACCAAATAACTAATGTTAGAGCACTCACCTTCTCTTTCCCACATGTGAGCCATCAACGTCCTCCTCCAACCTGCAATAGAAACAATACAAAATACAATACAAAAAAAATAATAATAAAATAAAACTCCCCTGAGAAATACTGCCCCCCCCCCCCCAAAAAAATAAAATAAAAAATAAAAAATAAAATCAAATACAAAATTAAATAAAACTCCAACTCCTTCTAATATAAAATAAGAAAAGAACAATGAGACAAAAGTGCCCTCAGAAATAATATAAACTATTTAAAAAATAAAACTAAAGGATATATCCTTCGGTCTCCTTCCAGACTAAAAGTCTCCTCCTAGAAATCGTCCAAATAGCTTCGAAATCTCAAAATCTGCAAGAAAACACTCGGCAAAAGTCTCTGAAATCGCCTCGTCTCAACCAACAGATCGCAATTGTTTCGTGTGTATATATTTGGTTGTGTATATATTCGCGTCGCTATAGCAACTAAAATTCGAATCACTCATACGCTCGCACGTGCACACGGATTCGGCACTTGCAAAACAACCCGATGTAAGGTCCTTTCACACTGGACGCGATTTTGACGCATGAATAATTCGCGCGATAGTTTTATTTTTTGATCAGCTGTTTGTGTAATGAGTGCTTCCACACCGAACGCGAATGTGCTGAGGCGAAAAAACTACTTTGATTTTTTTCGCTGGATGTCGATTTTTTTTACTTTTGCGGCGACAGAAAAGGCTTCAGCCAATCACATACAAGGAAACAAAGGTGAAGCTCGTTGATGCTTTTGCCGCCCTGACTTAGCAGCATTATGTGCGAGAGAAGAGAAGTGTCACAACATGAAATGTAAACTAAAAACAAGCAATACATTGAAACTATAAACCTTTTATATTGCCTATTCCGCATCTCAACGCACGCATAGGTACCCTATCATTTATGACATGAGTCGTTTCTTACCAGCCAAAGAACGAGGCTTTGGATAAAATAGCTGGGATAGTTGGTGTCTCCGGCGAGTTGATGAAGTGCTTGCTGATGATTTATAATATTTTTGACTAGGAGGGAAATAATTGATTTAGAATATTTTCAACATTCATGGTTGTGTGTTTCATATTTTTGCATGCATGTATAGGCCACACACCAGAGCGTGTGAGTAAATAAAGCGGGGCGGGGTGACACTTAAATAGGCCTATAAGTTAAAAAACTCAAACATACGTTTCATATACGTTTAAATAATATAATGCTGTTTTTCTTTTTTATTTCATCTATATGAAAAGGCAACCGCATGAGATGAGTAAGGATCACAAGATGCCCAATATCGAAAACATTTGGAATGGTCAGACATCATTTTGACCACTTACGTTTTGTTTTGTAGGAAGCCTTTCTTTGAAGTGAATTTCGTTTTGTATAAATTGTATCTTAATTTTAATCAATGTTTCATCAACAAATTGCCTGGATTAATAGGAATAAGAAGCAAATATAGTAGACAATATAATAGACACGGAGGCGCCGGCGTCTCACACCGAAAACAGACAAAACATTAGTTTATTAATAAACAATTTAAATGTTTAATGCATAATCCTTACTTTGGCCGGTTCTTTGTGGCAAAGTTTTAGCTACTTTACAAGATTACCATACTCCCCTTCAGACTATCTGTTCTTTAAGATTGGGTGCACATAAAACCTTTTTTTCTGTCTTTTAAAACGAAAAGCTCGTCTTCACTGGATGATGATGAAGTGTCCGTGTTTTCTCAGCTGTCGGCGCGAAAGTTTTGGAATGTTGAAGCTCTGAACGTCGCAAATTCGCGTCGCGGCTGATGTGAATGGTTTTGACGCAAACTATTCGCACGCGAACTATTCGCTTTTCCGTTTCGCTTTTTCGTTACGCGTCCGGTGTGAAAGGGCCTGTAGGCTACATGCGAACTATCCGGACATGAACATGACCTATTTGGATGCTGATGACTTTTAAAGCCCGACACTTGATTTCATATTATTTAATATAATAATAATAATAATAATAATAGGCCTAAATAATAGATAGCCTGAATGCAACCTTTTATCTCACAATTCTGACTTTTCCCTCACAATTTCGTAATACTGCATTTTTTTCTCAGTATTTCATGACATTATGGCAATTATGATTTCTTTTTTTGACGCATTTGCGAGTTTATATCTCGCAATTCTGACGACTTTTCGTCGATCTATAAACTCGCAATTTTAAGCTTTTTTTCTCGCCCTGGAATAAAACAATTAGAAAGATAAACTTTTATCTCCCAATCCATACGGAAGCGTATTGCATTCACTTGAGGAAAAAAAAATCTACTCTGTTTTTCTGAATTAACGAGATAATCTCAGAATTACATAATTTTTCATGGAAAAAAAGTTTTTGCTCTGTTTTTTTTCTGAATTAACGAGTTAATATCTCAGATTTATGAGATAGGCCTACATTTTTCTTTAAAAAAAAATGTCACTCTGTTTTTATGAATTAATGAGTTACACATAATTTTGAGAAAATTAAGTAATTAATTCAGAAAAACAGTAGATTTTTTTCAAGTGAATGCAATACCTTTTTTTTTTCAAAAATAAAATATAATAAAAATAATAATAATGATATATATATATATATATATATATATATATATATATATATAATATGAATTATATATAATAATAAAATAAAAATCTGAAGTGTGAGATGAAAAATTCGCAATTACCTTTTTATTTTATTCTTCATCAGAAGTTAATCGAAAAAAAAATTAAAGATGAAAAAAAAAGTGTTATATAATTTAGGAAAGACAGGGTCCACACATTTTTGTAAACTCAAAAGGAGTAAGGGTCACAAATGTTTTTTTGTTTTTTGTTTTATTTGCAGCAGCTTAACAGCAACTAGGCATTGTGAAGAAAAGGAAAAAATATATATTTTTGTGAATTTTCTGTTTGACCACTAGGGGACAGCAGCGATGTTTTCTTTCACTTTAACTTTATTGTCCCCAGGGGGTAATTCTTTTCCACAGGACTGCACTTGTGTAACACACACAACATGACCAATATAATACAAAAATACATAACACAGGGAAAAGAAAAAGAAAAAAAAAAACCCAGTTGAATAACACAGCGATGTCTGTTGTTAAGGTATGCGATGGCTGAGGGAAGCAGACTTCCAAAGCGAGTGATTGGCTTCTTCTTTGCATCATTGGCTGGATCCCTGCCAATCAGTACGAGCTATCTCCAAACAATTAGGAGGCCATTATAAAGACATCTAAATCATGTGATGACATGTTTATTAGTTTAAAGTGTTGATGCCAGTTTAGTCTGTTATTAGACACTGGTAAAGACATTTGTATGACATCCATGTGGTGCAGTGCAAGTCAAACATGGGCAGCCTCTCTTAACCCGGCCTTATGAATCATTTCTGTTACAGTAATGGGGGTTTTCAGTTAATTTAATACTTACTCTCTCATAAAAATAACCCGTGCCGGAGCAGTTTACATAGTTTGGCGGAGATGAATGACCTGCCTGCGCTGTTTGATATTTTTGGACATCGGTTTCTTCCAGCAATCAGTTAAAGTTCGATAGTAACGCTCAATATAGCTTGACCATCTGTCCAGCGAAGGATCATCTGTGTCCACGCTGCCTTTAGGACCCTCTAACCTTTCTACTGATCCCAGAGAAAGAGACAAACGGCCTTGTGGGTTACATGGCCTTCGTGTCCTGCGTGTAGTACGTGCAATCTCAAAGTAAGATTGGAATGCACCTAAAAGAAACTGGTTACTTCCATCACATGCATTTAAGAAAATATAATTTCACAAGCACAAAGAATATACAAATGAGTATGTGATAATGCATATATTGGATTATTGATTTTTATAAAGGAAGTATATAAGCATTCAAAAGGATTTATGATTATAGATGTATTTGAAGAGGCAAGGGATTTTGACCACCCCTTCACTATGATGTCACTACTGGTGTGACCCAGAAGTATAAAGGGTCGCCTCGAGAACATGTCATCTTTTCGTCTGAAGGGACTGCTTTGTCTAATTTGCAATCACCTGGAAAAAGTAAAGAAAACAATTATGGCAAGTGATAAGTGTTTCATGAAGTGTGTGGATCTGTGTCTCATGTATCTGACCTCAGATGAGACACAACTTGTGCTGTCTGGGCGAAGAGCATGCACGATCAGCTCTTGAGAGACCTGATTGTGCAGATTGTGAGTTTTCCTCTAAGAAAACTCTACTCTCGTCTGGCCCTGTAAGAGCTGTTGGGTGTTATGGATTGATGAACAGTATCTGAGTGTAGGCTCTTTAGAGCTACAGCCCTTCAGTTTATCTTCTGTAAGGTCTAGTTTCCCTGGTACTGGCCTCCTTTTATTTCTAGAGTCGTCTAGCCTAGGCCCACCTTTGCATTAGGGGATAAATGCTAGTAGATGTTAAGTGTAAGAATAAATAGTAGCATAGGTAGCATGCTATCTCCTATGCCTCTCATGCAGGTATTTACTGGGCATTGTCAGGCCTTTCTCTCTCTGAAAGGAAAGAGTAGGACGCAGTGTGCTGAGGCCTCCACTCTTCAGAGCTGAATTAGTAGCCAGAACTATCCAGCTTGGCCTTAAGCTGGTTTCTCTCTAGTCACAAGGCCTCATAGCTGAGACCTCCATTTCCCTTGGGCTTAACAGAGAAACAATGACACTGTCTTGTAATCACAAGATAAATAGACCTCGACCCAGAGAAAAAAAAAAATCTCTAGGTTATGCTGGTAGTACTCACCTTGTTAGGGTCATGATTAGAGTGTTGATTAGTTTATTCACCCTGCACTACTCCCTCCCATTTGGGTCGGTTTGAGTACACTCCCTTAGAGCCTAAGCACTGCCATGGGCTGCCGCTCAAAACATACCCCCCCCCCCCCCCTCCCCCGTAAAAAAAAACAGTTTATATAATTTCCAAAGGATACAAGATACAAAAGCTGGATGGGTCTCCGCAGAACAGTCCCTGAACTCGTGCGAGCGGCACATGACCTCACAAGGCCATCGCGACCTGGAAACAATTCCTCAATTCTTCCTAGCCTCCAGCTCTGTCTTGGGGTATTATCTTCTCCGATGAAGGCAACATCTCCGGCCTTCAGCAGAGAAGACTGTGGGGTGTCGCAGCGATGAGCCGACTTCAAATCCAGAAAATATTCTCTCCGCCATTGGTTCCAGATGTTGGTCATAAGTCTTTGTCTGTAGCGCCACCTCCTGTTCATCTCCTCCTTGTTCGCTGTTGGATGGTTAGTCTCAGCTGGCCATGGCTTAGGAGGCAAGCAGGTCAGTCTCTGGCCCATCAAGAAGTGAGCAGGTGTTAGTGGCTCTAGCTCATCCACATCATTGTGCCCATAAGTGAGCGGCCTCGAGTTTATTATGGCTTCAGCTTCAGTCAGAATGGTGCACGTTTCTTCAAAGTTGAGTTTAGCTCTGCCTAGCACTTTTCAGAGAATAATTTTGACTGACCTTACCAGCCGCTCCCAGAATCCGCCCCACCAGGCTGTTCTTTCAGCGATGATCCGCCAGGTGATGCCCTTCTCTGAGAAGAACTCCCGTAGCTGTGGATCTTTAATGCCTTTCCAGACCATTTCCGTACACCTGCATGCATTATCTTCTCATGTTCATACTGCACCAACATTTCTGTGTATCGGTGGTTGTTGGGCAAAATCCATGGGTGCTTTTCTCTGTAAGAGAGATCAGAATGCTGGAGCCTTCCTCCCACACTGAGCAGCTCATCTTCATCCAGAAATGGTTTTAGCTCTCAGATTCTGGAGTCAGTGTTGGGACATTTCCCTGCTTTCAGCAGATCAATTTCAGAGCTGAAACTCTGGTTCTGAATCACCTTTATCCATTTTTTTTACTGCTTCATTCAGCTCTTCTGCCATCAGTTCACCACTGATTTTTGTGCTTGAGCGGGTGTTGGAGATAAACCTCTTTATCCAGGCTGTCACCCGAAGCACTTTTTTTAGTTTGCACTTCTCCAGACAGGGCATAAGAAATCTTGGTCTTGCTTAACAAGCTGTACAGCAATCTGGTATTTGGATCTGAGTTCAGACTTTACCTCATCTTCCTGAACATCTTCCTGAGCGCTCTCTGACTGATCAGGTGACATCAGAACACAAGGACCATTCCACCACAATGTGCTCTGCTTCAGGTCCTGCTCAGTTACTGTAGGCCTCTGGTGGGGAGGTCAGCTGGATTCATTTTCCCTTTGCAGTGAGACCATGACTGTGGGTCAGTTAGAGACTGGATTTCTGTGACTCTATTTGCTACAAACTGCTTCCACTTTGTAGTGCCACAAATCCAATGCAGCACTATCATTAAGTCTGGATAGTCTAAGTTGTGTCTTGTCTAGCTACAGTGCTTTCATGAGGGTGTTCCTCAGCCTGGCTGCTATTTGCTATTACAGCATCCATTAGCTCCAGGCGTGGCAGTGTCATCCTTTTGAGTGGAGTCATCCTTTTGAGTGGAGCCACTCTGGACTTGGATGCAACCAGGCTTATGGTCACTTCTCCTTCCTTTGTTTCTCCTTGAAGATAAGCAACTGCACTATACGACCTTTCACTCGAGTCACAGAACACATGTAGCTTTAACTCTTGACCGTCCTGCTGTGGTATGTGTACTTGGT
The DNA here is from genome assembly GCA_030578255.1 of Tiaroga cobitis. Classification (NCBI taxonomy): domain Eukaryota; kingdom Metazoa; phylum Chordata; class Actinopteri; order Cypriniformes; family Leuciscidae; genus Tiaroga; species Tiaroga cobitis. The sequence continues at coordinate 15,792,060 of CM060598.1, forward strand.
ACCATCGTGGGATTGATACCTGATGCAGTTGAGGGAGCTCTGAGCACCACTGTTGCCATTTCTTCGTCAGATCAGGTGGCAGTTCCTCGTCCCACTTGAGCCCTCTCACCCACGTTTCTTGGAACAAGCACTTAATCCTGATGGTGAAGGGAGTCAGGAATCCTAGAGGGTCAAAAATGCGAGCAGAAGACTGCAGAACACTTCGTTTTGTGTTTTCTCTTTCTTTCAGAATATCAAGCAGCCCCCTGAGGTCGAACACAAAATTATCAGTGGCCGGTCTCCACACCATACCCAGCACCTTCAGCACAGACCCGTGTGATTCTGGTTGCACAGCACAATCCATCGAGCTTTTCTGCCATTTTTCTTTGAGCTTAGGAGAGTTGGTCTCCATTTACATAGCTCCATGGCCTCAGCAGACATAATGTTCCTGGCTGTCGTTGTCACTGTATGTGCCTCTGTCACCTCACTTGCACTTGAAATAAAATCATCGACGTAGAGTGAGGAGCTGAGGACTTCTACCACTTGTGGGTGTTCTAGCTCATACTGTCTTAAAATGCTTCCTAATGGTGGCTGCGAGTAAGAATGGGCTTGATGAAGCTCCAAACACCACTCTCGTCATTCTGAGCATGCGCACCGTCACATCCTTATCCTCTGTTGGTGGTCCTGTGAACCACAGAAATCTTACAGCGTCCCGATCTCTTTCTGAGAGTGAAATCTGCAAAAAGGCTTTCTTGATATCTGCCATATACGCAATTTTATGCAGTCTAAATTTGATCAAAATACTCATCAGATCTGGATTCAGATTGGGACTTGTAAAGAGAAAGGGACTTCTATCTTCGTGGGAGGATGCATCAAACACCACCCGCAGTTTCGTTGTCGCCTTATCCTCTCTCAATACCGCGTGATGAGGTAAGTAATATGTCTGACTGCCTTGTGATGATGCATGCTCCCTTGGTACATCCTCAGCCATTTTCCTTGTTTTAAGTAGTCCTCCACAACTTCATTGTATCTGCTGTAGAGTGTGACATCCTTGCTTAGTTTCCTTTTCAAACTCTCAAGTCTCTTTTTTGCGATGCGGTAATTTTCTTGAAGTGGAGGATGATGTTGTCGCCATGGCAACTCCACTTGGTAACGCCCATCCTTGAAGATGGAGGTTTCTTCGAACCGCTGCAACACTTCCACATCCTCTGGGCTCTCAGACTTCTCACTTGTAATGCCCAGGGACTCAAGCTCCCAGAATGCATGCAGCTGTTTATCAATCTGTGCATCCTCGCTGAGCTGAATATGCATGCAGGTCGTCTCTGTCATGCTGGACACTGCTACTGGGCCTTGCACTGCCCATCTGAAAGTGCTCTCCAGTGCCACTAGGCTCTTTGTCAGTCTCTCTACTCTGCCTGATACTATCTGCCAGTAATAATCAGAGCCAATTAGCACATAAAGTTCAGGGTTATCATCTCCAGCCCAGTCTGCTAGTTCAAGACCTCTGCTTTTCATTTCCCTTTGTATATGTTCACCAGGCACTTTAATCAGCGCTGTGCACACTTTGCGGGTGACAACTGCCTCGATTTTAATTCCCTGCTGATTATCCCATACATTCTCCAAGCTGAGCTTCACTATATTGCGACTCGCCATAGTTGGAGCAGAGGAGCCAAATGTGTGAAGAGTAAGTGTCCCTTGTCTAGTAACAGGTAGCTGCAGCGCATTCACCACATTCTCATGCACAAAACTCCCCTGAGTGCCTCCATCTAGCAAGCAGCGGACCATCTTCCTGCTTGTGGGTCCTACGACCCATGCCTTGGCAGTTTGTAGCAGCACAGTGTTCTCAATGTCAGGTTTGCCTTTCTCTGCTTGGGGAATTACTGAGGAAATAACAGTGTCAATGTTGGCAGCCGCAGCAGGTGGGGATGCCTCATTTTTCTCACAAATGGCTGCATGATGCCTGCCTCCACATGTGGCACATGACATGCCCTTTGACCTGCAAAACCTGGCTATGTTTTTGGACCCCAGACACACAAAGCACCTGCCAAGCTTCTTCAGTTTTTCCTTGCGTGCTGACACCGGGTGGTCTGGACATTTTTCAGATTTGTGTTCAGTGCTATCACAGGCAGTTTCGCATGTTCTGGTCAGCAATGTGTAGTGCAGCTGCAGATGTCATGCATTCTTTAATTTCACATCACTAGCTGAATATGATTTGCTGCACGTTTTGTTAGCAGACTGGTTTTCTCTCTGGTTGTATGATTTCATCATTTGTAAAGTTCTCTCTCGGCTCTGAACCTCTTTCTGCAGGAACTTCAACACATTAGGCACATTCCACTCGTCATCATCCCCTCTGTGACGGCTGTATTCAAGAGCCATGTTGTCTGGCATCATCTGAGTAATATTGGGCACAACATACTGCCATAGGTGTCTGATACCACTCCCAATGACTCTAGGGTTCTGATTTGAATTTCACAGTCATCATATAACTGCCTTAATGCACTGACATCAGATGATTTCTTTACAGGAGTGAGATTCAGAAGCTTTGTCATGTGAGCATTTACAACGAGATCTTTCCTTCCAAATCTGCTTTGGAGAATATCAACTGCAGCATCATAGTTACTGTCTGTCAGTGTGAGTCCTGCTACTGCCTTTGCAGCCATCCCAGTAAAGTACGTTTTCAGGTAGGCAAACCTTTCTTTTTTGCATAGTGCATTATTGCTATGAATAGCAGCCTCATACTGGCTCCAAAATTCCTGCCATACACTAACATCTCAGCTGAACTTATCAATTTGTAGCTTGGGCAGTCTCACTGTTGGTTTGTTTGCACTACCATCACTTGACTGAACAGGCCATGGGTTACTCACAGTCTAATGTTCTCGTATCACTCGATGACCCCGTGTTTTCATCTCGAGGACGCGGTCTCTGTATTCCTCTGCATTCCTCTGCGAGTTCAATCTCCACCTCCACGTCCTCCAGCGGAGTGTATTTCTCCACTATGCTGTCTAGCTCGCGCAAACTGTCCTCCTTTGCTGACAACACAGCTAAAATATCCCGCACACGGTCGATATCCTTGTCTCTCTTTATTAATTCAGCGTCGATCTGGTTTAGCAGTCTCGTTGTATATACTCCGTATCGTCCGACGCTTTCTTTTGGACCTTTCAAGTTGTTCCACACCGGCCGGTCGCTCTTCGTTATCTTCGTCCCTCATAGTCTTCTGCTTCCCGGGTTTCCGGCACCAAAAATGTTGTACATTTATCGTCTTATTAACTGGGAATAACAAAGCTAGACGTTGCTTCGATTTAGACGTTTAATAAAAAGAAAACAAAGTAAATACAGCGAGCTTGTTCAGCAAATCGTTCACAAAATAGCCGTTGCCAAAAGTCAACAACATAAACTTTACATGGATCACGTGACCTTCACCATTGCTCAATGCATCTTGGGTAATGAAGTCAATTCACAAATCACAATTACACATAGAATGTTTTTAACCACATATGTATCTGAAACATGAACTTTTAATCTTAGTGTTGTGTATTAAATGTTAACTTATTAATGTTAACTTTCAAAACTATTCTTTTAAATAGTCTTCTAACAAATAAATTCTCAACATATAAACACACAAGTACAAATAAAGGGGAGGACAAAAGCAGCAAAACATATAGATGTATAGATATAGATATAGTAGTGTAAAATTACACTACTATACAAAAATTTATTTTAAAACAAAGCAAATATAATCAATAATAATAATAAATTATTTATATATATATATAGCACCTTTCAGACACAAAATGTTGTTCAAAGTGCTCTACATGATCAAAATTGCACAGATGAATATCAACAGCAAAAATAACATTGAGCATAATAAATACATCAGATAAAAAAGGATTTAAATACATCACACAATAGAAGATATAAAACATATAAAGAAAAGCCATAAAATGAAAGTAATGATTCCACAACACACAAAATGGTAAAACATTGAAAAAAAAACAATTTAATAAACAATAATCCATAGTAGAACTAAGTAAATGGCAGAGTAAAAAAATAAGTTTTTAACATTTAATTAAACAAAACAGTAAGTGTACTTGCTTCCGGTACTTGTCTAACAGTAGTGTATTCCAAAGTTTAGGGGCATAATTTGCAACGGCCGCATGGCCCGCATCACCAATTATCTTTCGTTTAATTTGGGGGGGGGGAGGGGGGAAAACCTGCATTGGACAATCCTAAAGTTCTTGGTGGAATATAATTAATGAGAGAGCTAGGAAATATAGTTAGGTGCTTGTCCATTTCGAGCTGTGTACGTGATGAGTAGAACTTTAAAATCTATCCAAAATTGTATAGGAAGCCAATGCAGTGCAGCCAAAACTGTTCTCTTTTTGTTGGTTCTAGTTAATAACTGAGCTGCAGAGTTTCAGATAAGCTGGAGTCTGTTAATTGATGTTTGTGGGAGGCCAGTAAAAAGTGCATTACAATAATCGAGCCTACTTGAGATAAGAGCATGAATTAATTTTTCCGCATCTTTCTGGTTTAAAAAAGGACCAATTTTAGGTATGTTTTCTAAGTGAAAGAATGACGATTTTGTTACCTTATTAATTTGCAAGTTAAAACAAATCTGAGTCTAAAATAATGCCCCAAGACTAGTAACCTCTGGTCGTACCCGAGGAGTCAATGTAACTAGATTCTTAAACAACAGTTATCTTTTAGTTTTTGGGCTAAGTAATAAAATGTCAGTCCTCATTTAATTTTAGAAAATTGGTACTCATCCATTTATTTAGTGATCGAAGTAATAGCCTCAGTGTCAATTGGCTTCACAGAAATGTACAGTTGTGTGTCATCGGCGTAACTATGGAAAACATTATGTTCTCTGGCAATGTCACCAAGTGGCAGCATGTACAATGAAAACAAAGGACCAAGGCAGCTTCCTTGCGGGACTCCAATGTGGGTTTCATGTTTCTCAGATACATGCTCTCCGATTTTGACACAAAAATGTCTCCCTTTATTATACGTTTTAAACTAATTTAATACAGAATAAAAAGGACCAACTAGTTTTTCTAAACGATTGATTAAAATGTCATGATCGATCGTATCAAACGCTGCACTTAAGTCTAAAAGAACTAGAATTGAGACCTTATTTTTTATCATAGTTTGTTGGGGTCACTAATTATTTTTGTAAGGGAAGTTTCCTGTACTGTGATAAGCTTTAAAGCCAGACTGGAATTCCTCCATAATGTGATTTTCTTGTCTTTTTTTTTTTTTTTTTGGTGCTGCAACTACCTTTTCTAGTATTTTACTAACTTTGAGGAGAAAATAACTGCTAACCCACCACCCTTCCTGTTTTGTCTAACAGCCTGATAAAAACAAGTTAACTTAACAACTTAACAAGTTTAAGATTGTGTTCACGTGTTGATTTATAATTGTTACAGTTTGTTTGACCATGCCACCTTCTATTTGAAGTCACTGGTATATTTGTGGAAATGACATTGAATCGGTCTCATCTCTGGTGGGTACGTGAATAATGATGTCTCTGACGATCAGATTGACTTGACTTCTGCGTTGTGGCTACGGCTAACTCTATACTTGGTGAACATGGATAAGGAAGAGAAGGATGGGAATATGGTTGTGATGACTTCTTTCCAGTCTTGCAGTCTCTCATGCTCACAGGCTCTGAGCTCTCTGTTGTGGCGGCTTGAGTTTCCCTGTCAGGTTGGGGTTGGAGTTCGGGCTTCGGGTCACGTCACAAGCTCAAGCCCTCCACCAAGGACAGCAAGTATGTTATTTCCTATCCAATACAAAATTATATGAACATGTCAACTCATAAATGTTTTTTTTTACAGCTGCTTTACAGCAGAATTGAATTCTGTTTGCTTTAATGATTCTGTTATTTTCCTGTTTATTGTCATGAAGCTGCTTTGAAACAATCTGTATTGTATAAAGCGCTATATAAATGAAGCTGACTAGACTATGACAAGAACATAAAATTAACTCTGTTCACTACAATAAATGTGAAAATCTCACTACAAAAAATCCAGATTTGAAGATAAATGGTAATAAAAACTCTGTCTGTTAGACTTCCTCACACCTGAAATCACTGATCGAGTGAATCTCCTGAACTTCTCCAATCTACAAGAAGATCATTTCTAATCCATTTATGTTGTAACATCTGCTCTAACGTCGGCCGTTTAGTTGGATCCTTTGTTAGGCACTGGCTAATCAGATCACTGCATTCTGTACAAATTTTAATAAATAGAGAGGTGGTTACTCATGACAATGTGACTTAGCATCTAAAAAACATAATGTAAGGAAAAATGTCATTTATCTTTACTTTAAAGGTGAAGTATGCAGTTTCTGCGAAAAAAGAGAGCATATTTCCAACTCAAACATCAAAAATGCAACTTTTACTGGTTCAAAAAAATCTTACATACAGTACTTCACCTTTAACTGTTTCTGTACAGAGCTGTGTTTATCAAAGAAATCAATATTATTCTCTCACCTTTGGATAAGTTGGAGTTCTCAAATGTAACTTTGGCTTGTGTGATTTCCATTCTATTGCCAAAAGGAGAACATGCGTTCACCATCTCATATAACAACACTCCTAGAGTCCAGACATTTGTAGGGATGGCGTGGAATCTCGGTCCTGTGTAGACTTCAGGTGGGCAGTAATCCAGTAATCCTGTAAGCAAGACATTTGCGCATTTTTTAGCTTATTTAAAGTGTCAAATAATCAGTAAGTCACTACATTCAGATTTCCACACTCCCAAAACGCTCACCAAGGTATATTCTGCTCTCGTATCCGTCACTACTAAGTAGCTGACCGCAGCCAAAGTCTATCAGCTTGAGCTCTAACGTGTTTTTCTTCAACAGGAAATTGTCCGCATGAACGTCATTATGAAAAACACCACGCTCGATGCAGTGTTGTACTGCCAGCACAGCCTGTCGCATGATGACCCGTGCTGTTGTTTCATCCAGTTTAGGGTTACGAATGATGAAGTCCAGCAAGCTCTCGCAAGGTTCGGGGTACTCCATAACGAGAGTGAATTTTCGAGGGTGTTCAAACCACTCGTACAGCTGTATGACGTAGGGGCTTCTGGGTTCTTGCCTCATCAGCAGCAGCAGCGCCACTTCTGTAACCAGAGGTTCGGGATGCCCAGGCTAGAGAAAAGTAGCAGACAGAAGGTTAGCTGGGTAGTACAAATCTGAAGAAAACATATCATTGTTAAATGTACTTTTCTTCTATCTCTGTAGGTTCAGAGCCTTTGCAGCTCAAAGTTATTTGGTGCTTCTAGGCTTATTTGTCTATAACATTTACAGCTAATGCCAGGTTTGGGCCAACTTACAATATCAAGATAACGATTGTTGTCAATCTTGCTGATCTGCTTGATGGCAACCTGCAACAAAAAAATGTTTCAGTAACAGTATCCAGGCACCTGACCTTGCACTAGGTATTAAACCATATGTAAATTGTTTTTAAATATGTTTTGATGCATGCAAGAGCAAAATGTTTGTACAGTTCGGTAATATTTACCTTCTTGCCATCAATTTTCCGTGTTCCCTCGTACACCCTGCCAAATCCTCCGGATCCAATCATCTCTCCTATGTTGAAGAGAGACTCAAAGGACTCTGAAAAACAAACAGAAAAAGTATGATACATATATGAGCTTGCTAGATCCTTTGAATACATAATATATGGTTACACTTTATTTTACGGTGACATACTTGCATTGTACTTCCTCAAATAAGTAATATTAATTAACTACATGTACTTACTAGCCTATAGCGTTACTGTTAGGGTTAGAGTTTGGTTTTGGGTTAGTTACTTGTAATTATGCATCATTTACAGTTATTACTATAGTAAGTAGATGTAGTAAAGAGTAACTACGTCACCTTTAAATGAAGTGTTACCGGTAGCACTTTATTTTACAGTCCTGATTCCCATGTACATACGATGTACATATTACAGTAATTACAATAACTAGGTACTAACCCTGAACCTTCACCTAAACCTAACCTTAACCCCTGTAGTTACCTTATACTGTATAATATTAATATGGGGAAAATAATATTCACATTCTCAGAAAACAAGCCTTACACAAGCCTTTTAGTGGAAAACAAGACGACAATACTGTTTAAAATAATGTTCAAGAAATAATGACTGTGGATTTACCATTATTTGTCTTGACGGCTGAGTGATCTGGATCAGGCTCTGGGTCCAGATCTGCTGGAGGGACGAAAGGCTCCACAGCATCCACAGCACTACAGTGACAACAGCAGCCGAAATGATGTTTCAGAGCCTTCCACACGCTCATGAGGAAACTACAAATTCCTTTCCTCTTCCTACATTGTGTAGGTTTTTCTGAAATGAAGAAAAACAATTGAAAATACATCTATTAGAAACATCTCTGACCTCAAATTAAACAATGACAAAATGACACTTACGTTTTACTGTTCGATTCTTATCTGTACGTTACAAATCAAAATAATGCAAATGTATTATTCGACAGCCCTGTTTCTGCTTAATGCCTGCAGAAATGTCCCAAAGTCTTATTTCACAATATTAAGTATTAACATCCAGTTTTTTTCAATGTTTCAAAAATGTTTTTTCTTGGTTACAAATGTTAAGGGAACATTCTGTTTTATAATTTTGCAAACATTTTGGGAACTTGTGAATGTTCTGAAAAATATGTTAGACGAACGTCCAACTAAAATATTTTGGAAAAAATTTCAGCTAAATTTAGCAGAGCAACGGCAAATATGACCTGACCTTAACCTTTTAAAAACTTGAAGCAGTCTTCTGCATGAAATACCAAAATCTCCGTCAGTACACTTTACACCCCCCAGCCTTATTTCAATCTCACCTGTTGAGCTCTTGTTCGCAGGAGAAGCCTCCACGGCACCCTGAGCTGTTAGGTCAGTCGAGGTCACTGTTGGCTCCACAGGAACTTGACCTGGCAGCGGAGGGCACATCATCTCTTGGAGGCTGTCCTGTTCATGTGGGCTGTCCGATCCATCGCCACTCCTCCTCCACTCAACGATGTACGTCCCTCTGCTGCTAAGGCTCAACTCTCCACATGACCGCCTGGACGGACATCCATCATCTGGGCTCTGCTGGCTCCTGCTCTGCCACTTCCTCTTCATGTGAGCCTGACCTGTGAACACAGAAACAGAAAACTCAGAAGACAGAGGAGCTAAACCATCAGAACTGAGACTCCAAACCTCCAGACCAGCCGTCTGAGTGGAAGCAGCTCTCCTGGATCTGGAGCGGCCTGAGGCTGGAATATTTCAGACATCACATAGTTAGTTATGTTTTAATAATAATCAGTGTCAGTGGTCAAATACAAAATGTTACTATAGTTACTCAAATTGAAAGGTTTATTTCACATGCAAGGAATCAAATACATGTGATCACTTGGAAAAATTGGCTTGGTTAACTTACATCGCACAAGTTTCTCTGCACATTAATTTAGTCCATCATATCATAACATACCAAATAACTAATGTTAGAGCACTCACCTTCTCTTTCCCACATGTGAGCCATCAACGTCCTCCTCCAACCTGCAATAGAAACAATACAAAATACAATACAAAAAAAATAATAATAAAATAAAACTCCCCTGAGAAATACTGCCCCCCCCCCAAAAAAAAATAAAATAAAAAATAAAAAATAAAATCAAATACAAAATTAAATAAAACTCCAACTCCTTCTAATATAAAATAAGAAAAGAACAATGAGACAAAAGTGCCCTCAGAAATAATATAAACTATTTAAAAAATAAAACTAAAGGATATATCCTTCGGTCTCCTTCCAGACTAAAAGTCTCCTCCTAGAAATCGTCCAAATAGCTTCGAAATCTCAAAATCTGCAAGAAAACACTCGGCAAAAGTCTCTGAAATCGCCTCGTCTCAACCAACAGATCGCAATTGTTTCGTGTGTATATATTTGGTTGTGTATATATTCGCGTCGCTATAGCAACTAAAATTCGAATCACTCATACGCTCGCACGTGCACACGGATTCGGCACTTGCAAAACAACCCGATGTAAGGTCCTTTCACACTGGACGCGATTTTGACGCATGAATAATTCGCGCGATAGTTTTATTTTTTGATCAGCTGTTTGTGTAATGAGTGCTTCCACACCGAACGCGAATGTGCTGAGGCGAAAAAAACTACTTTGATTTTTTTCGCTGGATGTCGATTTTTTTTACTTTTGCGGCGACAGAAAAGGCTTCAGCCAATCACATACAAGGAAACAAAGGTGAAGCTCGTTGATGCTTTTGCCGCCCTAACTTAGCAGCATTATGTGCGAGAGAAGAGAAGTGTCACAACATGAAATGTAAACTAAAAACAAGCAATACATTGAAACTATAAACCTTTTATATTGCCTATTCCGCATCTCAACGCACGCATAGGTACCCTATCATTTATGACATGAGTCGTTTCTTACCAGCCAAAGAACGAGGCTTTGGATAAAATAGCTGGGATAGTTGGTGTCTCCGGCGAGTTGATGAAGTGCTTGCTGATGATTTATAATATTTTTGACTAGGAGGGAAATAATTGATTTAGAATATTTTCAACATTCATGGTTGTGTGTTTCATATTTTTGCATGCATGTATAGGCCACACACCAGAGCGTGTGAGTAAATAAAGCGGGGCGGGATGACACTTAAATAGGCCTATAAGTTAAAAAACTCAAACATACGTTTCATATACGTTTAAATAATATAATGCTGTTTTTCTTTTTTATTTCATCTATATGAAAAGGCAACCGCATGAGATGAGTAAGGATCACAAGATGCCCAATATCGAAAACATTTGGAATGGTCAGACATCATTTTGACCACTTACGTTTTGTTTTGTAGGAAGCCTTTCTTTGAAGTGAATTTCGTTTTGTATAAATTGTATCTTAATTTTAATCAATGTTTCATCAACAAATTGCCTGGATTAATAGGAATAAGAAGCAAATATAGTAGACAATATAATAGGACACGGAGGCGCCGGCGTCTCACACCGAAAACAGACAAAACATTAGTTTATTAATAAACAATTTAAATGTTTAATGCATAATCCTTACTTTGGCCGGTTCTTTGTGGCAAAGTTTTAGCTACTTTACAAGATTACCATACTCCCCTTCAGACTATCTGTTCTTTAAGATTGGGTGCACATAAAACCTTTTTTTCTGTCTTTTAAAACGAAAAGCTCGTCTTCACTGGATGATGATGAAGTGTCCGTGTTTTCTCAGCTGTCGGCGCGAAAGTTTTGGAATGTTGAAGCTCTGAACGTCGCAAATTCGCGTCGCGGCTGATGTGAATGGTTTTGACGCAAACTATTCGCACGCGAACTATTCGCTTTTCCGTTTCGCTTTTTCGTTACGCGTCCGGTGTGAAAGGGCCTGTAGGCTACATGCGAACTATCCGGACATGAACATGACCTATTTGGATGCTGATGACTTTTAAAGCCCGACACTTGATTTCATATTATTTAATATAATAATAATAATAATAATAATAATAGGCCTAAATAATAGATAGCCTGAATGCAACCTTTTATCTCACAATTCTGACTTTTCCCTCACAATTTCGTAATACTGCATTTTTTTCTCAGTATTTCATGACATTATGGCAATTATGATTTCTTTTTTTGACGCATTTGCGAGTTTATATCTCGCAATTCTGACGACTTTTCGTCGATCTATAAACTCGCAATTTTAAGCTTTTTTTCTCGCCCTGGAATAAAACAATTAGAAAGATAAACTTTTATCTCCCAATCCATACGGAAGCGTATTGCATTCACTTGAGGAAAAAAAAATCTACTCTGTTTTTCTGAATTAACGAGATAATCTCAGAATTACATAATTTTTCATGGAAAAAAAGTTTTTGCTCTGTTTTTTTTCTGAATTAACGAGTTAATATCTCAGATTTATGAGATAGGCCTACATTTTTCTTTAAAAAAAAATTTCACTCTGTTTTTATGAATTAATGAGTTACACATAATTTTGAGATAATTAAGTAATTAATTCAGAAAAACAGTAGATTTTTTTCAAGTGAATGCAATACCTTTTTTTTCAAAAATAAAATATAATAAAAATAATAATAATGATATATATATATATATATATAATATGAATTATATATAATAATAAAATAAAAATCTGAAGTGTGAGATGAAAAATTCGCAATTACCTTTTTATTTTATTCTTCATCAGAAGTTAATCGAAAAAAAAATTAAAGATGAAAAAAAAGTGTTATATAATTTAGGAAAGACAGGGTCCACACATTTTTGTAAACTCAAAAGGAGTAAGGGTCACAAATGTTTTTTTGTTTTTTGTTTTATTTGCAGCAGCTTAACAGCAACTAGGCATTGTGAAGAAAAGGAAAAAATATATATTTTTGTGAATTTTCTGTTTGACCACTAGGGGACAGCAGCGATGTTTTCTTTCACTTTAACTTTATTGTCCCCAGGGGGTAATTCTTTTCCACAGGACTGCACTTGTGTAACACACATAACATAACCAATATAATACAAAAATACATAACACAGGGAAAAGAAAGAAAGAAAAAAAAAACCCAGTTGAATAACACAGCGATGTCTGTTGTTAAGGTATGCGATGGCTGAGGGAAGCAGACTTCCAAAGCGAGTGATTGGCTTCTTCTTTGCATCATTGGCTGGATCCCTGCCAATCAGTACGAGCTATCTCCAAACAATTAGGAGGCCATTATAAAGACATCTAAATCATGTGATGACATGTTTATTAGTTTAAAGTGTTGATGCCAGTTTAGTCTGTTATTAGACACTGGTAAAGACATTTGTATGACATCCATGTGGTGCAGTGCAAGTCAAACATGGGCAGCCTCTCTTAACCCGGCCTTATGAATCATTTCTGTTACAGTAATGGGGGTTTTCAGTTAATTTAATACTTACTCTCTCATAAAAATAACCCGTGCCGGAGCAGTTTACATAGTTTGGCGGAGATGAATGACCTGCCTGCGCTGTTTGATATTTTTGGACATCGGTTTCTTCCAGCAATCAGTTAAAGTTCGATAGTAACGCTCAATATAGCTTGACCATCTGTCCAGCGAAGGATCATCTGTGTCCACGCTGCCTTTAGGACCCTCTAACCTTTCTACTGATCCCAGAGAAAGAGACAAACGGCCTTGTGGGTTACATGGCCTTCGTGTCCTGCGTGTAGTACGTGCAATCTCAAAGTAAGATTGGAATGCACCTAAAAGAAACTGGTTACTTCCATCACATGCATTTAAGAAAATATAATTTCACAAGCACAAAGAATATACAAATGAGTATGTGATAATGCATATATTGGATTATTGATTTTTATAAAGGAAGTATATAAGCATTCAAAAGGATTTATGATTATAGATGTATTTGAAGAGGCAAGGGATTTTGACCACCCCTTCACTATGATGTCACTACTGGTGTGACCCAGAAGTATAAAGGGTCGCCTCGAGAACATGTCATCTTTTCGTCTGAAGGGACTGCTTTGTCTAATTTGCAATCACCTGGAAAAAGTAAAGAAAACAATTATGGCAAGTGATAAGTGTTTCATGAAGTGTGTGGATCTGTGTCTCATGTATCTGACCCCAGATGAGACACAACTTGTGCTGTCTGGGCGAAGAGCATGCACGATCAGCTCTTGAGAGACCTGATTGTGCAGATTGTGAGTTTTCCTCTAAGAAAACTCTACTCTCGTCTGGCCCTGTAGGAGCTGTTGGGTGTTATGGATTGATGAACAGTATCTGAGTGTAGGCTCTTTAGAGCTACAGCCCTTCAGTTTATCTTCTGTAAGGTCTAGTTTCCCTGGTACTGGCCTCCTTTTATTTCTAGAGTCGTCTAGCCTAGGCCCACCTTTGCATTAGGGGATAAATGCTAGTAGATGTTAAGTGTAAGAATAAATAGTAGCATAGGTAGCATGCTATCTCCTATGCCTCTCATGCAGGTATTTACTGGGCATTGTCAGGCCTTTCTCTCTCTGAAAGGAAAGAGTAGGACGCAGTGTGCTGAGGCCTCCACTCTTCAGAGCTGAATTAGTAGCCAGAACTATCCAGCTTGGCCTTAAGCTGGTTTCTCTCTAGTCACAAGGCCTCATAGCTGAGACCTCCATTTCCCTTGGGCTTAACAGAGAAACAATGACACTGTCTTGTAATCACAAGATAAATAGACCTCGACCCAGAGAAAAAAAAAATCTCTAGGTTATGCTGGTAGTACTCACCTTGTTAGGGTCATGATTAGAGTGTTGATTAGTTTATTCACCCTGCACTACTCCCTCCCATTTGGGTCGGTTTGAGTACACTCCCTTAGAGCCTAAGCACTGCCATGGGCTGCCGCTCAAAACATACCCCCCCCCCCCCCCCCCCTCCCCCGTAAAAAAAAACAGTTTATATAATATCCAAAGGATACAAGATACAAAAGCTGGATGGGTCTCCGCAGAACAGTCCCTGAACTCGTGCGAGCGGCACATGACCTCACAAGGCCATCGCGACCTGGAAACAATTCCTCAATTCTTCCTAGCCTCCAGCTCTGTCTTGGGGTATTATCTTCTCCGATGAAGGCAACATCTCCGGCCTTCAGCAGAGAAGACTGTGGGGTGTCGCAGCGATGAGCCGACTTCAAATCCAGAAAATATTCTCTCCGCCATTGGTTCCAGATGTTGGTCATAAGTCTTTGTCTGTAGCGCCACCTCCTGTTCATCTCCTCCTTGTTCGCTGTTGGATGGTTAGTCTCAGCTGGCCATGGCTTAGGAGGCAAGCAGGTCAGTCTCTGGCCCATCAAGAAGTGAGCAGGTGTTAGTGGCTCTAGCTCATCCACATCATTGTGCCCATAAGTGAGCGGCCTCGAGTTTATTATGGCTTCAGCTTCAGTCAGAATGGTGCACGTTTCTTCAAAGTTGAGTTTAGCTCTGCCTAGCACTTTTCAGAGAATAATTTTGACTGACCTTACCAGCCGCTCCCAGAATCCGCCCCACCAGGCTGTTCTTTCAGCGATGATCCGCCAGGTGATGCCCTTCTCTGAGAAGAACTCCCGTAGCTGTGGATCTTTAATGCCTTTCCAGACCATTTCCGTACACCTGCATGCATTATCTTCTCATGTTCATACTGCACCAACATTTCTGTGTATCGGTGGTTGTTGGGCAAAATCCATGGGTGCTTTTCTCTGTAAGAGAGATCAGAATGCTGGAGCCTTCCTCCCACACTGAGCAGCTCATCTTCATCCAGAAATGGTTTTAGCTCTCAGATTCTGGAGTCAGTGTTGGGACATTTCCCTGCTTTCAGCAGATCAATTTCAGAGCTGAAACTCTGGTTCTGAATCACCTTTATCCATTTTTTTTACTGCTTCATTCAGCTCTTCTGCCATCAGTTCACCACTGATTTTTGTGCTTGAGCGGGTGTTGGAGATAAACCTCTTTATCCAGGCTGTCACCCGAAGCACTTTTTTTAGTTTGCACTTCTCCAGACAGGGCATAAGAAATCTTGGTCTTGCTTAACAAGCTGTACAGCAATCTGGTATTTGGATCTGAGTTCAGACTTTACCTCATCTTCCTGAACATCTTCCTGAGCGCTCTCTGACTGATCAGGTGACATCAGAACACAAGGACCATTCCACCACAATGTGCTCTGCTTCAGGTCCTGCTCAGTTACTGTAGGCCTCTGGTGGGGAGGTCAGCTGGATTCATTTTCCCTTTGCAGTGAGACCATGACTGTGGGTCAGTTAGAGACTGGATTTCTGTGACTCTATTTGCTACAAACTGCTTCCACTTTGTAGTGCCACAAATCCAATGCAGCACTATCATTAAGTCTGGATAGTCTAAGTTGTGTCTTGTCTAGCTACAGTGCTTTCATGAGGGTGTTCCTCAGCCTGGCTGCTATTTGCTATTACAGCATCCATTAGCTCCAGGCGTGGCAGTGTCATCCTTTTGAGTGGAGTCATCCTTTTGAGTGGAGCCACTCTGGACTTGGATGCAACCAGGCTTATGGTCACTTCTCCTTCCTTTGTTTCTCCTTGAAGATAAGCAACTGCACTATACGACCTTTCACTCGAGTCACAGAACACATGTAGCTTTAACTCTTGACCGTCCTGCTGTGGTATGTGTACTTGGTACCATCGTGGGATTGATACCTGATGCAGTTGAGGGAGCTCTGAGCACCACTGTTGCCATTTCTTCGTCAGATCAGGTGGCAGTTCCTCGTCCCACTTGAGCCCTCTCACCCACGTTTCTTGGAACAAGCACTTAATCCTGATGGTGAAGGGAGTCAGGAATCCTAGAGGGTCAAAAATGCGAGCAGAAGACTGCAGAACACTTCGTTTTGTGTTTTCTCTTTCTTTCAGAATATCAAGCAGCCCCCTGAGGTCGAACACAAAATTATCAGTGGCCGGTCTCCACACCATACCCAGCACCTTCAGCACAGACCCGTGTGATTCTGGTTGCACAGCACAATCCATCGAGCTTTTCTGCCATTTTTCTTTGAGCTTAGGAGAGTTGGTCTCCATTTACATAGCTCCATGGCCTCAGCAGACATAATGTTCCTGGCTGTCGTTGTCACTGTATGTGCCTCTGTCACCTCACTTGCACTTGAAATAAAATCATCGACGTAGAGTGAGGAGCTGAGGACTTCTACCACTTGTGGGTGTTCTAGCTCATACTGTCTTAAAATGCTTCCTAATGGTGGCTGCGAGTAAGAATGGGCTTGATGAAGCTCCAAACACCACTCTCGTCATTCTGAGCATGCGCACCGTCACATCCTTATCCTCTGTTGGTGGTCCTGTGAACCACAGAAATCTTACAGCGTCCCGATCTCTTTCTGAGAGTGAAATCTGCAAAAAGGCTTTCTTGATATCTGCCATATACGCAATTTTATGCAGTCTAAATTTGATCAAAATACTCATCAGATCTGGATTCAGATTGGGACTTGTAAAGAGAAAGGGACTTCTATCTTCGTGGGAGGATGCATCAAACACCACCCGCAATTTCGTTGTCGCCTTATCCTCTCTCAATACCGCGTGATGAGGTAAGTAATATGTCTGACTGCCTTGTGATGATGCATGCTCCCTTGGTACATCCTCAGCCATTTTCCTTGTTTTAAGTAGTCCTCCACAACTTCATTGTATCTGCTGTAGAGTGTGACATCCTTGCTTAGTTTCCTTTTCAAACTCTCAAGTCTCTTTTTTGCGATGCGGTAATTTTCTTGAAGTGGAGGATGATGTTGTCGCCATGGCAACTCCACTTGGTAACGCCCATCCTTGAAGATGGAGGTTTCTTCGAACCGCTGCAACACTTCCACATCCTCTGGGCTCTCAGACTTCTCACTTGTAATGCCCAGGGACTCAAGCTCCCAGAATGCATGCAGCTGTTTATCAATCTGTGCATCCTCGCTGAGCTGAATATGCATGCAGGTCGTCTCTGTCATGCTGGACACTGCTACTGGGCCTTGCACTGCCCATCTGAAAGTGCTCTCCAGTGCCACTAGGCTCTTTGTCAGTCTCTCTACTCTGCCTGATACTATCTGCCAGTAATAATCAGAGCCAATTAGCACATAAAGTTCAGGGTTATCATCTCCAGCCCAGTCTGCTAGTTCAAGACCTCTGCTTTTCATTTCCCTTTGTATATGTTCACCAGGCACTTTAATCAGCGCTGTGCACACTTTGCGGGTGACAACTGCCTCGATTTTAATTCCCTGCTGATTATCCCATACATTCTCCAAGCTGAGCTTCACTATATTGCGACTCACCATAGTTGGAGCAGAGGAGCCAAATGTGTGAAGAGTAAGTGTCCCTTGTCTAGTAACAGGTAGCTGCAGCGCATTCACCACATTCTCATGCACAAAACTCCCCTGAGTGCCTCCATCTAGCAAGCAGCGGACCATCTTCCTGCTTGTGGGTCCTACGACCCATGCCTTGGCAGTTTGTAGCAGCACAGTGTTCTCAATGTCAGGTTTGCCTTTCTCTGCTTGGGGAATTACTGAGAAAATAACAGTGTCAATGTTGGCAGCCGCAGCAGGTGGGGATGCCTCATTTTTCTCACAAATGGCTGCATGATGCCTGCCTCCACATGTGGCACATGACATGCCCTTTGACCTGCAAAACCTGGCTATGTTTTTGGACCCCAGACACACAAAGCACCTGCCAAGCTTCTTCAGTTTTTCCTTGCGTGCTGACACCGGGTGGTCTGGACATTTTTCAGATTTGTGTTCAGTGCTATCACAGGCAGTTTCGCATGTTCTGGTCAGCAATGTGTAGTGCAGCTGCAGATGTCATGCATTCTTTAATTTCACATCACTAGCTGAATATGATTTGCTGCACGTTTTGTTAGCAGACTGGTTTTCTCTCTGGTTGTATGATTTCATCATTTGTAAAGTTCTCTCTCGGCTCTGAACCTCTTTCTGCAGGAACTTCAACACATTAGGCACATTCCACTCGTCATCATCCCCTCTGTGACGGCTGTATTCAAGAGCCATGTTGTCTGGCATCATCTGAGTAATATTGGGCACAACATACTGCCATAGGTGTCTGATACCACTCCCAATGACTCTAGGCTTCTGATTTGAATTTCACAGTCATCATATAACTGCCTTAATGCACTGACATCAGATGATTTCTTTACAGGAGTGAGATTCAGAAGCTTTGTCATGTGAGCATTTACAACGAGATCTTTCCTTCCAAATCTGCTTTGGAGAATATCAACTGCAGCATCATAGTTACTGTCTGTCAGTGTGAGTCCTGCTACTGCCTTTGCAGCCATCCCAGTAAAGTACGTTTTCAGGTAGGCAAACCTTTCTTTTTTGCATAGTGCATTATTGCTATGAATAGCAGCCTCATACTGGCTCCAAAATTCCTGCCATACACTAACATCTCAGCTGAACTTATCAATTTGTAGCTTGGGCAGTCTCACTGTTGGTTTGTTTGCACTACCATCACTTGACTGAACAGGCCATGGGTTACTCACAGTCTAATGTTCTCGGATCACTCGGTGACCCCGTGCTTTCATCTCGAGGACGCGGTCTCTGTATTCCTCTGCATTCCTCTGCGAGTTCAATCTCCACCTCCACGTCCTCCAGCGGAGTGTATTTCTCCACTATGCTGTCTAGCTCGCGCAAACTGTCCTCCTTTGCTGACAACACGGCTAAAATATCCCGCACACGGTCGATATCCTTGTCTCTCTTTATTAATTCAGCGTCGATCTGGTTTAGCAGTCTCGTTGTATATACTCCGTATCGTCCGACGCTTTCTTTTGGACCTTTCAAGTTGTTCCACACCGGCCGGTCGCTCTTCGTTATCTTCGTCCCTCATAGTCTTCTGCTTCCCGGGTTTCCGGCACCAAAAATGTTGTACATTTATCGTCTTATTAACTGGGAATAACAAAGCTAGACGTTGCTTCGATTTAGACGTTTAATAAAAAGAAAACAAAGTAAATACAGCGAGCTTGTTCAGCAAATCGTTCACAAAATAGCCGTTGCCAAAAGTCAACAACATAAACTTTACATGGATCACGTGACCTTCACCATTGCTCAATGCATCTTGGGTAATGAAGTCAATTCACAAATCACAATTACACATAGAATGTTTTTAACCACATATGTATCTGAAACATGAACTTTTAATCTTAGTGTTGTGTATTAAATGTTAACTTATTAATGTTAACTTTCAAAACTATTCTTTTAAATAGTCTTCTAACAAATAAATTCTCAACATATAAACACACAAGTACAAATAAAGGGGAGGACAAAAGCAGCAAAACATATAGATGTATAGATATAGATATAGTAGTGTAAAATTACACTACTATACAAAAATTGATTTTAAAACAAAGCAAATATAATCAATAATAATAATAAATTATTTATATATATATATAGCACCTTTCAGACACAAAATGTTGTTCAAAGTGCTCTACATGATCAAAATTGCACAGATGAATATCAACAGCAAAAATAACATTGAGCATAATAAATACATCAGATAAAAAAGGATTTAAATACATCACACAATAGAAGATATAAAACATATAAAGAAAAGCCATAAAATGAAAGTAATGATTCCACAACACACAAAATGGTAAAACATTGAAAAAAAACAATTTAATAAACAATAATCCATAGTAGAACTAAGTAAATGGCAGAGTAAAAAAATAAGTTTTTAACATTTAATTAAACAAAACAGTAAGTGTACTTGCTTCCGGTACTTGTCTAACAGTAGTGTATTCCAAAGTTTAGGGGCATAATTTGCAACGGCCGCATGGCCCGCATCACCAATTATCTTTCGTTTAATTTGGGGGGGGGGGGGGGAGGGGGGAAAACCTGCATTGGACAATCCTAAAGTTCTTGGTGGAATATAATTAATGAGAGAGCTAGGAAATATAGTTAGGTGCTTGTCCATTTCGAGCTGTGTACGTGATGAGTAGAACTTTAAAATCTATCCAAAATTGTATAGGAAGCCAATGCAGTGCAGCCAAAACTGTTCTCTTTTTGTTGGTTCTAGTTAATAACTGAGCTGCAGAGTTTCAGATAAGCTCAGATAAGTTTCAGATGAGTCTGTTAATTGATGTTTGTGGGAGGCCAGTAAAAAGTGCATTACAATAATCGAGCCTACTTGAGATAAGAGCATGAATTAATTTTTCCGCATCTTTCTGGTTTAAAAAAGGACCAATTTTAGGTATGTTTTCTAAGTGAAAGAATGACGATTTTGTTACCTTATTAATTTGCAAGTTAAAACAAATCTGAGTCTAAAATAATGCCCCAAGACTAGTAACCTCTGGTCGTACCCGAGGAGTCAATGTAACTAGATTCTTAAACAACAGTTATCTTTTAGTTTTTGGGCTAAGTAATAAAATGTCAGTCCTCATTTAATTTTAGAAAATTGGTACTCATCCATTTATTTAGTGATCGAAGTAATAGCCTCAGTGTCAACTGGCTTCACAGAAATGTACAGTTGTGTGTCATCGGCGTAACTATGGAAAACATTATGTTCTCTGGCAATGTCACCAAGTGGCAGCATGTACAATGAAAACAAAGGACCAAGGCAGCTTCCTTGCGGGACTCCAATGTGGGTTTCATGTTTCTCAGATACATGCTCTCCGATTTTGACACAAAAATGTCTCCCTTTATCATACGTTTTAAACTAATTTAATACAGAATAAAAAGGACCAACTAGTTTTTCTAAACGATTGATTAAAATGTCATGATCGATCGTATCAAACGCTGCACTTAAGTCTAAAAGAACTAGAATTGAGACCTTATTTTTTATCATAGTTTGTTGGGGTCACTAATTATTTTTGTAAGGGAAGTTTCCTGTACTGTGATAAGCTTTAAAGCCAGACTGGAATTCCTCCATAATGTGATTTTCTTGTCTTTTTTTTTTTTTTTTTGGTGCTGCAACTACCTTTTCTAGTATTTTACTAACTTTGAGGAGAAAATAACTGCTAACCCACCACCCTTCCTGTTTTGTCTAACAGCCTGATAAAAACAAGTTAACTTAACAACTTAACAAGTTTAAGATTGTGTTCACGTGTTGATTTATAATTGTTACAGTTTGTTTGACCATGCCACCTTCTATTTGAAGTCACTGGTATATTTGTGGAAATGACATTGAATCGGTCTCATCTCTGGTGGGTACGTGAATAATGATGTCTCTGACGATCAGATTGACTTGACTTCTGCGTTGTGGCTACGGCTAACTCTATACTTGGTGAACATGGATAAGGAAGAGAAGGATGGGAATATGGTTGTGATGACTTCTTTCCAGTCTTGCAGTCTCTCATGCTCACAGGCTCTGAGCTCTCTGTTGTGGCGGCTTGAGTTTCCCAGTCAGGTTGGGGTTGGAGTTCGGGCTTCGGGTCACGTCACAAGCTCAAGCCCTCCACCAAGGACAGCAAGTATGTTATTTCCTATCCAATACAAAATTATATGAACATGTCAACTCATAAATGTTTTTTTTTACAGCTGCTTTACAGCAGAATTGAATTCTGTTTGCTTTAATGATTCTGTTATTTTCCTGTTTATTGTCATGAAGCTGCTTTGAAACAATCTGTATTGTATAAAGCGCTATATAAATGAAGCTGACTAGACTATGACAAGAACATAAAATTAACTCTGTTCACTACAATAAATGTGAAAATCTCACTACAAAAAATCCAGATTTGAAGATAAATGGTAATAAAAACTCTGTCTGTTAGACTTCCTCACACCTGAAATCACTGATCGAGTGAATCTCCTGAACTTCTCCAATCTACAAGAAGATCATTTCTAATCCATTTATGTTGTAACATCTGCTCTAACGTCGGCCGTTTAGTTGGATCCTTTGTTAGGCACTGGCTAATCAGATCACTGCATTCTGTACAAATTTTAATAAATAGAGAGGTGGTTACTCATGACAATGTGACTTAGCATCTAAAAAACATAATGTAAGGAAAAATGTCATTTATCTTTACTTTAAAGGTGAAGTATGCAGTTTCTGCGAAAAAAGAGAGCATATTTCCAACTCAAACATCAAAAATGCAACTTTTACTGGTTCAAAAAAATCTTACATACAGTACTTCACCTTTAACTGTTTCTGTACAGAGCTGTGTTTATCAAAGAAATCAATATTATTCTCTCACCTTTGGATAAGTTGGAGTTCTCAAATGTAACTTTGGCTTGTGTGATTTCCATTCTATTGCCAAAAGGAGAACATGCGTTCACCATCTCATATAACAACACTCCTAGAGTCCAGACATTTGTAGGGATGGCGTGGAATCTCGGTCCTGTGTAGACTTCAGGTGGGCAGTAATCCAGTAATCCTGTAAGCAAGACATTTGCGCATTTTTTAGCTTATTTAAAGTGTCAAATAATCAGTAAGTCACTACATTCAGATTTCCACACTCCCAAAACGCTCACCAAGGTATATTCTGCTCTCGTATCCGTCACTACTAAGTAGCTGACCGCAGCCAAAGTCTATCAGCTTGAGCTCTAACGTGTTTTTCTTCAACAGGAAATTGTCCGCATGAACGTCATTATGAAAAACGCCACGCTCGATGCAGTGTTGTACTGCCAGCACAGCCTGTCGCATGATGACCCGTGCTGTTGTTTCATCCAGTTTAGGGTTACGAATGATGAAGTCCAGCAAGCTCTCGCAAGGTTCGGGGTACTCCATAACGAGAGTGAATTTTCGAGGGTGTTCAAACCACTCGTACAGCTGTATGACGTAGGGGCTTCTGGGTTCTTGCCTCATCAGCAGCAGCAGCGCCACTTCTGTAACCAGAGGTTCGGGATGCCCAGGCTAGAGAAAAGTAGCAGACAGAAGGTTAGCTGGGTAGTACAAATCTGAAGAAAACATATCATTGTTAAATGTACTTTTCTTCTATCTCTGTAGGTTCAGAGCCTTTGCAGCTCAAAGTTATTTGGTGCTTCTAGGCTTATTTGTCTATAACATTTACAGCTAATGCTTCCTACAGGTGTATTAACTACAGTGATCAGCACTTAAAAAACTAAATACACATTCAGGTTTGGGCCAACTTACAATATCAAGATAACGATTGTTGTCAATCTTGCTGATCTGCTTGATGGCAACCTGCAACAAAAAAATGTTTCAGTAACAGTATCCAGGCACCTGACCTTGCACTAGGTATTAAACCATATGTAAATTGTTTTTAAATATGTTTTGATGCATGCAAGAGCAAAATGTTTGTACAGTTCGGTAATATTTACCTTCTTGCCATCAATTTTCCGTGTTCCCTCGTACACCCTGCCAAATCCTCCGGATCCAATCATCTCTCCTATGTTGAAGAGAGACTCAAAGGACTCTGAAAAACAAACAGAAAAAGTATGATACATATATGAGCTTGCTAGATCCTTTGAATACATAATATATGGTTACACTTTATTTTAAGGTGACATACTTGCATTGTACTTCAAATAAGTAATATTAATTAACTACATGTACTTACTAGCCTATAGCGTTACTGTTAGGGTTAGAGTTTGGTTTTGGGTTAGTTACTTGTAATTATGCATCATTTACAGTTATTACTATAGTAAGTAGATGTAGTAAAGAGTAACTACGTCACCTTTAAATGAAGTGTTACCGGTAGCACTTTATTTTACAGTCCTGATTCCCATGTACATACGATGTACATATTACAGTAATTACAATAACTAGGTACTAACCCTGAACCTTCACCTAAACCTAACCTTAACCCCTGTAGTTACCTTATACTGTATAATATTAATATGGGGAAAATAATATTCACATTCTCAGAAAACAAGCCTTACACAAGCCTTTTAGTGGAAAACAAGACGACAATACTGTTTAAAATAATGTTCAAGAAATAATGACTGTGGATTTACCATTATTTGTCTTGACGGCTGAGTGATCTGGATCAGGCTCTGGGTCCAGATCTGCTGGAGGCACGAAAGGCTCCACAGCATCCACAGCACTACAGTGACAACAGCAGCCGAAATGATGTTTCAGAGCCTTCCACACGCTCATGAGGAAACTACAAATTCCTTTCCTCTTCCTACATTGTGTAGGTTTTTCTGAAATGAAGAAAAACAATTGAAAATACATCTATTAGAAACATCTCTGACCTCAAATTAAACAATGACAAAATGACATTTACGTTTTACTGTTCGATTCTTATCTGTACGTTACAAATCAAAATAATGCAAATGTATTATTCGACAGCCCTGTTTCTGCTTAATGCCTGCAGAAATGTCCCAAAGTCTTATTTCACAATATTAAGTATTAACATCCAGTTTTTTTCAATGTTTCAAAAATGTTTTTTCTTGGTTACAAATGTTAAGGGAACATTCTGTTTTATAATTTTGCAAACATTTTGGGAACTTGTGAATGTTCTGAAAAATATGTTAGACGAACGTCCAACTAAAATATTTTGGAAAAAATTTCAGCTAAATTTAGCAGAGCAACGGCAAATATGACCTGACCTTAACCTTTTAAAAACTTGAAGCAGTCTTCTGCATGAAATACCAAAATCTCCGTCAGTACACTTTACACCCCCCAGCCTTATTTCAATCTCACCTGTTGAGCTCTTGTTCGCAGGAGAAGCCTCCACGGCACCCTGAGCTGTTAGGTCAGTCGAGGTCACTGTTGGCTCCACAGGAACTTGACCTGGCAGCGGAGGGCACATCATCTCTTGGAGGCTGTCCTGTTCATGTGGGCTGTCCGATCCATCGCCACTCCTCCTCCACTCAACGATGTACGTCCCTCTGCTGCTAAGGCTCAACTCTCCACATGACCGCCTGGACGGACATCCATCATCTGGGCTCTGCTGGCTCCTGCTCTGCCACTTCCTCTTCATGTGAGCCTGACCTGTGAACACAGAAACAGAAAACTCAGAAGACAGAGGAGCTAAACCATCAGAACTGAGACTCCAAACCTCCAGACCAGCCGTCTGAGTGGAAGCAGCTCTCCTGGATCTGGAGCGGCCTGAGGCTGGAATATTTCAGACATCACATAGTTAGTTATGTTTTAATAATAATCAGTGTCAGTGGTCAAATACAAAATGTTACTATAGTTACTCAAATTGAAAGGTTTATTTCACATGCAAGGAATCAAATACATGTGATCACTTGGAAAAATTGGCTTGGTTAACTTACATCGCACAAGTTTCTCTGCACATTAATTTAGTCCATCATATCATAACATACCAAATAACTAATGTTAGAGCACTCACCTTCTCTTTCCCACATGTGAGCCATCAACGTCCTCCTCCAACCTGCAATAGAAACAATACAAAATACAATACAAAAAAAATAATAATAAAATAAAACTCCCCTGAGAAATACTGCCCCCCCCCCAAAAAAAATAAAATAAAAAATAAAAAATCAAATCAAATACAAAATTAAATAAAACTCCAACTCCTTCTAATATAAAATAAGAAAAGAACAATGAGACAAAAGTGCCCTCAGAAATAATATAAACTATTTAAAAAATAAAACTAAAGGATATATCCTTCGGTCTCCTTCCAGACTAAAAGTCTCCTCCTAGAAATCGTCCAAATAGCTTCGAAATCTCAAAATCTGCAAGAAAACACTCGGCAAAAGTCTCTGAAATCGCCTCGTCTCAACCAACAGATCGCAATTGTTTCGTGTGTATATATTTGGTTGTGTATATATTCGCGTCGCTATAGCAACTAAAATTCGAATCACTCATACGCTCGCACGTGCACACGGATTCGGCACTTGCAAAACAACCCGATGTAAGGTCCTTTCACACTGGACGCGATTTTGACGCATGAATAATTCGCGCGATAGTTTTATTTTTTGATCAGCTGTTTGTGTAATGAGTGCTTCCACACCGAACGCGAATGTGCTGAGGCGAAAAAAACTACTTTGATTTTTTTCGCTGGATGTCGATTTTTTTTACTTTTGCGGCGACAGAAAAGGCTTCAGCCAATCACATACAAGGAAACAAAGGTGAAGCTCGTTGATGCTTTTGCCGCCCTGACTTAGCAGCATTATGTGCGAGAGAAGAGAAGTGTCACAACATGAAATGTAAACTAAAAACAAGCAATACATTGAAACTATAAACCTTTTATATTGCCTATTCCTCATCTCAACGCACGCATAGGTACCCTATCATTTATGACATGAGTCGTTTCTTACCAGCCAAAGAACGAGGCTTTGGATAAAATAGCTGGGATAGTTGGTGTCTCCGGCGAGTTGATGAAGTGCTTGCTGATGATTTATAATATTTTTGACTAGGAGGGAAATAATTGATTTAGAATATTTTCAACATTCATGGTTGTGTGTTTCATATTTTTGCATGCATGTATAGGCCACACACCAGAGCGTGTGAGTAAATAAAGCGGGGCGGGGTGACACTTAAATAGGCCTATAAGTTAAAAAACTCAAACATACGTTTCATATACGTTTAAATAATATAATGCTGTTTTTCTTTTTATTTCATCTATATGAAAAGGCAACCGCATGAGATGAGTAAGGATCACAAGATGCCCAATATCGAAAACATTTGGAATGGTCAGACATCATTTTGGCCACTTACGTTTTGTTTTGTAGGAAGCCTTTCTTTGAAGTGAATTTCGTTTTGTATAAATTGTATCTTAATTTTAATCAATGTTTCATCAACAAATTGCCTGGATTAATAGGAATAAGAAGCAAATATAGTAGACAATATAATAGGACACGGAGGCGCCGGCGTCTCACACCGAAAACAGACAAAACACTAGTTTATTAATAAACAATTTACATGTTTAATGCATAATCCTTACTTTGGCCGGTTCTTTGTGGCAAAGTTTTAGCTACTTTACAAGATACTCCCCTTCAGACTATCTGTTCTTTAAGATTGGGTGCACATAAAACCTTTTTTTCTGTCTTTTAAAACGAAAAGCTCGTCTTCACTGGATGATGATGAAGTGTCCGTGTTTTCTCAGCTGTCGGCGCGAAAGTTTTGGAATGTTGAAGCTCTGAACGTCGCAAATTCGCGTCGCGGCTGATGTGAATGGTTTTGACGCAAACTATTCGCACGCGAACTATTCGCTTTTCCGTTTCGCTTTTTCGTTACGCGTCCGGTGTGAAAGGGCCTGTAGGCTACATGCGAACTATCCGGACATGAACATGACCTATTTGGATGCTGATGACTTTTAAAGCCCGACACTTGATTTCATATTATTTAATATAATAATAATAATAATAATAATAGGCCTAAATAATAGATAGCCTGAATGCAACCTTTTATCTCACAATTCTGACTTTTCCCTCACAATTTCGTAATACTGCATTTTTTTCTCAGTATTTCATGACATTATGGCAATTATGATTTCTTTTTTTGACGCATTTGCGAGTTTATATCTCGCAATTCTGACGACTTTTCGTCG
Organism: Tiaroga cobitis; assembly: GCA_030578255.1. NCBI lineage: Eukaryota > Metazoa > Chordata > Actinopteri > Cypriniformes > Leuciscidae > Tiaroga > Tiaroga cobitis. The sequence goes on from CM060598.1 coordinate 15,819,869, forward strand.
ATCTATAAACTCGCAATTTTAAGCTTTTTTTCTCGCCCTGGAATAAAACAATTAGAAAGATAAACTTTTATCTCCCAATCCATACGGAAGCGTATTGCATTCACTTGAGGAAAAAAAAATCTACTCTGTTTTTCTGAATTAACGAGATAATCTCAGAATTACATAATTTTTCATGGAAAAAAAGTTTTTGCTCTGTTTTTTTTCTGAATTAACGAGTTAATATCTCAGATTTATGAGATAGGCCTACATTTTTCTTTAAAAAAAAATGTCACTCTGTTTTTATGAATTAATGAGTTACACATAATTTTGAGAAAATTAAGTAATTAATTCAGAAAAACAGTAGATTTTTTTCAAGTGAATGCAATACCTTTTTTTTTCAAAAATAAAATATAATAAAAATAATAATAATGATATATATATATATATATATATATATATATATATATATATATATATAATATGAATTATATATAATAATAAAATAAAAATCTGAAGTGTGAGATGAAAAATTCGCAATTACCTTTTTATTTTATTCTTCATCAGAAGTTAATCGAAAAAAAAATTAAAGATGAAAAAAAAAGTGTTATATAATTTAGGAAAGACAGGGTCCACACATTTTTGTAAACTCAAAAGGAGTAAGGGTCACAAATGTTTTTTTGTTTTTTGTTTTATTTGCAGCAGCTTAACAGCAACTAGGCATTGTGAAGAAAAGGAAAAAATATATATTTTTGTGAATTTTCTGTTTGACCACTAGGGGACAGCAGCGATGTTTTCTTTCACTTTAACTTTATTGTCCCCAGGGGGTAATTCTTTTCCACAGGACTGCACTTGTGTAACACACACAACATAACCAATATAATACAAAAATACATAACACAGGGAAAAGAAAGAAAGAAAAAAAAAACCCAGTTGAATAACACAGCGATGTCTGTTGTTAAGGTATGCGATGGCTGAGGGAAGCAGACTTCCAAAGCGAGTGATTGGCTTCTTCTTTGCATCATTGGCTGGATCCCTGCCAATCAGTACGAGCTATCTCCAAACAATTAGGAGGCCATTATAAAGACATCTAAATCATGTGATGACATGTTTATTAGTTTAAAGTGTTGATGCCAGTTTAGTCTGTTATTAGACACTGGTAAAGACATTTGTATGACATCCATGTGGTGCAGTGCAAGTCAAACATGGGCAGCCTCTCTTAACCCGGCCTTATGAATCATTTCTGTTACAGTAATGGGGGTTTTCAGTTAATTTAATACTTACTCTCTCATAAAAATAACCCGTGCCGGAGCAGTTTACATAGTTTGGCGGAGATGAATGACCTGCCTGCGCTGTTTGATATTTTTGGACATCGGTTTCTTCCAGCAATCAGTTAAGGTCACGGGTTATTATCTCTGGTGTTTTGTTCACGTGTGTGAGGTCATGCTTGTTTCCAGACATCGCTGTAATCAATCTTTCCCCGAAAGCCCATTAAACAGAATCGGCGATTAACACTAAAGACAGGAACTGTGCCCTGGTGAACAGGGAAATGGGAGCAATCAGACATTTCTGATTTCCTAATGGGACACGCTGACGGAATGGCTGATGTACATTCAAGTGGCCCGCATTTAACTCCTGCTCTCTAACCTCATTGTCGAGGCCCAACTTTTTATGGGGTGTGTCAAATATCGGCTCACTCGCACATTGGTCTTCACACTGCTGTATGCCGTTGTAGAAATATAGCCTTTATCCAAACACAAAATCAATTATGATTCAAGTTTATGATTGAAGTCATTCGATTATCTATAGGTGTTTCTGCAACTTTTTTCACTTATATGAACCAGGGGTTTATTTTATTAAAACTAACAGATGCCTTTTAAATTTTTGTTAAATGAAGTTTACATAAATGTTTTAGCAACTTTTTTGAAAATCTATTTCTAATCTGTTTGGGGTTTATTATTTGATTGCCTTCAATTATTTTTTGTTGTCTTTTATGTACAGATTGTATTGTTTTACTTTCAAGACTTTCCAACTTTTCAAGTCCATCATAACAAAATGAATTAATACATGTAAATTATAATAATAGTAGCATACTCTAAATTAAACCTGAACCAAACCAGTTGTGTATTGTGAAAATGATTCATACCAAAATTTAACTTGTCATAACTTAAATTATGACAATTTCCACCACACTGAACAAATTTGCGACTTATGAAGATATTGTACTCAAGGAGACCGTGTCAGTGGAGATCTTCAGATGAAATATGATGCCTGTAATGAATTAAAAAATGTATTTCCAAGATCACTTAAAAAAATCACTTGTGAACTGAATATTTTTGTGTCATTTCCAACAAAGCTACAATTTTGTCAAATTAATAAAAATAGGATAAATAAATATCTGTATTTATTTTAATATATATATAAAATGCTATCTATTTGTCTTAGCCAGACAAAAGAGTAGGCTATGTAATTTTATTTAAACAAAACATTTTTTTTAAATGTAATTTCTCCCACTGAATGTTGTTAAACACAATACATCATATCTAGTGGAAGTGGCATTTGGTGGAAATGATAAAAAATGGTAAAGAAAACATATTTCGCCTGTTTTGTATCTACCCCATTGCATATTGATAGTGCCTATAGTTGAAGAAAAGTGACAGAGATGCTCACCCCTGAAACGTATACCAGATTGTTAGGCACAGATCACGGGAATAGCAAGAACAGACAGACACCACAAGGTGGCGCTATACATAAACAATGGCCCGGTGAAACCTTTCATATCTGAGTCACTTGACTTCAGATCAAGTAGATATCCTTTTATCATAGGCCAACACTGCTTTGAAATGAACTCACAAAGTGTTCTTTATATATTTGTTGGCTGCCTTTTTGTTTTTATGCCTTTCATACATTTGGTTGTGCTTTTCAACCAGTATTAGATCTCCCTGTGGATTGGAGGCAGATAGTGACCTCATCAGAGCGATAGAGCAACGGGAAATAACATCACTCACCAGGGGTCATTACCTTCATCCCTGGGAGGAACTGTCTAATATGCGTAGTGTCTAAAAGTATAAAGTCAGTATTGCAGTAGCTGTCTTTGATATCACATGACCGAAAACCAAAAACACTGAACATTTATGTAAAAAATAATACAATAAAATATAATAAAACATAGCACTTACATGTTTTTATTTAAAAAGTGTGTTAATATAGTCTGTTACTGATCACAAATTACATGACACACATTTTTGTTTGTAACGTAATCTGGATTACTCATTTTAGGTAATGTATTCTAACTACCTTTTGATTGCTTTTCGATTTCTTTTCACCTAACTCATTTATCACTTAGATTTGAATAGGATTATTATTTACCATTCTTGATTTTTCCTGATATTTTCCATTATTTGGTATCAACAACATAAAAGGCATTAAGCATTGTTATGACGGGGTTTATGGGTTTAATTAAAGAACTGCAGTGGGATTCTGAGTTGATGAAAAGCTAATGATTCGTTAAATCATAAAAATGTCAAACGAAAATGAGTGTATATTTTTTTTTAGAAAGGACCATTTAAAAGAGTAAATTGAAGAATTAGTTAGAATCAATAAATTGAAGAATTAGTTAGAATCAATAAATTATGAATAATCTACTACCATTGTATTTTTCAAATGTAATCATGTAATCCATAAAAAAGTAACTGTAACGTGATTTTGAGCATTTTAAAACGTAATATAATCTTATTACAATTTGGAATCTGATTACGTAATCCCAATTACATTTACTCAGATACTACCCATGTACACCCATGTATAACATTAATTATTTATTAATTTTTAATTTTTAATTAATTTGTGAATAAATAAATTATATGTGGTTTCGAAGATAAAATTCAAAATCAATAAAAAAAAGAGAAGAAATTCATACTTTAATTTAGTGCATTCAATTGATCAAAAGTGACAGTAAAAACAACCCGTTTAATCCCACCGGTCACAATTGTGACCGCATCTTTTTTCTTATTTCTGGGCAAGAAATTCAACTTTTAAATGATAAAATAGATTGTCTTGATTAATATCTATTAATGTCATGTGACTAGTGTGAAAGGTCACATGACCAGATCAGTTTACTTCCTACTTGCACATCTAGAAGATGATGTCTTCCTCAGACTACTACAAAAAGTAGTATGTAAAACATCCTAATTAACAGATAGAACTATCATATTTTGTACATATATTCTGTAAAGGGTCTGCTACTTATATATTTTGAGAACCTGCTATATTCAGCAGCACAACTGTATTCAACATTGCTAATAAGAAATGTCACTTGAGCACCAAATCATATTAGACCGATTTCGAGTGTGACGTTCTTGTCTTTTTGGGGCTGTATAAAAATGATATATTGTCTGTCTCTTTCTAAAGCCTATTCACTCTGTGTCATTTCCTCCTTGTATTTGTCCATTGTATAACTTTCACTCTCTGCAGACGGAGGCCCACTTCTCCATTTAAATTCCCTCTTCTTTATTCCACCTGGAATGGACTCCAGATGTTGCTGAGGGAGAGGGAGATACTGCTTGCTCGGCGATATGAGCTAGAAAAGAAAAGCAATGGGGGAATAGGAGGGAGTAAGCGAAAGTGAGCACCAGAATGTTGGAAGGACATAAAAGTTTGTCTGGATGCCATTAAGTACAATTTGATGTAATGTGCAGTTTGGGACGTGACATTTTAAATGGAAACTGCGTACCAGATGAGGAGGGTTCGGGGGTCTTGAAGGTGCGGAGAGAACGTGTTCGAAGCGTTATTTAAAGTGCAGGATAAACAGACCTCGGTTAGAGGCACCGTGGTGCGCGTTTGCACGTTTCCGGAAGCAATCGGAATCGTCTTTCCCGCAGGCCCTCATTCCGTACAGGAATAACAAACGCGGCTTTGCACGATTTTAGCTGGAGTACAGTGTCCCTTTGTGCGAGTGGGCAGCTCTCACACGTCTGAACCTGTGGCACCGAGACACCAACGTCAAGCTCAATTGAAAACCTCTATCCGTTTTCTCCGCAGTACTTTAAAACGTGGCCTGGGTCTGTTTTTTAAAGCCAGAGCTACGGTTTCCTATTTCCCCCGCTTCTTGTATATCAAAAGGGGTCGGTTTTGAAATGAAAAGTTGCCGTTTTAAAATAAGACAACACTGTTGGATTTCAGCTCTGCTGGAAACAAAAGTTGATTTACAGTATGAGTATCAAAGACCTGAGGAAATTAAGTCTCGTGTGTGTTGGGAATTTTACAGCGTGGCCCATAAACATCTCAGCGGTCCATATCTGGTTCCCCTTTCCTCTTTTCCGTAGTTACAACAGCTCTTTTTGAAACATTTGAAAATTTATGCTGATGGGAGGCATTTTTCCCTCCATAGCAAATGCCTGATAAGAGGATTTTAGTAGCAGCAGAACAGACACACATTGTTTTTACAATGATGACAAACAGAAATGGGAAGAACGTTATGCCCTTCAAAATAATCCTTCTGATTCTGTCTCAGTGGTTTTCTTTTGGTTCGTCTGAAGGTTAACCTCAAGCAGCCTGTGTACTGCATCACACATGGTGATCATCCACACATTTCTCCTCAGTGGTATCCGAGCGTTGAAATATAATTGCCTGGCGCTCACTTTTTGGCTCGGTTTTGGAGTCCACAGTTTGTTAAACAACACTTCATTGGAGCGTTTTAAAGCTATTTTTATCAATTCGTAATCCAGCATTAGTGTAAACCACAATTAGTCAGTAAGGGAAAATATAGTTTTGAAGAAAAAGCTTATAACTTTGACAACAATGATTCCAAAAGGGGGACATTAGTTCGTGCATGTGTGTGGTTCATTGTTATTATGTGTTTACAATACTGTAATAACACAGTAATAGGTTACTTGCGATGTTCTTCTATAGTGTGGTTTTCATTTCCTCAGCTGTGCATTTATGAAGTGTTGACACAGCTGTAAGGATAAGTCAAATACTTATGAAATTCTTATGTGAAACCATCCTACAACTGCTTACTTAAATCAACAAGTTCTGTTGAATTTGTTCTGTCAGAACCATAAGAAACAAACTAAGAGGCAACTGTATATCTATCATTCTTGATGATCTGTTTCCTGGATGTATTAAATTTCTCCTCTTCGGTTCTCAGACCCCATGTGCTCTGTCCTCATGTCAGCCAAAGCTTCATTCAGGCTCCTATGGCCCAGTCGCACGCGAAGATCCAAGGAGGCACCGACAGCCCCATGGACTGACCAACTGGGTTATAGTGCCTGATATGTAGTCAGCATTAATTACAAGTCAAAGGCCAACCCCAAACATACCTATTAGTTATATTAAGAGAGCTAGAGAGACAGAAGGAAAAAGGTTTTGTAGTTATTGATGAAGAATACGAAATGCTGCCGTTTCTCAGGGGTTTCTCATAGTCATTCCTCAAGTGTTGGGCATGTAATTAAAACCTTTTCAAAGATTCTTTTACTGTGGCTCTTTTCATCAATGACACCATTGTGAGAATGCCATTAAAATTAGGCAAAAATTCACATTTAAACGGATAGTTTATCCAAAAATTCTGAAAAATTCAGACTTGAAAAAAAAAAAGAGACTTGATCGCAAGATTGAATTTAGGCTTTTATTCACATATAAATATTTATCAGCAAACATAAACCGAAGCTCAACCGAACCTGCTTGACATGAGAGAATAAACCTCATCGGTTCTTGCAGAAGCTCAAACGTGCTGCGTAACACGAGAATGAACCTCATTGGTTCTTGCAGAAGCTCAAACGTGCTGCGTAACACGAGAATTAACCTCATTGGTTCTTGCTGAAGCTCAAACGTGCTTCGTAACATGAGAATGAACCTCATTGGTTCTTGCTGAAGCTCAAACGTGCTGCGTAACACAAGAATGAACCTCATTGGTTCTTGCAGAAGCTCAAACGTGCTGCGTAACACAAGAATGAACCTCATTGGTTCTTGCTGAAGCTCAAACGTGCTGCGTAACACGAGAATGAACCTCATTGGTTCTTGCAGAAGCTCAAACGTGCTGCGTAACACGAGAATTAACCTCATTGGTTCTTGCTGAAGCTCAAACATGCTTCGTAACATGAGAATGAACCTCATTGGTTCTTGCTGAAGCTCAAATGTGCTGCGTAACACGAGAATGAACCTCATTGGTTCTTGCTGAAGCTCAAATGTGCTGCGTAACACGAGAATGAACCTCATTGGTTCTTGCCGAAGCTCAAACGTGCTGCGTAACACACGAGAATGAACCTCATTGGTTCTTGCTGAAGCTCAAACGTGCTGTAACACAAGAATGAATCTGGTTCTCTCAAGTTAAGCGAACATGCTTGAGCTTCCGTTTACCAGATCAGATGTGTGCATTGATGAATGTTTATTTGTGAATAAAAGCCTAAATTTAATCTGTTCATCATATAAAGCAATCGTGTCTCTTCAGAAAATTTGGACTAAACCGGTCAATTCACATTGGTTAGTTTTACGATTTCTTTATGAACTTTAAGTGTCAAAGTGGTAGTTGCAATTGGGACGACATCAGGGTGAGTAGTTAATGACATAATTTTCTATCCCTTTAAAAGGGAATGACCACTTTCACTTAATAAACCAGATACATACATCTAAATCATAAAATATTGAATTGAGATTGTTTTAAGAAGATTAGCACGTTGTGATACACAATATGTAATATAATTACACTTTTTTAACATTCACTTGCCCATTCCCCGCAGTCTCTCGTAAATGTAAATACGTAGTACATTTTATTACCATAATAATGATTTAGAGTAACATAATCTCTGGAGACTGTAATGTAATAACTAGATTTATATGGGAGACATGAAATTAGCTGCGCTAGGACCGCGCGGGTCAGGGAGAGGAATGTGCGCACTGTAGCTGGAGCTGAATGTGAGTGTGACAGGATGGCAGAGGAAAAGCGCCAGAGTCCTGGAATTAGGATCTGCACCGTTATTCAAAGTCAGATTGCGATTTACACCACACGGACCCCGGAGCGCAGCGGAGCAGTCCGTCATGTTTGCTGATACGCGTCCGGAACTTTCTGGCAAATCAAATCGCATTTTTCTGTAAAATACTGCTTGGAAAAAGTATGGACAACAGCTGTTTTGAGGACTCGTAATTGCGCTGCGCTCAAAAGCACAAGAGTAACAACTTCTCTCTTTTTAGAAAGGCGACAGAGTGACATTTCTGCGCCCCGCTCGTTTGCGCGTCACATTCGTAAAGTGCTACAAAATTATTCCGTTTCATTTGGGACATGGAGGAAAGAAAGTGCATGGTGGAATTATGACATGATGGATATAATTTATTGCTTCAGTGACAGGAGTGCTGTCATTTGTTAACAGAAGTGAGTGTTGCAGTATAACGTGGTGATCTATCCATTCATACTCAGAAAGGAGTAACTTGTCTCTGTCTCAGCATTGATATTTTAAGTTATTATCGCCCAGAAAAGATTGTGCCCTGATGTCATGGGCTGACCTGGGACCGCACAGTTGATAGTGTGGGGGACAATGTCGGGACCCTGCGTCCGCATCCCTTTTTGGGTTCGTGTGTTTCTCCTGCTGCTGCTTCACAGAGTCTCTGCGGGCTGTCCGGAGCTCCTCTCCAGCGGCTGCAGCTGCGCGGAGGACCGCGGTAAAGCTCACCCTGCGCCCGGAGCGCGGAGGAAAGTCAGCTGCGGTGGGAAGGAACTGACCGAAACGCCAGAAGTCCATCTGCTCCCCAACAGGACTGTCTCTCTGTGAGTATTTTGTTCATTTTCACTATTTAGCAACGCTTTATCAATGTTATAGTCTGCATATTTCATGAACACATTTATTTACTCAAGTACTATATTAAGAAAGTGTAAAGTAGCTATACTCAAAATCAGCTTCTCAATATAATTATATATGATTTGTGCAGTAAATTATACCTGAGGATGTGGGGTGTTGTTTGAGAATACCATTAAGCTTGATTCTCTGAAGCGCAAATTTCAAACAAACATTTGAAGATGCAGAACTTCAGCAAATGAGCATGGATGATTGATGGCACAGAGGTTGTCTTAAGATACAGAAACATGTATCATTGAACATATTGATTAGACAATGTATTTCTATAGCATCTCATAAAATCAGTAATTGTGACAGCAACAGTCTGGAAGATGTAAAGCGATATTAAAAGAGTGCTAAAGACAAAGGTCGATCACTTCTTGGTGACTACTGTACAAGATCTTAGACAGCAGCTTCGAGCAGCTGTCAAAATTGAACTCTATAGGGGAGTCCAGGGCCAACTGTAACATTTTTACATTTTACACAATTTTTTTTTTCACAACTATTACAACAAATATATGTGCCATCATTTGGTAAGGAAACTTTACAGTAACATTAATAGACTTGCCATGAGAAAGACTCATAATATCGGAGTTTATTCAGGTCTTTAGATTGTGGCTATCGTTTATTGGAGAATTATCCTTTGTTCAAGTAAATTAACATTAAAATAGATGATATAAACTATCTCAAACAAGAGCACATCTCAAAATAATAAAATAACTGGTGTAAACTAACTAAGTGGCTTTGATTATTATAAATGTCATTAATAATATTTGTTTAAATCAATTGATTCTTTGATGAAATAATTTTAAAGGTTGCATTTTTAACAATCTACATTGTTAAAGGACAAGGTGCTATATAAATGAAGATGACTTGTCTTAACTTGACATTTTTCAATTTATTCATATTCATTCAGAACTAGTTTTGTTAACAGTTGTCCAACCTCACAGCCATAAAACATTATTATATGGTAAATACTGTACTGAGTACAGAGAGCCATTATGCGCTGTTACAACTTTTGACCAACATTCTTTGACCACCAATCATTTTTGTTTTGGCTTGAATGTTTCACAAAGTGAAACAATCAAACTCTTCTGAGTGTGACGCTACCAGCTCATTGTTTCTGCTTACATTTTTATTCAGATGTGAGATGTGGTGAGAATTATGTGAAGCATTGAAGAGGAGTCTGTTGCAGAACTCAAAACTGATGTGTTGTCATTTTACACATGCCTTCCATCTGACAGCAAAGGAAACCGGTCCTCTGTCCCCAAAAAAACACATATGCACGGTGCTCTAGTCTTCAGCTGACTTGCCCATGCTAATTGAGAATAAAAAGTGCACTTTAATGGCCATCCGTCTCCTTCCTTTCCCTGTGCTGTAATATCCCAGTCTGTTCATAATGGACCATATTGTCTGCACAGGAAGGAAGTTAAACCCACTGCAAAGTGTGGCTGTAGCTAGTTATTACCTATTGTGATATTACCTGTTAATCTGGATGACTGTTCTAGTACCACAGATACTTTCGGCGCCTGTACAAAATACTTGTCGGACAAAGTATGCACTTAATCCCTGTGTGAGACAAGGGAAATCATTTTAGAGCTATGTGTATTTGTTTTGGTGAGGAGAGTGCTATTTTTCGTCTGTTTCTTGACACGGACACCCGTGCAGCCGTCCAACCTCTTTGCTAGTGTCCGCCCTTAAAATTGGTGTGGAAAAGCAGGAATAAAACACTCGTCGTTTCAGAACACTGGCTTCCCATGATGCCCTTCTGCTCCCCTTTCCAGCAGGAGCAGAATTCGCCTGCACATGGCTGTCGTAAAAACATAAACATTAAAAGCACTCGAAACGCTGCGAACAAGCCCAGGAGAGGAGTATGCAGCCCAAGGATTGGTCCCCTCGGAGGAGGAGGCCCGGGGTAGCCAGGACTCCATTTAAAGAGGCTAGTGGTTCTGCTTAATAACTGCTCACATCTGCTCAACACATTTTCTCTGCGAAACCGGAGGAAATGGACTTAAAAAAAAAAAAAGATAGGAAGGGGGCAAAAGTAGGCTGGGTGGCAGACGGCGGAGGCGGTCGGAGACAAGTTCTCATGAGCCTTTTGCACCTCTTAACATCGTTTATTTGTTTTCCGAGCATGTGGAAAGCGCACCGTGTGGCAGTTTTATGAGGCTTTGTGTGTTAGAAGTATTCATAGTCTCCTGCCCCCTGAAGGGAAAATGAGCAACGGTTAATGAAAATGCTGCACTCAGCACTAGTTTAGTTGGGTGTTTTTCAAGGTAGTTGATCCAACCTTTTCTCGGGATTGGCTTTTTGTCTGTTTAGATGCGATGTTTGAAATTGTGTCGATGCTGTTGTTTTCGTGGACATGCTTTGTGATTTGTTCAGAGAGCAGATGCACTCTAGGAATCATCACCTGTCTCTTTCTTGCTCATCTCTTTCAGTCGCTCTCTAATTCGCCAGGAGAAAATGTGGAATGTCTGTATAAAAATAGTTCTTGTAGAGGTGAATGATACCAAAACCCCTTTAAGGCAAGTCAGTCCACTCAGTGGCCATTTTGGCTCACACCTGCTTGAATGGGACCAAAATCTTCAAAGCTGCTTGTCAATATTTGCCAATCACCAAAAAAAGGTTGATTGGCTCCTTTATTTGAAACGTGGGACTTCTATTCCTACGGTGTGCGGACATGAGCTGTGTTCAACTTAGTTTTTTTAATGCCCTTCTCTCACCAACTTCCATCCGGTGCATTGACTCGGATGTACGTCATTGCTTACAGCAGTAGCAGGGGTGCCCACTACCCATGCAATGGGTTCAATTGGAATGTCCTAAGTCCTTAATGACTTGGAATCTGCTATGAAGCTGATGTATTATTTTAGGTTTTTTTTTTCCTTTTGTGCAATGTTTGATTGACCTATAGATATGGACTGTTGGAGAAAATATGTAAAATTACACAAACAAGTAAAATATCCCCCAACACTGCACATGTTGGACCTCTTAAGGCACTCACACACTACAAGATATTCTGGCCAATTTTGGGCCCAATTCCGTCGATACCACGATACCAAATTAGAAAGCGAGCTGACAGAAGGAAGAGTAACACGACTTCGTCTAAACCTTTTTCCTTTTATTTCCGCAAATTTTCTATCAAAAGGAGTCCAAACACTATTATCACCATTTCTTCTTGCCCATCGTCCGCCATGTTTGTTTCTCGCTCTCCAATATAAAGCGCCCTGTCAAGTTGCGGTGCGGAACTCCTCTGTTGCACAGGAAAATACTAAAATCTTTGACATACCATTTGAACACCGTATGACAACTTCCAGCATTCCCACCACTAGTTTTGACGTTATCGTTGCATGTCGCCTTAAGAGTGATGCAAAAGACAATTAAGTAATCCGTTTTGAGCAGCCAGAGCATCCAGACTGAGACGCATCTCTCTGGAATCGCATTTCAAACCACCTCCATATGTGTGGTTTGAAGAAATCCAATTTCATGTGTTTTTGTGCTGTCCAGACTTTCACTAGATAAAATCTGGATATGCAAAAAAAATCGGATTTTTGCTGTCAGTCTGAACGTGGCTGTTCAGACGGGATGTCTCGGTAACCAAAATTTTTCGGATTTTTTTTTTAGCAGTAAGGAAAAAATAAAGGCCGTCCATCATTTTGACAGATTACACTGAGGGTGATCTTTTGTAACTTGTAATTGTAATTCCCAGTTGGTGGCGAGTGCGCTCCAGTGTGGCAGCAGAGCGCGAGTTCAGTCTCTGAGGAATAAAATGAAAACGATGCGTTTGATTACACAGCAGGCGAGCACCCAGTATAAGTCAATTTTATAATAATAAAGTTATAATACTTATACTTACATAATTAAGTGTCAAATCCAGTTTGTTTTGTTTTAAATGGTGGCTGTCATAAAAACTTGAGATTCATTCAAACATACATTAAATATTAAAGAACCGTAAAAAAAAGTGTACGTAATATGGTGCATATATTTAGCAAAATGCTCCTCTTATTAATTAGTTATTTTTCTTGCTGACTATCAAGTTTATGGTCAACGAATGGCTTTTCTGAGGTATAATGTTACGTGACATTGTTTGCACCACTGATTGAGTGATTACATGAGACATGATACGGATTTCGGTTAGTTGTACTGTATCTTTCAACGTATTTTCTTTCGGAGACATGTTTTGAAACCGATGGAGACGCCAGCACAGAATAAAGCCACGCATGAAGCCTCCTTAAGTTTCTGCCACGTCCTTTATAAGATGCAGTAGTCCAGCGCGGCGGCTACACGTTGTTCTTCAGCCATTTTGTCGTTATAAAATGCCACTTGCATAGCATACTAGTTTAGTCTGTAACCTACACAAGTCACTTAACCATGTAGTCACAGTAGTCCTTACACTGTTTCATCAGGCATTACAAATAGCACATCCTTTGGTCCAACTCTTCTTAAAAATAAAGCTTTCAAAAGGGGTTTTGATGCCATATAAAAGAACCATCTTGGGTTCCCCAAAGAAGCTTTCAGTGAACAGTTCTTAACAGAACAATTATGTTCTTTGTGTGAAGAACATTTTAACAATCTGAAGAACCCTTTTTCAACTATAAAGAACCTTTTGTGCAATGGACAATTTCCATGGATGTTAAAGGTTCATCAATGCCAATAAAGAACCTTTATATTTGAGAGTGAAGACAGGCTTGATTAAACGGGTGGACTGAATTGTTCATGACACTGCCAAATCCAAATCTATCTCATTCATTTTCCTATGAGTAGTCAGTATCTTCCCCCTTATACAGTCTCTGTCGGTGTGTCAGGCAGAGAAGGGGAATTATGGGTAGTGCGGTACATTTGTTGGTGGTTTTAGAAGTCTCACAGCAGAATATCCACTGATGCTGTATCTGAGTACTGTGTGTTAGTTCATTTTCATTACATTTTCAGAGTAATGTAACTGAGAATATCAGTTTAACAATCGGTTTTAGCTCTAACCGTAAATAAGTGATTGTTGTATCTCACCAACTCTAAACAGACAGGCCTCAAGAGGTCAGAATGTGATTTCTGGGGTCAGTCATTTTGGTAAAGGTTATCTGTTGGACCAGCTGCAGGCCTGCAACACAACATCTGGCATTCCTCAGCTGATTAGGTTAGATAAGCAGATGGCATCCCTTAATCTGATTGGTGGAGAGGGAAAATGTGGAGGAGTGACCTCGGTAATTACCCAAAATCGTATTCTCCATCCTTATTGTTCATCCATAGACCATAACCTGAATGAATTAGGGAATAGTGGCAGTAGAGATTGCACATTTAAGTAAATATCATGCTTTTTAAATACATTTTTCTTTGTTTGACTGCTCGACTTCTGATTTCTTTTTATATATTACTTTTGCCTATTTTTGCCGTTTTATTGCTTTTGCCTAATATGACAGTCCACATTAGATAGAGCATAGAAAATGCTGTCGATTATGGGTTGTTGGCAGTATCGAGATATAACATGAACTGGATTTAAATTTGCCAAGCCCCACATCTCAATGTGTCGGAGAACGTGCGCTAACCTCTCAGCCGCTGCTCCGACTGCTTCTTCTGTTTCCTTACTCCCCGCATTTCGCCTCTGCCCTTCTTTCAAATATATTTAAAACTGTAAATCACCCAAAGCACTCGGTTAGGAGCAGGAGAGATGCGGTTTGTTCAGTGAGAGCCTTTCATTGGCTGCTTCTCGTTGTTTGTCAAGCAGCTCGGCAGAGGATTTGTGGCTACACCTCCATATTAGAGTTTAACTGCTTTGACCTCTGTGGGTAACTGATCGCTTTTTGTGCGTGCGTGTGTGCGTGCTGTTTGATGCCGTTCCACGCGTCAGCCTTTTCCAGGTTTCCATTACATCCTAAATTACTCATAAATCCTCTCCGCATTAGTGTATACCGTTGGCATATACAAGTCATTTGGTGCTACTTTGTGGTATAAAGCCCAATATATTTACCATAAACGGCCATTTTTCCACTTTCTCCCCCTCTCCGCACAAACGCACCCTCTTTTTCCTCTTGCTCCACCCCTCTATCATGAGTTCATCCATACACAGTGAGTCTGAACCTAAATATTTAGCTGTCCTGGTAGGAAACTGCCATGCCTAAACTCTTTCCAGATGTGGGGGAGAGCAGTGCGCTGTTTAGAGCTAATTATGTGCGGCTGCACAGTGACTGAGTTGATAGAGGGGGAGGGAGACCAAGAGAGAGAAAGAAGGGAGAGAGAGGAGGTAAAGAAGTGGAAAGTGTGAAATAGAGGTAGAGATCAAGGAAAGGACATAAGATGAGAGAATGAGATGATGTGGAGGGGATGAAGGAGAGTCATTTTAGTTGAATGTTTGTTTATCTGTTGATCGAGAATGAAATGGGAAACAGTGAGAGAGTGTAATGAGAGTGTAATGAGAGTCGAGTCTGGGTTTTGCTTCATGAGAGTGTTTGTGAGTGTATGTATACACCGTATGTATGCATGTATGTATATACTGTATACAGTGTATGTATATATATATATATATATATATATATATATATATATATATATATATATATATATATATATATATATATATATACAGTATATATAGCCTATATGTATATACAGTATATCTCAGTATATATTAGTATTAGTACACAGAAGTCACTGTTCAGCTAGGTTTCTTTTCATTTATTTTGAACAGACAGTAATGCAAATTTTTGTAGGGCTGATTAAAAACAAAAGGTATTTGTGAAATAATGAAAATGAAAAATAAAACTTGTGTAGAGATTATTTTTCTTTGCGCATGTATGATTAAAAAAAAAAAAAAAAAAAAAAAATTAAAAGTTTAATTTAGGGTCTAATGCTCACTTTCATTACCATGCAATTGCAGGGTTTTATAATCACTGTACGGTAGTCCTGAATTCGAGTTGTGATAGTTAGGGGGGTTCGGGGTTTCCCCGAGAATTTTTTTAATCCTCTGAACTATTATGTGCATTTTAAGATGTTTTGAAGGCAATTTTTTTGGGGATAAAACCATTTCAGTTGGCAGCTGATTATTTTTCTCTCCTCATCAGCATCACACTCTTTTTCTCTTTGGGGGTCAACTGGTTGATTTTGCCTATGAATCATTTTCTCAGACGTGTTCATTTACTGAAAACTACTAGGAAAGGTAACTAAGTTTATAAAATTAATTCACATTAAAGGCTACACATTCATTATTGATCGTATGCCTTAATCCCATATTTGTATATGTGCACTAGAAGCATCAGCACCAAAACCAATTCCTTGTGTGTGCAAGCACACTTGGGATAAAGCTCTTTCTGATTCTGATTCCTAATACAGGGCTGTAGACAGGGCTTTATAATCAAAGAGGCCCTGCATTTGAGGTGGAGGTTTGGGGGTTACATTTTTTAATCTCTGAAATGTGCATTTCAAGACGTTTGAAGACCAAAAAAAGGATAAGAAATAGCTTTAAAACTATGTCAGTAGACTATTTGTCAATACCTGCTCTCTCCTCATCTCCATCTTCCTTTCTTTTTTTTCAGTCTCCTCATCGTGCCCTTTCTCTTCCCCTCCTAAAGCTGAGCTTTTTTATTTTATTTACTAAAGGCTACAATTTGTATTAGGTATATTTTCAATATGTACACATTCCTTATTAATCCTGTACCTAACAGGATGAAAACGGCTTTGTTAATATTTTTTGTCCACTCACAATGACAGTAAACGAATGATTACATTAGGCTGACGTTACATGCCTAATTTCAGTTCAAAAGGGCGACATTAGACAAAACTATATTAGTTTTCCTGATTATTTTTTGTCATTCGTTTAACTTTAATGACCTAAAAAAACTGTCAAATATATAACGTTATAAGTTACATCTTATCTCGCACTTGCCCGTGCACTGAAGCGTCGAGTTGTGCTGCTAAAATTCGCGCTCAGCGTCTGTGAATGTAAAGCCCGCCTACTTTGATTTGATTGGTCATCTCAAATATTCTGACATTGACGAGCAGTGACAGACCAATGGGCTCAGATGAACACACACACACACACACACACTTTCCTCTCTTTTTGACGCGCTTTCTGCTCGGCGCCACTGCGGATTTAAGATGAAGAACGCGCTGAATCTGATTAAAACAAGACTGAAGCGAACACGAATTTGTGTAGCATATTAATCACACATTTTTAGGGGGGCTAGGCATAAATTTAGGGGGGCTGGAGCCCCCCTAAAAAGGGCCTAGTTACGCCCCTGAGCATGACTCTATGTAATATTTACGGAAGTCTCCAATCAGGAGTAACGGTTGGAATAAAATAGCAGACAGACTGAACTGCATCAATTAGCTCTTCTTTTACCTGACAGACTTCAATTCTTTCGACCTATATGATAATGCTGACATTTATTATGTATTATGTAAATAGATTACTTTGTCAGCGGCCCATCAACACGAACCCGTCCTAACAGCACGCCGCTGTGTGCATCTGTCCCGACAGTCAACATCCCAACAGTGTTGTGCATGTCAAATAAAATCAGTCATAAGCAATACATGTCATTTCTTATGTTTTTTTTATTTGTAGGCCTATCAGTACTTATTTATTCATCCCTATTAATTTAATTTCAAATACAGTTTCGGAATGTTATTCATATATATAAAAAACTTATGTTACATAAAAAACCTATTATGTTTATAAGTATCGTATTTAATGGAAACGTATTGTTACCGTACGCGAGGCAAAATAAGTTATAATGAAGGATAAACTGAATTTCATGCATTTCAACACAACTTATGCTCACATATTTGAAGACTGCTATATTGGATCATTGAGTGTAAACATCGTATTATGCAACTACACATTTCTTAACAGACTGGTCTGCCTTATGAACAAATGGTGCAACAGCATGAAGTACAGAGTTATTTACAAACTAGCTAGTAGATACTAAGCCTCTAGTGTGGACTTTACTTTCCCATTTAAGAAATAACTTCCAAACGTCTGGTGCAATCCTACAGGTAATAGATCAAGTGATTTTTCAATACCTCACTGAAAAGGTAATATATGCAGTATGAAAGTACAGAAGCTGATATCGCAGCCATTCTTTATAGTATTTGAATCATCGGAATTACTTGTGGGCACTTAAAGGTTCTCTAAGCGATGTCGGGTGACGTCATAAGTCATAAGTCATCTTCATTTATATAGCGCTTTTAACAATGGATTGTTTCAAAGCAGCTTTACAGAGATAAACATATAATTTAAGGAACAGAGATTGTTTTCGCTTTATAGCGGTTCTTGAATAGGGTTATTTCCAGCTAAAGTACATTTTTATTGATTCACCTCCATTGAAATGATCAGTCTTTAAACGCGAACCTGTGATTAACGCTGACGGCGTTCAGATGCGCATTAAGAATAGATTCTATAGTTATGTGCTTTTGAAAATATGTGCGCAGGTTTGTTATTTCATACAACCCATGCCTAAACAAACTACTTGTCTTGCCTATAAATTTGGTTCAGAATTTTGTTTTATTTGATCACTTCGGCGTACGCGAGCTGGATTTTCAACAACGCTTTATCTGTAGAGTGGGAAAGGGATCCTCCATAGGGAGAGGATAGTGGACACTTCAGCACTGCATTGTCATCGGGTCCAGGCGGATCTCCTTCGTCAGATCTGGATACGGCCTAGATCCGGCAGGCTGCGGGAAAACCTCTGGATAAACAAAGACACTAATATTAGCGTAGATGGCATTCTTCTTATGATGTAACGAGTACATCAAGATTTAAGGGAAGTGTTCCCAGTTCCGGCTGACCTAATCTATGCAGCCTAACATTGAATTATAGAAGTCTGTAATGTATTATGTGTATGCTAGGTCAAAGAGATGTGTTTTTAGTCTAGCTTTGAACGTCACTTCTTGTTGACGTTTAAAGTATTGTCAAACAAAACGGAGGCTAGCTAGACCCTCCCTCCTCCTCATGCGCGCACTAACCCCCCAAACCCCGCCCCCAAGTCCTTCTTGTCGGTGATTGGCTGGAACTGTTTGTCATGTTTCGTGGAGCGGGTTAGCCCAGTTTGTTTTTGTTGCTGTTTGTGGAGCCTGGGCTGTTTTTCACCAAATAACAGCCTTATAAAACCCCGATAGACTTATGTGTATTGCCAATCGTGGTATTAAGAGGTAGGGCATCCTAATTCTAAAGTGTATTTAATTGGACAAAATTAGTGAGATTAGTCATGGATATTTTTGGCCTGTTTTCCCAGAAGAAAAGGTCTGTAAATTTTAAACGTTTATCTACTTAAGGATCATTGTAGTACACTAGCATAAAGGAGACCTAAATGCTAATGCTTTTGATTTCTTTTAAAATTTATAGTCTTTATAAAAAATAATATAATAAGTGTTTATTCCACAGATCAGTGTGGGTTCAACGATAAAGGACATCTTTTTTCAGCAACAATGGGCGTAAGTGTTATTGACACAGTGGTATTTTGCTGGCGTTTCTGTGTGCCCATTTCTTTAAATTTAGCTGACGCTAATCTCCACCACACAGCCAAAGAGTACACATTGTGTTGATCTCCATCTTTTAGCATAAAACTGTGATAATGTTTTGACAGTTATGCACCATATAGAGATTTCTTGACTCAGTGTTGATCCACTGACTCAACAGTCGTAAAATCAATGTTTGTTCAACGTTGTATCAGCATTATCCTGCTACAGATTCGAGCGCTAGCGTGCTTGCGTGTTTTCGATGGCTGTAAGAATGTGGGTGTGAGCTGAACTGGTTGTTGTACATGTGTGTGAGTGTTTATAAAGCTGTTTTGAGATACCAACGATTCCAACTTCATTGGTGACCTTGAACCGAAGCCCCCTTCAGACAGCTGCAGCGAGTTTGTGTGCATCTGTCCGACTATGTCTATTTTTCCAGAACTGACATGATGAACTTTGGAAAACTGGAGCTTTATTGTGTTGTGCGATCATAACTCAGCATCTGTATGGATATGCACGTGGTTCTCCTTGAGGTCAGAGTGTGACGAGAGGGGAGTGTGTTTTGAGAAACCTTCCTGACAGACATCCGGGGAATTGTGTGGAGGGGCGTCCTCGGAACGCCGGCATTCCAGGAGGGTTTATTTTTGTGGGAAAAGGCGACAAGAGTAGAGGAGGGGAAGGGAGGGGAAAAGTGCACGTGTTTCTGAGAAGGGGCGGCGGTCCGCAATAAATCAAAAAAGCAAACAAAGACCCAGACACTGGATACCGTGAGCCTAACCCATCACACCTGCCCCTGCCACACACGCTTTGACATCTGACCTCCATCCCCAACGTCTATGGAACAGTCAGCGCTTTTTCTGAGGAAAAACTTTCTCTGTGGAATCATTAAGCAGTTATGTGTGCTGTGTTTATTTGTGTGACCGCTTCGGATGGGAAAAAATCCCCCAGCAGTGTCTTGTTGGGCTGAGAAGGAGAGCGAGAGAGAGTGAGAGATGCTCCTCCCGGCGCACAGTGGGAATCTCTGTTTGGATAGTTTTTCCTTTCACTCTACTCGTCTTAACTGACTCCAAGTATTGTTGAACTAACTCTCTTTCTGTATCTCTCTCTTCCTCCTTCCCTGTCCACAGACTCTCATTCTGATCTCTTTTCTTTCTTTAGTCCTCTGTGTACAGTATATCTCTGTCTTCAGCTGTCCCCCTCTCGTTCACCATAGTGCCTCTGGTGGCTTGTATCTCACTGATGTGTCTTATTGAACCGTGGTCATCTCAGTGACTCGAATCTTTTGAGTCCATTCATCAAAAAGATCGGTTCAGATTCATTCACTGATTTGTGCAATGTCCTTTTTTCCAGGTTACATTGTTATTCCAGTAGAAAGTGACAAATGAGGATTGGATCACTATTGCAGTTATTATTATGTTTCTAGAATGTTGTTTGGCAACAGTTCTTCTAACTGTAATTGATGAAGTGTGTAGCTTATCATTTCTTAAATAACCATGTAGGAAGACATCTATGAAAACACATCATGGCCATATGATGTTGACAATGTCAAGATTAATCGGGCTCAAACTGTGAAAGAATGGTTGGGATGGAGCATGAAGAATCATTTTCAGAATCCAGTCCAAAGTTCATTGAAGGTTTTTGGGATATAATGGAGGAGACTTTACAGAGTGCTGGACTCTTGCATCGTCAATACAAGATCTTGACCAAAAAATGAATGCATCTCTTGCATTTCATATATTTAAGTAGATTTGGGTAACACTTTAGAATACTGTTCCAAAACCTTACAAAAACCTGAAAAACGTACAAAAACTTACAATGAGTCAATATTAAGGACTTATGCTTTTCACTTT
Source organism: Tiaroga cobitis (assembly GCA_030578255.1). Classification (NCBI taxonomy): domain Eukaryota; kingdom Metazoa; phylum Chordata; class Actinopteri; order Cypriniformes; family Leuciscidae; genus Tiaroga; species Tiaroga cobitis. The sequence goes on from CM060598.1 coordinate 15,840,963, forward strand.
AGAATATTGATCCAAATAATTCGTAATTCCTTATGAAGGATTTGGTAATACTTGAGTCATTACTAGTGCGTTACAGTGATCTTCACACTAGAATTAATTATACATTATTCATGTTACCGTAATTATCAACCCATATAGTAGTTCTTAATAGTCCTCTGGAGGTATGAAAAAAACAGTATTATTGATTAGCTAATAGTAAACTACCGCGTGTGATAATATTGCTGTTATAAGCACTATTACTTACTAATTCGTTAATCAGAGTTTCCTGTTAGTTAATAGTAGTTACTAGAATGTTTGCTACTCATTCGTTCGTAGTTATTTATTAATGACAGAACTGTATTCTAATAATACATTTATAACATTTGTCAACACATTAAAATAAGTGTACTTCTTTACATCATGACCAAAGATTATTAAAACATAATTCAAAATGTTATTTCAAGTAAAAAAAAAAGATTTTTTTTTATATTTCATTAATAGTTTATTTCATTAATATTATATAAAAGTTGGCATGACACAGATGGTCTTTTCTTCCCTATTGTGACGTACTATATCAGAGTGAAACGGCTTATCGAACAAGAAAAATGTATATTGTCCCGTCCTTTCACCGGTGAACATGTCATCAGAGAAGTTAATTTAATTAAATAATATGAGGGCACATGAATTAAAAAAAATTATCATATCATATCATATAATAAATTCTGCAATGTTCCATTTTCAGTCAATTTTTGATTTGGCGACTAATCCTTTGTACTCTCGTTATTAAAAGAATATTCTGGATTATTAACACAATGTTAACTAGGCGATCCATATGTCTGTCCACAATGAATGTGAAACTACTGTGTGGCGTCATACAATCAGAAAATATAAAATTTTTGATGTGCAGTTATGAGGACTTTCACTTTGGACTAATGAGACTTCATTGTGATCAGAAACAGAAAACAAGTGTCATCAAAATGCAACCCTGTAACGTAATTGCGATTTGCAAAATAGTTTCCTCAGAACGTATTTCATGTGATACAGGGTTGTCAAAATGTCCTAATGCTCTTTTGGCTGTTTGCATAGAGTTTTACGTTGTATTTAACCCCAAATATTTCTTCAGTACAGACGTTTTCCTCTTACATTGCTTGTTCACTCTAAACCAAAACAACACACAACAGAGCAACAATTGTTTGTTGTCCTCCACTTGACCAGTGGCCTGTACATAATCATAAGCAAAAGTCCTGGTCCTTTATGTTTACAATGAGCATCCAAACCAACCTCGTCTTGTTATCTGGGTCAAACCATGAACACACACTAACACAAAGACCAGTTCCCACGAGAACAGCTCTTTTTCTTCTGCAATATGACTGTGATGGTGGCCTTGCGTGGTTAACATTGTTTAGAAACGTTTGTGCATTCCAAAGACAGCAATTAACATTCACTAAACTAGCCTACTGTGGTAGCATTTCAGAAAGTGTGTCGTTCAACAGATCCACGCACGTTGCTCTATTTACAAAAGCACGCTGTCTTTTTATGGTTACTTGTTGTTATATTTTCTATTCTGCGGTGGCTTGTATAGACTGTATTTATGCACATATGTATTTTTTGTTATAGTGAGTGTCTGTGTGTACGAGAAGGGCGTTCATGGCCACAGTTCCCCAAAATAGTGCATCATCTCCTTCTCCATAATTAGAGAGCGTTTATAAAACCCAGATTTTAATTTTAGGCTATGGAAAAGCCCAACATATGCACACAAACAGACACACACATACATGCAGCCGCTTGCTCTCTCTCTCTCTCTCTCTCTCTCTCTCTCTCTCTCTCTCTCTCTCTCTCTCTCTCTCTCTCTCTCTCACACACACACACACACGTGTCCCAAACACAGTCTGTAATTTTTAAATAAGCTGCAGCTTGAGGACTGCCTGGTTTTCTGGCCTTCAAGGTCACTTTTTATCATACACTCACTCACACAAACGGATAATTAATGTCTTAGTTCTGTCTGTGAATCCCAGCAGCATTGAAAGTGAAGATCGTTCACCTTGTTCTACAGTATGCTTTATCCATTTATAGATATATTTTATGGATATTCATTTACAAATAGCTGCTTTAGATACTGCAAAATGGGAGCTGGTTTGACACTTGTCTGTAAATAAACAACATTAGTTTTATTACGAAATTGTAACTATAAATATCATCATGGCACTCTTTAATATGGTGTGACAGATCACTGTAGTGCCTCAGTTCAAGCAAAGCGTGAAGCGCATTTGAACTAGTTACAGCACGAAATAAACACAAATGAACATCAGAAGGTACAGTATGTAAGAAACAGTAGAACGTACCCAAATACGTATCACGCCACTTATGTAATCACTTTATCAGAGTTTCAGCTGCTGAAAGACGTCAATAAAACAGCTTGTAACAATTCCATTTATCTCAGAAATGCAATTAAAATCTTGTTAATCAGCTAGAAAAGTTAACTCTAAAGAGCATTTTGCTAAATACAGTATATCAACTGTTGCATATTCGTTGTATTTTTACTTAAAGCTCCAGTCCGTAACTTTTTTGGGTTAAAAATTATCCAAAATAAATTTTTGAGCAAGTACATAACCAGCCAGTGTTCAAAACTATCTGTTTGCCTTAGCTCGAATCAAAACGGCAAGCTTGTAATAATGTTTTTAATTCCAGTGGTACTGGTGGATTTCTGCGGGAGATTCAAGCATGTCTTTGCGTCATTACGTCACATCTGTACACATAAAGAACGAGTCTCGGCTAGTATAAATTATATTACGATTGAGGATATTGGAGGTGGAGATTTATAGCCTTTTCTCACAGCTTTTGATATAATTAAACTTATCAATTTGATGGCAGATCCAGAAAGGTGCAAAATGCAAACCGGGTTGTCCTTTGTCAGAAATAGCGCGAGCGCTTGGACTCAGAGTAGGCCTACCGTGTATACGTCAGAAAAATAACAGCGAGCGCATCACTGCACTGTCTGGGATTTGTCGTGTCGCGCCCACAGTCTATGGTCGCGCCGGAGCATCCAGTGTGGCCTTATATCACTGGGTTCTGACTGTCTTTTGTTGGACCCCGCCGTTCGTGTCTGGCCCGGGGAAGAGACGGAATTCACCGACAGAGAGGCCAAAAAGCAAGGTAAAAAAAACATTCCTTGTGTGTTGACAGGTTTGTGCACCCTAGTAGTTTAACATTATAGGCCTACTCGTCATGGCAGTAACGAACTTTACCACGGTAAACTGCGCTAACGTTTCATTTGACAGACTTTGTTAGATTATTGAATTGAATTGTTAGATTATTGAATTGTTAAAATACGCCATGGAGCAACGCTTAGTTTAATTAACTAATGTGAAAATCTGTCTTGGTAGCCAATGTTGGCCTACTGTTGAGAAAATAACCTTGTAACGTTATGTTGGCTAAAACGTCTTATGGCCAGCGGCCACCTTTCTAGTTTTAGCATTAATTTGCAAACTATAACTTTATATATGTATTTTATTAATGGAACTTGATATTTACTGCAATTTTGTATGTGTTTAAAAAGGCACCTGCAACAAAGCGCCAATTCGCGCCAGTGACGTCTAGATTCCGTTCCTGAGGTAAGCCTAAACTGTAATTGAAATCATATTTTTATATATTTTGACGTTTGCTAAAATGATTAGCATTATGTGATAATTGCTTTGGAGCCACCTGTCTAGGTAGCAAAGGGCCTACATTATCTTATAAAATCTCTATAAAATTGGTTAACTTTATATCAAATAGGCTAAGTGACCTTTGCATCATGTCTAACATTATATTTATTACACAGCAAATTAACCAATCAGAAGATGGACCATTTTCTATGTTCTGTCTCACCAGATTAAATGTATCCAGGTAAGCATTGCAGTAAAACTCTCACTAATTCATTCATACCAAATTTAGCATTTTAACAACTCAAGTTTATATATATTACATTATTTCGATATTTTATTAGGCAGAAGACTCTACCATTGCTGTCCCACCTGACCAGGAAGGTCCTAGTATCAGCACACAGGTGGGTTAACTACTGGAAGGAGAACGATCATCACTCAGTGATTTCTTGCGTCTTACTGTGTATTTGTCTCAAACAGGAACCCCTTCACTGCAGACAAGCTGAAATGGGCTAAAACATCGATTTCAGTCTTTCTCCCTATGGATCTCAGCATTTTTGGATATAATTAAGTATTAAAATTTAATCTGGCATAATTAAATTTAGTTGTTCTGAAATGTTTGAAAATGCAGTTGACAAAAAGCCGTTTATAAATACATAAGTTTTAGTAAATAATAATAAAAATGTTTAAAAAAAACTAATACGGAATTTTTTCCTCCCCCTCGCTCTCTCTCTCTCTCTGTATGTGTTTTATATAGTGTTGGAACCGGGATCTCCTCTGAAGGACTGAGTACATTTGTGTTTGTGGACACGCATACAGACCAGGGAACATTCTGATGTTGTCAGTCAAGTTCTGAACAGGAACCAATCTTTGGAGAAGTTCGTTTATTCACAAAGGTGGACAAAAACATCGTGTTGGCTTTTTAAAGATTATTTTGATGATGACTTTTAATCTAATGCTGTGGAAAAGATCAGTCAGACATTGATAATAATAAGAAATCTTTCTTGAGTATCAAAGAGACTTTTTTCAAAAACATTAGGATAGGCCTACTTAAATACTTATTTTGGCCACCAGTGTACATGAATCCAACAAATCTTTGGAAATAATTATTTTTAAGGTGGGGTTATGTGTCATGTATTGTGAAAAGAACTGTGTTTTACCCTGTGTTGGACATTTCCTTTTTGACTGCTTAATGTATTTATATTCTGCAGTTTTATGAATGTAATGGGTGGTATTTCATTATAATAATTGTATAAGCTAAGCAACCAATGCCTCTACAATCATTTTGTCAAATGCTAACATTTTGTTTAGGATTTTATGTACTTTTTTAACTATGTGTGCAGTGATGGACAGCACATAATGTGTAAATTTAACATGTTTACACATCTTTAAGCTAACCATTCTGACATATTTACTTAGTTAAAATTGACACAAAACCCTAAACTCACCCATTAATGTGTAAAAATGTAACACATCCTTTCCAGCTTTGGCAGACTGTTCATTTTGTGATGTATATGAAATGTTTTAAATAAAAATAAAAAATGGTATTTTGTAATAATTTTGTCTAATTGATTTGAATGTCAGTGGTACTTATGTAGGATAAAAATGTATTCTATATTAAAATCATGAAATCTAATTTATATTTAGTACAAATAAAAATAATTACAGTAGTGTACTGATTAGCTTGATTTTTACAGTAATACACTGTATTACACAAATACAGTACTATGTAGTTACTGTAAAACTGATATACGGTTATGTACTGTAAATCTTAATTACATTAACTTACTGGCAACAGTGTTGCCAGTAAGTTACTGTAAAAAAACCTTGAAAAGTCTAACAGTGTAGTCACGCAATGCTGACATTGTTAACATTAACAATTTGAGAACAACAGTTTGCACGGTTTGACATGATATGATACATTTTCAGCGCGATTTACTGGAATGGTTTTTCTCCCTTAGTTGGTCAGAACAAAAGTGGATGTTTCTTACTTGTTCAGATGACATTTTAGGGTGAAAAATTCTTGTGTTGGTCATACTTCCAAAAAGTAGAATCTGTGATTGCGAATGCCAGTATTCACACCGGCGCGGTGATTGACAGCTGCACACTCTCCTCAAACATTGGATTCATCCGCTCTGTGAGGTGCCGAGGTACAACTCACGTAAAGTTGATTATTCCACGAATGACTGCAATTGCAGATTTTGAACAGAGATGGCGACAAAGAGGAAAAACTGCGGACTGCAGCTTTAACCTGTTCTTTTGTATTTTTTGAATATATTTTTTTTTAAGAAATCTGTCATGTTTATGATGGCCACCATTTAAATGTTTATATTAAAAAAGAGTAGAACTAATATCATCAAAAATGTATTATTATAACGTTATTATTATATAAAACAATTCTTTACGTGTAATTTAAATTTAAGTAGCCAACAAATCGGTTAATTTTAACCTTTAATATTATAGTAATGTACAGTTCCAACTGGGGTTCCTGTATAGTTTACAGCATTAGTTGAGAAAAATGTTTTTCTTTGAGGAAATTTTCCATGTACTGTACCTGATAGATGGCACAGCAAGAAGGTCCCCGTTTCGAGTCCCAGCTGAGTCAAGATGCCTTTGTGTGTGGAGTTTGCATGTTCTGCCTGTGTCTGTATGGGTTTCCTCCAGGTGTTCCGGTTTCCCCCACAATCCAAAAAAACATAGTCTGTATGTGTGTATGTGAGTCCTAAACCATGTAATGGGGAGGGTTGGGAAAACACCAGGTGATCTCCGAAAAATCATCCCAAAATCATGGACAGTCTCTTGTGTATGGAAATTTGTCAATGCTCAATTTATACTGTATAATATATATGTGAGCACAAATCGCTTTCACACTACAGGATACTAATGTACATAGATTTTATGATTAATAGGTATTTACAGTTAATTTCTAGTGTTGTAAAGTTGTACTGAAGGAAAAGCTATTATATTTTAAGCTATTTTTTATGTTGAATGATTTCTAATCATGGCTGGATCTACAGCATCTGATTTGGTGTCTGCGTAGAGATCAGGATAGTGACATGCTTTCTGTTTCCATATCTGAGAAGAACTTGTAATCGTCTTATGATTCTGGATAACTCAATCAGCAAACAGTTGCTGTACAATTACATGCATCCACTTCTCCGCTGACAGACTTAGAGATGGATGGGGTGGACTTGGCAAAATCTGTCTTTCTCTGTCTTTGTCTATTTCTCTCTCTCTTCCTGCAGGCTGACTGCACAAAGACATGCATTCACATCTCAAGATGCATTTAAGCACTAAGTGCTCATTGTGCTCGAGGCTTTCGGACAAACCGTGTGTGTGTGACGGTTATTATCATACTAAAACTAAGATGAAAACCTTTTTATGTGTATTTATTTGTGTGTAATTATTGGGTTCAGCAATTTGTGTGGATGACACTCACAGCGAGAATACATATGTAAAAGACTTGTAATCTTTACTCACCTCTCTTACTCTAAAACACAGATTATACATAAGTAAGATTATGTATAATATGCAGTCGAATATGCAGATTCTGATATAATGTTCATAAGCTTTTCTGCTTAAAAACCTTGCTGAACCTTATTGGTTAGACTTGAGAATCATCAAGTAGCCGATGAGATTATAAGTGGTTTCAATTGTCTCTGTTGAATCCTGAAGCTTAAAAAAAAACAAAAAACAAACGAATTTTAGATATTTATAACTCTTTATAAAGTCGATTGCAATGACATTATCTCCCACTTTGATTTGGGTTGTTTGTTGTGTACTGCTGACACAAATTGAGTTCCCTGCCACATAATTAATGATACAAATGGATAGTTTGTCAAGATTAAATATGAATTACAATATTAATAGCTTGCAATGAATGTAAACAACAAAAACCACAGTGTCAGCTTTATAGCTTTAACTATAATAAAAGTAAGACTAAAACTAAACTGCAATTAAAAGTATACTGAAAATAGTATTAAAATAAAAAATGAATTTGAAAATGTAAAACTACACCTTTTACACTTCACAACTATAATATTGTTTTAATTTTTTTACAGAAAATACTATAGTAAGTAATACTAAAGTAAATACTAAAGTAAAAATTGGTTTAACTTAAATTTTGTTGGTTTGTTTAAAGGGATAGTTCACCCAAAAATGAAAATTACCCCATGATTTACTCACCCTCAAGCCACCCTAGGTGTGAATTAAATATTTCTTTCAGACGAATACAACCGGAGTTATATTAATAAATGTCCTGGCTAATCCAAGGTTTATAATGGGATTGAATGGGAGCCCAAAATTTGAAGCCCAAAAAAGTGCATCCATCCATGATAAAAGTGCTCCACACGGCTCTGGGGGGGGGGGGTTAATAAAGGCCATTTTTAAAACTGTATCAACTAAAAATAACTTCCTAGGGCGTTCAGGACATTTTTTAATATAACTCTGATTGTGTAAATGTAAAAACACAAAAATACTCACTCATTTTAGTTGCATTCTCTGGGCCTTTCTTTCGGCAAATTCTTCCACGATGTCTTTGGTGTTTAAGAGAACTAAAAGAGAACTAAAACGCTGCAGATGTCGCTGAAGCAAGATGTAATAGAGTTGTTCTCAGCAATCAAAAAACTGGCCAGATCTTGAACTGTTGTCATCCCAGAGATATGTCTTTTGAACGCTGCACGGGAATGCGATTAATTGTTACGGAAGGGCTGGAGACAAGTCTCTGTTGTGTCTCTCCACTAACCTCTGTGCCCTTTCGAATATAGCGTTCTTCTCCTCAGTTGCAAGTATGTGTGGCTGGACCACTCTGAACAAATCGGCAACTGATCACAAAGCTGAAAATCGGCGACTCGGCTGGGAAATGATGATGTCTAGGCAAGCGTTAAAAACATTTACCCTGAAGTAACTTTCAGCATCAGCCAAACGCTTATCCTGACAGAATTCATCTAAATGGCGCTTTGCCCTTCTATTTTTTTTTATTTTCAAAGCTTTGTTTCACTCCCCACTTCTCAGCCATGAATTGTGAGGTTGCTTTTGCCTCCTCTAAATTTTCCCTAAACCTTGTCAACTCCGCCATGTAACCTCGCAAGTAATTCTGTTGCTTTATGAAGGTCAGCATCCTTCGCCTGTAGCATTTTTGAAATGACATTGATCTGTTCCAAGACTTCACTTTGAAGGACTAATTTTTCCATGGTTTTGTACAACTTTTTCAGCTCTGTTATTGACTTAACTCAGGGGTAGGCAAGTTCGGTCCTAGAAGGCTGCTGTCCTGCAGAATTTAGTTCCAACCCTAATCAAACACACCTGAACAAGCTAATCAATGTCTTCAGGATTACTTAGGCTATAGGCAGGAGAGTTTTTTTTCAGTGTTGGAGCCAAACTCTGCAGGACAGCGGCTCTCTAGGACCGAACTTGCCTAACTTAACTGAATCATTGAGGACCAGATTTAAAGCGCAGTGTACATATGTGGCATTTGGTTGTCTCTCCTGTATCCTTGCCTGAACTCCCGTGTATATGCCACTCATGTTCGCAGCTCTGGTCAAATCCTTGAAAAGACTAATTTCTTCATTTCTGAGACACTTAACAGAACCAGCATGGCATCTGAGCAGCTCCTGCTTCGGTGTATGAATGAGTGTATGAATGGGTGGCAAAATGTAAAGCGCTTTGGTGGCCATTGGGTCTGTGAAAGCGCTATATAAATGCAGTCCATGCAGTCCAAAAATGGATCATACTTTGCCAGTAGATCGATGATGGAGAGAAAATTACCTTTGCTGACACTTCCATTGTTTTCAATGTGTCCCCGAAATGCTAGGTTGTTTAATGCCGGAGTTAAAGTGACATTAATTATTCGGTCAAGAATCTGCCTCCAAAAATGAACTTGTTGATGTATTTGCAATTCTGACGCCTCATCGATAGTGCAACGCAGACGCCAATGATCATAAACACTGCAAGCTACATGGCACTCTGCGCCTTCATGCTTGGACATTTTATTCGACAGGGTTTGCCATGTTCTTATTCCTTGTGTTCATGCCATGTTGTAGCTTTTGTGACTGCGGTGTGCAAATAGACAGCATGGTTCACAATATGCAGCATCAAGCTTAAATCTTCAAAATCGATCAAAAATATATTTTTTTACAGTCTACAGTAACTTATAAACGCGATTATAAATGTGAAGCTTTGCCTGATGGAGGTTGTGTATCAGAGTTGTGCTTTTAGTGGATGTTGTTGGATACTTTTTTTCACAATGCCATTATTATTGTAAATTGTACACTGACTTCAGCATTTACACACTCATACGTACACATAGACACATACGTTTGACATTACTTGTTGAGGACAGATACAGGGCTCTCAGACACGCATCGCTACTTTTCTTGAGTGGCTTCTTGTTCTTGCTGCAAAGTGCTTCTCCAGACAGACACCCTCCAGCAGCACTCAAACCCCAACACGGGTGAGGGGATCCTGGCTGGACGCTGGAGCGGGATGGGGGTAGAGGCTGGCGCTTCAGAGGCAGTGAACTGTCAGACAGCAGCCGTGGTACTTGAAGAACTCTAAAGAGAATAGCTGCCCTTTAACAAAGAGCAGAGCGGCCCAGCTTCTGTTCACTCACACACACACACACACACACACGCAAGCACACACACGCACACACGCAACCTGGACTTTACAAACATGCAAGAATGAGTATAAAACGTGCGTGAATAAGCAGACACAAACACACCGAAAACACATTCATCTTAACAAATGTATACAAACAAAAAGGCATACACACGCAAGCACACACACATGCAACTGGACTTTACAAACACGCAAGAATGAGTAAAAAACATGTGCGTGAATAAGCAGACACAAACACACCGAAAACACATCCATCTTAACAAATTTATACAAACAAAAAGGCATGCACACACATACACACACACACACACACACGCTCTCTTGGCTGCTCCTGCTGTTAAGGCTGTGTAATTGGGCTCTTAGGCTTCATTAGTGGCAAAGCTGAAGGGAACTCTCTCTCTCTCTCTCTCTCTCTCTCTCTCTCTCTCTCTCTCTCTCTCTCTCTCTCTCTCTCTCTCTCTCTCTCTCTCTCTCTCTCTCTCTCTCTCTCTCTCTGTGTCTCTCTCATATATGGATTTTGCCTGTCCTGCCTGGTATCCCCTCTTTCTTTTCTCATCTCATGTTTTGTTTGGCATCTGAAATTTGAGGTTGGTGTGTCAGTTTGTCTGTAAATGTGAATTTATGACCAATGTTTCCCACTTCTGATGTCATTTCTATCTAGAAATTACTATTGTGGTAATTCAATATTTGCTTAGTTGTCACCAAAGCTCGCTCTATTTTGCTCTAGGTCAGTTTTGTGAGGTGCCTTCGTGCGCAAAGACTGCCTACAATATCATTGCCTGATAAGGCAGCGAGGCAACAAGTCAGCTGCCTAAGTTTTCGGACGCAGCCAGCATCTTTTATGTGTTTGGAAAATCCTTTCTGGTTTTAAAGGGGATTATTCACATTATTCACGTATCGTAACCTTTTGTAGCATAGTCATGGCGTACTATGACCACTGTTTTCCATTCTTTTTCAGATTTTTAGGATTAAACATCCTGTTTTTGGCACTGTATACCTTTAATACTTCTTCATGAGGAGGCTGCAAAGATTATAAAACTGATCCTTCTGATGCTAAAACGGATTGGATGAGCCACATTTGAAGTCATTGTAAAATAGCCTACGGATACACAAACACATCACAATAGTTTAACTGTGGTTATTAACAATAAATATAGCTATTTATGGATCATTGGTCTGATTTGCTGTTTATGCTGTTTATTACCACAACAACCATTCTTCACTCTTATTGATGTAATAATTAATGATATAAAAATGATCTGTTATGCTTTTGATAGTTATGAGTTCTAGTAACACTGAGCTGTTGATTACAATGTTCGTATGATGTCCTCGGTCTCTGACAGTTTCTAAATAAGCCGTTTTGATCTGAGAGCATTACAGCAGGAGGACGAGGGGGAGACAGAAGGTCCTTTGAGGTTAAGGGTATTTCAACATGCCACATTTGCTAGACAGAGTACTTTCTTTTTCTGATAACCTCCACTTCAGTGTGAGGCCTGTGATAGGACACACACACACACACACACACGCACACAGACACACACACACACATTGTGTAGTACAGAGACTAGTGGCCCCACTTGAGCTTAGAAACCCACAGTCAGACAACAGAGATACGGGTTCCTTATGATCTCCCTCAACTCTCTCTATATGTATTCATCATGAACCGCTTCATCACTCCTTACCTCCTCATCCATCCTCGTCCCTTCCTTCTGATATGGCATAATGTATACAGCATGGTTTTGGAGATCACTGTTAGCTGTCATGTATACAGCATGGTTTTGGAGATAACTGTTAGCTGTCATTAATGCCATCAGAAGCAAGGAAGTAGGCAAGAGAAAACAATCAACGGTACACAAATAACACAAGACGAATATGACAAAACAGTGTGTACGACCAACAGCAACTCCAGCTGATAAAGTTTCAGATGGATACAGTGTGTCCTTTGAGCTCATTTTGTTCTCATTGAGAAACTATGCCCTGTTTACACCTGGTATTAAAATTAGAGATGCACCGATTACAATTTTCTAGGCAGATCCCGATTTCGATTTTTCCTTGAGTTTGACCTGCCGATTCCGATTTTAGCCGATTCCGATTTCATTTTTTCAAACCACTTTATAGCACACACAAATATTTATTTTCTCTCTTCTCTTTAATAGAACATTTTGCATAGAACATTTTTTGAACAGATAATCACTATAAAACTATAAATTACTCCTGGTGTGGGAAATTCCCACACATCTAAAGTGCAGTGTTATGGAAGAACCATTTCCTTTTCACATCCAATATCCAACTAAAAAAATCTGATATATTTAGCAAACTAAACTTCTGTATGAAAACAGGTAATGGCAATAAAATAATATAACAAATAAAAAATAAAATGAATATAGCCTTGCAGTATAAAGATATTTCTCACTCGCGCACACACACACAGGCCTATTGCAATCACTTGTACATCAATGGCAAGTTATATTTCTCAAACAGTTCTTCTCTCATCTGACACATGTCCAGCCAGGCTAAACAGGACAAGTGGAGCATGTGCAGGGAAACGATTGAGCAATAATAAAAACAAGTTTAAATGGGTACATTTTCTATAAATATTTTGAGTCTTCATTTTCTTTCTGACATAGCCTAGCCTACTTCAGTTCTTGTTAAAACACACCAGACATGCAAATTCTCTACATTTTGGGCACTTTTTGTATGAAATCCTGTTTATTTTCTCCATCAAAAGTGTGCTTTCACTTAAATTGAGCGACGCCTGCTCGACGCCCACACGCTGCTCCGGCTCCCGGTGTGAATGCACTCATTGATAAACATGCACGCCGAACAAAAAAAAAAGCGCTTGCGGTGTGAATTCACGAGGTTTCCTACATGTGCGCTTTCCGTGTGCACGTGTGATGCTGATGTTGCGCGATGTTAATCATGCGGCGCCCGAGTGCATTTGACCGGCATAAAATCGGATTATGTCAGACTGACCCGGCCGGTCGCCGATCATGGCCGATCACGTGAAAATCGGCCGATTCCGGTCACCAGCCGATCAATCGGTGCATCTCTAAATAAAATGCATTTTCGGTCAAAAGTGGACGACGCTGAATGCAGGTGTAAATGAGGTCTGAAACTTTTGAGCTTGCCCACTTTCGACCACTCCCCGAGGTAGTCGAAAACGCATTCGACCTGGATTGTATAGATGTGGTGTCGTAGTGTAGATGCTAATGTTTTCGAACAGCCACAAAACGCTGCCTGCTCTCGAACCAACTGACCTAACGCGTACACATTATGGGAAGCACGCTAGCCAGACGGGGTTTCAACTTAGTCGGCTGAAGAACAAAGTTTGGTTCAGGACAAAAACATAGTGTTCGGCGTCGTCTTGTGGCTATCAAAGCAGAAAGGAAAGCTTGCTGCTCTCCATATGTTTTTCCGTCGTCTTCGGTTGCATCCATAAAGTATGTAAATTGCGCAAGATTATTTTGTCCATTAGATCGAAAGTTCTGAAAAATCCCAGCCATAGACCCTCCTCTCAATGTAATCAGGACAGAAGTGTTTGAAAGTGGACAAAAGAGACAGATTAAAACACTATAGGTGTAAACAGGTACTGTATGCGTCTCCCTCGTCTACTTGTGATCTGATCGACCAATATGCATCTAATACCAGGTGTAAATGGCCCAAGAGACTGACACTAATGGAATAAAAGTCAGTTCCACATGCCTTTAACCAAAAGAGCATCAAACGAAACTGAAACCTAAATTTAAAGCTGTTTGGTTACATCAAAGTCCCTTTCAAGGAAAGTCAGGTCACTCGTTGGCCTTATTTGCAACATTTCCGGGCAGCTATTTTAGGCTAAGTTCACACTGCAGGCAAAAGCGGGACAAATCTGAATCATATTATTTGCTCTATGTGATCTGATTTTTTTGGGGGGGGGGGGGTTGTTTACAGTGTGAACAGCACAAACCACATGGAATCTGATCTTTTTGATTCTGATTTGGGCCACTTCCATGTGGTCCTGAATCATATACAGGTCTGATATTTTGCATTTATATCATATCGGAGTTCATCACGTCACTCTAGATCGACATTCGCAACAATTCTGTGCTGACGGCAGTCACTCCAAAGATTTTACACACTGGTAGTTCTTGTCACATGCCTGTCCTGTCTTGTGTTGCACATGGGTGTTTTGGTTTATTTGGGCCATGTGCTCTTGTCATTGTTTGATCCCTCCCCTTCGTTACCTGATTAGTGTTGAGTTCTTCCACCTGTCCCCTCTTGATTTATTCCCTTCTTAAGTCTCCTCTTGTTTGCAGTCTTTGTCGGATCGTTGTCTAATGTCTCCCATTCCCCATGATCGTCTTCATGTTCAGGTTCTGTTATCGTTTCATCAGGTTCAGTTGTTGTTTCAGTTTTATTCATTGTGTTTTTTCCCCCCTCGTGGGTTTTTGCTTTGTGTTTGTTTTGTTTTTGTAATAAATATCATCTTCTCCTGCACTTGAGTCCTCACACCTTTTTGCCTTGCACACCCCGTGACAGTTCTTCAGACACTCAGTGAATGTGGAAGACAGATGTGAAGGTAGCCAGTGGATGGACAGTGAGGTGTTTGTACTCATAAGTATTACGGTGACAGGAAACTTTAGGGGTCAGTTCGTAACTATTTAAAAAAAATGGTTTTCATTCTACTCATCTTCTTAATTAATATTATACCCCGTACCTAAATGTATAATTAGACTGCAACAAGGATAACTTAAAATAAAGTGTAACCAAAAAAAATCCAACATTTGTGTCAAATTAAACATGGCGTCTCCTCTTAGGTCAATAAAGCAGTAGTTAATAATATGCCTTAGGCGTCTCGGGCAAAGCGGAGGTCTTTAATGGGAGCTTGTTGGCTAAACTCTGCGCAGTATTATTAAATTTAAATCCCACTGTGTGATTCCCATCCAGTCTGCGGTTCTTCTGTTTGGCTCCAGAGGTATAGAGAAAATTAAGTCATATTATGAGACGTCTCTGAATGACGCTGAAGTACCGTTAGACAGCTCCTGTACTGAGAATCACATGTAAAGCATACGTAAACTAATACAGGCATGACGAATGTTGGGTTTGCTGCTAATCTCCTTAATTGTTTTCCATTGGGGAAGAATCTTGGTATCTTTTCATAAAGAAGAAGGAGAGGAGATTCTGGGTCCCTTGTAAAAATGAAATGGACTGAAATGTATTTAATGTGCACTTGTAGTGTACTTTAGAATATTGAAAAGTATATTTCTATAAAACTATACTTTCAAATAATATAATATTAGGGACATAAAGGGCCACTCATGTGTACTTAAAGAGCGTACACTTTCATGACTGTTTCTTAACACACTTACGTGCAGTTTACAACAAATCAATTTGTAATCATGTCAAATTAAAATATATCATGTCAAATATCTCACAATTTTACTTTATTTCTTGTTTTAATGTATTTAAAAAAATAATGTTTTAATAACATGTGAAGTACTTTATTATAATTTTCACTGTAATGTATTATTTATACATTGAAAGTTAATCTATTTAAAATGTACTACTAAAATGGCAACTTCATCTTTACAAATGTGTACAGGTAAGTACAAATAATTATGTAATAGATGATATACAAGTTTCAAAATAATGATATGGCATTGAAGTGTACTTATTTTATGTCTAGTTTAACATACATGCTTGTCAGTACATTCAGCAGTACACTTTAACCATATTTCAAAAGCAATAGAAGTCATTTTTAAATATGTAATTTTCATTAAATCCAATTTACTTGGGTCAAAAAACACTCAGAAATGGAAATAATTGCATTTAATATTAATATATTTGTCCAAAAAGTGTCTAAAACATGACAGCACTTAAGTATATTCTTTTAAAGTAAATTATTTCTGTAATAATACTCCTTTTAAACGTATGTTAAAGTGTACTTCTTTTCTCAAGAGGTAACATTGTGCCAATTGACCTGTGTCTGTGTCTGTGTGTTGCACACGTGCTTGTGTGTGTTTGTCTTGTAGGACAAAATTGTCTAATAGGACGCCTGGCATTGTTCAGGATGTCCTAAAATAAGTTGTTCTAAAGTTTCAGGTCTCCTAAGCACAAGGCCATTTAGCTGTCCGAGGGACAAAACTGACATGGACTGTTGTTTCGTCTCAGAGGCCATGCGGTTTGAGGAGACAAATTGAGCCAAACCGCTCCAGCGAGTGGCAAAGAACGGGGAGGAACTGAAAACCGCTGCAGTCACAGAGGAAACACTCGTCCTTGACAGACTGCATCACATTGTGCTTCCACACCTCAGCAGGACGCTGTAATCCTGAGTTTTTATACTGTAGCAGTTTTGTGATACAATATATTTGAGCATGTCTTTCGAAACCCATCAGGCTAATGCACGATATTTGACATGGCTCACATGGCCTCTACTAATGTACGAAGGGACGCATGAAGACGCATTTGTCTCTGATGTAATTATAATTATTATAGCACGCTGAGTGGTATCAGAGCTCCGATGACTGATGGTGTATGTCTTATATGTCACTGCTGATTTTGACAATTCAATTAAGGAGCTTTAGACTTTGGTCTGGTTTGTGTAGGTTAGCCGTTTTACTGAGGTCTGCTGTTCGAAAGACAGAGCCATACTAGTAAAAAGGACCAGTTAAAGTTTGTCTGTTTTTTGTCACATTTCTTTCCCCCAGTTCACTTACTTTAATGATTCCTCTCTTTATGCAGTATTGTATACACTACCAGTCAAAAGTTTTGGATCGGTAAGATTTTTAATTAAGATTTTTTTTAAAGATGTCTCTTCTGCTCACCCAGGCTGCATTTATTTGATTAAAAATACAATAAGAATAGTATTACAATTTAAAACAGCTTTTTTCTATGTGAATATAGTAAAGTGTAATTTATTCCTGTGATCAAAGCTGAATTTTCAGCATCATTACTCCAGGTTTCAGTGTCACATGATCCTTCAGAAATCATTCTAATATGATGATTTGATGCTAAAAAACATTCATTATTATTATCAATGTTGAAAACAGTTGTGTATTTTTTTCAGGATTATTTGATGAGTAGAAAGTTCAAAAGAACAGCATTTATCTGAAATACAATCTTTTGAAACATTATAAATGTCTTTACTGTAAATTTTGATCAATTTAATTCATCCTTGATGAATAAATGTATTGATTTATTTGATTTATTTCCCCCCCAACATTTTTTACTAACCCCGAACTTTTGAACGGTAGTGTTTAATGTTACAAAAGCTTTGTATTTCGTTTAAGTGCGGTTCTTTTGAAATTTCTATTCATCAAAGAATCCTGAAATATATATATTTTTATTCAAACTGATTTCAACATTGATAATAATGAGAAATGTTCCTTGAGCATCAAATTAGAATGATTTCTGAAGGATCATGTGACACTGAAGACTGGAGTAATGATGCTGAAAATTCAGCTTTGCATGTTTTGAATTGTAATAATATTTCACAATATAATATACACAATATTTCACAATATATTTTTTTTTTAAATAAATTGAGCCTTGGTGAGCTGAAGAGACTTCTTTTCAAAACATTAAAAAATCTTACCGATCCAAAATTTTGACTGCTACTGTGTTTATTTTTATTTTCAAAAGCAACACTCTTTTTACTGGCTCCTACTTATGCTGTTCAATTCTGCGTTCTCAGCTTGTAATAACGATATTTCAACATGACATGAATGCAGCATTAAACTAAATCATGTCCATTTTGATTTCAAGTAGCAAGACTTGTTCCATTCTCTCTTTTGATTGCTCTCTTTATATATAATACTCATCCTGTCCTGTTTTCCTCTCTTAGCTTTTATCTTTCTCTTGTCATATCATTCTTATCTCTTCCCCTCATTCTGTTGTCCACCTGCTCTCGCTGTCTGCCCTGTCCATCACACAGCAGAGCAGGAAGCGCTCTGGGGTTGACCTCTGACCTGAGTCAGCCAAGCTCTGTATAAACAGCTCATTTTCTCCACTTCCTGTTTAGCTGAACAGGAGCACCGCCTGTTTCAGTTTGTTTACAAAGCGGACCGCTTCAAGTTCTTGTGTGCGTGTGTGTACGCAGCATGTTTTTCGGTGTGTGTATTTTCGTATGCGGGTGTCAGTGTGTGCGGATCCCTGCCTGCTGTTCTATTGAGAACAATGCAGTTTGTTTCTTTATATAAGATCCTATGGAAGTCTGTTTCCGCCTCAAAGTAAAAAACAAACACATTTCTAATATTTCTCACAATTAAGGATTTTTTCTCATGACTTTATATCTCACAGTTGTGATGTTATATCTCTCAATTTCAACATTACAACTCAAGTTATGAATGAAACCTTTTGTCTTTGCACAGTATAGTGAGTTTTTTACATTACATAACTGGCAGTTGCTTTCTTCTAAAGTGGCTTATTTGCATTCAAGGTAGGCCTACACATTTTTTATGTTCATGCTTTCTCGTGACTTTATTTCACAAATGTGACATTGTAATTCACAGTATCACTTCATATTTCATAATCACATATAGCTCACAATTGCGGCTTTATAACTGACAAAATTGCCAAATTTACACAGCAAAGGTGGCACAGAAGCGCTTCTGAAGTGGCATTTAAGTGTCTTTACACAGACCGTTTAATGCTGCTCAGATTTTTTATGTTTTTTGTGATTTTGATATAAAATCTCCCAATTTTACTTTATTTCTTGTTTTAAACTTTACCTCACAATTACCTTTTTTATTACTTTGAGAGAGAAACAGCTTCTTTAAAATCCAGATTTTGGAAAAGGGATTCACATGATGAAGGTTTTGTATGACTACATGTAGAAATGTAGTCATGTGCTGTATGCATCATATAATATCAAAAATAGTATCAAAAACACCGTTGTTGTGCAAATGAACGGCCAGAACGCATTAAAAGTTTTCTGTTTTCAGTTAAAATGGTGTCCCCTAAGTTAACAACTAATGATCTTTGCAACGGAAGTAAATCAATCAAAAACTAACTTTAGCTGGACAATAACTTAACAATAACAATAACTTCATTCTAGAGCTGCTGTAAAGCCAAAACAATCTCTGTAACTGTAATTTCCTATAATCACTGTAAAGCTGCTTTGAAACAATCTATATTGTTTAAAGCGCTATATATTAATGAATATGACTTGACTTGACTAGACTTAATCTATATACACAGACATACTCTCACAAGCCACTTACAGCAACCCAAGACCTTACGTGACACATAACCTCCACACGCTCGCTTTCTAAACGGTTTCTGACTCATTGCTATCTATAGCTCTATAGTCTCTGGGTCCAATTAACCGTTTGTGTTTTTGCCAGTGATATCTCTCAGTCTCTCTCTGTATTAAATTATGCAGTAGATCTGTCTGGTTTTCAGCTTTTATCTCGTGTCTGGATTCAGTTAGTTGACGGTTGGTGTGCCCGACCAGAGCATCAGGCGGGGTAGATCAGGGTCAAAGAGCTATTTGAAGATCTGTTCGGCTGGCCGTGTCCCAGTACTGTGTGTCCTGATCCTCCCTACATCCTGCAACAGTAGGATGACTGCAGTCGGTTAGTGGTTTGGAGTAGTCACCCTTAGTAATGACCTGACAAAGGCAAGATGTCATTTTCATTCACTTTGAGCCAAAACACAGAGTCTCGCTTTTGGGGCACTTGTGTTGGTTCTGAAATGTCCCCTTTAATTTAATTTAATTAGATGGCAGGATGTAGTTTAGCTGTGTGTTTGTCCACACATGTGCACATATGCGGGAAATCATTAGCGTGGTTGCTAGCGTTAGCATTAGTCATACAAAAAACAGCTGTGAAAATCTGTTGATAGGTTTTAGGTAATAGCACAACGTTATGTAGTACTGTTTTTTGGGGGAACAAAGCAAAATCTGGACTGCACTACAAATGTAAAAAGCGACAAATGTAATGACTACTCCAACACAGAGTAATGGCAAGATTGAGTTGAGATCAGTTTTCACACTCAGTTTTATCTAAGCATAGTTCAGCCAAATCATATCTCACAGAAGAGCAGATTTTGTAGTTCTGACAAAATATGTAGTAACTGCATTTTGTCTTTGTACGGTATAGTGAGTTTGTTTACATTACATGCATGGCAGATGCTTTTATCTAAAGTGACTTGTATTTAAGGTATACATTTTTTATTCCCTACTGATCAAACCCATGATCTTGGCATTGCTAATTGGAATGGAGGCCAGCTAGTAAGAGCTGTTCGAGTAAACCTCACACCCTTGGCCTCAAGAGGTGCACTAGCGACTAATGTTTAGCGTCCTTGTTAACGCGCCCGCCTTCCAGTTTGAATCCCGCTTGGAGCGGTGCAAGTAGAACCAGAGGGGTAACATTGGAACCGTGACCCGGATCGGAGTGAGGTTTAGGGGTTGAGTGTAACGGAGGCCAGCTAGTAAGGGCTGTGCAAGTAAATCTTACTCTCCTGGCCTCAAGAGGCGCTCTAGTGACTGATGTTAGAGGCTGTGGTCTATAGGTTTCTTGTTAACGTGCCCTGCTCCCATGCAGGGAAACGTCGATTCGAATCCCGCTTGGATCGGTGCCAGTTGAACCAGAGGGGTTACACTAATGCCATTCTATACTAGATTTTACATAAAAGGTGTGTTTGCACAAAAAAAAGTGGCTGCCTTGACTGCTTTTTTGGTTAAATCTGCTCATTAACTTTTGTGACAAGGCAGGAAATAAGATGAACCAGCTGCTGATTTGCAAACGGAAGCAGACACACACTCTTTCTCAACGAATACACACACTCATACTGCAAACACATTCTTAAGTCCTGATTGGTAACACACTTCCTAACGATAAGAGAATATAGAGCCAGTTATGGTCTATTAGGCTGTGACACATTGAGGACAGACGAAAGAGGAACATGAATCACTAACGCACACTTTAGAAAGTTCCAGGATTTGCAATTATACAATGGATAATTACAACTCTAAAATCTGATTGGAAAAAGCCAGGTGTACACTATGCATGTTTCAAGTCCTTTGCGATTGTCAGATTATAAATAATATCCCAATGACATCTTGGGTAAAAGTCAAAGCAGACTGTGCAACATCAACTGTCTTTTAGACTGTAAGATATACATCTGTGATTTTGGTCATGTTTACTGTGTCTTTTACTGTGTGTTTATTGTTGTCACTCTTTGACAAGCACAAGCCTGAAGTGTCTGAAGTCTGATGTGGGCGAGTAAAAGAGGGAATTTTCTTTATGCTTTATGCAACATATCAAACCCTAAATATACCCGATAGTTTTAACGAAAGCAAACGTGTCACATTTGTTGAAGCAACCATGTCATTTTAGCTGCTGCTACAAGTCTTTAAGCTCTAACTCGTGTTTCACTGGACTCGTACCCGAGCGCTTCACAGTGCAACGCTGTACCAGTTGAGTGTCTGAGCGAGTCTGCTACATCAGGAAAGCCATGAGATGCAACCGTCAAAATGTATTTGTTACAAATGATGCACTATCGTAAAAATGTTTTGAGGCCATAAAATTGTATTGTGCAAGGAACCGCCACATGCAAATAAGCCTTTTTAATAATCAATAATAGGCTATGTGTTCATAATGTTGTGTGAATAATCTGCAGTGATTTAGCAAAAATATAGGTGGAGGAATATTTTTTTTCAATGAGACTGTTGGTGTGTTGACTATTTTAAAAGGCTTAGAACAAGTTGCTGTATTATTTTGCATGAATCAACAGTTGGGCTAATGAACGCTGCAGGGGCAACAGAATATACTTCAGAAAAGTTGATCTATATTGATCTAACGTGAAATTAAATTACCCTCTTTACATTTTTAAAGTCAGCAGTAAATGATTCACCCCATCTATTTTTTTTTTTGTGAACTTATTGTGAACAATTAATCTATTCATGTTTCATTTTTAAAAGATGCTTTGACCTCGTAATGTTCAATCAAAACACTGGACCTTCTCTCTAGTGACATTTGAAGGACTTAAAGTTCACTTAAACCTCACTCCTGCTGATCTGTCACTACTTACATTTCATTGCAACTTTAACTCACATTGGTCCAGTCCATGCTGCTCCAAAGAAAATAAATGTTAGTCTTTGCAATCTTTGATCAAAACATAAAAGTCTGCTTTCCTGTGAAATTATTTTCCTTTTCCGCTGACGTCTCTTTGGCCTATTTTCTCACGTAGACTTGAAAAGAAATCATGGTCCGGTTTCACAGACAGGGTTTAGGTTAAGCCAGCATTAGGCCTTAATTCAAATAGGACATTTAAGTAGCTTTTATAAACGTGCCTTAGAAAAAAACATTACTGGTGTGCATCTTGAGACAAAAAACTGGCATGATACTGTATGTCAGTGCAAGTTGCTTTCAGTTAAAACAGCTTAAACACGCATTTAAGTCTGGGACTAGCTTAAGCCTTGACTGTGAAACCGGGGGTATATTTATTATTTAAATGAATCTCGCTGTTATTTGAATCCCGGTTTTACAAAGTCTTTTAGACCCAACTTGATCTTGAAAAAGTGAATTTGCATGTTATTTGTCGACTGATAAATTATTGAACGTTACTGTTTTTATCATGTTGCAGTGGCTGCTGTATAAAAACTTTGTCATGCCTAAAATGACCTGTAAACTGTGGGAAAATAACTGTAATGCATGGCCTCTTTTATGTATTGCTTCCGTACATGATTTAATAACAGACAGAAATAGATCTTACATATAACACGCACAACGGCGGGATCAGTTTACTTGCATTTGTTTGTTTTTGTTTGTCCATGTCAGCCACAAACCTAATCCAAACCGGTTTTACTCGTGAGCTTTATCCATACCAGCATCCAAACGTCTCTCTCTCCTCCTCTTCTCTTTCCTCTCTTCCTTCTGATAAGACTCTCTCTGGTCTCAGGCCCATTAGCCAATGGCGAAAGGGATAATTGTCATGGAAAAGAGCCGGGGCGCGCGTTTGATGTGGACCTCGACTTCCTTTTGATGTTAAAATGTATCCACTGTGATTATCAAGATTATGGCTTCCTCCCCCTCCTCTTCCTCATTCCCTCGCCCTTTCCATCCCTCCATTAAGCCGTGAAGATTAATTGGAAACAGCCTGATGTGATGGCTGAAGTTGATGCCGTTGTCTTCATAGCTGTCAGGTCGCTTAAATCGTGTTTGGGCAGCATCCTTTCCCAGACACTCTCCCTCTTCCTCTCTGTTGGTGAAACACTGTCTTCATATACAGAGTACATATGTGCATTGTGCACCTATGAAATAAACTCTTAAAAACACAATCTGACTTATACTACCATTTAAGGGTTTAGGGTCCGATTTTTTTGTTAAAGAAATGAAAACTTATTCAGCAAGGATGCATTAAATTTGTCAAAAGTGACAGTAAAGACATTTATAATGTTACAAAATATATCTTTTTCAAATAAATGCTATTCTTTTAAAGTTTCTATTAATAAAAGAGTCCTGACAAAATGGGTTATGATTTGGTATATGTATGGATCTACAATGTAGTCTGGCTTGTATTTTCTTTTACTTTGTTCATGGTTTTCGAGGATTTCGCAATGATTCGGTCGGTACCTTCCCCTGGCTTGCAAAGCACACGCAATTATAAGCAAATTTAATAGTTTATTAAGAGCATTTACAGCTGAAAATAATGACAAAGGCCACACTTCCAAGTACGCAGCCAGTTTAGAATTCAAAATGAGAAAAAGAAAAAGTTAAAAACAGGAACATAATTCCTATGTTCAATAGGTAATACTAATATAAATCTCCTTTATGAACAAAAATATAAATAGATCTAGATTACAAAAATATATGCAATAACATCTAAGCATTAAACCATTAAAGGGGTCATGAACTGCATTTTTTAAAATTGTATAATGTTCTCTGAAGTCTTGTTGATAACTTATAATGTTGTCAAGAAACACTTTAGGAAACAGGAAAAATCCTGTTCCCTTTCGTAGTCACTCCGAGTTACGTCGGATGACGGAGAATGGGGGTTTCGCCAGAAAGCCAATCCTCTTCGAGTATTAAAAAACGAGCCTATGGCAATGAAATGCCATGGGTCTGCGGAATTTGCATAATGTATCTCCGCCTCACTGCGTGAGTATTTAAGGAGAGACACCTGCAACAGCAGATCATGTTTTCGCTTCGGAGCCAAGAGAATCTCTTCACTCCACAAGCCAAATCCTGAGTATTCTCAGTGACTACATCTCTTCGAGACGAGCGAACTCTCTGATGTTGGTGTGACGGCGGTATCCAGCGAGTTTCATATTGCCTGCGATCTGAGCAGTGGTCTGCCGGTCTGTGTGTCTCTCCCTGGTCGCTTCAGCATCCGCAGAGTTTTTTTCCTCTCACTAAAAGAGCGTGCACGCGGCACGTCTTTTTAAAGACGCGTCTTTCTAAAGACGATCTGCCCGTGTATTTCTGAGTGCGGTATTCTGATAGATTCAGCTGTTGGGCGCGAGCGCTGTTTGGCGTGTTTGGGCTTTGATCACGCTCGGACAGCGCTCGTGGGTGTGTCACGTTCTCTCAGTGGGAACGTGACCATCGCAATGTATACGGTCGAGACTCTGTGAGCTCATTTGAGTGAGAGTCCCCTCATCCATCACCCGATCTATTTTTCTCCACGTGAGATAATACTTCGGCTGGTGGCCAGGGTGACTAAGACGTCAGGTCTGGAACTAACCGACGAAAATTCCTCGGTCCACACCCCGTCTTTCACGTTGCAACCCACGTGGTCCCGAGTGGATTCGCCGGCCCGCCCGCGGGCCCGCGTTCTCATTCGGTCCACCAGCTGATGAAATCATGTTTATCGCCGCATCACAAGGTGAGCTGGAGTCCTCTGGAGATGGCTCGTCTGTGCTGCTGTCCTCGGATGTGCTAGCATAGCGAGCTTGATTCAGAATTCACAGCTATGCTTTCCCGGGCTGCCACGAGTATCGGGTTTGTGTGGAAAATTCTGCCATATCCCGAGCACTTGAGGCTGATGATTGGTTTTTGGGGGTGGCGAACCCAAATCCTTTCTACCCGGATGTGCATGAAGAGGCCATGAGATCGTGGAAGTCTCCTTTGACTTTTCGCGACTGCTCTGCGGCCTCTTCCGCCTTCTCTGCCCTCGTAGAGGCCGCAGTCTACGGTACACTGGGGTTCCCCCCTGTGGAGTGTTCTGTGGCAACACTTAGGTGTCCCCACAGCGCCTCCACCTGGCGTGGCAACCCTAAGCACCCCCCCAATGCCTGTAGGTTCTTGTCTACTCCGGTGGCGGGGACCTATAGAGCTGCGGGGCAGGCTGCCACCTCACTGTGTGTTATTGCCATCCATCTGGGTGTTCAGTGACATGCACGAGGGTAGGGCTGATTCAGGGCTCATCCTTGAGCTGCCTGCCGTCACCGACCTTGCTCTACGAGCGACGAAGGTGACCGCACGCTCCCTGAGTCAGGTGATGTCCACATGTGTGGTCAGACATTTCTGGCTTAACCTGGTTGATGTGCGCGAGGCTGAGTGAACCAGTTTCCTCAACTTCCCCATATCCCAGGCTGGCCTCTTCGGCGGCGCGGTCGAGAACTCTGCCCAACAGTTCTCGGCCGCCCAGAAGTGGACTGTGGCTTTTTTCTGACCCTGCGGCTTCTGCTGCCAATCAGCCGGCGGCTCAGACGCTTCAGTCCGCTTGCCGTCGAATGCGCCCTCCTGCGACTTCCGCCCCCTCCCACCCGGCCCCAGCAGCACCGGGCCGGGCCGTGGAGGTGGTCGCAGGGAGGTGCCCCTGCCCGTACCAGCCCCGCAGCCCCGCTGTACGCCAGGCTATGCGGCGCTCCCGTTACGGGCAGCTCAGTTATGGCTTGCAGTTCTCATGGAGTGGTTGCAGGCCCACTCCTTCCCCCGGTGGAGGGCTGGGGGAGAATCTTTTAAAAAAGAGCTGCATCCCATCTCTGAGCACGCAGAGCTGGACGGCAGTGCGCGACGCCCCCGAGCCTCGCCACTCTCGTTCCCCTCTGTCTCTGAGGGTGCGGATGACAGTGCGTGCCGTCTCCAGACCACACCACTCTCGTCCCCCTCTATCGCCAGACCCCTGGCAGAGCAGACCCCCGCGGAACGCTGGTCCTTCCCTGGTCTCCTCTGTCAGGACGCGGAGCATGACTGTGCACGCGTGCTGGGCCGCTATGCCACCCTCACCTGTGCCGGTCACTCCGCTCCGCTGCCCCTCCGGGGGGACGCCTGTGGCTCGGATGATTCCACTGGATCAGTGTTTGGTGGCTTGGTTAGAGCTCCCCAATCTGTCCTGTTGGGTCGCCCGAATGATAAGGCTCGGCTATGCGATTCAGTTCGCACGGTCTCCTCCCCGCTTCAGGGGAGTCCGCTTACTGTGGTCGGTGGCTATGCCCCGATCATGAGAGCGGAGGTTGCCACCCTGCTGGCGAAGGGTGCAATCGAGGCTGTCCCTCCAGCCGAGGTGGAGTTACGGGTTTACACCCCGTACTTCATTGTCCCCAAGAAAACCGGTGGGTTACGGCCAATCCTGGACTTGCGCGTCTTGAACCGCTCCCTTCACAGGCTGCCGTTCAAGATGCTCACGGCCAAACGCATTTTCGAATGCGTGCGGCCACAGGATTGGTTTGCAGCGATAGACCTGAAGGACGCATACTTTCATGTCTCCATTTTACCTCGACACAGACCGTTTCTTCGGTTTGCTTTCGAGGGGCAGGCATACCAGTACGCGGTTCTCCCATTCGGGTTGGCTCTGTCTCCTCGCGTCTTTACGAAGGTCGTCGAGGCAGCCCCTGTTCCCCTACGCGAACACGGGGTTCGCATCCTGAATTATCTCGACGACTGGCTAATATTAGCTCACTCTCGAGATCAGGTTTGCGAACACAGAGATCTAGTGCTCCGGCACCTAGCCCGTCTGGGCCTTCGGGTCAACTGGGAGAAGAGCAAACTTTGCCCCGTGCAGAGGATCTCTTTTCTCGGTATGGAGATAGACTCGGTCGCCATGTCCGCGCAGCTTACGAGCGAGCGCGCACACTCACTGCTGACTTGTCTTCGACAGTTCGAGGGCAAGAGTGCGGTCCCACTGAAACTTTTTCAGAGGCTCCTGGGGCATATGGCATCCGCAGCCGCAGCAACGCCACTCGGATTGCTTCATATGAGACCGCTTCAGCTGTGGCTTCGCGATCGAGTCCCGAGGTGGGCATGGCATCGCGGTATGCTCAGAGTTCTAATAACTCCGACCTGCCGTCAGACCTTCACCCCGTGGCGGAACCTCAGCTTTCTACGGGCCGGAGTTCCCCTAGAACGAGTTTCCAGGCATGTTGTCGTCTCCACAGATGCCTCTGCCACGGGCTGGGGCGCCATGTGCAATGGACATGCAGCCGCGGGCTCCTGGACAGGACCCCAGCGCCTCATGCATGTCAATTGCCTCGAGTTGCTGGCAGTACGCCTTGCCCTGCACCGCTTCCGTGCGTTGCTCCTGGGTCAACACGTACTTGTCCGCTCGGACAATACCGCGACTGTAGCGTACATCAACCGTCAGGGTGGTCTACGCTCTCGCTGTATGTCGCAACTCGCACGCCACCTCCTCTTATGGAGTCAGAAGCACCTGAGGTCCCTTCGTGCTATTTACATTCCTGGAGTGCGGAACCGTGCAGCCGACGAGCTGTCTCGGCTCCGGCCAACCTCTGGCGAATGGAGACTCCATCCCCAGTCGGTCCAGCTGATATGGGACCAGTTCGGGGACGCACAGATAGATCTGTTTGCCTCCCACGACTCATCCCATTGCGCCCTGTATTACTCCCTGACCGAGGGCACGCTCGGCACGGATGCACTGACGCACAGCTGGCCGCAGGGCCTACGCAAGTATGCGTTTCCCCCAGTGAGCCTTCTCGCACGGACTCTGTGCAAGATCAAGGAGGACGAGGAGCAGGTCTTATTGGTCGCCCCATACTGGCCCACCAAGACCTGGTTCTCCGAACTGATACTCCTCGCGACAGCACCTCCTTGGCCAATTCCTCTGAGGAAGGACCTCCTTTCTCAGAGACGGGGCACCCTTTGGCACCCTCGTCCCGATCTTTGGAGACTCCACGTGTGGCTCCTGGACGGGACGAGGCAGGTTTGAGTACCCTGCCACCAGCGGTGGCGGCTACCATCACTTCCGCTAGAGCATCGTCCACGAGACATGTCTATGCGTTGAAGTGGAACCTCTTCGTTAACTGGTGCTCTTCTCGCCGAGAAGACCCCAGGAGATGCTCGATCAGCGTTGTGCTTTCCTTCCTGCAAGACGGGTTGGAGCGAAGGCTGTCTCCCTCCACCCTGAAGGTGAATGTGGCCGCTATCGCCGCATATCACGAAGCAGTTGAAGGTAAGTCTCTTGGAAAACACGACCTGATCCTCAGGTTCCTGAGAGGAGCGAGGAGACTGAATCCTCCTCGCCTTCCTCTCGTTCCCTCTTGGACCTCTCAGTGGTCTTAAGTGCCCTGCAGAGGGCTCCCTTTGAGCCTCTGCAATCAGCTGAGCTTAAGATCCTGTCAATGAAGACAGCGCTCCTGGTTGCGTTGGCCTCCATCAAGAGGGTAGGGGACCTGCACGCATTCTCCGTTGACGAAGCGTGCCTGGAGTTCGGGCCCGGTCACTCTCACGTGATCCTGAGACCCCGGCCTGGATATGTGCCCAAGGTTCCCACCACTCCCTTCCGGGACCAGGTGGTGAACCTGCAAGCGCTGCCCCGGGAGGAGGCAGACCCAGCCTTGGCACTGCTCTGTCCAGTACGCGCCCTCCGTGCTTACGTAGACAGGACGCAGTGTTTCAGGACCTCAGACCAGCTCTTTGTCTGTTATGGTGGGAAGCTGAAGGGAAAGGCTCTCTCCAAACAAAGGTTGTCTCACTGGATAGTGGACGCCATTGCTTTGGCATACCAGCAGCAAGGTCGACCATGCCCCCTTGGTGTGACCGCCCACTCCACCCGGAGTGTGGCGTCCTCTTGGGCTTTAGCGCGTGGCGCCTCGCTAACAGACGTCTACAGAGCTGCAGGCTGGGCGACACCTAACACATTCGCCAGATTTTACAATCTCCGAGTGGAGCCAGTCTCCGCCCATGTACTGTCTTTTTCAAGCTAACATGGGAGCTGTTAAGTGTCTCGCTTGCTCGCCATTCCACTCCACGGACTGGATACGTGCGATATTTCCTCAGGTGAGCCTTCCTCTCTGAAGCCCTGAGTTCCTCCAGCACTGTTGACGCTGGCGCCAGTGTCTATTGCCTGTGCGTCGGCTAGGTGCCTCCGTGTGCATGGTTCCTCCTCTGAGTAACCCCCACATGTGT
Organism: Tiaroga cobitis; assembly: GCA_030578255.1. Classification (NCBI taxonomy): domain Eukaryota; kingdom Metazoa; phylum Chordata; class Actinopteri; order Cypriniformes; family Leuciscidae; genus Tiaroga; species Tiaroga cobitis. Next base: position 15,870,490 of record CM060598.1, read on the forward strand.
ATTTCCACTGTAAGCCTCTTTGAGCATGTGTCTTTCCCTCGGCAAGTCACCTGCCACTCCTGGAGTTGAATTAGATGCCACCCTACGGGCTGGTCACTCCAGTGTTCCTCCATATGTAGCCCCCTTGGGCCATATGTGTATTCTTAAGTCCTCCCTATGGGTAGGCATGCTGCGGCATATCTCCCATGAGATATGCTTCCCAGTGTACCTTGGTATTCCTGTGTTAAGTAGGACTCCTTCGTCCGTGCCTATATCACGACAGGGAGGTCAGACTTCGCAGGGCACTGGAAGACAGCTGTGAAGGTGGCGTGATTACACGGGGACCCCCATTCTCCGTCATCCGACGTAACTCGGAGTGACTACGAAAGGGAACGTCTCGGTTACGGATGTAACCCTCGTTCCCTGAGTAGGGAACGGAGACGTTACGTCTCCCTGCCACTTCCGCTGTACCGCTGGGTAGACGCCTGAGTTCAGTCTCGGCTCCTCAGCGAAGACATGATCTGCTGTTGCAGGTGTCTCTCCTTAAATACTCACGCAGTGAGGCGGAGATACATTATGCAAATTCCGCAGACCCATGGCATTTCATTGCCATAGGCTCGTTTTTTAATACTCGAAGAGGATTGGCTTTCTGGCGAAACCCCCATTCTCCGTCATCCGACGTAACGTCTCCGTTCCCTACTCAGGGAACGAGGGTTACATCCGTAACCGAGACGTTTTTGACCCTCTTTCAAACACTCAGTTTTGATAGTTGTGTTGTGTTTTAAACAAAATTAAACGTGTTGTAATGTCTTACTGCTGATAAAACAGATGTCGCTCACTGAATCTTTAATTCAGGATAACAGCAAATAACTTAGATCAGAACAACAAAAGCAGCGTTCTCTGTGCTTTCTTCAGTATCTGATAAAACCCCATAAATGCTGAAACAAAAGCGAATGACAACTATCACAACTATTCAGTTTGACTGTGGTGCTACAGTATAAATACTCAGTACATATCAAATGATCTGTATCAGACAAAACACCTTTACACTTTTGTGTTGTGATATTACCGTTGGATCCAATGTAGTTGGATTTCTTTTCAGTCTCTCTGAAAAGCCTGCGTCTAACTGTGTCTTGTTTAAAGGGATACTTCACCTCTGGAAAGATGAATGTGTATTTAAAATGGGTAATTTATGTATAAGAAATGTGAAATTATTTTTGAATTTGGAGCTTTCTAGACTGAGAAAAGCCAGAAAAATTATTTTTGCCTTATGTGGATGAAAGACAACAACTCCCAGAATGCACTTGGTTCGCTCCCCTAGGAGGCCACGCCTACCGGTAACAGAGCGCAGTTAGTTAAACAACAAGTCTAGGCTACGAGTGAGTCTCCGTGATGAGTCAGCCCGAAAATGTGTTTCGAGATCGCCCAAAATGTCCGGGATTCGGCTTTTGTGTCCTACAGTCAGGCCGATGGCGTGATTGCCGATGAGCGACACCTGTGAGACGCACCGGTCTCGTATCTCTCACGGAGGAGCAGGAATTTTCTTAGCAATGTTAAAACGCACATCATCAACCGATGACTTGAATAGCGTTCATGTAAACACTACATTCAGATTCACCACTCGGAATGAATTCAGTTACATTGAAACAAAAGGTGTGCATGTAAACAATGAATGGCGACTGCAGAAAGCAAAAGCTGAATCCCGGACATCGACGGCCGGACATGTCCGGGAAAAAGAGGATGGTAACCCCTACTACTCAGCTTTCTCCACAGAACAAGAGCCTGCTAGCTTAGCTTCCAAAAAAGATGGCTGACACTTTGTGTACATTCTGTGCGTGAGATCCCACCCTCTATGGCCGGGTTGAAAACATGCGGGACAGCCCCTACTGTAGTCTTTAGCCTCTGGCCAAAAAATCCTCCGATGACGCTAAATGATGATTTTTGCGTCATCGGAGGATTTTTCCCAGACAAAAAATACATAAATCTCTCGTCTCAGGGGGATATGAGGATGGAAAGCATGGTAATTCGAAAATACTACAGGTTTTCTACTAATACAAAGCTTAATGCTAAATCCTGAAGTATCCCTTTAAAAACCGCAGTAAAATGAACCGAACAAATGAACAGATGCGATCTTGACAAGACCTTCCTTAAAAAAAAGTTCAACCACGCTTTCTTAATGCTAGTATCACAAAGATGGCTCACGAAGATGGCAATGCAAAGGCTGTGTTTTCCCTCAACTTGGCACTGCAAAACGTCTTGTAATCCACAGAGGCGTCTCTATAATTTTGCTGCTTTAGTAATCCTGTGTACTTGCATCTCTTCCGTATTTACTTCTACATGACATGTGTGCATCAGTGGGCGGGTCTAAAGAGCAATGATGTAGAAGTAGGCATTGATCTTCTGCATAGGCGGTCTTTCGTCTCACTATGACACAATAATGTGACTAAATACGAAACGAGTCGTTTTCTGAACTTGGCTTCAATAAAAGCTGCTTTTGGACGAACTGGGAAGTTTTGAGTTCTAAAACTTATTTTTATAGTACAATGACCTTTTTATATGTCAAAAGATCAAGGAAATTTTTTATTTCTCAATTCATGACCCCTATAAATCAATAATAATAAAAAAAGAAAAGAAGAAGAGCAAGAAAAATAGTTTTTCAGGATATCTCCCCTTATTTCTTACATGTTTGTTTCTGTTTGAAGGAAATTAAAGTGTTACAATGAAACACAGCTTACTTTTACAGTCTTACTATTTCTTTGTGTTTATACCAGACTCTAATGCTGACGTCATGGGGTTTGAAGCAAACGAAGAATATGTGTGAGAGTTGTCGAGCGTATTTGTCTGAAGTGTAAAACATAAACAGATCCACATTACAAAAAATATATATCAAGTTCTGTCATGAAACGCAAACTGGTGACAATTACATAGTTAACTACATGGCACAAGCTGATTGGTTTCTGTTGCATCTGCAGCCAATGAGCTGCTGCTCAACATTTAAATCGTTGGTCAGTGTTTGCTAAAGCAGTTTGCGGCACTTTCAGAGTTCATTTGAATCCCTCCACCTTCCCCAGCTCCACCTGTATAGATCTGCTACGGTAAATCTCATACAGTATGTGCTATTTGTGCAGCAGCAGTAGCTCTCACGTGCTCAGCAGTGTGTCTGTGTATGCACTGGCAGTAGCAAGTCTCTGTACTTCTACATTCTTTCTTAGGTGTATATATACCAGAATCTAAAGCTGCAGTCACAGGGTTTAAAGGCACCAAATTAAGAATATGTGTGAGAGTTGGCGAGCGTACTTGTCTGAGGTGCCTAGCCATATAAGCACGTTTGTGTCAGGGTGTTTACTGTTATATGCGTGTTTGTGTTGGACATGCGCTTGTGTGTTTTGGTTCTGCATGCGTGTTGGCAAGGGTGTGTATGACAGTGTGTGTGTGAGGCCTGTTTTCATTGGATGCATGGATGGATTCTATTTTACATCGCTGTCTGTGAATGTGTGATTAGTGACTGTCATCACAATGACTCATTTCATCTCTGCTTTTGCATTTCTTCACAGAAATCTGAGCAACAATCGTATCCGTGTGCTGAAAAATGGCTCCTTCACCAGCTTGTACTCCCTCGAGAAGCTGTAAGTAAATCCCTTTCTCGCCATCATCTTCATCACCATTGCAAGGCTTAGTGGTGTATTTTGAGTCATTTTAGAGTCAAGTACTGAAACATTAAAATGAGTAACCAGTTACTCAACAAATAATATGTAACATCACCTATATTTATTTTATTCATAGTTTTTTCTTTGTGAAAATGCTGTGGAATGCAAAAACACGTTCTGTGTGAACCCGAGTGTCTGGGTCTGTTTCCTCTTTGCTTACCTCTTTCCAGCGTTTTTGAAAAAAGTTGCCAGTCACCGCCAGCATTTTTGATAATTTCCAAAAAGGTTTCATGGCCCCCACAATATTTTGTTGCATGAATAGTATCCGAATATGCGATATATTAAAAGAAAGAACAGACCCTCTGCTTTTAAAGCCAATTTTGATTGATGTGCTGTTTAATGTTGATGATCGCGTTATTTTACATAATCATCTGCTTACATATGCTATCGCTTGTTTCTGCTTCTTTTTCGTCTGTGTTTTGATCGGGAGATTCAGTACTCTTTCAGAAGATGTGTAATAGCGCCCTCTAACGTATAACATTGAAAACAATGTCAATATCGATGTAATATTTCAATATCAATGTCAATATCAAGGAAGAGTAGTCTCACAAATAACGGACATTTTCAGCAATGGTGGGGAAAGAGTTAAATTCAATGAAGAATAAGTCCAAATTATTGTGATAACAGCATTTTACTTTAATTTGAACCAGAATGTTCCTTTAATTTTCATACTGAATACTGAAGTCAACGCTGCCAGAGACCTGTTTGCTGCTATCTGTGAGTGTGCTGATACAGTAGGGAGGAAGGGTCGGTACGCGTGATTATCACAGAACTCTAGAGGAAAGAGTCTCATTACACCTCCATATATCAACTGCTCAGTCTGGAGAGATAATAGAGGAGGAGGAGAGGAGGCTCCCAGGGATTGAAGGAGGAAGAAATACGTTCTGTTGCTGACTGACCTGAAGTATTGTTGCATGATACTGACAGCTAGGCTATATATTTTTTTCCGAATAAAATGGTCTTGTAGCTCTTTATGGGCCGGTTCACAAACAGCACATTTTTGCTGTTAAAAACACAAGACCAGGTCAGTGGAATGATAAAAAAAAGCACAAGGTCTAGAGACAAGTTTTTTTAGAAGTTTAATTTGACCACATCGTTTTAGAATGCCGTGTCAAGCATGAGATGCTGAAAAAAAAAACGTGAGCGCAAACATATAAAGAGGTCCGTGTAGCTCATGACATTGAAAAACAATGGAAAAGTAGCGCAGTGGAATAAAGAAATGCATTCTGTGTGAAGCCTGTATATATAAAAATGATGACATGGGGTTCAATGGCTAAAACAACATAATACTTTAATATTATTTTTAGTGGACTAAAACATGTTTTATAATTCTAAAAAGTGTGTTTTTTATCGTGAGTGTGTGTGTGTATGAGGTCATTTGTGTGTGCACGTGCGTGTGCTCGTGTTCATGTGTGCACGTGTGCAGTGATTAGCCATGTGTGTGTAAGACAGGGCTGCTCTCTGTATGTAGGTGTTTTGTTTGGGGTAAAAAGATCTGATTTGCTTGTTTTTGCAAGTGCAGACAAGACCCCCGGGGAGCTGGGGAGGTCAAAGGTCAGAGAAACTGGAGCCGTGCCCGCAAACAGGCACTCGTACCTGGGATTGTAGTTAAACTGGGTTAGGATGGGGGTAGGGGTGTTTTAGTAAAACTACGGATGTTATACCTCTATTAGTAAAACATCATTTCCTTTTACTTTATATAGGACATCTTCAAAGAAACCAATTGTATTCTGCATTTTTGGAGCCACATTTTTGGAGTCTTTCCTTGTTTCCCATGCTGATATGCATTATATAATGCAGTTTTATTAAAACTCTGATACATCAGGATTTTTGCTGCACCATAATTATAGATGTTATCATGTTGATTATTAAACCCAATGCTTTGTTCAGTGTACACAATATTTTTGTCTTTTACGATAGTCACTGTCAGATACGCGATTTTGACTCCTAAACTCTTGTCATGTCGTAGACGAGAAACATGTCAGACTACACGTTGCTTCCTGATCATTGCTTGCCGTCTTCAACGACGTGCGTGATGTCATCGAAGAAGACTTCCGGAAAAAAGAGCGTAAACAAATAATGGCTACCAAAGCGGCGTACTATTTTCTCAATGTCATGTTTGAAAGCTGTGTACAGAAGAGCTTCTGTGCTCCTTTTGGTCAACTCCACAAATGTGACGGAGCCCGACGCGGAGGACCAAACAAACTGAAACCTGCTCTTTCTGTCAGCTGTCGCTCATTATGACACTATACAAGATAAAACGATTGATTCTTTCACGAAGCCAATTGTCATTTACGAATCACCGCGACTTGGCTTAACAGTTTTTCTGAGGATTAAGATTATTAAGATTATATTACCCATATGACAATTCTGTACCATTACAGTACACTGTAAAATAAATTGCTGCCTTAAATTTTCAAGTGCAATCAACTTGGATATTTAAGTCATTTCAACTTAAATCACATTAAACTGACTTAAAACATGAGTTGAATATTGTATAACATAAAAAAAATTGCTTAACTTATTTTGATGAATTAAAGCAATGTAAAAACAAATGTAATCATAACTTATTGATCATCTAATTTTTAAGTGTAATCGGTGTACTGCAATTTCCTCACTGGCAATTTTAGTTATATTATTAAAGTCATTAATTTATTTGGAAATATTTATACTATACAATAATACAATATAGAATGCTAATATATTGTGTAATATATTATATTTTTGTGTAAATGCACACCGCTGTGTTCTTTTGACAAGGCTCAAAGTCAGGATGAACTGGGATTTTAAGAACAACTTTAAATGATAAATTATGATGATTCACTTATTTTGAGTTTGAAGTAGGAATTTAAGGATGCTTTTAAGAATAAACCGGTTACACTTTATTTTAAGGTGTCCTTGTTACAGTATAATTATACATTTAAGTACTGAGTAATATTTATTAACAACATGTACTTACTATAGGGTTAGAATAGGGTTTGATTTAGGGTTAGTTGCATGCAATTATAAATAATGAACTGTTACGTTAAGTGCATTAACAAGAACACTGTAAAATAAAGGGTAACCAAAACTACTTGGCATACTATAGAGATTCAAAAGTGAGAAAGGAATAGGCAGATGCATACCATGTACTTATAGTATCCGCAAAACTGGAAACACATTTCTTATGCAGTTGGTCTGTAATAAAAACATCACAAAAATAGTATGCCATGGTACGTTAAGAAACGAAGTTGCTTTACAGGTCTTTGGGGCTTCTTTTTTAGGAAGCCCAATTATATATCCGTGGCTACTACAATTCTAATGCTAAATTCCAATCAAAGTCAGATGTGGGATATTCTTTCCTAGTAGATATCACAGGCTTTATAAAGACATCCCATTGCCAGACATTCTTAGGATGTTGTATAAAGAAACAAATTGCAATGCGAGCATTTGCTTTGCAGGTGCTTGATCGTCAACAAAGATGTCTCCTGGCAACCAAATTGCAGAGTATGAATGATGGTATGCAGTACTAGCATTTGTTCTACAGATGTAGTATGATTATGAACAGAATAGTTCATTAACTGGGTTTTACACACCTGTAACCTGTCTCAGCAAACAGACATTATCATCATGTAACCAGTGGCGTCATGCCCATTCAAAGTGCCCCCTCAGATTTTTCCTCCCTGATAATTTTTTTGTCACAACTTTATTCCTATTATGCTCCATAATTACCAGAGCCTATAACGACTCAAATGTATTCTTCTGGATTTGTAATAAATCGTTCAGCATCAGCCCGCCCCTTTTTCCTAATATGGTGTCTGTGTATATCAAATCTAGAGCGCTACGCGCGTAGCGCTCTAGAATCTTTGCTGTGTATGTTCAAGCAACTCACTCATCTCGCACGTTGAGCTGGCAATGTTTTACAGATGGTCTTGAAGTGGTAAGTGGGCAAAGCAACAAATCGGCATTGAATTATTTATCGGATGATATTAAAAAGTAGGGTTTATTTGTGGTTGACCTGGAAATTTGAACTTGATCAAAAAGTTATGGATTTGATATTAGCTGCGAATTCAGAGCATTAACTTAAGTTGTGTCAGTGTAATCGATAGCTAGCCTATAAACATGATTTTGTGGTGAAGTAAATGCTACAGAAAAAAAACCCAAAGTAATTTACATGAAAAAAGTTAGTTCAGGCAAGAATAAAAAAAAAAGTAAATTCTATAGTAGTACTCAATTCAATCGTGTAGAAATGAAAGCGTAAATATCAACATTATAAAATTAAGTAAAATTACTCAACTTTTCTGATACTGGTGTTCCCATCATGCACTGGGCCATGAATAATTAATGAGGTTCATTTTTCACTGTTTTCCATATGTATTTACACTATTTTATCATTGCTTTTGTTGTTAGGATTAGTAACTTGCCATTTTGTGACATTTGGAGTTCATTTTCTACTTAAAATGACACATTCAAACACAAAAACGATCCATCAAATGTTACCGTCATTGTGTATTGTCTACCAAGTATTGAGGTCTGCGTTCACACATATAACGCAGGAAATGAGGATACGGTGACACACTATGTATTGATTACTTAAACATTTCTGAGTAAATCATATACTTAAAAAGTGTGGTCTAATTCAATGTTATATTGTTTAAATGAAATGTTATACAAAGAAATTTTCAATTGAATACATATTACTTAACCTTAAATTAGCTAAATAAAAATTACTTAATCTCTTATATTACTTTCACTTAACTTAGTAAAGTATAGTTTTTCAATGATTTTACTAAAGTAAATTTACATATTACATTTGATTTGATGACTTTTTTACATTTCTGTCAAATATTAACCATTTTCAAATAAACGGGTTATAGTGTTAACCTTATTCAGCACTGAAATCTGTCAAACTTCTTTCAAAGTCCTTCATCACATATTAATATTAAAATAACTTAATTTCAGAGTACCACAAAGTCAGACCTCAGCACCTTTATGTACCTTTAATGTAAGATCGTTCTTAGGTCACATACCAATTTAAAATCATAACATAAAAACTGCAATGGTCCTGTTTTTAAAATCATGTGTAGTAGGCCTAAGTGTACAGTAGTGTGTATGTAAACATGCTTTAATGAAGTAGACTTCAAAAGCTTTTGAATTTGAGCTTACAGTTCTTTCATCAACCTGTCGTTTACATAAACTTACAAAATAGATACTTTAACTTAGTCCTCAGATAGAGGAGGGTTGCTGCTAGATCCGTTGAGGTATTTCTGTCCCTCCCAAACTGCATTGAAATGGTATGTTTAGCAGCCAGAATTTAAACATTTTCAGGGGTGAAACCCCCTGACCCCTCCTAACATGATCCTTATCACCCGTCAGAACAATTGCAACGTCTCAGATTGTGCCCCCCCAGAATTTTGGCTTGCATGACGCCCCTGCATGTAACACAAGAGCTTTGACTGATCTATACGTTATTTGTGTGACATCATACATCCTCATTTCTGAATGAGAAAACTGAACTGGTTTCAAATCTGATTTCCAGGCAGAAAGTTCTGACTTTAGAGTTGATTGGAATGCAGCATTTGAACCAAGTAACAAAAGATAACTAATATAAATATACTATATCATGTCATACAATCACTTGTGAAAAAGAAGAGCATAGAATTGAGTGTGCACTTGTAGTGTTCTTAAAATCTTAAAAATTATATTTTTAAGAAAAGAATGTGCAGATAAGATAATACTAATGAAATAAAAGGCCACTTAAGCATACTTAAAGAGAGTACACTTTCATGACTGTTTCTTAAGACACTTAACACACTTTGTAATAATGTCAAATTAAAAGTTTTACTTTAAAGTGCATTTCAAATTATTATGTTACAAAAAAGTACACTTATTTTGATGTGTTGGCTAACATTCTAAAGCACATGTAAAGTACTCAATTATACTTTTAAGTGTAGAGTGGTATAGTATATTACATTTAATATATTTTGAATGTACTAAATTGCATCTTTATTTTTACAAATGTGTAATTAAAATATACACGACAAACAAGATTCAATAGAAATTATATTAAAGTATATTTTAGTTTACCATAAATGTTTGTCAGTATACATTCGTCAGTATACTTTAACCACATTTCAAGGACAATAAAAGTCATTTTGAAATCACACTTAAAGATGTACTTAAGTCCCACTTAAGTTGGCCAAAAAAAGTGCTAATTGCATTTAAGTCAAATGTAATCAAATTAATTTGAATTTAATTGCAATCATCTGGCAATTACTTGTCTGAAAATATTACATTCTAGCAGAGTTGGGAGGGTAACTTTAAAAATACTCCATTACAGTTACAAATTACTTCATAAAAAAAGTATTCAGTAACGTAATACAAGCACCACAATGTGAAAGTAATGTGATCTGATTACTTTTGGATTCCTTCAAGGTCACATATGTAAATAAAGTCAAGTAAAAAGGAATATGTAGGAAAATGATTGCGCGTGCATCAGAGGTGGTCCGCACATCACTGCTGCAAATATAGCGTTATTATGGCAAAATACTAATTGATTTAGTTTTAAGTGAAACCATTCTAATCCTGATAGTATCCCCATTTTTTACAAAATGTAACTGTAATCTGATTACTTTTTTATTTTTTATGTAGCTGTAACAGATTACAGTTACCAGATTTTTGTATCCTGATGACGTAACGCCGTTGCATTCATTTACTCCCCAACCCCAGCCCACACACATATATTTCCTAAATGTATATTCTTTTTGTAATAAGTCTTTTCATAATTATGCTAAAGAATACTTCTTTTTCACAAGGTAAATGTTTAAACACTGATACATCAGTTTAGTTTTCTCATGAGAACATGATTACAGTTTATTGTATACTTCATAACAAAAATCTTTTTCCTGCCCTGGGCCTCAACCTCCTGCGGAGTGACAGGTCTGCGTGATCTGTTCTCGTCCCATTGTTACGCAGTTTATTCTTGTTTTAATACAACAGCTTGGTGTGTGTGTGTGTGCACACATATATCTCTGTCCATTGTTTCCAGCTTGTACTGTATGTGTGTAGTGTAACATGCTGCCGGGAGCTTCTTTTATCTGTGCGGTCTGTAGACCAGTCAGGGCCGGCGCTAGCCATTTGGGTGCCCTAAGCACAAATGCTTGGTGGTGCCCCCCCCCCCCCCCCCCCCACCCCCTCACCCACCCACTCACCCAAGGAATAACAACCATTCAGAATTTCTTAGTCTGATGAAGCACAATATAATAATTCTGTACATAATTGATATATGTGTGTGTACTGTGTATAATTATTTTGTATATATATAAATACACATTTGCATTTATGTATTTAAGAGATATTTGTTATTTATATATAAAATATTTAAATTTATATATAATATAAATTATATATAAATATATACAGTATATACATGCAAATATTTCTTAAATATATACGTGCATATGTGTGTGTATTTATATATACAAAATAATTATACACAGTACACACACATATATCATGTAGACACAAACTTTTATTTTGGATGCGATTAATCTTTTCCCAGCCCTAATAATTTGACAACTCTGTGAATATGAAAATATACAAACACTGAGATTGTGTTTTTTTTTTTTTTTTTCTAATTGCAGTTTCACCAACAGATGTCGCCCTTGGGCCTTGGCCTATGAACCTCTTGAAAATGACCGCATTATCCGCATAAAACAACAACGAAAAAACGTATCTAAGCGGTCTTCCTTTTCTCCCCAAACAAACTAACTGCATCTTAAACAGGCCAAGTTTCAAAATTTTCCGGGGGAGAAAGCCCCGGACCCCCGTTAAAATAAAAGATTCAACATGCAGGGCTAAAAAAGCCCCGGATCATTTTATTTGCACTACTAGCGACGCCCCCCCTGGACATGCATACAACGACGCAAGGGCGCCCGCGCTACAAAACTAACATTTTTATTTAAAACATTGTCTTACCTGCAAAGCGACGCGCGAGTATCATCCCGCTGTCTATTCTTTTTCCTTTTTTCGCCCCCGACTCTTGGTGCCTTTTCGAGGCCATGTCTGAGGTCGGTGTCTGCCAAATTTGACATTGATTGAGGCATAATCGAACAGACCACTGGGAGGTGGGGAAGGGGGGGGCACCAGAGGGAGACGAAAAAGGAGATTCACCTTTTTCTCGACTAATTTGGTCTAGGCCTATATTACTTTTGTATATTAACATGCTTTAGACATATTTTATTTGTTATTTATACTAGTAGCCTATTGTGATGATTTTTCACGACCCAGATTTTTTGGTGCCCCCCCAAGCACTTGGTGCCCTACGCGCAGCGCGTGATGTGCGTGTGCGGAGCGCCGGCCCTGAGACCAGTCATCCCAGGACAGCATGATCTTACTGCTCTCTCTACTACCCCAAAACTGCTGATATCATATTCATGTTTAAGAGTGTCGATTTATAAAATATCAATGACAGATCTGACTACTGACACATTCACTGCAACTTTTTTCACTTTTTCCTCTCTCTCAATTCAAAGGGTGTGTTTATCAGCAAAGCTGTTTCACTGAAGTGATGTCAAAGCATTCTTTATCATGACACATATGTTATCAATATGACACAAAAAAACTGCAGCACTTTCTCTTTTTGTCTGGCTGTGTTTTCCTCAACCCATGTGTTGTGTGCTATGCATCCTATTATGGAAATTTCTCTCAAACTGTTCTGGCATTGCTTCAAGGCTCTAAATATTCTCTAAACAGCCATCTCTACCTCTCTGTCTTTTTCTTTCTCTTTGTATTCTCTCTATATATATATACTCTTAAGATGTGGGTTTCTGTAAAATCACACATAACAGAGACAAATATGGGAAAAGAATCCAGATTGTTTAATTTAATCCAGTGTCAAACTCATTTTAGGTCACTGGCCAGATTTTATTTGTTAAAACCTTGGTGTACTCATGGACAGCATTTGCACAATACATGGTCCTCTCAAGCTTATAAAGTCCTGAATCAGCTGTTTTAATAACTTATAATGGGGTAAAACAACAGGGAAGCACAATGTATTTTGTTCATTTTGTTCAAATAGTTCAGTCATGAAACTCTAGCGGGCACAGGCTGATAGGTCCTTTGCATGCAACCGTCAAGCAATCACATAATTTCCGCATGACACAAGTTTATTGGCCTTTGTTGATCCTGCAGCCAATGAGATAGTCTGGTTCAGTGTTTGTTGCAGAGTCCTTCAGTGCTACGGGATTTATGTCTATTTATGCAGCAACAACATATCCTACATGCTTACAACAGTGTGTCTGTGTATTAGCAGTAGCAAGTCCATACTTGCTCTTTAACAGCAGCAGAAATAATTTACAGCAGCAGCATAGCAGATCTAGTCTGCCAAGACCAAATACATTAACACTGCCATATTCAATAACATGCTAGTTTTCAGAGTTGTCATAATTGGAATGGTTTTAGATTACATATACATGGGAAATTGCTAATTATCAGAAGGGTTTCCATTAAATTATATCCATTATGCGTCCGGCAGATTTTTTTTAACCCAATTGAATTTTGAAGGCAACTTCCAATTTTCTACATTCTACAGACTTAAGGGAAAATAATAAATATAATGACAGATTTATTGATGTTGAATCTCCTTTATCAAAATATGCCTACTTGACCTTCAATCACACATTTCTCAGGTGTGATAGGATTGACATGTTCTCTTTGAAGTTATCACATTATTAGATATTGTGAAATGAATTTTCTTCAGTATATGCCTCTATAAGGACCGCAGTGTGGTAGTATTACAGTAATGCCAGAGGGCAGAAGGAGAGGCCGGTGTTGGTTCTCTGGTAGCTCCTCACACAGTCCTCCCTTTCATTAAAGCAGACCTCCTCAAAGAAAAGAAGTCCTTCATAGCTCGCCAAACCACCCAATGAGAGCGATGTTTAGCCATGTTTGTTTTATACCCTTATAGAACACAGCGGGCTGCTGTAGGATGTCGTGAAGGCCACATGCTAGCGTGCCTGTGTGTAAGTGTGTCTTTGTGTTGCCTTGGCTTTCATTCACATACTCACAAGCACGTTATATGAAAAGAGCAATTTTCACCTGAACCCAGCCAAACCCACGTTTTTTCCCTTGATCTACTAAATTCAATTTTCCACCCAGCGCCGTCCGCGGCACACAGCCACGTACACACACACATCCTGTAATGAGGCCGGCCCCTGCTAACGAGCGGCGACCCTAACGAGTGTGTGAAAAGATCACAGCGGCCTGTCCAGCACTGATTTGAGCAGAGCTAATGAGAATAATGAGAGAGAGAGAATGAAGATTTACAGGCTGATTGAGTGAATAGGATGACAAAAAGTAGAAGCAAAGTGTGGTTTCATATAGAAAATGAGATAAAGACATAGAGATAGACTTTGAACCTGTCACAATGTGAAAGGCTAGAGAGATGGATCAATATATATATATATATATGATAAATGGATGGATATATATGATGGATGGATTGATGGAAGGATGGATATAATAAATGGGTGGAAGATGGCAGCGCGGCAGTAATTCACAGTGGCCGCTCCAGATCCAAAACACTGCTTATCTTTGTTTTGTAGCCCGATTTACATGGAATATGGACATAGAAGCAACAGATGATCGCGTGTACCATTGCCAGACACTACTGAGATATAGAAATCATCCGGAAATCAACAAATAGGATGACTTGCTTCGGGGACCAGGCCTCTAGTCCTCTGCATCGTCTGATGCTGTTGGCCCGGGGAAGGGGACATCGAAAGCATTGCTCGAGAAAGCGAAAGCGTGGCAAGTGGGCAGGAGCCTGTGCTAGGCTAAAAACAAGCCCTAGCTGGCCGGCACTCCCGTCTATCCAGTTGGAGGATGTTCTTTAGACACCTTCAACGTCTCTCTGAGCAGGGCCGTTGCAACGTGCTTCAAGGCTACCACTATTATCCACCGTGCCAAAGAAGTATTCCGTGTCCTGCCTCAATGACTACCGTCCCGTGGCACTCACACCCATCGTCATGAAGTGCTTAGAGCAGCTCGTCATGAGGCATATCAAGACCCTGCTGCCCCCCTCGCTGGACCCTCTGCAGTTTGTATATTGTCCAAAACACTCCACTGATGATGCCATCTCCACCACACTCCATATGGCCCTCATTCACCTGGACAATAAGGACACCTACATTCAAATGGTGTTCAAAGACTTCAACTCACCATCATCCACTGGATCTTGGACTTTTTGTTTGGGAGACCTCAGTCAGCCTGGATCGGGAAAAGCACCACCCCACCGAGCACTGGGGCCCCCCAGGGTTGTGTGCTCAGTCCCCTGCGGTTTACCCTGCTGACTCACAACTGTGCAGCAATGTACAGCACCAGCCACATCATTAAGTTCGCAGATGAAACGACCGTGGTTGGTCTCATCAGCAAGAACGATGAGTCAGCATAGGAAGTGCAGAGGCTAAAGGACTTGTGTAAAGCAAACAACCTGTTTCTGAATGTAGACAAAGCAAAAGAGATGGTTGTTGACCACTTTCCACTGTACATCAACGATAGTCAAGAACAACAAATTCCTCTGTGTCCACCTTGTGGAGAACTTCACCTGGTCCCTCAACACCAGCTCCTTAACAAAGAAAGCAGCGTCTCTACTTTCTGAGAAAGAGCATCCTGAGCAGCTGCATCCCTATCTGGTTTGGAAATTGCACCGTTTTGGATCGCAAGACCCTACAACTGATAGTGAAGACAGCAGAGAAGATCATTGGGGTCTCTCTTCTCTCCTTCATAGACATTTACACCACATGCTGCATCCAAAAAGCCACCAGCATCGAGGCTGACCACATCCACTCTTCACCCTCCTGCCATCTGGAAAAAAGGTACCGAAGCATTCGGGCCCTCACATCCAGACTGTGTAACAGTTTCTTCTCACAAGCCATTCGACACCTCAATACAAAAGGTCCGGACTGACACACACTTAATGACCACCCACAGTGAAACTTTTGCACAAACAACTTTGCTGAAAAACAACGTTTACATGTAGTGTATCTATTATTAAATGGATTAATTTGCACAAAAAATCTTGTCTACTGTAAAAAATTACTGTACTTGCCGGTGCTGCACTGTCACTGTTCGTAATATCTTGTGTTGTTTGCACTAAATGTTGTTTGCACATGTTTGCACACACGCTCTTTATGTAGTGTCCATAGTTAGTTTTGTATTTCGCGTCATATCGTGTTTATGTATGTCGTTTCATGTAGCACCTTGGTCCCGGAGGAACGTTGTTTCATTTCACTTTGAACTACAATGAAGAATTACTGAAATGAAGAATGAAAGCCACTTGACTTGACATGAAGAATAGATAGATAGATAGATAGATGGATGGATGGATGGATGGATGGATGGATGGATGAATGAAAGTCACTTGACTTGACATGAAGAAATTAGATGGATGGATGGATGGATCCAATCCTATGTATTTTCTGTAGAACACAAAATATATGTTTTGCTTACCACTGACTTCCATTGCATGGATACAAACAATATGATGCTGTGAACTATTCCTTTAAAAAATTGTCTATAGAAAGTAATTTTAACCATAATGAGAATAGATTTCTTTCCAGCAGTACCTGCCACCCAAAGTTAAGAAAACATACTCTTTTATTTGAGAGTGTCTAAAAAGGATAAAAATGGAAATTTTGTCCCAAATCCCTATTTAACATGGGTTCATTATGCTGTCTTTGGAATTAAGATTAACATTGTTTCCAATGTAGGTAAGGATATGGCATTATCCAGAGTGGGAGTGCAGTGTGTGTGCTGGTCACTGCTAAACTTCTCATTAAATCTGAAGGGTAGTGGCAGTGGCAGTGAATTTAACCATCTTTCCCCTAATAAACAAAGCTAGAGAAAGACAGATGTGGATTCAGTCAGCTTCTTATGTGATTAAAAGTCCAACAATAATGCATTGATTGACCAGAGTATAATACTAAAAATAATAGACCTCAGTGAGACAAAAATAAATCCAAGGCCAAAAAATTCCTTGATATTAAAGTTAAACACTTTTCACAACCCATTTTACTCCTATAATCTGACATACCCTTGTGAAAAAGAAGTGTGCTTTATGTACTGAATGTGCACTTGTAGTGTACTTCAAATCTTAAAAGTATATGTTTTGACTGTTTCTTAATACACTTAAGTACACTTGTATTACTGTTTCTTAACTTAAAAAAAACATGCACTTTGTCATATTGTTAAATTAAAAGTTTTCCATTAGCTATACACTTTACATCACTGTTTTTATAATATTTTATCATACTTTAAAGTAGACTTATTTTAATGAGTTAACTAACCTTTTAAAGCGCATGTAAAGTAATAATTTTAACTGTAGTGTGTTATTTGATATTATACGTAATGTAATATATTTAACTAAATGACATACAATTTTTAATAAAAATTACATTACCATAAATGTACCACCAGTGTGCTGGTGTTTGCCAGCACAATCGGCAGTACTCTTGAACTTATTTCAAAGACAATAGAAGTAATTATATTATAAGTGTGTCAAAAAACAATCTTAACTTCAACTAATTGTATTAAATATCAAATTTAAAACGTTTACATTTTAATTTAACCACAATTAACATGCAATTAAGTGACTTTACATTCAGTTCAGACTTAAGTATATTCTTTAAAGTATATACTTGTTTTAAGAACGTTTAAAAGTATGCTAAAGGTATTTTTTGAGTTAAAAAGATACTCAGTGAGAAAAAAGGACAGTTGGGCAGACTTGATTTTATCCATTAGTAATAGATTGATTTGTAAAAAGAAGAATGTTTCTTAAAAGTGAAAAAAAAACACAACACATTTCAGTTGTAATATCATAACTGAAATTTGACAGAGGTTTCACTAGCCTTGATTTGACTGGACTTGATTAACTAGGCCTCACTGTTTACTCAAAAACTCCTCCACAGCACAACAACAGTCCAAGTTCTTCTTCCAGAGTTCATTTCAAGTTCTTGTTGAGATGTTGAGCCAATGAACACGCCTAACAGCAGGGACTGAATATTCAGTTATCTCAGGCTTCATATCCAGTAGCGACACGGTGAAGAAAGTGTTAAAAGTGCGGGACAGAGCAGAAACAGAGGAGTGTGTGAGGAAGAAGAAGGGGGGGGCAGACCGCTGGGGTTGATAGACTCCAGATGTGACTATTAGATAAACTCAAGGCAAGGGGTGTGTTTGTGAGTGTGTATATGTGTGCTAGTGTGGGTGTGTTTATGTTGCTAGCGGGACCCGATAGCGTCTGGGCTTTACACGAAATGCAAAAGCAGGATGGAGTGACAGAGCGTACGTTTGTACCGAGAAGTCGGTGAAAGAGCAGACGAGAGTCGTTTTGGGGAGGGCATTTTCACTGTGTCTGTGAAATGCACAGCTGAGCTGAATTAACAACTTGAGTTTTTTTTTTTTTTTTTTTGCATTTGCTCTCTGTTTCCTCCTTTCACGTCTACAAGAAATCCTTTTCATTTTGCCCTCCTAAAACCCAGACTGACTCGATCTCGAAGTCCACCCACATGCAGCAGTGTTCACACATAGCTGGTCATTGTCCTGCATCCATTCACTCATATTGTGCTCTGTTGCTGTCAGACAGCTGTTTCTTTGTACTCTCACTGGCCTAGACAGCGCTTCAGTGCTATAATCTTAAAATATCGTGTGCCGGCCCAACATGCAGAACTTTCGATTGATAATTGCATCTTTTCCAATATATTGATAATTGGACTTATGGAAAATGCAGCAAAAATTCTATAATAGAGTTCAACAGTCAGGATCTGGAAGTAAAAACCCATTCATTTTACCCATAGGGGATTTTTAATGATAACTTGTAAACCTTCGAAGATAGACCTACTGTGAGCTTCGAGATTGTTAATAATGGTACATGCTTATGGTGAAGCCATCATTGTGCATTACTTTAACTTTTCATTTTTAATAATTGTGCTTAACAGCAACATTTCGGGTAAAAATCTGAATTACCAATGATTCTGCAAAAAAAAAAAATCACCAATCAGAGGTGAGCGAATTGTGCCGAAAGATAACTCATCCAGTGCCCGCTTACTCCCATGAAGCACTGCAAATTATGTAATAGAGTCAGTCTCCCCACTCTCTCAAAAATACTTATGTTTTTGCCAACGCTATCACACGACCAGTTCGTACGAGTGAGTGCGAGGTGGCTATGATTTGTCTTAACCCCAGTGATGGGTAGGTTTAGGGGCGGGGTCAGGGGTAGGTCATTCGTACGAATTCATACGAATTGGGCAACTCGTAAAATATGTCCGAATTAGAAAAAATCTTCATACGAGTGAGGTCATATGAATTCGGACGAATTAGTCACCTCGTAAAATACGTACGGATTGCCGTGAGATCGGGTTGGTTTTTGCATATATACGCATGTTTTGAAATTATCATAAAATAAGTTGTTTCTATATCCTTGTGGGAAAAAAGTATGCGTAATTGTATTGAATGTGCCCTTGTTAGTAGGACTATAATTCAAATCTTATGTATATTAAAGGTGCAGTACGTGATTTCTGAGAAGCGCTGTTGAAAGTGGGTCGGACAGAGCACTACAACAGCACCAATCAGCAGTAGGGGGCGTGTCCATGCATGATGGGGGGGGGGGGGGGGGGGGAGAGAGAGAGAGAGTGAGCAAGAGGGAGATTGTTGAAGAAAGACTGTTAGAGATGGCTGAGAGACATAGCAAAATAAAAAAAGGTCAGAGGAATATTACTGTAAAAGGAAGGGTTATGATCAGGCTTTAGGACCCGTGTTAATATTGGAAAAGTTTTCCAGCACTGGAGATACTAAAGAAGGCCTGAAAATGAACGCATGAGGTTGCATAGTTTCTGCTCTATGAGTATCATTGATTTTGCTGTTTCATAGAACCAAGATATGCGGTTGTTGTAATGTTAGCTATAGTAACGGGACAGTTTTCAGTGTCATTGTTTGTCTGGAGCTGGTGTCCTGCTTGCGACCAACAATTAACTGTTGCGCAAACTGAAACTTGTGTGTTCTAAATGTTCATTTATTTTTTTCCGTATATCGCTCTTTAGTCATCTTTACCTTATTTTTCATGAAGCATTATTTTGCTTCGCTTCAGCTATAATGAGACATCCTTTCTTGCATTGCGTGTTTGTGCATTTTGAGAGCAGAGCAGTGAAGGGAAGGGTGTGTGCTTGTTTGAGTTTCTCAGAAATCACTTACTGCACCTTTAAAAAAAACTACTTGCAGATATAATATTTCTGAAATAAAAGGCCACTCAAGGGCAGAGAGTCCAATTACATGCATTTCTTACTTAAATAAACTACTTTTTATTTAAACTCAAAGTAAAGTGTCATTGAATGTGTTTTTCACTTTTGATGATTTTTTTTCAATTAACTATTTTTTAATTGCTTTAAAAAGTTTATTTTATTAAATATTAAATGTATATGACTGGAAGTGATGATGTCTCAGTGGGTGAGTTGTTTATTTTGTAATTAGTTTGCCAGATTGTTGTCATTTATAGGCAACCGTTGACTGGACCATAGATTGATGACTTTTCCTCTTATGTTCCTTTCGTATCTGTATCTTGCAATTCTTTGCCTTATTTTGTTTGTTTTATCTTTCTACTATCACTTATTTTTATTTTCTTATATATTTTGCTTGTTGTATTCCTCATTTGTAAGATGCTTTGGATAAAAGCATCTGCTAAGTGAGTAGATGTAAATATACATGCTCTGTTCTTGTTAGTCTGTGCTAATAGAGGAAATACACATGCTCAGATTGTTGGAAAATTATATGAAGTAAAACTGGGTTTTGGCATTAGTTCTCTTTTACTTTTGAGTCTCTTCAAATGATTTGACAGTAAACCTCCCTCCAGATGATACAGAAGTCCAACCGAAGCAATATTCTAAAAGCATAAATGGTCTTTTTTTTAATCCATGTGCCTAATTTATTTCTGGTAGTGTACATGCTCCAAGCACAGGGCCGAGCAATTTTCCACAATTCCGGTCCCAACGTTTATCTTGGCGTAGTACCTTCCTTCTGCCATTGAACAAATATATAATCAACATAAACCACAGAAATGCAACTCTTCAAAAGTGCACTTTGTCTTTATAAGTTTAGTGAAAATCCTGGTCAGGAAACGGTCTGGAGTTCACATTACATGAGTATTTATTTCAAGCTCTTGAAATATGCTAAATATTTCAGTCTAAAGGGCCAGTCCTGAACTAGGTATGGATATTGGTTCAATTTATCTGGATATAGCTGTCACCCCCCTTTTTGAAAATGGGGGTTAAAATGCACTATTCAAACTTAAATGGTTGTAATTCAAGAATGCTTTGGAATATATACCCAAGTTTGGTCTTGTTTTAAAGAAAACACTCAGCAGATTAGTGCTGAAGTGAGAACACTTCAAAAAATGAAAGTATGAAAAAGTAATATAAGTTTAAATTTACAGTAAATCAAATATACTGTACTATATATTTTTTTATTTTATATAATATATATTTTACAAAATATTTTTTACTATAAAATTACTATAAAATCAAAGCCATAAATCCAACCAAGTTATGTTCCAAATTTGAAGTTGATATCACAAAAATTTCAGTTCCCATGAGATTTTGTTTAGGTGTAGTGCCAAAAATAGCCACCGGGCAAGGCCGGACTTACCATTGGGCTTGACTGGGCTCAAGCCCATGGGCCCCGCCCAATAGGGGGCCCCGCCCGTTTACGTTTGATTTTTTCAAAAATATGTCAGTCATTTAATTTTTCATTTAAAGTTTGTTGATTGGTCTAGCATTGTTACCTGGCCCTGGCCTGCAATGAAAAATGTATTTTAAGTAGCTTATGTTTCAGGTCTGTGGAGTGGGCTATAGCCTACGAGTTGTGACGTTCGCGAACGAACCGATTCTTTTAAACGGCTCATAAACATGAACGATGGGAGCCGAGTCGCGGCTGGAGGGGAGCCGCTCTTTCTGTCGTTCTTTTTTTCGTATGCGTGTTTCAAGTTCACACAGATGCAAACAAATTATCTCCTCAGTTATAGGGGAAGGGGCACACCCAGCGCAGGGGTGCTACTGCTAACAGCAAGATGATAGTTGTGCACGCGCGCGCATCCTTTACGTGAGTACTCCAGTGAAAAAAAAAACCCTACGTGCCTCTGTCATTGGGTAGGAGCGGAGCCAATGACTGGTGCACGCTGCCGTCACATGGTTACTCCAGTAAAAAAAAAAAAAAGTATCTACAGTATATATTTACAACTTTAAATATTTTTTGTTTTTTATCAAAATGTTCTTGTGTGATAACAATGTTCTTGTGTGTTAGTGTTTGTAGTAAAAGCTGTTTTGCACAGAAATTCATTGCAGCCGGCTTTGTTTTTGATGTTTATAAGTCAACATAGCTTTACACATACACACACTTTGTAAAGGTAAATCCAAAATAGTGATGTCACTTTCTAAGCAGAGGGATTTTGTGCAACCCTATGGAATATAGTCCACACATGACAAATGAGGTATAATCAATATTTCAGAATAATTCAAACTCAGATATTGGTGTGTGATATCTGAGTTTTAATTATTTGACTACAAATCTCACCTTATCATTCCTCCCAGTGATTATTTCCAGGATAAACTGAGATGCCCCCAACCTGGCTTCTTAAAACTGACTAAATATTTTAAAAGAGCCAAAAGAGCCGTTCTTTTGAACGGCTCTTTGAAAGGAACGGATCGCCAAGATCCGGATCCCCTCAAAGAGCCATAAATCCCATCACTAGTATACGCTGAGTTTCGGTATATTTATGAGACGCGCTTCAGTTCACGCGCCGGCGCCTCCGTGTCGTGATTATCTATAATTGTCTGCTTTTAGTTCTTATTTATTAAATCCAGGCAATTGGTTGATGAAACATTGATTAAAATCAAGATAAAATGAATACAAAACGAAATTCACTTTAAAGAAGGCTTTGCGCTTTTCTGTTTAAGGTCTGTGAAAGTTTTAAAGCAGTCTTAAGTGCCGCTTCAGAGCGCTCGCGTCCGTAACGGAGAACTGTCACGTCTGTAACTTTGTTTTTTCCTCATAAATCCAAACACTTATCAGGAACAGGTTTTTTTAAAGGTTTATACACTCATAGATTTAGCTATTTATATGTAGCCTAATACAAATGATTTGTTATGATTGCAAACTTACAGGGTATTTGTTTGTTTTTCAATATGTTTTCCAGGTAAATAAGTGTTTTATTCTCATTCTGACAAAAGACATTTGTACATTGCAATAAACACATGATCACTTATTTATTTATTGGAAAAAAAAACTGTTTTAAGCTTCAATCAGTGGTCATATAAATAAATTATTATGTTCCCTTTCGTCCTGGGAACTCCGACGTGTCGTCGGGGGAGTTCCCTGACGAATTGGGATCACGCTAGGGAGCCTATTGCCTTTGAGAGAATTAAAACGAGCCAATGGAATTGGCATGCAAAATTTGCATTCCGCAGCCCGCCTACCAGCGCGGGTATAAAAAGCGGAAGTAAATATTGCGTAATGCTTTTAGCTTCGGAGCCTCCAGTGTGTCTCTCTGAGCTGCTGTGTCCTCTGAAAAAGCTTTTGAAGAAGAGAAGAACAGAACGAGCGTCTTTTGGAGAAGAGAGGAATCCTCTGCTGCTGGCGTCACGGCACTCGAGCGACCATCGCTTCCCGCGGCTGGATTGAAACAGAAACAAAAAGCTGTTTTAACGGCTGGTATTGGAGTGCAGCATTCGGGCTTGCAGTTTCCCCGTTTGTCTGCCGCGGTGGTCCCTCTGTGCCTCGGCACATTTAAAGAGTTTTTTTCCTTTCTCTAAAAGAGCATCACGGGTGTTTCGCGTCCTTTTCAGGATGACGTTTCACCCGTGCGTTTCTGGATGCGGTCGATCTCTCCCTCGGGGTGATGGCCACAAATACTGCCTCTCGTGCTTGGGCTTAGCGCACGCTGAGGCAGCGTTTGTGGACGAGTCATGTTCTCACTGTGGGAATATGACTCTCGCGACGCTGCGTTCGAGACTGAGAACCCTGAAACATGGGGGAGTCCCTTCAGAAAATCCCAGATCTAGTTCGCCTGTCGATTCAGTTCGGCAGGCGGCTACTTCTGTGATTCCTGTTGGTGAGCGTATGAGGATTACTGTGAGCAATGTTTCGACTGGTGAAAGATCCTATCGGCATCCTCACACCTCTAGTAGCTCGCGGCCATCGGCGCTTCCGTTGGAGCGGCCGGAGCCCCCTCGGGCGGTTCCGGTTGTCTCCTTCGGAGCACCACCTGAGGATCAGATGTCGATCGCGGCATCGGAGGAGGAGCGGTCATCTTCTGGTGATGACTCGGCAGGACTGCCCCCTTCGGGTGTGGTGGTTCAGCCTGAGCCGGATCCAGAAATGGCTGCTATGCTCGAACGGGCGGCTGCGAATGTCGGGCTTGTGTGGAACCCTCCGCCGGGTCCCGAACCTTCGCGGCTGGATGATTGGTGTATTGGGGCGGGCCGTTCTGTTGCCCCACGGCCTGCTCCAGTCCCATTCTTCCCTGAAGTGCATGAGGAGTTGAGGAAGTCTTGGCTGGCACCTTTTGCGTCCAGGCGTGGACATCCTCGCTCCTCCCTCCTCACCACCCTGGACAGTGGAGCGGCGCACGGGTACGAGGGAATCCCCCCAGTGGAGCGGTCGGTAGCGATGCTATTGTGTCCTAAGACCGCTTCCGCTTGGCGGGGTGCCCCTTCACTCCCCTCCCGCGCCTGTAGGTTTTCCTCCGGTCTGACCAAGGATGCCTACGTGGCGTGTGGAGACACCGCTTCCACCCTGCATGCCATGGCGCTTTTGCAAGTACATCAAGCAAAGGCGCTCCATGACTTGCAGGCGGGTGGTTCTGACCCGGCTCTGCTGCAGGAGCTGCGTGTGGCGACGGACTTCGCCCTCCGGGCGACGAAAGTCGCCGCACGTTCGCTGGGTCGGGCGATGTCCACTCTAGTGGTCCAGGAACGCCACCTATGGCTGACCCTGGCTGAGATGCGGGAAGCGGAGAAGAACAGACTTCTCAACTTCCCCATTTCCCAGGGCGGCCTCTTCGGCGACGCGGTGGAGACCTTAGCCCAAGAGTTCTCCGCCGCCCAGAAGCAGTCGGAGGCGATACGGCACGTCCTGCTCAGGAGACGGGCTGCTGCGGGTCCGTCTTCTGCTCCTGTTGAACCTCCAGCTGCTTCCCGTCGCCGAGGCCGTCCTCCTGCGCCAGCTCCCCCTCCAGCGCAGCCTTCCAACCCTGGAGTGAGGAAGTCTGGTCGTAAGAGGTCGGCCAAACCCGCTCAGACGCCCCCGGCCCCTTCCCGTAAAAGGAAGGGAGGGAAGCGCTCCTGAGACGGGCGACCTGAAGGAGGACCAGATGACTGCTCTTCAGGAGGGTGCCCCTGCACGCCTCCTTCCCCCGGGGGAGGGCCGGGCGGAGAATTTTTTGTTTTGTATGAAAAAACTTTCTGTTCCGCCGCTGGCCACTCGGTCAGCGGTACCCAAAAATTCATTAAAAGAGCAGTTTCTCCTTCCTCCTTCAGGTCATCCTCGGTCGAGACTGGTGGGCACGCAGTCTCCTCCGTCCAAGAGGGTCAGAATGGCAGTGGATGCTGTCACCGAGCAGCATCGCTCCCGTTCCCCTCTTCCCAGTCTGCAGAGAGCGGCGACGCTTCCTCGGTTGCGTCGCTCCTCTCGGCGGCTGGGCCCAGAGGGGCAGAGACCAGCTCACGAGGAGGCAGGGCCTCGTACCTCGTCTCTTCCCCTCCTCTCGCCAAGGGGCAGCCCGCAGCAGAAAGCCCACGCGCTCTCTCTGCCGTCTGCCCCTTGGTGGAAGCAGGTCTCTGGCAAACTCCACGCCCAGACCCCGCTTCCAGTGGCCACATCGCCACTGCAGCCGGGTCCCTGCCTTCCACCTCGCTGCCCCTCCGCGGGTACGCCGGTGGTTCGGGTGGGCTTGTTGGCTCGGTACCTGGAAGCCTGGCTAGAGCTTCCGGGTCCGTCTCGATGGCTCATCCGCACCATCCGGTTCGGCTATGCAATTCAGTTTGCACGCCGGCCTCCCAGGTTAAGGGGCGTCCACTTCACCCGTGTGCGGTCAGTGGATGCCCCTGTCCTGCGGAAAGAGATCGATGTCCTGCTGGCGAAGGACGCGATCGAGCCGGTCCCTCCTGCCGAGATGAGGTCCGGGTTCTACAGCCCCTACTTCATTGTACCCAAGAAAGGCGGTGGGTTACGGCCAATCCTGGACCTGCGAGTTTTGAATCGGGCCCTGCACAAACTCCCGTTCAAGATGCTCACGCAGAAGCGCATTTTCGAGTGCATCCGTCCCCAGGATTGGTTTGCAGCGATCGACCTGAAGGACGCGTACTTTCACGTCTCGATTCTTCCTCGTCACAGACCGTTTCTTCGGTTTGCTTTCGAGGGTCGAGCGTATCAGTACAAAGTCCTACCCTTCGGGCTGGCCCTGTCACCCCGCGTCTTCACGAAGGTCGCGGAGGCGGCCATTGTTCCCATGAGAGAACAAGGCGTTCGCATTCTCAACTATCTCGACGACTGGCTCATTCTGGCTCACTCGCGAGATGTGTTGTGCGAGCACAGGGACATGGTGCTACGGCATCTCAGCCGGTTGGGGCTTCAGGTCAACTGGGACAAGAGCAAACTCTGCCCCGTGCAGAGGATCTCTTATCTCGGTATGGAGTTGGACTCGGTCGCCCAGACAGCGCGCCTCACGGAGGAGCGCGTCCAGTCAGTGCTCACCTGCCTCAGGTCTTTTCGAGGCAGGACAGCGGTCCCACTGAAACAATTTCAGAGGCTCCTGGGGCATATGGCAGCCGCAGCCGCAGTAACGCCGCTCGGCCTGTTACATATGAGACCGCTCCAGCACTGGCTTCACGATCGAGTCCCGAGGTGGGCGTGGCAGAGCGGCACGTTCCGGGTCAAAGTGACCCCGCACTGTCGCCAAACCTTCTCCCCGTGGTCGAATCCTGCGTTTCTACGGGCCGGAGTGCCCCTAGTCCAGGTTTCCAGGCATGCTGTGGTTTTCACAGATGCCTCTGCCATGGGGTGGGGGGCCACGTACAAAGGGCATGCAGTCTCGGGTCTGTGGACGGGGCCCCAGCTGCATTGGCATATCAACTGCCTAGAGTTGCAAGCAGTACGCTTGGCTTTGTGCCGCCTCAAGGGGCTCCTCAAAGACAAGCACGTACTGGTCCGTACGGACAGCACTGCGACCGTTGCGTACATCAACCGACAAGGTGGTCTACGCTCCCGCCGCATGTCGCGACTCGCCTCCCACCTCCTCCTGTGGAGTCAGAAGCATCTGAGGTCGCTTCGCGCCACTCATGTTCCAGGGGAGCTCAACTGTGTGGCAGACGAGCTTTCACGGTTGCCTCCCCTGCCAGGAGAATGGCGACTCCATCCCCAGGCGGTTCAGCTGATCTGGAGTGTTTTCGGACTCGCACAGGTAGACCTGTTTGCCTCTCCGGACACGACCCATTGCCAGTGGTTTTACTCCCTGTCCGAGGGGACCCTCGGCACGGACGCCCTGGCTCACAGCTGGCCCCGGGACCTGCGCAAGTATGCGTTTCCCCCAGTGAGCCTTCTTGCACAGACTCTGTGCAAGGTCAGGGAGGACGAGGAGCAGGTCTTGTTAGTGGCGCCTTATTGGCCCACCAGGACTTGGTTCACGGAACTCATGCTCCTCACGACAGCCCCTCCTTGGCCGATTCCTCTGAGGAAGGACCTCCTTTCTCAGAGACGGGGCACTCTATGGCACCCGCGCCCAGACCTCTGGAAACTCCATGTCTGGTCCCTGGACGGGACGCGGAGGTTCTAGGTGGTCTACCACAGGCAGTGGTAAACACCATCTCTTCTGCTAGAGCCCCCTCTACGAGGCGCCTCTATGCATTGAAATGGAACCTATTCGTCGAATGGTGTTCCTCCCACCGGGAGGACCCCCGAACTTGCCCGATCAGAGTCGTGCTTTCCTTCCTACAAGATGGGTTGGAGCGAAGGCTGTCTCCCTCCACCCTCAAAGTGTATGTTGCCGCAATAGCCGCACATCACGATGTAGTAGAAGGTAAGTCCGTGGGGAAGCACGACCTGATCATCAGATTCCTCAAGGGTGCTAGGAGGTTAAATCCACCTCGTGTTTTACACTCTGTACCCTCTTGGGACCTAGCTCTGGTACTGAGAGCTCTTCAAAGTCCTCCCTTTGAGCCTTTGCTGACAGTCGAGCTGAATATCCTGTCCATTAAGACAGCGCTCCTGTTGGCATTGGCCTCTTTTAAGAGGGTCGGGGATCTGCAAGCTTTTTCGGTCGACGAATCGTGCCTAGAGTTCGGGCCGGGCCTTTCTCGCGTTATATTGAGACCCCGGCCCGGATATGTGCCCAAGGTTCCTACCACTCCCTTCGTGGATCAGGTAGTGAACCTGCAAGCGCTGCCCCAGGAGGAGGCAGACCCAGCCCTAGCTTTTCTCTGTCCAGTCCGCGCCCTGCGGGTTTACACTGACAGAACGCAAAGCTTCAGGACCTCAGACCAGCTCTTTGTCTGTTACGGAGGCCGGCAGAAGGGGAAGGCCGTCTCCAAGCAGAGGTTAGCTCACTGGTTAGTGGATGCTATCACCCAAGCGTATGAAGCTTCGGGTGAGCCTTGTCCTCCCAGGTTGCGTGCTCACTCTACAAGAGGTGTTGCCGCCTCCTGGGCGTTGGCTCAAGGCGCCTCGCTGACAGACATTTGTAGAGCTGCGGGCTGGGCGACACCGAACACGTTCGCTAGATTCTATAGCCTACGTGTGGAACCTATTTCCTCCCGAGTACTCGCTACGGCCAGTGGTGCGAGGGAATAGGTTGTGTCGGCTTGCTACGCCACTCCGTGCCTCAGCCGGATACGTGCGTCTTTCGCTCCGTTGGCGCCATACGTTGGTTAGCCTCGTGAGTTCCTCCATCACCCCTTCGGTGCCAGGCGTGGCGGACCGCCGGCGCCAGGTCTACTACCTCTATGGGAGTTGTTGTGTAGACTGGGTGTTATGTCCAGTGGTCTCTTCGGTGACCCATTATGCCACGTGCAGTCTAGCCGTGTCTTCCCCTTGACAGACTCGTTCTGTCGTCCCTGTTGAGTACGCTCCCACTCCCCTTGGAGGGGACTACCTCAGGGACTGCCATATGTTTCACTATCCCCCTGGGCTAGTACATATGTGTATTCCAGGCCTTCTTCAGGCATCTGGCTTCCGCAGCGTTCCCTTCCCCTGTTTACGGGTTGGGCACGCTTTCCCAGTGTTATCCTATCCACTGTGCGGGTCTTGCGGAACAGCAGTGCGATTCCCTTGCTAGCTCCCGTAATTTGTAAAACTGCTTGGGTAGCTTAGCTGGGCGCTGGAAGGGGCCAGCACCATGGCGTTTTGTTAGGGATCCCAATTCGTCAGGGAACTCCCCCGACGACACGTCGGAGTTCCCAGGACGAAAGGGAACGTCTCGGTTACGTATGTAACCCTCGTTCCCTGAGTACAGGGAACGGAGACGTGTCGTCCCTTCGCCATGTTGCTGTACCTTCGCGGAGGACTGGACACTGTTCGGCTCCTCAGCGAAAAGCATTACGCAATATTTACTTCCGCTTTTTATACCCGTGCTGGTAGGCGGGCTGCGGAATGCAAATTTTGCATGCCAATTCCATTGGCTCGTTTTAATTCTCTCAAAGGCAATAGGCTCCCTAGCGTGATCCCAATTCGTCAGGGAACTCCCCCGACGACACGTCTCCGTTCCCTGTACTCAGGGAACGAGGGTTACATACGTAACCGAGACGTTTTTTTACATGTAACTCTGTCTATGGTACCAGTCACCTTTTGCACTTCAAATAAAGATTGGATCGATTATATTGTGACTTAAAAAAACATTTCTCATTGAATCGTTCATTCAAGAGATTCGTTCAAAAATGCTGATTCATCTATGAAACAAGTGTATTTGATTGAGGAATTGAATCATTCAAACCCAAGGTTTTTTTAATAATTCAGATTAATTAAACATTTTTAATAGACTTCAGCAATTAACATAAATGATGTTATTTTGTTAAGTTGTTTGTTCAGAATCGTGATCTCTATTTTTATTCTCAAATTATCCAGAATTGTGTAGCTCTAATACATAGCTTGTGTATGTATCATTTAGTTCAATTTAAAGCAATGTATAAGGTAGGGCCCGAAAGTGACTCAAGCCCAGGGGCCCCCACCACCCTAAGTCCTGCCCTGCGCACCGGGTGCCATTGAATTCCATTGAATTTAGTTGTATACATTCTGCCTTAACAAATTAATAAATTTCTGTCCAAATATCAATTCTGTCACAAAATTTGGAACCTTGAGACACAGACCTTTCTGACAATACGTGTTTTGTCAAGATTAGAAAAGGTTTTGATCATAAATTATGAAATATGATGATGCCCAAAAGGGGAGGAGCCTGATAAAATAATTTAGAGTACCGTTTCTATGGTAACGCAACGTTCAATTATAAAACGGTTTTCACAGGATGAATTCTGAGTTTATAAGCTTTCAAATGATACCTAATTTATGAAATATGTAGTCTAACTACTAAAATATGTGATATAATAAAAAAGGCGATAAAAAATATAATATTATATTTTAGAGGATAAGATATATATATTATAATTTTTAGAGGATAATATTATATTATAATTTTTTTATTGAAAAATACTAGATTGTATTGTTTTATTATGAACTTTTAGCATAAAAACAGAAGTTTCAATGATTAAAAGTGGGTGCATCGACTTTTTGTGACAAAGGTGACAAACCTCCTGTTATGATGCAGATTTTTTGTGGTGCACTCTTGTCATAAATTCATCAGCTACTCTTCCTACATAATTTGTAACACAAAACAGGGGTAGAATATCTATTTAGAAGTCTTCGACCTTTCCAACGATATATAATTTGTCATAATTAGATTAGGATTTAATAGAAATATAGTGAAGTAAAGTTAGGCGTCCCATAGCGGGACGGTGACAGTTTTAAAATGGATGACAGACATTTTATATATTCTCAGACTACAATGATAGATTTTTTTTGTGTGGGTTTGGGTGATAAGCTGCAATCATTTCAATACGAATGCAACAGAAAGTTAAATGCTGTTGCCTTTGACTCAGGATGGACTGGATAGAGGAAAACTATTCCAATAATCTGAGGAAGGAGAGGAAAAGCAGGAAATGAGTTGGAAAAATAAGAAGCAGGCAGATCCCGATTTCCTGTTTGGGTAGGAGTGGGTCGATGTAAATTTCAAGGCAGCGTTATAAGGACCCCATTGTGTGACCATTACATGGGGTCAGTTCTGCTCCCCCCCACTCAGGAGGACTCCGGCGATACGGGAAAAACAGTGTTTAAAAAAATAGAGAGAGAGAAAGGAAAGCGTAAAAATAAATGAGAAACAACCTCTGTGCAGGGACAGGAAAAGACATGCGGCACCAAAATGGCTTCCGCTATTTGCACCTACATCTACAAAGCAACACACCTCACCATATCCCTCCCTATATTAATGTGCCAAATACACTACGTTTTCTGGAAACCAGCCTACATAAACTAAGGAACTATATAACTTGTCAGAACAAATGTTGATTCTGATTAAGACCATGAAGACTCATATTCAAACTCTGCTCTGAACATGTACCTGTCCCAAAAAAAGACCAATCGTTATTGTATCATTCTTTTGTTTTCAATATTATTAATTTGGTGACTTAATATGAGGAATATTTGACAAATACATTTAATTTATTATTGTATTTTTTTATCAGTAGGGTCAGACTATCATTCTAGCAATTTGAAATAAAGCCATGTGTTATGTTGCAGTTTCTTATTAAATTTAGTTTTAGTTATACCCGCCAATGTCAAAAATCTAGATAGTGCACATAGAGCAAAACAGTCTGGTTCCAAAATTAAATATCCCATTTATTTTCCTTGAAGGGATAGTTCACCCAAAAATGAAAATTATGTCATAATTTATTCACCGTCAAGTTGTTTCAATCCTTTATGAATTTCTTTCTTCTGCTGAACACAAAAGAATATATTTTGAAGAATGTAGGTTGATGGAAACCAGTTTTTTCCCCCTTTTTCTTCATACTATGGAAGTCTAAGGGACCCATCAACTGTTTGATTACTGACATTCTTCAAAATATCTTCTTGTGTGTTCAGCAGAAGAAAGAAACTCATACAGGTTTGGAAGAACTTGAGGGTGAAAAAAATATCTTTTTTGGGTGAACTATCACTTTATGTGAAACAGATTTTTTAACAACACTTAAAAAACATTTCAAGACAGATCGAACTTGAGCTCTGAGGTTGTTAAGGGATGAGATTTTGTTGCGGGGAAGCCACAAATTAGAGTGATTTTAACTTTAAATAAATCAACTTTTAATTAAACGACTCAATCCTGAATAGTGCTCCAGTAATCAGACAATTCACTGTTACCATGAAAATGAAACCAACTTATATTTTAGTATAATGTGTATCTAAATATTTTGAAATAAACTTTTTTTTTTTATACTCACAAGTCAAAAATCAATAAATCAATAGTATTATAGACTATTGTACCATTGTTTTTAATTTGATTATATAATTTGCAATGCTTAATGGAACAGTGTGACTAGTTCTTTTTTGTTTTTCTGATTTTCATTTGCTTTTTTGCTTTAAATCAAAGTTTTTTCCCCACTGTGATTAATTACCTAGCTGACTGGTTTAGTTTATGGGCTGTTATTTTGTCGCTTTGTTCAGAATTTGACTTTTAGTCAATCATAGCAATATGTCATAGCTTTCCTCGTCTAAACATCTGCATGTTTGAAGACCTATCATCATGTTCTTACGTAATGTCTTACTAAACCATGTGCTAGGAGAAATTATTCAGCAGACTTTGGCTTGGATTGAAAGTGATTTAAAGACACTGATCAAACATTATTCTTTTTAAATCCTTTGTGAAGTTCATGAATCCCAGTGTGTAACGACCCATATGAAATCGCTTGATGGGAGCTGTTTTCTCTCATGTGTTGACTCATTTCCGATTGAAACATGAAGTTGGGCTGGGACACAGCAATCAAAATGTGCCCTATTTTTGTATAAACCTTTTGTTTACATCAACCCCATGAACATGTTTTGCTATTTGCTGTGAAAAAATAACACTTTAGCATTCTTTTAAAAAGAGTACTTATTATGGACAGAATATACTTAAGTATGAATTAAATGTAATGTTTTCAGACACTTGAAATGAAAATTCACATATAGTTTAAATTTATATGTAGCCTAAGTGTAATAGTGCCTGCCCACTTTTTCTGTGGCCCTGGTTCCAGAAGTATTTTCCCCATTCATTTGTCCCATAGGGATTTCAAGAAGATGTTTGTTAAAGTGTTATAATGGTGCGGTTATGTCCTCCGTGGAAGTTCGTGTTTACGAGGTGGGAAGTCGTGTTTATGACGTCAGGTGCTTTCAAGTCACTTTCGTGGGAGCAAGATTGCGGTTTTAATGAACATACACAAAAAACAGCAAGGTTTTTTAACTCTGCTTCTAGAAAATGAAGAACAAAAAATGTGCTTCAGGTGTGTTTTGCCTTTTTATGCTTTTAATTAGTTTATGAAGCCATTGTACATTTTATTGTTACATATTATATTGTAATATTACAATGATATCATAATTTGCGTTATCTTACTTCGATGTAAATGTCAATGCCACTGCTAAATACCTTTAAGTATTGCGGTATTCCACCATGTTTCTCACTGACATGCCCCCAACTCGCAAGGATCGGGGCTTCCCACTCGTATTTGCGTCATTGTGATGGCTTTCATGTGCGTTCAACTCGTAAATGCCATCTTTCCGACATGACTTGAACGCACCATAAGCCATGAACCAAGCCAACCAGCTACGAGGTGAATCATAACATTACAAACTTTGATTTGAAGCAAAAAAGTTTGAAAATCAGACAAAAACACAAGACTGTGTACTTAACTTCTTCAGTGATGGAAAGAACTACAATCCCATGAAGCATTGCGAACAGCATATTCAAATTAAAAACGATAGAGAAATATAAAACTACTGATTTAAAAATGTTGATTATATATTTTTGAGAGCGTATGGAGATATTTTGCCTTTACGGTGTTTCATGGGAGTAGCTA
This sequence comes from Tiaroga cobitis, assembly GCA_030578255.1. Classification (NCBI taxonomy): domain Eukaryota; kingdom Metazoa; phylum Chordata; class Actinopteri; order Cypriniformes; family Leuciscidae; genus Tiaroga; species Tiaroga cobitis. The sequence continues at coordinate 15,904,340 of CM060598.1, forward strand.
TTTTGGTGTGTTTTGTTTGTTTTGACTCTGATTGGTAGAATTTTCTGTACAGCATCATGGGTAATGTATTTTATTTTATTTTATTTTATTTACCATGCATCCACTGTTAAACATGATTATATTAAAACTAAGTTGAAATACTGTGGGCCAACAGCTTCAATAGAAGCAAATATTATGGATTATGGAACAACCTCGTAGCTCAAAGTAGGTCCGTCTTTAAAGGTTTATAAGTTATCGTTTAAAATCCATTTTTTTTTTACTTCCAGAACCCATCTGTTGCACTCTTGAACTTGAACTTAAAATGTAATTTCATAATTGCTCCCATTGTCTGTGAAATATGGTTAAAGTGGACTGCTTATACTGATAGCCTAAGCTTTTATGGTAAATATTTTAATGTCACTTCTATTGAAACTTCTATGCATTTTAAATATATTTGTATTTACACTTTTGTAAGGCTGAAATTGCAATTTCGAACATTTCAAATATATTCATTTTAAATGTACACTAAACACACTATAATCAAGTTCTTTCCATGTGCTTTATTATGTACGTCAACACATCAAAATAAATGTACTTCTGAGTCATCAATATTGTGATCTAGAAAAGAAAGACTGTACATTTAAAATATGTAAATGTACTAAAATGTTGTTTTGTCAACGCACATGTATTCAAATCCACAAAACTCATGATTTCATGAGGCTTTTAATCAATCCAGTCATGCTGACATTGTGGTTCTGCTGCATTGCGTGTGTGTGTGTGTGTGCGCGTGCTCCAGACTTTAGGAAGAGAACTCTCCCTGTTCCACATTCCCCATCTCAGCGATAAGAGAGTGTCTGTGAGCCGTTGTGTTGATCTTCACACACAGAGAGCACACTTTGGTCTGACCTTTACTCTAGCGGTGTGTGTGTGAGGAAACAGTGGGTAGAGTCTCCCTTTTCATCACAGTGCTAATGAGGGTTAGGACACGCTAGCCAGGAAACAGCTATTGTTCCCTGTCCAAGAGCACTGCTACTGGCACACACACACACACACACACACACACACACACACACACACACACACACACACACACACACACACACACACACACACACACACACACACACACACATACACACACACACACACATTTGTGAGCAGGTTCATTCAGCAGTTCACATTCATAGACAGGAATAGTCTACAATATATCCAATTTACCCCGGCATCGCACTCTTCGTAGTCATAGGAATTCAAACACGTGTACTTAATAGTGCATAACTTTCTCCTGTGGTCACTTTCTCACCTTGTACCCCTCCGCTTCTCTAGCATATTCCCTCTGATAACTATTAATGTGTCAATCATGTAGCTCTCTCTGGGCAATACAGATGTGACAGACTAGCGCTTTACTGCATTCTGTCATGCCGGTGTAAATGTCCTGGTTCCCTGCAATAATATACAGCATATCTGTTATCAAGCTGTTGTGATGTCCATGTTTATATTCAGCACATGATATCATGCTGCAGTGTTGTTTGCTATACCAGCACTCACAGAGCTTTATGCTTCAAATGCGATACATGAGAATGCGTTGTTTATTAGTGAGGTTGATTGCTTGTTTGTTCAATGTTAGGAAATATTAGCCACATAATTCAGTGCTACTATTATACAATACATATAAAAGTATTATATAATTTGTGGTAATGCTAATATTAAAAATTATATTTATTTATAATAATATTTACATAATCATTTATTCATTTAAAATGTAGCATATTATATAAAGCATACAACATTAGCATACAACATACTTTATAATACATATGAAATTACATTTATTTCAAACACACACACACACACACACACACACACACGCACACACACACGCACACACACATATATATATAGTATGTATGTATGTATGCTGATATTATTTATAGCAATATTTATTTAGATTATAGACTGCTTATTTATTAATGATAATATTTGAATACTATTTTAATTCAAAAGTAAGCATACTATATAAAACATACAGCATACTTTATAATGCTATTATTGTATGTGAAATTTAATTTATATATTACGCCGTGACGCCGAAGCCATTCTGAGTTTTCAAAGTAACAAATGAAGTTTTAATATTGTTTTATCTAAAGTTAGCATGAAATCCTATTTGCTATTCTTAATGCAACAAGCTTAACGATGTACAAATGAACCTCTGAAACTCCTGCATGTTTTTATTTATTTTTATTAACTGGCGAGCAGGGAATTATGGGAATGATAAAGGTAATTACTCATAATGGCTCAACCATGTTTCAGCAGGTTCAATAGAAGTGTACATAATTCTTTCTTAGAGGTTACACCATCTTTAAAAGTTATATTAAGTGTGTGAATCCATATTTTGATGGGCGAATATGCTGATAAGTGGTTCAACACATGGACATAAGCAAACATCTGGGCCAGGACAGAGGTGGCCTGAAACACTACCTTCAAAGCTTGTATTGGAAATGAATATTTACAGACTCGTGAAGGTGTAACTTTATGTGGGAAGATTCACTTGGTGTCCTTGGTTTAATTAGGGCATCTCCAGTTTCTCCTGCTCCTGAATCCCTCTGATGTTTGTCTGTTTTCTCTGCTCGGGAATCTGCCTTGATTTTGAGCCTCAGGTGTGGTTTGAGGTATGGTTTAAAAAAAAATGCAAGAATTTTCTTCCTATCTCAAACAGAGGCAGGACAAATAAAACGTTAAAGGCAGGGCAAGGGTCGTGTGGTCAATGGCATATAAAAGCGCTTGATATTTTATTTCATGTTATTTTATGCTGATATGTTTTTTGTACTTCAGTAGTGTTCGACATACACAAACATGTAACTTCCTTTTCTTTCAAAGCACGTGCATATCTATTCATCTTATCTATCTTTTTGTAATCTATTAAGTACAAGAATGAAAGGCAAACATAGCATTTATTGCTTAAAAAGGAAAGGGGGTTGCTATAAGTATAATGCGTGGGAAATCTGTTTAAACATAACATGTAAGTTGATCTGCTCAGAAGTTTCTGTATTTGTCTCTTCCTCAGGGATCTCAGGAATAACTTAATCAGCACCATCATGCCTGGAGCCTTTCTGGGTCTCACAGCTCTTCGAAAACTGTAAGTCATGATCCGTTTTTATAACAAGACATCAGTTACGCACTTTTACCAAATAATTATTGCAATCGCTTTCACTAACAAAACTACTTAAACCTTGATACGCAAGAAAATTAACTTGCTTGATACTTTTAAACATGAAACTAAATCGTCAGTACCGTAGGTGGCGGCAAATCACTTTATAAGTGAGTCACTGAATCGTTTATTTAACCGATTTGTTCGAAGCATGCGGATCCATTTAGTAAAGAAACACTGTTGTGTGTTGCCCGGAAATTCTTCTATTGATTTGTCTGGAACTATATTCGCTGCCGAAATAGATTGTCTATAAGTGTCTGTTAAACAAGTGTCTCTAATGTTAACTTCTTGTTTATTGAACGTTGCATAATATCAATAATGTGTTTGCAATCATGCTCATATTTGTAAAAACAGCTCTCTTGCTCTGGTGATATTGCGTTATTATATCATATGTTATAATATTAAAAACAAGATCTCATACAAGTGCTTTTTTTGCAATCATATCTTGAGTTTTGTGGGCATTTGTACTCATTTTTATGAATTTTTTTGAGACAATCCCTCGTTTTTTGATAACAAAAGAAATCAATTTAGAAATGTATCGAAGTTATTGCTTGCATTTGAACCAGGAAGTTTTACATCCAATCAAATGAATGATCATAGCAAATAAGTCAGACAATGCACTGGCAATTTAGTGATTTCCCCACTGTTGTGATCTAGACCGGTCTTGAGATAAAAAACTAAGATTTCTCTTAGTCTGGGACCAAGACAAGACTGAGTACAAATGTGGGCGAGACTAAGACAAAAAATAGTTTTGAGACCAAGACCAGACTCGAGTGCTACAACACCAGTACAAACACACTTATCAAGGAAAAAGAAGAGAATTAGGTTTCACGTAATAGTTTAAATAAAGATAAGTATTGGTAATGGAGCACATTACCTACTCTGTTAGGAACTTGCTTCGTACATCCAATATCATATATCAAAATCACCTTGAGAAATTGCTTGACTGTAGTTGAACAAATGAGCTTATAGTTTAAAAAGCAAAGTTGCACCATTGCTCATTGTATAATGATCGCTGAATAATGAAGTGTTTTTAATTTTCTGAAGCACAGATATGTCTGGTAGAACTGGAACACAAAATAACATGTATCTCATTTACTGTAATCTGTACAGTGACCTATCCAGTAACCGAATTGGCTGCCTCACTTCAGAAATGTTCCAGGGACTTACCAACCTCACTAAATTGTAAGTCATTATTTCTGAAACAAATATTTATTGGAAGGCTAAAACACACAAAGCGCCTCTTTACAGGATAACCTATGTCTGACACTTTCAGTTTTTAAGATGATATTATGCACAACATCTACTGCAAATAATGCATTTTATGTTATTATGTCATATTTAGACATTGAATGAAATGTTTCATTTGTGTTCTTATATTATAGAAACATCTCTGGAAACATCTTTTCCTCTCTGGACCCGAATGTGTTCACGGAGTTACACTCTCTAAAGCTGCTGTGAGTTCAAGTGAATGCTTCTGTGGTGCATATGCTCATAAATCATCATTTTTTTTTTTTTTTTAGATTGAGGTATTCCTGAGAGATCACGCATAGCCACTGTCAGTGATGTTGATCTTTTTTTTAAAGTGCTCCTATTATGCTTTTTCGAATATTAACTTTCATGCAGAGTGCAATTGCAACTACAACCGAACTAAGAATCAAGGTTGAACTGAATTAAAGTGAACATCTATTGCCTTCTGCAGAGCTGCTGTGTATCTGAATTGAACTCATTTCATATTTGATGAACTTTACACAGTTGTTGAACTGAGCTAAATCAACTGAATATTGAATGCCGCTATTATTAACCATTTTTAAGAGCTGCATTACAACAGAATTTATATAAATAAAAGATGACTTCTGTGGACCATTAAAGGGATACTCCACCCAAAAATGAGAATTCTGTCATCATTTACTCACCCTCAAGTTGTTGCAAACCTGTATGAGTTTCTTTCTTCTGCTGAACACAAAGGAAGATATTTTGAAGAACGATTGGAACCAAACAGTTGTTTGGCACCATTGACTTCCATAGTAGAAAAAAAAAATACTATAGAAGTCAAAAGTTCTTCAAAATATCTTCCTTTGTGTTCAGCAGAAGACAGAAACTCATACAGGTTTGCAACAACTTGAGGGTGAGTAAATTTGAGTGAGTTTCATTTTTGGACGGAGTATCCCTTTAACAGTGGTGTTATCACACAACTGAAACTCTCCTTTACTCAATTAATTCCTGTTAAGATCTAGGAGATACTGAACATCTTTCATTACACGAATAAATGAACAATCTATTGCTGGAGAAGTGTCTAAGACTGAACAACAAGCTTTATCTAATTCTTACCTCCAATTGTGTGCTTCTTAGAAACTTTCATTCCGAGTTCCTGTCATGTGACTGCGGTCTGCGCTGGGTCCCAGGCTTTCTCCGCAGCAGTTCCGCTCGGCTTGGGGATGAAACACTCTGTGCGTATCCCAGACGGCTACAGAACAAACCCTTACGTCTCCTTAGGGAGAGTGACTTCAGCTGTGGTGAGCAGAATGAATCTCCATCGTATACAATATCATATTCAATCATGTAAATACGGTATGCACGTCTGCTTGGAATTTACAAATATATTTACTTCATAAATTATAAAATGTATACATACGCTCCATATATGTTTTATTTAGTGGATATACAGGGGTCCGGGGCTAGTTTTTTTTTTTTTACTAAACTATAGCAATATTATTATTTACATAATTTATTTGTAAAAATGATTTGTTTGTTTATTAGTTTTTATTTTGAATTATATATATATATATATATATATATATATATATTAAAATAGTTTTATTAATCTTTTTGACAAACCTAAAGTTACTGATTTAGCCCTCGTGACAATTTCTAGTATTGGTATATTGCAAGCCATTGTTTTAGACAAAAAATATAATTATATTTTCTAGTTATTATTATTATTGATTAATATATATATATATATATATATATATATATATATATATATATATATATATATATATATATATATATATATATATATATATATATATATACTATGAACTATTATTTATTTATTGAATATTATTTTATTTTGAGTAATAACAATACAATTAAGAGGGTTTTTTTGGACTCTTGACTCTATATAGTATAATTTATCAGCGACAGTACCTCATCAGTCTTTAATTGGCCTTGGTGTTTTGTCTGAATTGCAATGTTGCTCAATTCATGTGTTTTAGCCAGCTAAGATCAAGAATATTTGTTTAAAAATTCCCTATTTCTCTAACTTTTGCCACTGGGGTCTTATTATATTTCTCAGTGACTTTTAAACCTCATCTGATCTTTTTGTTAGACGTATCCTGCATTTTTTCGAGTCTTGGGCCTCAAACCGGGGCTCCTGTTACTGTTTTAATATCAGCTCATTTCGCCATCTCTTCCTCCACTGCCCTTAAACATATTTATGTTGGCCAGAAGCGCATAGCTGTGACCGAATAGGAAAGATCCCTCTGTGGGTTTGCTATTGTGAATACATATCCTCAGCCCTCGACAAGAGTCTGATTCACCCAGGCTGTTTCACAAGCAAAGCTTATTTCAAATGATTACATGGCAACAAAACACCCAAAGAACTTTCTTACACCTCCTGCTATTTGTGAATGAGAACTAATACGTTTGAACTTGCTTCGGGTATTAACAGATGTCCAACAATGCAGTCTATTAGGATTAAAGAGGAAAACATATGAAAACACAGAAATAATTTCTGATCCATAGAGAACCGAAGGCCTAATCTCCCTACACATAATATCCACAACAAAAAGGGGCAGAACCAGAATAGCAGGAGGACATGTGAGAATGGCCACTTCACATAATATGCATATATAATTATTTAATATAATATGATTACATGGACATATATTGTCAGATTTTAACACACATTTTTCAAATACTGCATAACTCACTGCCTTTCAAAAGTTTGGGGTTGAAAAAGCTCTCTCTTATACTCACCATGGCTGCATTTATTTGATCAAAAATACAGTTAAACAGTAATATTGTGAAATATTATTACAATTTAAAAGATCTTTTCTATTTCAATACAAGGTTCTCTCATGAAACCCTAGATGAGAGGTTCTTAACTCAATCTGCTTGAAATCACATTGTTCTCTATAAGGCACAGCTGATTGGTTCCTGCTGTATCGCTATCCAATGAGCTCGCTGCTCAAATTGAACAACTTGGTCAGCGTCTGCTGTAGCAGATTGCAGCGTGCTTTCAGAAACCCCCCACCTTCCCCAGCTCCACCTGTATAGATCTGCTATGGGTAATTCATGTATGCTTTGTACAGCAGTAGTACTTGTGTCGTCGAACTGTTGTATAAACTGCTTTACACCGCCCCCTATAGTTAAGGAGGTATAGCGCAGCTGCAGACAGTACTGCTTTGTAGAGTCGCAGCATGTCTTACTTGCTCACAGCAGTGTGTTGTGTAAGTGTATTGGAAGTAGCAAGTCCCGTACGTATAATAACCAACCAGCAATAACCAACAGCAGCAGCAGCAGCCGAGTAACAGATCTATTTCGCCATGACCAAACATGTTAACATTGTCATATCCATTATCATGCCACACATTCAGAGAGTTGTAATTTTTAAATGTATTTTATTCCCGTGAAGCTGAATTTTGAGCAGCCATTGCATTACTCCAGTCTTCAGTCTCACATGACCCTTCGGAAATCATTCTAATATTCTAATTTGATGCTCAACGAAACATTTCTTATCATTATTAATGTTGAAAACAGTTCTGCTGCTTTTTTTGTTGATCTTTTTTTCAGGGTCCTTTGATGAATTTGAAAGTTTAAAAGAACAGCATTTCTTTAAAATAGAAATCTATTGTAACATGCTGTCACTTTTGATCAATTTAATGCATCCTTGTTGAATACGTTGATTTTATGTAATAAACTTTTGAAAGGCAGTGTATTAAAGGACTAAAACTGACCGGTTTAAGGACAGAAATCTACAATAAATCTTTATTTTGTTTCTGAATAATATTTTTCTCCGTGAATCTTAATGTTTATTTTTGTATTAATTTTGCTCTTCAGAGGGTCCATTGGAGCTGCACACGCTGTCTCTGTTACCCTCGCTGCGGCAGGTCGTGTTTAAGGGGGACAGGCTGCCTTTTCATTGCACTGCTTCCCTGGTTGACAAAGTCACTACCCTTCACTGGCGACACAACAGTCAGCCTGTCACCAGTGACCCTACGAATGGGGTCCATTTAGAAGAGAGTGTACAACATGACTGCACATTCATCACCAGGTAAACCATACAGAGATGAACCTGTTTGGTTATATAGGATGTGTTCAGACTTGGCATGTTTGGTTCGATTAAAACGAACCCTAGTGCGATTGCTCTGTTAATGCGGTTCATTTGAATTTGAAGTGTGAACGCTGCCATCTGAACCCTGGTCCGCACCGAACAAGCGGACTGAGACTGTTGAAAAGATAGGTCACGGTCCACTTCCAAACTAAGGGTGTATTCACACAAGGAAAGTCCGCTAGTTCACTTGCTTTGGTCTGGACCAAATACAATGTTTGTTTTTTTTGTTTGGCGTGGTTCGCTTTCACACTGCCTTTTATGCAAAGTAAACCAAAATTTGTAAACAAAACCATACGTGTGCTAAGGTCATCCATTCATTGGACAGAAATTCACATAATCCTTCAGAAATCATTTGAATATGGTGATTTTGATGCTTAAGAAACATTTCTTATTATTATCAATATTGAAAACATTGTTGTGCTGCCTAATATGTTTGTGCGAAATGGGATGAAAAGATGTTCAAATATAAAGGGACTGAGCAAAAATACAGTAAGGGTGAATGTGCAGGTGAAGAGACTAAAAGGAATATAAAGTGAACAGAATATGTTAAAAGAAAATTGGAATGAAATGGGAAAAAAAAAAAATTACAACAATAGTACTGAATGCCATTGAACTGAAGAGGATAGAGGATTACATTAAGTTCATGAGTCTCATATCTCATATACAGTACACTTCAGTAACAGCAGATCATTCTGTTGATCTTTTAGCGAGCTGATCCTGTCAAATGTCCACGTTGAAGCGAGTGGTGAGTGGGAGTGTGTGGTGTCCACGGGCCGTGGGAACACCTCACGCAGTGTGGAGATAGTGGTGCTGGAGAACAGCGCCTCCTTCTGTCCGGAGCAGAGAGTGACCAACAACCGAGGGGAGTTCAGGTGAGGGAGGTGTCCTACAGCTGTACATGTGGTTAAATAACGCTTATCTTACTGCAAAATGTCAACTGTCCCATTTTTGGCTTCAGGTGGCCTAGAACTCTAGCTGGCATCACCTCCTACCAGTACTGTCTGCATCTGCGCTATCCCTCCTTAACTATAGGGGGCGGTGTGGAGCAGAAGAAGGCTTCGCGAAACTGTGACCGCTCTGGACGCTGGGAGGAGGGAGACTACTCTCAGTGCCTCTATACTAATGACATCACACGGGTCCTACATACCTTCATAATGGTTAGTGCAGAGTCTTGTATTTTAAAAGAAATATTTATTCAAATGTGGAACAAATTACTAAGATTTAAATCCATTAAAACTTCCCCTTGTGAAAAAAAGTACACTTTAGCATTCTTTAAAAAAAAGAGTATTCATTACAGAAATATTATAATTTACAGGAATTTACTTAAAAGCAAACTTTTTTCAATTAAAAAAAAATGCATTATTGTTTAAATTTATATTCAATGCAGTCAGTTGAACGTGAGAGTGCTTTTTGACCACTTAAATAGGACGTAACGCAAGAAGATTTTTATAATTAAGTTCATAATTATTTATGTTGTTTTGAATTATGGTTAAAGTGTACTGCCTAATGTACTGACAAGCATTTATGGTAAACTAAAAATATTTCATTAATATTATATTTTCTGCAAGTACAGTGTTTTAAAGTGTATACTTCTAAGATTTGAAGTAGTCCCAGTTGTGCTGTGAAACAAGAAAATGTATATATATACAGTATATCATTTTAAATTATATTGTCAGCAGAATTGTTGAGTGAAAAGTTGAACTAAAAAATATGCAGGAGTTTGAGAAAGGCTTAACATTTGATTTATCGCCTCTTTGCTTTAATGAAAGCAGCACTCAAGCTCATGAACTCCATAAGTTTGTGTTAAACCTAGTGATCATGAGCATGGTTTAAGAATGAATGTTTCCCCTATAATCAACATAATGATGATTATCTGCTGTCAAATAATGCAATACTTTTTTTTTGTTAATTCTGCCCTCCTCTCTCAGATGCCCATCAACTCCTCCAACGCTGTGACTCTGGCGCACCAGGTGCGATCATACACTCTGGAGGCCGCCGGTTTCACTGACACGGTGGATGTTCTTTGTGTGGCTCAGATGATGCACAAATTCAAGGACTATATAACAGAACTGCGTGAGGTTAGTAGAAGATGGTATTCAGCAGTGTACATATTGCACCGTGCACATGTGTCCTTACATACACATGCGCTCCTTCGTCCCAGCTGTCTGAGGTGCTGGTTGAAATGGGCAGTAACCTGATGCAGGTAGATGACCAGATCCTGGCTCGGGCCCAGAGAGAGGAAAGAGCCTGCAGTTCAGTCGTCCAGACACTGGAGACTCTCGCCTGGCCTCAGCTGCACTCACACGCACAGGACCTTTCCAAAGTACGTTAGCCTCATATTATTACTATTTCAACTAAGATTGTTTTTTTTAACTTTCTATTCATCAAAGAATCCTGAAAAAATGCACACAAAAATATATTAAGCAAAACAACTGTTTTCAACATTGATAATATTAAAGGGATAGTTCATCCAAAAATGAAAATGACCACATGATTTACTCACCCTCAAGCCATCCAGGTGTATATGACCTTCTTCTTTCAGACGCTTACAATCGGAGTTATATAAAAAAAATGTCCTGGCTCTTCCAAGCTTTATAATGGCAGTGAATGGCCGGTTTCTGTTTTGAAGTACATAAAAGTGCTTTCGTCCATGATAAAAGTGCTTCACACGGCTCTGGGGGGTTAATAAAGGTCTTCTGAAGCGAAGCGATGAGTTCGTGTTAGAAAAATATCCATATTTAAAACTTTATCGACTAAAATAGGAAGCTTCCGGCAGACGGCCGTACGCATCGATTTATGGCGAAAGAGTGACTTCTGAGCTGACGCATGATGCATTGATGAACGCGAAAGCGCAGAGGATAGAGCAAAGCAAAATACCAGTCACGAATTAAAAGTCTAAAATGAGAATTTTTAAAGAGAAATGTCAGAGAAGCTTGAGTTTGTTGCCCAGACCTGTTTGCTTGAACCGCGAGAGGCGTCAAAGCTTACACTACTTCTACATCCTACATCGTCAAGTGTTACTCGTTTGGTGTAAGTCGACTTGAGTAAGCTGTCTGCCGGAAGCTAGTTTTTTTAGTAGATAAAGTTTTAAATATGAATATTTTTCTTACACAAACGCATCGCGTCAGAAGGCCATTATTAACCCCCCAGAGCCGTGTGAAGCACTTTTATCATGGATGAAAGCACTTTTATGGACTTCAAAACAGAAACCGGCCATTCACTGCCATTATAAAGCTTGAAAGAGCCAGGACATTTTTTTATATAACTCCGATTGTATTCGTCTGAAAGAAGAATATCATATACACCTGGATGGCTTGAGGGTGAGTAAATCATGGGGTCATTTTAATTTTGGGGTGAACTATCCCTTTAAGAAAGGATTATTGAGCACCAAAGCGTATTTCTACTTTCTTAGAATTCTCGTAACATTGTGATGGAGGCTCACATGATTCGCCCTGCTCATTTTACTGGCATGAGCTGCACGGTCTATCAGAGACGAGAGGGGGCAGGAGGGAGCCAGGTGCATGATGGGATTGAATTTTCCCTTGAGCAGCATCTGCGATTTCGCTGCACCACAGGAACACACAACACCTCTCTGAACGCTTTCCATGTCAAGGTTTGTCACGTTTGCATATTTTGAGTTTTGTGTGTAGACCTAGTATATTTATCCAGTATGTCTGTGGAATATACATACTGTATGCACTATTTGTGCTGACAGACTTATAATACCTTTGAAAAAGAAGTTGCTTAATTGTATTGTAGTGTTCTTCAAAGCTGTACTTGCAGATCATTAGTATTATTGAAATAAAAGGACACTTAAGTGTACTTAAAGAGGGAAAACGTTCATGAAAATGTTACTTAACACACTTAAAAGATGTGATTTAAAGTTAATTTTTAATGATTATGTTTTTTTAAAATAATCTTTAGTCATGCTTTACAGAAGTACACTTATTTTTATGTGTTGACTAACATACTAAACCTATGTAGAGTACTTGATTATACATTTCACTGTATTATACATGTAACTATATTGCATTTAAATTAGTATATTTTAAATGTACTAAATTGCAACTTCATTATTACAAATGTGCAGTTACAAACATTTAGGGGTAATTATTAAAATTACATATAAACCTACTTAAGTGGTTCAAAAAAGCCCTCTTAAAGTTCAATTGCATATATGAATAGAAATTCAGTTTCATGTAATAGCAAATAACATGCAATTTAGAAAAAAACACATCTAAGTATATTCTTATAAAGTGTATTATATCCATAGTAAGTACTCTTTTTAAACGTTTGCTAAAGTGTGTTTTTTTTTTTTTTACAAGGGGGAGCTTTTTGGCGTAAGGGACTGTTCGTTTTTTATTTAAGGGGCCACCGGAGGAGATTTGAGATCTGTAGTCAAAAAAGACTTGACCCTCCCTTCGCCAGCAATAATTTTTTCTATGACCCACCAAAATGATTGTGAAAAAAGGCATGACCCTCCCCGATAATTTATTGATTACTTCTGTACTGGCTTGTGCTTGGCAAAGATGTTCAGATAGCCATTGTTTGTTTTACAACCATGACAAACGACTAAACTCCTGCTTTCTCATCTTACTAGGGCTGTAACGATAGACCAAACCTACAATTCGGTTCGTATCACGATTTTTCATTTGAAAAAAATATATCATGTTTTCGGTGCTGATGCAGTGGTGACGCGTTCATGTAAAATGTAAGGGTGGCGCTGCCAATAAAGTATCTTAAAGCTGCCACAAAGAACCGGCAAAAATAATGATTATTATTAGGCGCCGGCGCCTCTGTGTCATGATGATCTATTTTCTACTATATTTACTTCTTATTTATTAAATCCAGGCAATTGGTTGATGAAACATTGTTTAAAATGAAGATACAGTTAATAAAAAAAACGAAATTCACTTTAAAGAAAGGCTTTGTGCTTTCTGTTTGAGGTCTCTGTGAAAGTTTTAATGTCACTTTCAGAGCGGTCATGTCTGTAACGGAGAACTGTCACGTCCGTAACATTTTTTTTCCCTCATAAATGCGAATACGAAAAATAAAATAAAAAGAATATTTTCTGTTATGTGGAGGCCGACCCTTCTTCATCCGGTGGGTAGTATTACTTTTGTTTTGCGCAGCGTTCATAGAATTACAAAAAAATATTTTGCCACCTAAAAGTTAAAGATTTTTTGTCACATCACGTGTATTTCCCTCATATTAAATATAAAACGTGTATAAATGTGTAGACTGATATTTTTCTAATGCCTGGACTCCTTTATTAAGGGAGTATGAATATATAAACAGATGTTTCAGTATTAAATGCGTTTTCTGAGAATTTATATTTCAAGTTTTGACTGCAAATGTCACGTCCATAACGCTGGAATTGCCCAATTTTAAAGAATTTATCCTCAACTAGTTTTTTTGGTGTTGGTCTACGTATTTTATTATGTTAACTTCAAATAATTCTAATAGTCATTTAAAAATGTGATAGCCCTATATCTAACACATCACACTCCACTGTTATGGTGGGAATTTCAGTAGATTTACTCACTAACATTGTTGTGGAAACACAATAAGAATGGAAACTAAAATATGGTAGTATCGTGCTACAGCGCACATTATATCAGCTGCAGTTCTGGCGCCTCAGTCCCAATACTGTAAAATTCGACGTACATTCACATCACATGTTAATGCAGCGGTAGAGTTACACTCACAGGACACTGCACACTTATTCGCAATCACAAAAGTTCATTATTTGCTCGTGCTTTAAAGCTTTGCCGGGTAAACATTTCATTGGCGTTCTGTTCTAATGCACTTTTTCTGAGCGCATACTGAAGTGCGCGCGCACTGTCAAACAGCGCCAAACTGGATTTTTGTTGGGTCAGACCCATCTGATAGCGATGGGGGGCCGAGACCGAGAGAGCTACATGGAAAGAAATATGCACCAAACAAGCCACTTTGAAATTTTGCTGTTTTCATGAATACAAAAGTTGGGTGACCCTCCCCCTAGATTAAAAAAAGTTGGATGACCCTCCCCCTCAACAAAGAATAAAAAGACATGACCCTCCCCTATTTTCCTCCGGTGGCCCTTTCCATAAATACCGAACGGTCCCTAATAATTGTTTATTGTCATAATCATTGTTGTCTATCATATTGCTACTGCTGCTGTTTTATCAATCTAAAAGTCACTTAACCATGGCAAAATGACTGAAATGCAATGCCTCAAGTGCCTTTTTGCTTTAATAAACATCTCTGCCTTGCCCTCACATTGTATTTTTTCCCTTCTCTTTCTAGAATGCAGTGGCTCTTGCTTCAGTGTCTCTCCCTGCATCTCTTTTTCCTCCGAATGCTCCTCCTGACTGTAAGCTGCAGTTTGTGGCATTCCGCAATGGAAGATTCTTCCCATATACCAGCAATTTTACCGGACCTTCGGACCTGGCCCGCAGACGTGCCGTCAACACGCCAGTTATCTATGTTGGCCTTGGTGGGTTGCCTTCACCTCAAACTTTCAAGGGATTCGAAACATTCATAAAATTTGAACAATGTTCTGAGTACTTGGCTGTATACTGATGTAGTACATGCATTTTGGGAGAAGACTAATATAATTCATCCTTGGATTTCAAAATCTACAATTCAATTTAGTAAATCCATGCATCTCATTTTCAGAAACAACTTTCCCTTCCTTTCAGATGGATGCAGCATGTGGAATCAGTCCGATCCCATTATTGTGTCTCTACGACACACTTCACCTGGAAATTACCCTGTAGCTGCCCATTGGAGCTTGCAGGCGCTGGAGCATCATGGGAGTTGGAGTCTAGATGGCTGTCAGCTGGCCCATAGCGATGTGTCCACCTCTACACTGCGCTGCTCTGTGCTGAGCAATTATGCTGTACTACAGGTAACATTGTGACACCTTTATAAAATACTGATATTCCTAGGCTGTATTTATAGATAACAAGTTCCAAATAAAATATATAGTGTATATATGTAGTAGTATAGGCTGTACCAAAGAGTAGGCATTGTCATTGTGTTACTCGCTGTGAGGAGTTCCCGATGTTTACAAATATACTGAGTGGGGGAGATGACAGACCATAAATTATTTTATATAATAGACATAAGTTTGAATACTTGATAACATTTTCCCAACTTAAAAGTTTATGCCTTTGTAATATGGCACAATGGTGAGATCTAAATGGTCTAAAATCAAAAATTTTGATTGTTTGCTTGTAAAGTGGCTCTAATGGTTTTAACGTTATTTTCTTTGCTTGTGACCATGTTGTAAGGCAATAAGTGCTGTGGGGCAAAACCATACTATACATGAACATTTTGGCGGCCTCAGTTGATAGGTGTGATCTTATAAAACGGAAATTTGTGATATTAAATTTAACTCGATTACAAACCAGTTTTATCTGTGATTTAAAGGTTAGTTTAGAGTCTATTACAATGCCTAGATATTTAAATTCTGACTCAACTTTTATTTTTTCCCCTGACACATAAATATCTTGCTGATTATTTCTAGTGTTTGATTTCGAAAAGTACATTGAAACTGTTTTATTTACATTAAGTTTTAAACAAGATTGATTTAACCATTCAGAAACTTGAACCATTGACTGTGTAAGCTTTTCAGCAACTTGTTTCCTGTTTTTAGCATGGGTATAAATAACTGTATCGTCAGCGTACATTTGAATACAGACGTCTGGACAACATGGAGGTAGGTCGTTTATATAAAGCGAAAATAACAATGGTCCCAAAATAGAACCCTGAGGAACCCCCGTAGACATGACAAGGGGCGGTGAATGGCAGTCACTAATCCTGACTGACTGTGGGCGATTCGATAGATATGATTCTATCCATTTTACTGCATCTGACGAAAATTTTAATTAATTTAATTAGCTTAATAATATTTTATGGTTTACAGTATCGAAGGCCTTTTTTAGATCGAGAAACACAGCACCAACCACACCACATTTATCCATTAGTTTAATATTTTCCATGAAAAAACAATTAGCAGTTTCCGCAGAATGTTGAGTTCTAAAACCAAATTGCAGAGTGAAGGGAGAATATAGAAGTATTTAGATGTGTTATTATTTGTTGGGAAATGAATTTCTCTGCAACTTTTGATACTGTAGGTGAGATGCTGATTGGTGTATAATTATCCACTAACAATGGATCTCATTTTTAAAAACTGGTACAACCGCAGCTGACTTCCACACCCTAGGAAATACTGCCTCAATAAAGGAGAGATTAACAATTTTAGTTACTGGTGTTAATAATGTGGAACTGAGTTCTTTCAGCATGCACATATCTATACCAAATATGTCTCTAGTTCTGGAAGCTTTTAATGTTCTAATTGTCTGTAAGACTTCAGATTCGGTCACTGTCCTTAAATTGAAAATAGGCTCTGAATTATTTATCGGGCACGTTTTTAAATTATTAGATGAAAAACTTTGAGCAATAGTTGATACAGATTCAATAAAAAAAAATTATTGAAAGCATCTGTAACTTTGTTTGTGTTATTTATAATTTGTCCATCTATCTTAATTTCTACAAGTTTTTTCTTTTTTGTGTCCTGTCCTACAAGTTTCTTCAATTGGCCCTTTTGCGTTTTCTATTATTGTCAAAAAAATCTGCTTTGGCCTTACGTATAGCCTTAACCGTCTTATTTCTAAATGTTGTAAACAGATTTTTAGCACTAATTGACTTAGTTTTAATTGCTCTTTTTAACGCAAAATCCTTCTCTTTCATTAGTTTGAGTATATCTGAGTTCATCCAAGGAAGTTTATTTTTATTGTGTTTGTGTTTAATTGTACTACTAAAGTCTTCTACTAAAATCTAAAAATTGTTCTCTCAATTTTCGCCACGAAAGATGCACAATCCACTTCACAATTCGTTCCCGACAGTATGCGATCCCAATCTATCTGCTAGACAGTATTTATAAATCCGTCCTGGCAATTTTTGGGGATTCTAACATACTCCCGTTCTCTGGTAGAATAAACAAATCTCTTTTTAGAGAGCTTTCTCGCCACAAGGATCAAATTGTGATCAGAAAGACCAGCCAATGATTTAGTTATTCTCTCAGGACGATTAGACAATACTAGATCAATCTGAGTGCTGCTAGATGTAGTAATTCTCGTTGGCCCTTTGATCATTTGATCATTTGAACTAGATCAAATTTGTCAGTTATTTTTTTTAGTTTTTCAGTTTTTGTATGTCAGCTTATTGATTAATAGCCCTGTTGAAGAAAGTCTTATAAAGCTAATGAGCTCCTCTAACTTGCTCCTCCTCTTAGTAGAGATTTAGACAATTCTTTACTTGGGAAGGACAGATCTCCCATTACAAACCGATACTTCACACTACATTTCGTTAGCACTATTTTACATTTCTGTTCCCTATGTGCATTCTATACTTATTATGCTAATTGCAATAACTGGGTAATAACTAGGTACTAACCCTGAACCTACCCCTAAACCTACTGTAACCTTAACTACTGAGAACTTTCTTAGGTAAGTACACTGTAAGTACCAATAAGTGCACATACTGTAAAAATGTGCAACCTACATTTCTTCATCCTGACACGCGTCAAAGGATTTTAATGTTCAGATAGGTCCTAATGAGTGTTATTGAGAAAACTGTATGAATAATATTTGATAGATCGGATTGCTTGGCACTGAAGAACCCATGATTCACAGTACTGACATTAGAGCAATTTCTCTGAAACTTTTTTATGATGATTGTAAGTTGTTCTTGTTATAGTGTAGTTATACATTTAAGTATGAGTCATATTTAGTTATAGATAGATAGATAGATAGATAGATAGATAGATAGATAGATAGATAGATAGATAGATAGATAGATAGATAGATAGATAGATAGATAGATAGATAGATAGATAGATAGATAGATAGATAGATTTTCTCACACTTTTTGAGAGTCCTCGAGGTGTAGATACACAATAAAGTTAAAAGGGTTGAATATTTCAAAATATTCTCACCATTTCCTCAATATTCATCAATACCAATATTGGTCAATATTTCAGGAGATGCCAGATTTCCCAGGTGCACCTTCAGTTCCAGTGGAAGTGCTCCATCCAGTGATCTACACATGCACTGCAGTGCTACTCCTGTGTCTCTTCACCATCATCATCACCTATATACTGCATCACAGGTATTTCTCTCACCTTGTTAAAAATGATCACACCCAAAAACTAAAAGAAAAAGTCTTGCAAACTGTTGCCACACAGTAGTAAGCACACAATTCTCTATAATGTTGCTATCTGATTTGTTATTACTGGAATAGCCAAACCTGTTAATTAAAATCGGACATAAAAGATGCTTTCTTTGCCATCAGCTCTATCAGAATCACGAGGAAGAGTTGGCACACCCTCCTGAACACTAGTTTCCACATCGCAATGACGTCCGCAGTATTTGCTGGAGGCATCACTCTGACCGGCTACCCAATTGTATGCCAGGCAGTAAGTTTCCATTTCTCTTACATAATAATGTTTTATTTTATTAGGCCACTTTTCCTGCAGCTTTTTCAAGGTCACTTCACAAACACATAAGAAGTGAACACGCTTTTGAGTCACAAATCCAGCTGGCAAACAAGAGATCGAGATTCAGTGCGAGTGATTTCCAGTTTTACAGTGCAAAACTGCACAAAACAGTAAAGAAAAATGATTTTTAAATAGTAAAAAGGAACATAAACATTCAAAAACTAAATGATTAGCTTTTATGTAGCATTGTATACTCTTAGAAAAAAAAGGGTTTCTATATAGAACTTTAGGGTTTTTGACCCCCTAATGAGAAGAAATGTCTTAAAAGATTGCATAATGCTTTCATGTTTAACATTTTATTTACAATTATTTTTTTTGTGATAAAGTAAGTTTACGAGCTTAACGTTAAAAATGAATTAAAACAGAATGAATTCAAACGAAATCAATACAATTATCCCATGATGGGAACCCCTAAAATGTTCTATATGTGAAGTGCCTGGCAGAACCCTTTAAGGTTCTATATAGAACCTTTTCTTGTAAAGGCCCTGACACACCAAGCCGGCGGGCTGTCATTGAGCGTTGGTCGGCCCAGTTTTTGTGGTCGTGTTCCACACCTTCTGCCCTAGTTGGACATCATCGGGTGTATTTTGGCCGATTGGGCATGTTGAATCGGTGAGAGAGAAAACTCTGATTGGCTGTTTAGCTTAGCGAACCAGAATAAAAGTGAAAGTGATGAAAGCGAACAAAGTCAAGACGGCACAGACATCATACCCTACCATTCCAATGCACGAATATTTTTTATAACAGCATGAGTCGCCTAGAATGAGGAAACTGATCAGCATGATTGATATTCAAAATGGTAATGATATATCTGCAGTCCTAGTTTCAGTTCCATTTTTTGAATGACAAATATGGACTATTGGTTCCTGCTGATATAGACGGTTATTTCCTTACACCAGGCGCAGAACGCACATGCTAGTTGACAGTTGACTGTAGTCGTTTTGGTGTGTTCAAGCTGGCCTTAAGTGTGTCACGGCCTTAATAATATATTATCTCAAAAATGTTTATTTTTTCTATGCGCTAACATCTTGTTACTTTACTTGTGTTACTCATGTATGTGTATGTTTGTGTCAGGTGGGGATTGTTCTTCACTACTCTTCTCTGTCCACTTTGTTATGGATCGGTGTTAGCGCCAGGGTAATATATAAAGAAGCTTTATTGAGGACTCCACAACAAGTAGAAGGCGAGACTGCTGTACAACCAACCCAGCGGCCCATGCTCAGGTCAGTCAAGTCATCATGGAGGGTTGGGAGCATTCGATGAATAATAACCGGCTTGTTTTCCATAAGTTATCTTTTACAAGCACACTTAAACTCACAGATATCTGGGTTTTTTTTCTCTATAATCTGGCCTCAGTGCCCATAAAACCCACGTTGAACAAAAATTCTTAGTAAACCAATCAATTGGCCCACATGGACTGTAATTGTTTTACATGAGGGCATGAGGTAATTTTAGCATTTAAAGGTGCAAATTGGACTTTTTATTGCTGTTCGGAAATGTCAGTGTTTTTGTCCAACCACCCATGAGATCATTCTAGGCTGAATTAACTCCTTTTAACAAACACAACCGGTGTCAGAATCAACCTTCTTAATCATGAAAATATTACTGTTCAAAAGGGTCGGTTAAGATTGTATAATGTCTTTGGAACAGGTACTCAACAAGGCTGCATTTTTTAATCAAAAACAGTAATATTGTGAAATATATTTACAATTTAAAATAACTATTAAATACATTTTAAAGTTTAATTTATAACTGTGATGCCAAAGCTGAATTTTCAGCATCATTACTCAAGTCTTCAGTGTCACATGATCCATCATCCTAATATGATAATTTAGTGTTCAAGGAAACATTTCTTATTATTATCAATGTGAAAAACAGTTGTGCGGCTCACTATTTCTCTAGAAACCGTGATACATTTTAATTTTCAGGATTTGTATGATAGAAAGTTCAAAAGAAAAGCATTAATTTGAAATATTAATCTTTTAAAAATTACAAATTTAACATTAGAAATGCCATTAGGGTCATGGTAGTGTATGTTCATTAATGTTTTTTCCATTACATATCACATTATATTACTAAAGCTAAAAATGGTCAAATTAAACATTTCCCTTTCTTTGAGTTTTCAGTTAATCCTCGTTTAGCAGGTAACAGCTTAGAATACTAGTTTAGCATAGTTCTAAGTGGTCAAAAAAGTTATTTTGATTAGATATACTATATCCTAACACACTACGGGCCGGGTTTACTAAACAGGGCGAATTAGTGTGTGAGAGCAATCCCATAAAAAAAGCACAGATGGGAGTGGAAAGTTTTGCGGCTGATCTACTGACGACCAGTGTTGGGCAGTAACGCGTTACTAGTAACGCGTTACTGTAATTCAGTTACTTTCGACAGTAACTAATACTGTAACGCATTACTTTTTAAATAAATTAACTCCGTTACCGTTACCATATGGCGCGTTGTCCGTTACTTTTTTAAATTAATTAGTTGCTGGGGCGGCTGAGAAGTGTGCGCTGTCATTACACAGTACGAGAGCACTGAAGAGACTCCTAGCATTATACAGAGCGAGAGGACACCTGAGGACACATAACAAACTCACTGGCTGAGTTGTTTACACGTGAGGCAGCGCGAGCACGGAGATTACAAACTGCACGGAGAGCGCTGAGCACTTGATGCGCATTTAAAACACAGACAGCGAAACGGTAACTTATGAATACAGAACACTTAAGTACACATTGCCATATCATTATAAAGTAATTAATTTTTTTACTAGATGCTGCATCAGCAGAGAAAGAACAGAAGCTTGCCGTCGAGTCTGAGAGGAATAACAGTAACGGCTAACTTACCTCAAGCGATTAAAGCAATGTGACAAAAACACACGCAGACCTGACCCACACGTTTTATGTCGCAATTGTTACCATCTATTTGCATTAGTTTACATCCAGCTGGTCACTTTTATGCATTCATTAGCCGGCGAAGTTGTATTTTTAAAACTAGTGACGTGATTGATTGCTTTCATTGATATGTTCATGCAGCCGACATCAAGTCTAATCAAGTGTTCTAAAATTTAAGCAAATAAAGTGAAAGACTTTACATGTAATATAGGTCTACATTTATGTAATTTTAATGCTCTGGCCTTTGCAGATATTTAAATATGGCCATCTTCTTTAAGCTTGAATCATATAAATGGTAACACTTTACAATAAGATTACAATTTTAGCATTAAATATGGTTAATACATGTTGTAGAAGTATCATTCATTGTTAGATGTATTTGTATCTCCTTAGTTAGTGTAGGCCTACTATGAACTAACAAGAATGATCAAGGTACAATTGTATTGCTCAAATATTAATTCATGCAGTAAAAACCACAGTGGTAAAAACGTATACTGTCAGCTGCATGAACATATCAATGTTGAGAAAGCAAACAAGTCACTAGCTTTAAAAATGCTTGTTTTGTTATTTATTTCAGAAATCCTTGATATATTCAGTTTGTGCTAGTCTGACTTAAATAAAATAGTGTTTAAAAATTACTTTCTGTTTAAGACAGTTTTGTGTTTGTATAGACCATAACGCATTAAAGGGCATTAATGGGAACATTTAAGAACTTTCTTTAAAAAAGTAACTAAAAAGTTACTTTTAACAGTAACGCATTACTTTTTGGTGTAAGTAATCAACAAAGTAATTGAGTTACTTTTTGAATGAAGTAACTAGTAACTGTAACTAGTTACTATTTCTTAGTAACTAGCACAACACTGCTGACGACACACAACTTAAAGAACACAGAACACAATTAGCGTCTGGTTTAAGACACACTCTTTTGGGCTGTGAATAATGGCGCAAATACCAGTAGACTAGTGCAAACCTTAGTAAATAACCTTGCGTGATTCATTTAAATACTCTCCTCCCATACATTTTGCGTCTTAAAGGGAAACCTTACAAATGAATATGCAATAAAATCAGCCGCAAAAATAACCCCGTCCAGGCCTTTTCAGAGCTAATTTTCACTGCGTGTCTTTAGTAAATCCTGACAGTAGTTTTTAATACCAAAAGAGGGCCCCAATCTGACCCTCTGAAAGTGTGTAGGATTTAGCCGAGGGATGGGATCTTGACACACAACAGAATCCCTTGTCCCTGGTATTTTATAACGGACAAGCCATACAAATATCTCTTTTACATTCAACGTTCATCCTAAGAAACAATTACTGTTCGGAAGCCTCTTGAATAACTGCTGTTGTACCAGTATGAACATAACATAAGATGATAACATTAAAAGTTCCTTCCTGTCATCATCATCAAAGGAAATGTATGGGTTCCATCGGAGCTCTTGCAGTATTCAGAGTAATTGTCATATCTCAAATTGGTCGTAAAACATTGGCAGTTTTATGTGCAAACGTCTTATTGAATGAGCACTTCCTGAGAAGAAACAATTGATAAGCATGTACAGGAGGAAAATGGGCATTTGAGAGTAACTGAATGGACCACCATGATGTAAAAAAACTGCCTAATCAAAGACCATCATTGTTCAGATAAAAGCTGATTCCCATCTGCTGTTATGGAGAGTCAGACAGAGGAAAGAGAGCACAAATGGGGGGAATGGGAAAAGATTAAAGTGGACAGAGTTGTAAATCAAATGAGCGGTAGGACTAGTTAAGGCCAACGTTCACATGTCCTCAAAGACATGCATGCAAATATATTCATTCTCTCTAGTCTGTGTTCTCTGTTTTTACCCCAGACCTCCATGCTCTCCACATCCCCTAGAGAGGTCTGGCCAGATCCCACGCCTGCCTCCTGGGACAAATCTTGTTATTTTTCCTCTCCCTCCTTCACTGTCTGGAGCCCAGACTCAGCTCTTCATTGACAGACAGTGTTACAGAACTAACCTAATGTATATACCACACAAATTTATTTTACGGCAAGCAAATTGAACATCTGTAGCAAATATAACAGACAGCAGTGTTACTGTATGTCCATTTAAAATTGTTAGCAACTTTTTGTATCTGATTATTAAAGGGATAGTTCACTCAAAAATGAAAATTCTGTCATCATTTACTCACTCTCAAGTTCTTCTAGACCTGTATGTAGTTAGTAACTACATACAGGTTTAGAAGAACTTGAGAGTGAGTAAATGATGACAGAATTTTCATTTTTGAGTGAACTATCCCTTAGTTACACATTACGACATGTACTTACTATAGTAATAACAGTAAATTATGCAGAATTACAACTAACCCTAAACCTAACCGTAACTCTAGTAAGTACGCGTAAATTCGAGTAAATACAATTTATCTACGTCACCTTAAAATAAAGTGTAACACAAAAGAAGATATTTTGAAGAATGTGGGTAACCAGACAGTTGATGGGCCCCATTGACTTCCATAGTATAGAAAGAAAAAAAAACTATGGAAGTATATAAGGACCATCAACTGTTTGGTTACAGACATTTAAATATCTTCTTTTGTGTTCAGCAGAAGAAATAAATACATCCAGGTTTGGAACAACTTGAGGGTGAAGACATGATGACAGAATTACACTTTTGGGTGACCTATCCCTTTAAGTTAAATTAAGTTGTTAAGTTAAGTTAGGGAACAAAATCTTAGGAAAAAATATATATATATATATATATATATAAATATATATATATATAATTGTATGTGCATGACGCTTGGAAAACAGAACAGTAAACGAAAGATAGGCTGTCCCTCATTTCAAAAATATTTTTTAAATTATGTTTTTTTTTTTTTATGATTAGTTATTTTACCATGGTTAGCATTTGCAAAATGGCCCCTAACAGTCTTCTTTTTCTCTTGGCAGGTTTTATTTGATAGCTGGCGGTGTCCCACTCATCATATGTGGTATTACTGCAGCTGTAAACATCAATAACTATGGAGACAACATTCCTTAGTGAGTACTGTGTTTATAAATATTAGGAAAATTTGTTTGCTCACGTCTAGCTTTAGATCTTTATATCATCAACAGCCTACCTAGTGCTAAGATTAATACACTGATTCTTGAGATATAGGACAAAACACATCTATATATAATTTCAAATATAAATGAAATAGTCACTTAGTTTGATTGACTATATATATATATATATATATATATATATATATATATATATATATATATATATATATATATATATATATATATATATATTGTTTAAAAATAATAAAATAAAAGTGGAATGCTTACACTAAATATTTGCTATTTCAGTACATACAATATTTTGCCATGCATTCTGTCAGTGTTGAGTACCAATAATCAAAAACCTTTACTGCAGCACAACTCAAGCATTGTATCCAGTACTGGATCTAGGCTGCACTGAAATTAAAATTATTTCATTTCATTTTCACCATGTGATATTTTTGTTACAGATTTGATGGTGTTTTTGTCACATCGCAGTCTTACAGATAGTCTGGCGACACTTAATATAATATTAAAATAAAATCGACTGAGGTCATCCTCTTAGTTTTTTATTAGCTTCTGTTCTTTCTCGAACTGTCTGATACTTGTTGCAGATTTATTACTCATGCTGGGCCGCTCCTTTACAGGCTCTTTAAAAAGTGTCTGTTTTTGTACAGAGCTTGCTTTGTGTTTTTGTTATTTGACTGATTACCGCCTTTGCACTCTCTGACCCTTTTCTCTGCTCTTGACCTTTCTGCAGCTGCTGGTTGGTATGGCAACCCAGTTTCGGGGCATTCTACATTCCAGCTGGATTGATC
Organism: Tiaroga cobitis; assembly: GCA_030578255.1. Taxonomy (NCBI): domain Eukaryota; kingdom Metazoa; phylum Chordata; class Actinopteri; order Cypriniformes; family Leuciscidae; genus Tiaroga; species Tiaroga cobitis. The sequence goes on from CM060598.1 coordinate 15,930,138, forward strand.
ATTCTGGTGACCTGGATCTACTTCCTGTGCACTGTTTTCTGCCTGAGGCACCAAAACTTCCAGGAGTCCAAAGATCCTCCATGTTCCGCCTCCGACCCCTCAACCTTGCCAGAGAGTCAACCCGCACTCAGTGGAAGCACCAGTCTTCTCTCAACGGACTCTGTCGGCCCAGTGCATGCTGGGACGATAGTGGAGGACCAGTACTCATTGAAGGTCCAATGTTTGGCGCTGGTGGCGACACAGTTTGTGTTTTTGGGGCTGTGGTGCTGTGGCGCTATGGCCGTTTGGCACGTGGATAGAGAGCGGAAACTCTTCAGCTGCCTGTATGGAGGAACGGCTACCGGATTAGGGATCTTCTTGGTGCTCCATCACTGTTTCAAGCGTTTGGATGTCCAGGCAGCGTGGCTAGTGTGTTGCCCCGGGTACCGTCGCTCCCAACCCATGCCAGCCTATTCCCATCCCTGCACTGTCACTGTAGGCGTCCAGAGTGCCTCAGAAAGGGGCTCCCAAATTTTTGTAGGATGCCACCCACCGACGGATCCCAACAATTACTCTTCTTCTGCCAGGTCGTCATCTACTCAAAGTGGAACGACAAGCATTGCCGCTGGGCCTTGCAAACTCACCAACCTCCTCCAAGTGACGCAAGACAACATGAACAATGCCACCCGGGCACCGACGGGAACTAATACCAACTCAAGCACAAACACAAACACGGAGAACAACAAACCGGCCAACAACCTGCTGCCCACTCTACTGCCTGTCCAGCAACCTCAAAGGAGGAAGGCTTGTAGTAGAACCAAGGGTGGCAATACCCAGTACCATCACAGAGGGGACGCTAGAGGGCACTACCGCCTCAAAGCTCTCAGAGCGGGTGGAGGAGGTAGCATGGGTGCTTTGGGACCCTCTGGGACAGAGCAATCAAACATCCACCTCCTACACAAACATGCTTCCAGCGAGAATGGAAGTCTACGGAATAGCCATTCAGAGAGCCAGAACGGCATTCTGACCAATGGACGGCACAGAGGGGAGGGACTAGTGACAAGCCCTTCAGAAGGAAGTGATGGAGGTAGTAGCGGAAGTAGAAAACCTTTTCCACTGTTGCCTTCTGTGGCAAGTAGGGCCGCCATGCAGCAGAACGCTCAACGTCGTAGCGCTAGCAAAGACAATCTTAAAATGGCTGCCGCAACTGAGAAAGAGTCGAAGCGGAGCTCGTTCCCACTAAACGTGACATCAAATGTCACTGCGACGCCCTCATTGTCGACAGTTTCAGCACCAAATGGAACACTAAAGGGATCCGTGCTGGAACTGGACACTAGCGGAACTGACCAATCACAGGGTTCGGGTGGTATGAAGAGCAGGGTATGGAAGAGCGAGACAACTGTATAATAATGAGCTGCGGTTAGAGTTCAAAGACTTTTGAAGGTTTCTTGAAGGTGTGACCTGATGCTAAGAGCCAAAGCATGGATTTCTTTCTCCACAACCCTGCTGAATAAACTACCTTAAAATGGTTTGCTGGTCTTAGTTGGTCTGTTGGCTGGTTTTAAGGGAATTTTGGACACTTTTTCCTCCCAACTAAACACCAGCTTAGCCAGGCCAGTTACACCAACTAACACGAGTAAACCAGCTTAGTAGTGTTGTAGAACTTAAGACCGGATGAGTCTGCCTCCATATTTTCATATGTTCTTGTCTCGGACACCAAAGCTGGTCTCGAGTACTACAACACTTCGACAAATCTGGACTCCGGTCCTTGTGACACTGATGCAAATCCAGGCTTCATTCACCCTAAAGAAAAGCATACACTGTTTGAATTGTTCAGACCCTCTTCAGGTCTCTGTCTCGACTTGGTCTGGTCTTGTCCAGTCACGAGTACTACAACACTGCAGGTTAAGCTGGTTTAAATTAGGGCTTTTTTGTTAGCAGGGTAATGAACCGTTTGGCTCCTTTATTGATAAATCACCTATATTTGTAAGTTTCAAAAATCTTCTGTGGTCTTGGAACCGTCCAACATGCAAAAAGCTAATGCTAAGCATGCTAATAAGGAGAGGTTATATGAAGAGTTATATATGAAGAAAGAGAAGGGGTGTGTATGCAAAACCTGATTCCTCTAAAAAGAGATTGGTGGAGGAGTTGGTGTGACAAAATATGCAAAATCATTTGGTGTGCTTTTGTTTGCTTGTAATACCACTTAATCTAACAAACTGTTTGAATGCAATGAATATTTTAATATCGAATTCAGCTGTTTTGATCTTTATGTTTCTGACTATGCATATCGATCAGGATGGAGGACCGTGTGCCTGTTCCCTTAATTTGTTCCCTTTGTGTCTTTGTCTGTTGTGTTTTTATATAAGTTTTTCATGATATTTCATTTACATGTCTGTAAGAATGTATATTAAGTGTTATGTTTGTATTGTTTGACTATTACAGTGTTAATTCAACTCTCTGGCACTAATAAGCAGCTCTTGGCATCAGTCCGACACAAATATAGAAAACAAACACTTGCCACAGATGAGCATCCATCCCTAACAATTCCTTCCATGTTAATTGGAGCTGGGAATGTCGTTCTTGTTCTTCTGATGTTGTTCAGCAGAACATGAGCTTTAGTATTCAGTTTTTTTAGAGAATAGGAACCATTTGGAAACCGTTGCTTCATAGTGCCCTCTATTGGTTCATTCCTGCCATTGATCAAATGCACTGATAATGAATGCTGTTGATGGACAAATTATATAAAAAAGTGACGGCTTCTTCAGATGCCACTCCAGAGTTACTAAGGGATTTGATAAGGAAGGGCAAGTGTTTGTTCATATATGTTCAGTTGTAGTACCATGTGTAACATGGGCTTTTTAGCACTTGGTTCAGGTTATGGAGATAGCATTTGACGTGTTTTTTTTTTTTTTTGTATAAATAATAACATATTTATATTATACATATCAGTATTAATTTTTTGATGTAATTGTTGTTGTCATTATGCAATTTTGCGGTATCAGTATTTTTTTTACAGAGGGTTGGTGGCCTAATCGGTTTTATAAACTCTGTTTTTAGTCTAAAAGCACATCACGTCCAACACACTTTTTTTTAATAACACTTTTGCTTCCAATCATTGTTCATCCCACACATGTTTAGCAACAAGAATCACTCATCTCCCGGTAATTGTTAGTACTCCTTCTAAAACATATGCAACGTTTTGTTGTCGGATAGCAAGGAGTTTGCAAAAAAAAAAAAAATTTATTTAAATAGGTATTTTGTTTTTCAGCAGTGTTCAAATGACTTTTTCTCATGAAAGCGAATAATGGACACTCCCAACCAAAAGCCAAAGGCGAATTCAGACCTTCGCACTGACTGTTTTTTTCCCCAAGACCCATAAGCTACCAGAATCTGACTGTAGTGCCACTATTTTTAGATTTCCCTCACATGATGACAGAGTCACAAGCAAAACATAATAGTACCTGTCTTTAGCTTACACTTTAAAATTGTATTCAGGGATGTTTGTATGCCAAAGAAGCTCACAGTTTAACCTTTAAAGATAATCTTATTTGATATTGTGTAGCCTCCCGTTTGTCTTTTACCCTTCAAGCCAGAAATCTCCCTTAAAACTGATAAATATTAAAATTCCACATATTTCTAAAGAACAAGTCCTCCCCTTTTCCCAAAATCACAAGCATTTAACGTCATGATGACCCTTTTGAGATTAATGTTAAATGTTGATTATGAAGCCTGATATAAAGTGATCACCATCGTGTCATTATTACAGACTTTATGTGCTATGATTTCAGAAGTTTTGGGTGTCATTTGAAACTACAACAACAAAAAACCTAGTCAAATAATAAATGAAATGTGTGGCCTACTTAATATGTGTATGTAATATGTGTTTTCTCTTAAAAAAAAAAAAAAGGAAATTTGGCTTGTTTGTGCATAATGGTTTCATGTGACATTGCGATATTTGCATGAACAATTTTCTTTGCCTCTGGGTAGGCCTTGCTTCTGAGGGTCAGTATAAATTCAGTGTTATCCTAATTATTATTGTTATTATTAAAATCTCCTTTTCAATGTTCGAGATTACAATGGATGCATGATTGTTTTGACTATCAACTCGAAGTATAAAAGGGAGATTTTAAAAATAACACGAGTATTTATATTTTTGTCACTCACTTCAATATGAAAAGGATAACATTTTTGTATCGATTTCAGTAATATATTTCCTATAGATGTTAAGATTGTGCCTTATCAATGACCTGATGCAAAATAAAGGTTTGGGGGAAAAATGCCATAAGATCAAAATTATTTTCCTTTTTTTTTTTTTTTATGTTTCTGTATCATATGTGATCTTAGTGAGAAAGGTCCCAAATTACCCATCAATTACGTAACTTCAGTTTCTATGTAATATGTAAATCGGCATCCTCCACATGAAATAAAGCCAATCAAAAGTGAGCCTTTTTTTATTGACACAAGCATAATCCTATCAGAGTGTGGTACTTTAGAGATTGGGCGGGACAAACACTGAGACGCTCAATGAAAACAGAGAAAGAACATAAGAACATACTGAGTAGTACTGACTAGACTGGCCTCGGCAGAAGGTTTAAAGCCGGTCTGGAGCAAAGTCTGCTAATCTGGAAGATGACTAATTGGTTTTAAAATGATTACTCACTGTTGTTTTGTTGTTTGTGTCCTTCTTGAAGATATATAGTTCACCCAAAAATGAAAAATGATGAATCATTACTCACCCTCAAGTTGTTCCACACCTGTATGAGTTTGTTTCTTCTGTTGAACACAAAAGAAGATATTTTAAAGGATGTTGGTAATCAAACAGTTGACTTCCATAGTAGGAAAATAATGGCCTACTATGGAAGTCAATAGGTGCCAACTGTCTAGTTACAAACATTTCTTAAAATATCTTATTTTGTGTTCAACAGAAGAAAGAAAGTCATGCAGGTTTGAAACAACACTAAGGTGAGTAAAAATGACATATTTATTTTTTTATTTTTGGGTTAACTAGCCCTTTAAGCTTTTATCTGAGCTACAGGCCTACAGTGATTCATCCAGACAGATACAGTCTGAGGAAACGCTAATAAGGAAATTCTTCATAAGTTTCTAAAATAAAGGTAAACTGAACTCAGACATGAAGGGATTTGTGATTGTACAAGTGTAAGAATATTTAATGAGGAAATCGGCAAGGTGTCTGGTTGGTTGTCTGTTGCTAAACAACTCGCTGATACTGTACACAAACCCGCATCGTTTACTGTAGCCTACCTTTGGCGTCGCACTTCGAGGTTAAAATTGTTGTTTAAAAAGTCATGACCAAATATTAAAAGTGCTGCAACGTTGTTAAAAGTGCCGGGATTTAAAAAAAAAATTCCACAGGGTTGAGTGTTCAATCAAAAGCTCTTCATTAATAATTAATAATGTGAAGAATGATCTGATACCTGCATCACCTGAACGCTGGGTACACAGTGACGTCATGCGCGAGGGGCGGGACTTATATAAGATCTCCCAAACAGTTACACGCAGGAGCCAGAGCGACGCCGGATACAAGACAGGCACCAAGCGGGATCGAACGAACAAAGCACAACTTTTCGTCCCGGTTGAACCTGGACTTTAACTGAGAATGTCTTTGGGTGACCAGCAGTGGTATCCTACTAGCGTGCAGGTAACAGTGCTCAAAGCGCGAAACCTGCGGATCAAGGGCAAAAATGGAACGAACGACGCATATGCCATCATGCAGGTGGGCAAGGACAAGTTTTCCACGTCCGTAGCGGAGAAATGCGTATCGCCCGAATGGAAGGAAGAGGCGACGTTCGATCTGCCGCTCTTCCATCAGGGGAACGCGGAGCGATGCACGCTTTACATCATCGCGATGCACCGAGCCCTGGTGGGACTGGACAAGTTTTTGGGACAGGCTGTCATCAATTTAGTGGACCTCCACGCCAACAGATCACGCAAAAAGACCGAGTGAGTGTCATTCTGTCCTACTGGGGAATAACATTGTATCATTGCGTCATAAAAACATACCATTATGACTCAAAGATTTTAAAAGTTAAAAGCGATAAGCTTTCAAACAGTTCATCAAAGTATGTTTTGGTCTCCTCTTTTGTATGAAGAACATGATTCAGTACTCCAGCCTTTTAAAACAAATATTCGTCAAGTAAAAGTAGCCTACATTTCGTCTCCTGGGTGTTTGTGTTTTCATGAACATTATAGGCGTACAGTAAGATTTAATCACTTACTGTATAATACGTGTGATGATTTACTGGATACATCGAAATGTTGTGATCAGGCAGAAGAGTTATGTTTGGGTACATTCACGAAATGTTTTTCCCCTCTCCACGCACTCAGGCTATGATTCATGAGTCAACATAATAGGCTATATTCCAAAATAATCTGTCAAATAGGGCTGTGGGTTGTAAATAATGACACATCTACCATTCACTTAAAAAAATGAATTCTGATGAATTAACAAACATATTGAATTGTTAACACTGCAACACAGGGTCATAACCACCATAGATTTTGATGGAGATGAATGATAGATAATTGGAAAGGCCAAATTGTTGCCCCCATGTTTGATATTTTTGATGCTACACTTCATTACGCACCCGCTCTGTTTGTTCATATGATGACAAAAAGTTTTAAGTTTTTATGCTGGTTTGCCTAAGCAGTATAACAGCGCTCGTCAATGTCGAAATGTTCGAGACGGCCAATCAAATCAAATAAGGTTTGTTGTTTTTAAATGTTTTTAGATATTGACCTGCCACCAGGATGTTGTTATAAGGTTGCTAAGGTGTTCTGAATGTCGCTGTGTGGTTGCTAGGGTGTTGCTAGGTGTTTGTTTAAAAAGACCTCACCCGCAAATTCTGTTATGATCTCCAAATATTTGTTTTTCACCCCCCCCCCCCCCCCCCCCCCCCCCCCCAATTACATTTTGTCCACTATGCGAAAATTGTAACTATTATGACAAAAACTCCCAGAACATCTCAAAAAGCCACAAGATTTGAGCTGTCATTCATATAGTGAAAATAAGGGACAACTTGCTCTCCATGTATGTGTGTGTGTATATATATATATATATATATATATATATATATATATATATATATATATATAGGCCATAACCCTGAATATGAGTAAAAGTCATGCTTGCCTCAATGCTAGGAACTGAATATCAATTCTTGACAATAAACATCAAGAACTAGTTCAACAGAAGATATATAACTAGCCTAGGCACCACAGAAACAGAACAGGTGCCAGTGTAGGAAACGGAGAAACGTTGTTCTTTTTTTTTTTTTTTTTTTAAGTTTCAATATAGTCGTTGTTTGAGCTTAATTTTTCATTTTCACCTTTGGAAATGAGGGCTGCTCATATTCAAAAACAGAAGGCGTGCAAGTTTATTTGCCGAGGCCCTTTATTTGCATATTAGGTTGGCTTGCTGATTTGTCCAGTCGACTTCCTATTCTGGCCTTTGAGAGGGAGAACGGGAAGTGACCTGTCTTTTTGCCCTGTGGCCTCCGGTGTTTGAGGTCCTGTGCCGTTTGTTCTTGTTGTGTGACATCAGATTGTCGGACCCGTTTGATTCATTGCTCCATCAGGGTCTGCTTGTTCTGTTTGAACCAGTGGATCACACACATGATCTGTTCCATGATCTTGACCATGACCATGTTTGTTGTTTGGTTTGCTTGTTTAGTATTTGTACCTTTCGAGCACAGAAAAAGTGCAATAAAAAATTAACATTATTATTATTGTTGTTGTTACTACTATTAACTTGTCCCATTGAATCCATCATTGTCATGTAATCTCAAAGTGTCAGCGTTTATAAGGGTGAGCTCAGGCTCCATGTAGAATTACTTGGTTCACTTTTAACAGAAAAGCTTTTTTTACTGACTTTTTTTTTTCAGTCAAGATGCTTCCTACTAATTAGGCTAAGATAAAAATATGTGTGCCATAAGCCCTTTTTAAGTCTTTGTAATGTTACTTATAACAGCTGTAGAACAATTATTAATATCAGGAGTAATGGTGGCAACTTCATTATCGGATCTGTTCATTTTCTTGGGTCAGTTTTTTTTCTTTTCTTTTTTTTTTCTCCTCAGATATGCTTTTGAAAAGCCATAGTTTATTATTCCAAGCAAGCAAGTAAATGTGACTAATAGAGTAAAACAGTCCATCACAATCTTACACAACCAGTCTAACTATATTACACATAATGCCGTTTTTACATTCCTCTCCACCCTTTCCAGCCCAGTACAACAAAACTTTACTAGTCATTAACTGACAGGCATGAGTGACACCCTAGGTTGGGATAATGGTGTATATTAACATACATTGGTGTTTACTTTCCACCACCTTTAAGAATAGTGCGTGCGGGTGTGTGTGTGTGTGAACATGGTGTTCTTTTCCTCTGATAGATCTGGTTAATGCAGTTTAGTCATTTAAATACTAATCCATAGACACTAGAGGTACATAGTTTATATAAAAACTGTAAGCATATGGCCTTATGTTAAGAAAATAAATTAGGGTTTAAAAGGTCTGCTTGCAATCCGTTTTGTTCTTTTTCACTGAGGACTGCTCTTCATTCAAATACAGAGGACCTTTTATTTGCCTATTGGTTTGACTTCCTAGTCTGGTTTAAAACAGAGAGTGAAAGGGACATGTACGATCTGTCTATTTGTCTTGGGTTTGCCCCAGTTCACATGGTTGCCATTTAAAGCAGGTGTGTACTGTACCTGAGACTGTATGTAATGGTGAAGTATGTTAATAGTTGTGACGTCAATGTTTGGGTGTATCCATGTAGGCTTCCGATGTAAAATAGGAATGCAAAGCTCCTTATGATGTAATGAGAGAAACACTTAAAATGTGTGATGATTTCAAGCAGGTGTGTTTTGAAGGAGTTCTTAAGTATCACTGAATGACTTCATTGTGTCTCCCATAATAATCTCAGATCTGATAAGGCTTGTGCATATCATACTTTCTGTAATCTATTAGCACTGAAGGTCAGAGGCTTTGTTCATTCTCTTCATGTTGTCTGTCTTTGTGATCCAAAATAGATTAATTTATTGAATATGAGTGATCCTTCCTCACAGCATCATCATCAAGTCCAGAGCCATCGAGGTTTCTATTTATTTTGTAATCAAAAAGGCCTCCATATTAATTTATTATCAGATACTATTGACTGTCTTGAGAAAGCTGTAAATGTTGGCACTGGCACTTGATTATAGTATTGTGCACTGCAAGCACAATTTTTTTTTTTTTTTTGCTCATAAAACGCTAGCCATATCTCTTTTCTTTCTCGTTCTTTCTCCCTCTCATTACGAACGCACAAGGGATTGAATTTTGCCTTCTCTTTTTCTTAGAGCCTGCTGGTGTCGTGTTACTGTCCTGCTTCAGGGTAATGTTGATATGGCAGCTTTGACATTGAGGTCCGGGCCAGCTGATCATTGTCTCTTCTAAGAATATCCAATATGAGACAAAAATGCTATATTATTGCAGTATTAATGATATAGTAATAATATTAGTAGTTAGACAGTTCTTATCTAAATTTACCATGGATTTTTCCCCCTTCCAAGGCATTTTAAAGTTCCAGGCCTGTCTCGTTTTAGCGCCTCTCCATCTTTTGATTCTCCAGTGTAAGTATCCGTACGTAGTCTTCAGAGCAGGTTTATTTAGACTAAGGTGTGGTTAATTCTTTACCCCAGTGGATCATTTTTCAAATGATTTCGCTATAGCTTTATCTAGGCCAACTATTCCCATGTCATATGACCTCTCAAACTCTTTATGAAATCATTTGTTATCCCATAAATAAAAGAGCAGATGAAACTTGCTGCACCAGTTTGTTTTGCAGTCTCGCAGTGGCTGTGCCCTTGGTTTAAAGTTTCTCTGTAAACAGGGTTTTGTGTACCTGAAACAAATAAAAGGAAATCGGTGTGAACTCATGGTTCCTGTTAACCTTTATGTTCCCCATTCACAGCCAGGTTAGGTGAGTTTAATTCAAATTTAAACTAAATTATTAATTTAAATTAGTATTATGTTTATCGTTTTTATTTGCTTTCTTTTTTTAGAGGAATAGTTTGTTTTCATTTATTTCAGTGAGGATTAAATACTCTGCATAGCTCAGTGTTTTTTAACAGCAGTGCTATTTTATTAAGAGGAAGTCCTCTAAGAGCTTTTAATAGTTTTATTTTTGACATTTTCCTCTTATACAGTTACATTTATTGAATAATTACTGAATGTGCCATACTGGACTGCCGTTTTGCTCAACTGTGTGGGGATTTTTGGGCTGGCGTGACATTGAGGAATCGATTTTAATCTATCTTCATTTTAAAGGTGACATCGGATGTCCCTTTTTACAGGATGTAAAATAAGTCTGATGTTCCCAGAGTGTCTATGTGAAGGTTTAGCTCAAAATACCCCACAAATAATTTTTATAGCATGTTAAAATTGCCACTTTTTGGGGGTGAGCAAAAACGGGCATTTGTATGCGTGTCCCTTTAAATGCAAATGAGCTGCCACATTTCAAGAAGAGCTCATATCACCAACAAAACTGCACAATCTCATGCACTGAAAATGTAGTGTAGCAGTGTTCGGTTTGAAGCGGAGTCGAACAATAATGCCTACAGAGCCAGAGAATATATGCTGTATGGAGATAGACCAGGTATAGTCTAGTTTAAAGGGGCTATGTGTAGGTTTTTACTTAAAAAAAAAAAATCTTTAAGATAGAGTCTTCATTTGTACATTTATGAGCCAACCATAATGTAATAGAAAGAATGACACCTTGACGGTCCACCACGGTTGCCTCTATCAGCCTGTAGGCTCAATTGTGTGTGGAGGAGTCGGGTCCGAATTAGCGTGAGAATTCACAAAATGTGTCGTCATGCATGTTCTCATCTACTTGGGCTTACATCCGTAAGGCAGCCATTAGTAAGCAGCTGGAATCGCTAGCAGTAGTGTTTCAAATGGACTCTGCGGACGGAAAGAAGCGACCAGCCTCAAGGACAATCCAGATACCCACGGAAACTCCTCGTAAGTTTAAAAAAAAAAGAAAGCCTTTTCTAGTGCGACCAACAAGCGTGCGAACGTGCGCACCGAGAACGAGCATGAGACTGGCTGCAGTTTCTCTAACGGCCACTGGTGTCAGTAACGGTAAGAAATTTCAGAACTTCGGCAATGCTCCTTTAATTATGGTTATAACTTATGTTGTCATCTTGATTTTATCCACTCTTAGTACAAGCCTGTTGTAGCGGACCTTGTCTAAATGATGGCCATGAGTTTAAGAAGTTTATTGTACTTCAAGTTTATACAAAAGTTGTGTCTGTTTTACTCCAGAAAATCACCGTAAGAGCTGAATAAACACCGTATAAGAAGTGTGCATTAAAGACTTATTCATAATCTCTCTCTCTCTCTCTCTCTCTCTCTCTCTCTCTCTCTCTCTCTCTCTCTTTATTTAAACTTTATATCCGTAAAACAACTCACGAACTAAAGTCGCTGCTCTCTCTTTCATTACTGCCGTGATCAGTATCGCTCCGGAGACTAAGCTGGATCACGAACAGTTGGTACTGATCCATTCTTGAGTAACAACTTTTTACCAAAACTTGTGTTTTGTATTGACCCTTGTTCACAAAGCAGTCTGGTGTAAAATGATTCGCGCAGACATAATTTACGTATGGGGGCGCAGTCCCTTCGAAAATATAACTAATCCACTGCGTCTACAGTGGCTCTGATGCCGGGAATACATGAAGACTGTCATGTTCACTCTTACATCCAACACCGGAGTTGCTTACGAAACATTCTTTTTGCTAGAACCTTAGTAACCTTGCTTGACAGCCATCTTTTAGTCCCTTAAAACGAGTGTAGCTAATAGATGAAGGCTTGTCCTTTATTACGTGCATGAACTGATCCCTTAAACCAGATTTAATTCACCTTCATAATGTGAATCTGGATGAAATCGTTCAGTAGATCTACTTCCTGGATTTCTGTATAAATGTGACTTACCGGTATGTTTATCTCTGCAAATGACAGAAGGCTTTTAGGAACACAGCACAGTTCACTGTGCCCTTCTCAGGCAGAGTTAATGATTGCCGCAAATGTTTGTTTGAGTTACTTTTTCCCTGTATAAAGAGATAAACCTGTGTGTGTTAGATTAGCTGCGAGGGATGTGTTGGATGTTCACATGAAGTCCATTCGTCAAATTTTTCGAATGTTTTCGATTCCTGAGAGCTGCGAGAGAATGATGTATTGAAGATTAATGCTTATGAAAGAGACTATAAAAATGGGGTTTACTGCAAGGTGATCTATTAAAAGAAAAAGGTCAAGTCCTAAAATATCTGCTGTGGTTCACTTCCCCTTTGGTCCAAACAAACTTTAGAGAAGAAGATAATGTAAATAGGCCTGGATTATCTTGAAAGAACTTTCCTTATCAAATTCTCAACAGAGACCTCATGAAGAACATTCCTTGAGCTTCGATTGCTGATAGGCACGATTTCCCTTTAGTCTTTCCCCACCCCGAAACTCCAGATTTGAGTTTCCTGCTGTGGTCCGAGTGCATACGGTCCACTAACGGACTGATAGTCTGTGTTTCCTGGTCTTGGGCTTCTATAGTTTTTCCCATTGGGTGGGATTGCAAGCATAAATGAGAGTACTTTGAACTACAGTATTATTCTTTGAAAAAAAACATAAAGGTGAAGTGTTTCTGCACAACAAAACACTGAAAAATGTGCATTCATTCAGGGCTTAATGAAAAGGAAATATATCTATGTTATATAAAGGGTTTGAATTTATAATGCATGGTTTTTCATTATCGTCTTTGAAGTGAGAACGGTTTGGCTTTTTAGTGTATGTTTGAAGTGAGAACGGTTTGGCTTTTTAGTGTATGTCAATAGAAAATAGGCTTCAATATGCTGAGTTCATGGGCCGGTTGCATAAACTGATAAGACTATTTTTACAAGTTAATCACATTTTTTTTCTACATGACTGTTCATAGTTACGTAAAAATGTAGATTGGTTTAATTTGATATCAAAACGTAAGGTTGATTAACCCTTGACTAACTGCAAGTTGATCATACAGTACTAAAGGCACAGTCTTAATATAATAGCTGGCCACAATTGACTTTATGAGGGAAAAAAACGGCATATCACTTTATGATTTGACAGGCTGTCTGCTAATCTTCAATCAGTTTACCATTTAAACATTAATTTGAGTGATTATATTAAGAAATTACAAGAAAATTAAAGCTGTTTTCTGACTCGTATTTAATAAGAATGAATGGTTACGCTTTATTTTAAGGTGCCAGTGTTACAGTGTAATTAATGCATTACCAAGTAATGACTAATTTATTTACTTGTCCCTTGAAAAAGTAAAGGGATTACTCTTAATTTTTGGGTGAGTTACTTCTGATGTAATTGCATTAATTAGTATAGACTATAGAACAATTCTATCTAATGCAATAGTGGATTTAACATCAAATTAACGTCAAGCATATACAATTTTATATTATTTGAAGGAATTAAAACTGCAGTTTCATGTATTGTATTGTTCAACTGATTGAGGTTGATATGGGATTTGGAAAGTAAATAGTAATAAGTAATGCAATACTTTTTAGAAAAAAAGTAATTAGTACAGTAATTTAATTACACTATTACAAATGTAATTAGTAGCTAGACATTAATTACTAAACTAACTTGGTAATTAATTATACATTAAAGTACTGAGTAATAATAATTAACTATATGTACTAGGGTTAAGTTTTCAAACCCAAATCCTATAAATATATATTATTTCATTAATATACATTTTTGCTTTTTACAAAATACTGACATTGCTTTTACGTGTTATTCTAAAAGGGAAAAATGTTCAAAATTGTAGTAGCAGTCTGTCCAAAACTCTTGTCCTGTGGGGGGTCCAAACCTAAATGCTTGGAATTCTGCAGCGGCTGCTTCCTCTGAGCACATGCCACGTTTAATCTGATTCATCTGTGGGAGCCGCTGTTTGGTGTCAGTGTGACAGTAGATTACCCATGATCCCAGTGTTCAGGAGTCTATTATGACAACAGCGTGGGTGGATAATGGCTTGTTCATGATTACAGATACTGAACTCCAGAAGTCTCCTACCCGCTGCTCTGCTGAAAAAAATTGCAGAGCAGAAATGAGTGGACAAGCGTAGGCTAAACAAAGACATTTTTCCCTTTATTTCATCAGTAGGAGGGCTTCTCTGACCTGGATCATTTACTGGCTTAGGGTTCAACTCCCATGTGAAAATCTGGCCTCTCTATTTGTATGTAATTTAGTTTTGATCCCACCACCATTTAAATCAATGAATTTAGCTTATATAATAAAAAAGGGTATCATACCCCGGATCTTAACCACTTAATCATGTGTGGGTTATGCTAAAGTCATGTTCGACTCTCTAAATTTAGTTTTGAATGTTCAGGTGCTGCATTTTTTTTTTTCTATAATGAATGCTAATGATCACTCTGTGGCCTTATTCTCACATAATACAAATAATAATAATGTATTATTACAGGGTTCTTCTACAGTTCTTTCCCCACACAAACAAATCTCTTTTTTTTTCTTTAAAAAATATTATGCAACATTTTCTTTACAAAAGACAAAAGAAAATTTGCAACAATGCATATCTGAAATGTTTTCAAAATGACACTTAAATCATAAATTACTTGCGTAACATATGCAGTCTTATTTTAGCATTATTTAGTATTTGGTAATATTGAGTAATTTTATGTGCCTTTTTGTTACTATTTAGTCATTTTAGTGCTTCAACTTCATCTTTTATTTTAGTTATTTGCCAAGACAACTTAAAAAAAAATGTTTTTAAAGTGTTCTTCTTCTAATATTTATATTTTATTTTTGCTTTATTTTAATGAGCAAAAATTATTTCTAATAGTTGTATTTACTTTATTGTGATTTAAAAATAAGACTTTAAATAAGCTGTAATAATTCAAATAAATGACAATCCTTAACCCTCATGTGGTGTTCGGGTCAATTTGACCCGGAGAAGATTTTCTTATTCCCGAAAATACTAGTTAATGTTATCGCTTTGGACTGAAACTTAGTGACTTTGTTCCCAAACGGTATAACTAAATCTCAGTGTTTTTTTGAAAATTTTCTTATTTTTTTGTGGGAGTATTGTTACCTTGTTACACTTGTGGTGTTCCCGGTCAAAAATGACCGGCCTATAAAAAATAGCTTATAAGTCACTCATTATACCATATTTTCACCCAATCTTGGATTCAATCTTTTTGTCAACTTGTTCTCTTTCAATTAGGACTGGTTTTATATTTCTGTTTGAATCTGATTAATCGTGGGCCTCATTTGTCTGAGAGTAGGCATCTCATTTTTTGAGTAAAAAACAAATAATTTATGAGTAAATTTGGAAATATGAAAAAAAAATATGAAAAAAATGGCTACGGTTGATCACACTAGTCTACTCTAATGTTTCACCAGGAATTTTGTTTTGAAACTTTTGTTTTGTAAAAAAATATGGCACATAGTCACACTTGTGGTGTTCCCGGTCAAAAATGACCGGCCTATAAAAAATAGCTTATAAATCATTCATTATACCATATTTTCACCCAATCTTGGATTCAATCTTTTTGTCAACTTATTCTCTTTCAATTAGGACTGGTTTTATATTTCTGTTTGCATCTGATTAATCGTGGGCCTCATTTATCTGAGAGTGGGCATCTAATTTTTTTAGTAAAAAAACAAATAATTTATGAGTAAATTTGGAAATATGAAAAAAAAATATGAAAAAAATGGCTACTGTTAATCACACTAGTCTACTCTAATGTTTCACCAGGAATTTTGTTTTAAAACTTTTGTTTTGTAAAAAATATGGCACATAGTCACACTTGTGGTGTTCCCGGTCAAAAATGACCAGCCTATAAAAAATAGCTTATAAATCACTCATAATACCATATTTTCACCCAATCTTGGATTCAATCTTTTTGTCAACTTGTTCTCTTTCAATTAGGACTGGTTTTATGTTTCTGTTTGCATCTGATTAATCGTGGGCCTCATTTATCTGAGAGTAGGCATGGTCAAAAATGGTCACAATGGCCGACCATTGAAAGTGAATGGGAGAGACTGAAACTAACAGAACAATTTAGTTTTCAGGAGCATGTTCATTATTTTCATGTACACATATGAGCATGTGTGCTTGCAAACATTGAGCCCTTGGACCTGTGCATGTATCGATACATTTATACACACGCTACCCAGACACACACACGTTAAAACACACAAACTTTTTTGAGTATTACACACATTCTTTTCCACAGAGAGAAATTTGATCCTACCCTAACCTGCATCTAATATACATTTATCCATCTGACATTACCACACACACACACACACACACACACACACACACACACAACTGGCCGTGACTGCAGTGACCCGGCTTCAAAAGAACCTTTCTTTCATGGTCTTGTTTCATCACAGCTTCCAGACAAAATATTATGACATTTTGTTTTGGAACTGTGAGGTTCTCACACAGAACTAGACAATATTTACAAATATACATCATGTGATAGCACAGGCATATATAAAATGCCTCACAGCACCTTGCTTGTCATTCATTTGTGGCAGCACAATGGCAAAACAGCTCTGCACATGATGTTATTCATCAGATTTTTGACTCAGAAACTAGTGAGGAGGAGGACATGCAGGATGCATCTTGCAGTGAAGATGTTTCTGAAGAGGAAGGCCTTCAGAAGAAAACCTGCCTTGCCTCATAGGTGGGGATGAAGGCCAGGACAAAGTTCCATCTTTTGACCAGAATGAAACGGTAACCTCAGCTGGGCCCTCATCACTGGAAGACTGCTCCTCATCAGTTGTTTCAAGCTCCGTAGCCGATTCAGTGGTGCCTTCCTCTTCAGAAATATCTTCACTGCAAGATGCATCCTGAATTTCCTCCTCCTCACTAGTTTCTGAGTCAAAAATCTGATCACGGCCTGTGTGTGTGTGTGTGTGTGTGTGGTAATGTCAGATGGATAAATGTATATTAGATGCAGGTTAGGGTAGGATCAAATTTCTCTCTGTGGAAAAGAATGTGTGTAATATTTAAAAAAGTTTGTGTGTTTTAACATGTGTGTGTCTGGGTAGCGTGTGTATAAATGTATCGATACATGCACAGGTCCAAGGGCTCGATGTTTGCAAGCACACATGCTCATATGTGTACATGAAAATAATGAACATGCTCCTGAAAACTAAATTGTTCTGTTATTTTCAGTCTCTCCCATTCACTTTCAATGGTCGGCCATTGTGACCATTTTTGACCATGCCTACTCTCAGATGAATGAGGCCCACGATTAATCAGATGCAAACAGAAATATAAAACCAGTCCTAATTGAAAGAGAACAAGTTGCCAAAAAGATTGAATCCAAGATTGGGTGAAAATATGGTATAATGAGTGACTTATAAGCGATTTTTTATAGGCCGGTCATTTTTGACCGGGAACACCACAAGTGTGACTATGTGCCATATTTTTTACAAAACAAAAGTTTCAAAACAAAATTCCTGGTGAAACATTAGAGTAGACAAGTGTGATCAACAGTAGCCATTTTTTTCATTTTTTTTTTTTTTCATATTTCCAAATTTACTCATAAATTATTTGTTTTTTACTCAAAAAATGAGATGCCTACTCTCAGATAAATGAGGCCCACGATTAATCAGATGCAAACAGAAATATAAAACCAGTCCTAATTGAAAGAGAATAAGTTGACAAAAAGATTGAATCAAAGATTGGGTGAAAATATGGTATAATGAGTGACTTATAAGCTATTTTTTATAGGCCGGTCATTTTTGACCGGGAACACTATGTGCCATATTTTTTACAAAACAAAAGTTTCAAAACAAAATTCCTGGTGAAAATGTTAAGTTGACTAGTGTGATCAACAATACCAATTTTCTTCAGATTTTATTTAATATTTCCAAAATTATTCAAAAATTTAAAAAAAAAATACTCAAAAAATGAAATGCCTACTCTCAAATAAATGAGGCCTATGATTATTCAGATGCAAATCAAAATATAAAACCAGTCCTAATTGAAAGAGAACATGTTGACAAAAAGATTGAATCCAAGATTGGGTGAAAATATGGTATAATGAGTGATTTATAAGTTTTTTTTTTTTATGGCCCGGTCATTTTTGACCGGGAACACCACAGGTGTTATAGGGTTTTGAACACCACATGAGGGTTAAAAGGGACCTATTATGTCTTGATTTTGTTTTTGGAGTCTACTAGGATAGGGTTTCATATTTGAATGTTCAAAAAACACATAATTCTTCACATATTTTACATTATTGCAACACCTATTTTCACAGTCTGTCTGTAACGCTCTGTTTAGTTCCTGTCTCTATGAAGCCCCTCCTTCTGAAAACTGCAATGTGCTCTGATTGGTCGACTGTATCGCGAGTTTCAACACACTACTAATGCAATTTATGTATGCCTTAGGCGGGAATTATTTAAATGAGGAATATTGTGATGTGTACATTACCGGAAGAAAACTCAACACTACAATGGAGGAGTTTCATTCCCTTTGGATTGACTTTGTGCGTTTTAACTTTGCAGACCTTTTTCATCCTCAAATAGAAACATTATACACTTAAGAAAGTTGAAAATGTCAAAAAGCATATTAGGACCCCAAAGGGCACAACAGTCATTCAATCTAATGAAAACCTTGTTTGATTCTCTTTGCAGTTGGTACAAGCTGGTGGATAAGAATGGGAAACAAGAGAAGGACCGAGGGGAAGTTCATTTGGACATTCAGTTCATGAGGAATAACCTGTCGGCCAGCATGTTTGACCTCTCCATGACAGACAAGCCTCGCTCTGGCATCTCCAAGCTCAAGGATAAAATTCGTGGCAAGAAGAAAGACGGCCTGTCGGATTCTGCCTCTGCGATCGTGCCCTCCTCAGTGGGAACCGACAGTGAAGGAGAAGGAGAGGGTGCTTCAGACACTCCTAAGAAGAAATCGAAACTGAAATCCTTTTTTGGACCAAAGACAAACCTCCAGAGGAATGTGTCCCAGTCCATGTCAACCTTGGGCACCCTGCCTGAGAAGAACAGTTCACTCAGCAGCAGCAGATCGTCCGGCCTTAATGTGGACTCTCCTGATGGTAAGGTCAAAGGTTATGCATCTAGTCCAAATTCAACCCCCCCCCCCCCCCCCCCCCCCCAACCTTTTTCTTTTTTCCCCCTTTAGATTAAGCTTTTAAATGTCTGCTTTAACCAGTTTGCATAATTATCATCTATAAAAAGTATTCAGACATGGATCACATTTTATTCATTTAAAATGTTTGTTGTAGAAATGTACACTAACAGTCACAAATTTGGAGTAATTAAGATATTTTTAAATGTTTTTGAAAGAAGTCTCTTTCAGTTTTTTAATCTAAATATAATTTGATATGTAGCTCATGCATCTACTAAAATTCACCTTGACACCAGTTACAAATCAAAAAGTTGGTGTAGTGTGGCTTAAGTTTCTGACATTATCCACATACATTTTGGACCTCATGGACATTGCTGTTTTAATACATATTGTCTTCTATTTTCTCTTCCAGTGAAAAGGAGGTTTAAAATTCTGGGACACAAGCGCACTGACAGCTCAGATAGCAAAGCGTCTCTTGGCCCATTTTCTCTTCTGAGCCGCTCTAAACAAAACATCCCGGAGCAGAATAACCTGTGTATCAACGGCAACCATGTTTATGCTGAGGAACAAGAACCGAAAGCTGCTTTTGGCTCCACACTCAGTCTGAACAGCTCAGGAAAGGGTTCAGTAGAGGATGTTCGTAAACACCATCAAAGAAATGCTTCCGACATGTCCATCGACTCAATTAAAGGCCTGAGCATCCCCTCATACAAGCCTGAAGTGCTAGACAAAACTCCTCTTGCCTCACAGAGCCCTCTAGAGGACAGGAGCCTCAGTAAAGTAGAGGCGGTGGAGAAGGAGAAGGGTAGGAAACCCGGAGGAAGAAGCCTTCAAGAGATGCTGGATCGACAGGAAGAAAAAGAGTCGATGAAGCAGCAAGAACTAGAGAGAAAACAAGAGGAAGAGAGGAAAAGCAGACTTGAAGAGCAGGAGAAGAAGCGCAAGGAAGAGGAAGAGCTGCAGAAGAAGGGCAGCGAGGAGGAGACGCAGCGGGCCGAGGAGCAGCGGCACCACGAGGAGTCCAGAGTAAGCGAACGCCTTTCCTCTCTCTTTGGCATCGGAAGGAAGAAGGAGGAGAAGAGAGAGGAAGCAATGAGTGAACCCAAACGTCTGGATGTGCGCTCCTCCATAAACCCGTTTGAAGACATTCCCCTCACCCCGGATAACCCAGCCTCTTTCCCAGAAGAGAGATCCACGGACCCAAGGAGGGGCGCTAAGACCACCCCAACGCCAACAGCTATTGCTCTCCCCAGTCGCACAGCGAAAGTGTCTGCCGTCAAGCCGAGGTGAGTGCACAAATTGATGAACCTCCTCTTGATAAATGGCTGGGTGAATATTCACTAATTAGCAATGCATTTAATAGTGATATAATATTAAAGGGGTGGTATAATGCCGTTTTTACAGGATGTAAAATACATCTCTGATGTCCCCAGAGTGTGTGTGAAGTTTTAGCTCAAAATACCCCACAGATATTTTTATATAGCATGTTAAAGTTGTCACTTTTTGAGGGTTAGCAAAAATGCACAGTTTTGTGTCTGGCCCTTTAAATGCAAATGAGCTGCAGCTCCCGACACAGTGGGTGGAGCTTCAAGAGTGTGTGTGTTAGCAGCTCCGATTACCTCACGCAGACACACGCTAAAATGTCAGAAACTGTTCTGCCTTTTTTGTTTAAACCGGAGTCAGACAAAGATGGAGAGACTAAGAAGTGACAACATGTAGAATGCAACAGGACGTCTCTGAATGGTTAGTTGATGAATTTATGTTGCTGATGTGGAGTTAACTATCTTCAATTAGCATATTCTGTCAGGATAATCTATAAATCGCTCATATATGAACTGTTGTGAGATCCAAACAGAGTGACTATCTGTTGCATGTGAAAAGACGGATGCTACAGTTTGAGCTGACTCGCAAATGTGCTTGACTACAACAGCTCTTCCTCTTTTCAACATGGACTCCGTGTTCCCGGGTCGGGGGTTTATGTAAATTTTAGGGTTAGTGATGTCACGCTCGTGTAGTTCCTACCAGCCGTTTGTTGTAGTCCTTAAAAAATTATTTCTTTAAAAGCAAATATCTCCCTTTTACGGAAGCCTTGAACCGCAACGTAAAAAAAATAAAAATCTAGCATTTCGAGATTAAAGTCGAGAATTTCGAGATTAGTCGAAAGATTTCGAGATTGAAGTCAAAAAATGTCGAGATTAAAGTCGAAATATTTCTAGAGTACGAGAATACAGTCTTCCGTAGAAGTTGCGTGTGTGCTTGCCATTGTTTCACATTGCCGCACACACAGGCATTCATAATGGTGCATAGCGAGTGTTTCACACTGTGTGTGTGTGTGTGTGTGTGTGTGTGTGTTAGTGTGTGTGTTTTGTTTCAACAAAAGGAAATTCAACATGTGCCAATCTGCCAGCATTAGGCTACCATTATAGGACGTTATAAAATATACTGCGCCGGAATAGACTTTAGCCTATAGGAAAACCAACCCGGAAAACACTTTTCAGACTGGATGGAGATATCCAGCTTAATGAATGAATAAACGAGGCATTTATATAGCGCTTTCACATGTATACTAGGCCTACACTCAAAGCGCTTAACAATCATATCAGAGAGTCTCCTCAACCATCATTAGTCGTTATTAAATCTGAGGAAATCACGGGATCCGGCCAAATGATTGGATACAGAATGATGCACTTAAAATGTTTCCAGAACGTAGGCTATTTACGGTGAAGAGGGAGACAGAATGGTTACTGTTGTGTTCTCAAATAGTGTTACCTAGACGAGCACGAAAACACCTCAAAAACACTGCCACATAAAGTTTGGACCAGATTGTGATACCCACTCCGGCGGAGTCTGTGCGCTCGTCTATAGGCAACGCCATGGTAATTCTTGTTGGTAGATTAGCACCTGTGTAGAATTTTGTTGAAAGCCCAGATAAAAGTAAAAAGCTACTATTTTGTGTTGATCCATGGCAGTTCGACTTCACAAGTGAATTTCTTTACGCACACACACACACACACACACACACGCACACACACACACACACACACACACACACACTCTGAGCCAGTGGACGCGCACTGCTATGAATGCACACACTTCTATGGAAGACTGTATTATCGAAATGTTTCGACTTTAATCTCGAAATGCTAGGGTTTTTTTACTTTTTTTTTTTTTTTTTTTTTTTTTTTTTTTTACTTTTTTTTACGTTGCTGTTTCGACTTTAATCTCGAAATGCTGTTTTTTTTGTTTGTTTTTTTTTTCACAGATTTTCTTTTTTTTTCTCGTTGCGGTTCAGGGCTTCCATACCCTTTGCTTTGAACTTTGAGCGTTGTAACTTTGCAGATGTTGTTTATGCTCAAACAGCAACATTACACATTAACTAAAGTTAGAAAAGTGAAATCATAATCAACCACCCCTTTAAGCAATATTGTGATGATTTTAATGCACAATTGATTGAGCAGTAAGTTTCCTGTAGTGCTTGTTAAACTAGTTTAACCAGAGTCTTGCATGGGTCCTGTTTGGTGACTGCCCCACACCTGCTTAACGTACCAGAACACCCGACACGTTAATCCAAACCATATCTGCATTCAAATAAATCTAAACATTTATATCAGGGAGGGAGTTTTCTTGGAGGGTTCCTGTGCAGTGAGGATATTATGTGCATCATAATCACAGACAGAGGTGACTTAATTAATGTGAAATGCATAAAAGGTGTTGGCCTACATATAATAATAATAATAATAATAATAATAATAATTTGATCAATTAATTTATTTGACATTTAAAAATGCTTTTGTTATTTAACCCGCAGTATATCCGTGTCTGTTGATTCAGATGTTTTAATACTAAGTTCAAAAGCAAAAAAAAAAGGCTTTAGGGGTAAGTTTAATGTCATTAAAATGTTTTAGCAAAAATATAACTAGATAAATATTATAGATAAAATCTGTTCATTTCTGTACATGTTATATTGTTGCTTAATATTGTATTATTACTTCAACTACGCCTTAATTATATTTAACTACATTTTTACTGCTTTAGTTCTTATTTTATACACTACTATTCAAAAGTCTTGGGTTATTTAGATTTTTTTTTTAAAAAAGAGGAAATTAATACTTTTATTTAGCAAGAATCCATTTAATTTGATTAAAAGTGACAGTAAAGAAATGTATAATGCTACAAAAGATTATTTTTTTTTTTTAAATAAATGCTGTTCTTTTGAACTTTCTATTCCTCAAAGAAGATATATTTTTTGTGGAAACAAAATGTATTGAACAACTGTTACCAACATTAATAAGAATAAGAAATGTTTCTTTAGCACCAAATCAGCATATTAGAATGATTTCTATAGGATCATGTGACACTGACAGCTGGCGTAATGATGCTGAAAATTCTGCTTTGCCATCAAGGAAATGCATTACATTTTAAGATAGATTAAAATACAAAAAAGTTGTTTTAAATTGTAATATTTCACAATATTACTGTTTTTACTGTATCTTTGATCAAATAAAACATACAAATATTACCAAAATGTTTACCCTATATATATATATATATATATATATTAGTATTATTATTATTATAGCACATATAATCAATAAATAGTTTTAAGCAAAACGCCTGCATGTGGACTCTTATGTTTTAAAACAAAGGGTTTGTAGTGAACTGGAAACATAATTATTATTATATAGATGAGACTTTCCATGTGCTTATAAATTAACTCTCATTGTCCTCCTTAATATCAGCAAGCTCTAAATCAACCCCAGGGAACTATATGAGCATTGTTCTACCCCCGAGCTCCATGTTAGTTGCTTTTCTTTTAAACACCATGTTTTTTTAAGCATTCTTATAAGATCTAAAAAGAAACTAAAAACGTAGAGGCCTGTATTATATTCGGCCAACCTCATGCTGAGGCTTCATGCTGAATGATGCGTCAGGCTGCCTTGTAATGCTGTTAGTATCTTGCCACCTGAGACCTGAGGGAAACCCAGGCTGAAACTCGACTCCTCTCACCTCTGTCTACTCTACTGCTCTTAAAGAAGTACTCCTTCATTTAGACTTGTGAAATTTGCTTTAACAGATGATTAATAACAAAAGATCTGAAGTTGCGCACAATAACAGGTCAAGAGAGTAAGTGCACAATAGGGCTGGTCCAATACCATTTTTTGAGCTTCGAAGCTTCGGTAGTAATGAACATCGAATATTCGAAGCTTCGGAATCTCTATATGTCTGTCTGTCCTTTTGCATTTTGATTATTTCGAGAACCGTTCATCCAAACGACTTCACAAGGGAGTTCAGTGTCGTATTTGGTGCAATATAGATAGACAGGCGAGACGCGACAGGGGGAGGGGGATTGGGGGGGGGGGGAGGGGGATTGGGGGGGGGGAGGGGGGGGAGGGGGATTGGGGGGGGGGGGGAGGGGGATTGGGGGGGGGGGGGGGGGATTGGGGGGGAGGGGGATTGGGGGGGGGGATGTTCCGGTATGACTGAGTTTCATACCCTTTGGGTGAAAGTGGAATATGTTGTATCACTGTGATTTAGTCAAATAAAAAGCTCTTCATTCAATCTTCTGTTGAGTGCTGTACCTGTAATACTTTAGGTCTATATAAATAAATTGTGCCGAATTTTACCTTTACCTACTTTGAACGCATACTAAATATAGCCTAATTTATACGTTATTTATGGCATTCAGTGTTTGTTCATTTTTATGACCACGAAGTGTACTCCGAATAGGTTTTATTGTATTAAACGGTTTGCATTTTGACCCTATGTAACTAACTTAACCTGTTTTGCCGAAGGCATTTGATTGGTTAGTGGAGGAAGGCATGTGTACTGGATCGTCATGTGCTAATCTTCTGGAATGGAGTGAAACAAGTTGTGAAAGATGATGATCTTGTACTCTTACAGACTGTGTGACTAAGAGACATTGTCTTAGAGAAAACGGTATTTGTACTGGGAGTTCTAGGGATTTTAGGAACTTCTGTTTTGTGGTGATTAACTATTATGGTGAGTAACTCATTTTCCAAAAGCTGAGAATAGAAAGAGACAGGAATATGTTTTGTTGTCTTTTTTTCTGTGGACCTTTTAGTTTTGGAAGTGCAGGGTACATTTCCTTGTGTATATCTGGGGTTTGTTTAAAAACTAGAATAGAAGTAAATTATTAATATTTACTTAAATAATAGTAAATGTATTTTTATGTAGTAAAATGTGTGTATATATACAAGTAATTTAATAGTAAGAAGACATTGTTTCTATTGTTTTGAATGTTCATATAAACATTAATAGATTGTTGTGATAATAGATTTTAGACAGGAGGGTCCTGTGCTGTACATATTAAATGGATTGAACTTAGTGTTTTCAGTTGCAGTAGGAATGCCCAGCAGAAACATATAGGATTTTAAGCACTGGTATAGCTGTAAGTTGACCATTTTATGTTTTTACTCTTTGGCAGATTGGCTCTGAGTGTACTACCTGAAACCGATAATAGCCATTCCCAATCCCCTTCAGACTCTGTAGACACCCAGAGCACTGTCCACGCTTCTCCACTTTCCCCATCCCTCGCTACTGATTCATTTGAGTCTTTAGGCATGTTTTCCGATCTACATTCATCTTTGGCACCTCCTAAACCTCAGAGGAGTTTCACTGAGTCAAGTGAGTCCATGGAAAACCTCTCAGCTCCCAAATCTGACAAGAAGCGAAAGGCTCCTCTACCCCCTGGTAATCATGGGGGCTCGTCCAAGACTAAAAGCCATCCTGATAATGGGGGGCAAGTGCATACTCAGAACGCCAAAGATAGACCGGCTCTTCCTCTTCCAGACTATGAAACCCTCTTTCCCAAGAAGAGGCATGGGGTGATGAGTCAGACGCGTTGGGACCATATTATCGCAGAAGTAAACCAGAGGAACTGGGATTTCTCTGAAGAGATTAATGTAGATGGACCAGAGAAGCCGATGACCAATAAGTATGCGGTCTTAAAGGACAGAACCTCAGCAAACCTTAACCAGCACCAAAGGAATAATGATGTACCTCCCCCTGCCCCTGCTAGGCACAAAGAAGCAAAGAAAGAAGAACCAAAAGCTCCTGCAACACCAGAACCATCAGTTGAGCCTAATGTACAACATGGTCATATCAGAGAGCCTTTATATGCGATGGTCAATAAGCCTAAAAACTCTAATCACATGGAAAATAAGTCACCTCCCGTTGTCCAAAGTCGACATATACCTCAGGAGATGGAAAGGAAGACTCCGACTCCTGATGCCATTAACCATCAACTCTCCCAGCCAAAAGAGAAGCCTACGCCAGCTGCCAGAGCCATTCAAAATGTTAATTCAAAGACTGATGATGTGGCTAAAGAGGTGCCTTCAGTCAAACCCAGACAACAGTCATTAGTTAAGGACCCAGTCAGACAAGTCCAACCAGACAAGCAAGTAACAGCTCAACCCATGATGTTAGAAAACAACAAAGTTGAGAATCCACACAAGGGCCAGAAGAAAAACATTTCTACAGATGTTTTTATTGAACCAAATCACCTTAAAACTGCTGAAATTCCAGAAGAACTACCTTTGGGGAAACTGACTAATGAACCTGAGGGGAAGGGAATGATTGCTTTTGACCCATTTCCAAGTGATAACTTAATATCTAAAGATCCCTGGGCTTTACCACAGCAGACCACAAATGAAGACAGCCTGTTCACAAGGGCCACAAAGAAAATGGGAAATCCTGAAGATCAAGCGTCAACCATTGATAAAAAAGATAACAAATTTGCAAACAAAAGATCAAGTGATCTATTCACAAATCTTTCTGAAAACGGCACAGCACCAAAATTAGAACGCGGAAAACCATCACCCAGCTTTACTGAACAAGCCAGAGCGTCATTTCATAGAAATTTTTCACTTAGAAAGAAACCTTCATCTCGCCAGATTACAACTACTGGGAAAGCTGATACAGTGAATAGTAGTCTGGATAGATCCGTTTCTCAGTCTTCACAAGATGCTGAAGACGTCGAGCTGACTGTAACTAGTATTGCTCCAGCAAGCAGAACAGAACCTACCCTAGTAACATCTGAATCCCCTATTGGGGGCAGGACTACACTTCGTGCTTGGGTCTCGCCATCAGAGGCTCAGCCAGTTAGTAGTGGAAGTTCTGTTTCTAATTCAAGAAGGTGAGAAGTTCTCCCGACCCCTACTAACAACTCACTCTAACAGTCTGTCACCCCCATTGTGCTAAACCCATCAGCTTTTAAATTGGCAGCTTTTATTTGACCTCAATCAATCTCTGCCCTTCGGCATTTGTTCAATTGGTGGCTTAGTGGTTGGTTACTGCTTCCTGGGATCTTGAGGGTTGGGATTGTGGGCTTGGGGTTTTGCTATTGATTGTTGCTATTTGTGGTTCAAAATGTCATTGTCTTTAAGAGCTTGTGTAAATAGAACTGAGGCAGTGTCAAATAATACAGGGGTTTCTTCGTTCTGTTTTGTTAATGAAGGCCATATTAGATTGATTATCTTGACAATGTGTACGTTTTTTGAAACTGGATCCATATGAAAGGCTGTAGATGTGAGATTTACATTACATACACATTGAAGCTTACAAAAACAAAGTGATGCATACAAGACTTATGAGATCACATATTAATACTGAAATTAACTGGTGAGCATGATTGTTTGGGCACAATTTGTATTTGTTCTGAAGATTGTGATGTTTTGCATGATTCTTAATTGCTCTACCACAACGGTACTTACACTTGAGTTTTACATTTCTCTGCTGTACTTTTATTGATCTTTTGATTTTGTTGGGAATTATACATTGGGTGAGTTGCGAATGGTTTACTAACCCATGCCAAGAACTGCTTTCTGCTTACGAGACAGTATGTACTTTATACCGCAGTTAGTGTGTGAAAAACATAGTATGCAACAAACATTTAAAAATGTCATATGCAAATGTCATGTCATTATCATCTTAGAAAGGTTATTTGAGATTTTTAATTTAACTTTTTGTCCAACATGACATCATGACTTTTGCGTAAACATACACGCCACTTTCAAGTCAAGTGGCGTGTTATCTATACGCATTTTGAGCTATCCGCGTGTATGCGTGTTATGTCTACGCCGTTAAATGTCCGAGTGTTTCCGCGTGTATGTACACGCCGTTAAATGTCCGAGTGATTCCGCGTATATGTACACGCCGTTAAATGTCAGAGCGAAACGAAGCAAAATGTAGATCTACATTTGGGGAGCGATATTTTTTTCCCTAGGATGGTAGGGGAAGACTCATAAATGGTATTAACCCCAGTGACGGGTAGGTTTAGGGACGGGGTTGGGGTAGGTCATATATTTATATATACCGTAATGTAACGTTAAGTCAACGGCGTTCATAAACACGCCGAAAAGCGCTTATGCGTGTTGATAGCACGCCAAAAATGGAAATACGAATTGGCGTGTCATACATACGCCATTTCATGAGATCAGTCTGTTTTGTCAGTCATTAATTTCTCATGAAATGGTCAAACACGAATTGTAGTATGCAGTATCCTATGTAGTGTGCTTTGGTTGTAAAAGCAAATTTATCAAATCTAAGGGTGTCTGTGCATACAGAAAATTTGCAACACTGAAGTACAAAATTATTAGCTTGAGATAAGCGATAAGATACGCCCTTCCAAACATATCCACGGCTCCTTAATCGAATACTAAAATGAAGTGGGTACATCTTCAAGGGCCCTTGTCTACTTTTATTTACATTTTTCTAAGGGTTGGTTTTATTCTGAAGTGTACATCCTCCTCTTGGATGAATGAAAATGCTCTAGTTATTTGCCATTGTTTGCAGTAAAGTTTTCACGTTCATTTCGATAATATGTCTATATCTCTCCTTTCTTAGGCCTCACCCAGTGAAACCCATGAACACCACAGAGAGCCAGTCTTCCAGTGTTCTCGCTGTGGGGAAAGACCCAAAGTCTATCACCATCAAGGAAATGGCTGAGAAGTCAAAGGTACAGTCATTTACCTACTTTCTGCCTCCTTGTTGTTAAGCACAGGGGTCGGCAACCTTTTGTCATGAAGTGCCATTTTTAAGTTTCCTAGTTAATCACTGTGCTATTTCGGAAGCAATTTTCCAAATCTAAATTTTATTTGTCAAGTTACTGGTTTCATGTTTAAATTAGACTTTGAATAACTTGATTTCCAATGTGACCCTACTGAACCCCACGGCGTATACAGAGTTTGCACATCAACATCATTGTGATGTGTGTGGAATATTTAAAAGGACTCTGTGTACTTATCTCCTATCACCGATATTTATAGCTTTCCATTTTTTTCTTTCTCAAAGCTAAGCACAACAAATGCAGCAGAACAAACTGTAAGCTGTCAGTGAAACAGACGTAACTTGTGTGATACATCTGCTGTCTTGATCTGTGTTGTGCTTTCAGTGGCTCGTTTAATACCGGTAGTATTTATAGCTCCAAACTTAATACAACAATTTGTCTTACTGTGATGAATGATTACCTCAAAATGTAGATCTGTATGCAAGTGTGAGGAACTTTATCTAAGTGAAATCCATACGACTGTCACTGTGATTTTGCCAAGTACGACATGTTCCTGGATCAATATAATTTTGTTGATCCTGGAAAACCATTCCTGTCTGAAACTTTAGAACTAACCCTATCCTACACTCTTAAGAAAAATGGTTCTAAACAGTACCAAATTAGGGTTCTTCGGCTTTAACTATAGCAGCTTTTTGGTGCTAAATAGAACCCATTTTAGAAGGTTCCAGAAAGAACCATGCTTTGAAAGTGCTATATAGAAACTTAATGGCGTTATAAATAACCTTTACAACAATAATTATTTTCATTAATATCAGTATCTTCATATTATTATTATTATTATTATTATTATTATTATTATATATATATATATCCTTAAAATCAGAGGTAAATGAATAGAAGCCTAACCCTGGCTGTAAGCCTAAACTTGACATAAACTGTAAACATGTCCCTCATATCTGATTAGTTGATTGGAATGTTGTTCCAGGATCAACAAAGATGTTGATCCAGGAACATGTTGTACTTGAAATCACGTTCACCTACAGTACTACACCTCTCTCGCTTTTGCTCACGTGCCAATGTTGGCACATGTGCCACAGGTTGCCGACCCCTGATTTAGCACATTAAAGAATAAGTTGTTAAATATCACAAATTTAAAAAAAAATTTCATTTTAAATTTGATTCTAGTTTTTAAACAGAAGTATTGGTTGGTTTGTTGTATTTAAGTGTGCATGGTCATTTCTCGTATTTTATGTTCACTCACCTAAAGTTAATTTGTAAAAGTTTTAATCTATTAATAACCCTGCAAAAAATGGAACTTAATTTAGATTACATTTAATATACTGTACACTATAATAGTGTGACCCTACTTTTACTTGTATCATTTAAAACAATTGATTTTAGTACATGTTTTCATTTATTTAGACAAAATATTACCAAATTTTGATATCGGCCAATAACATGTAAATAATTATCGGTATCAGCCAAAATTTGAATATCAGTCCATCCATAGTTTTCAGGATAATGAAAAACATCAATCACATGTATCCAAACTTTTGATTGGTACTATATAACTTATGCTCTCTTTTTTCCCCTGTGTTCCTTCATTTCACTGCACATCCAGATTGGAGAGAGCGGTCCGTTCACCCAGCTCACACAGGAGGAACTGATCACGCTGGTGGTAAAGCAACAGGCTGAACTATCCAGAAAAGATGCCAGGATCGTAGAGTTGGAGGAATACATTGATAACCTGCTAGTTCGCGTCATGGAGGAACAACCGGCCATCCTGCTTTCACTTCATTCCAAGTGTTAGGGTTTGATCAGAACATTTGCCCTGATCATAACACTCAGACACTTTAATATTGAGGGATTTGCCTGGTATGCACAGAAGGATTTTGGATTTCAGGCAGAATGTAATATCACAACTCATAATCAGTTTATTTGCTTTAATATTTAATGCACCACTTCACATTCTCATTTCACCACCATCTTACAAATAACTTCTTTTTACTATGTGGATGTTTGATCGTATATCAGGTGCAACTATTCCAGAATTCTGCAGTTTGTTATTGTTTGGTGTTTTTTTTTTTGTTTTTTGTTTTTTTTCTGATTGGATCATGGTACAATCTCCCTCCAAAAAGCTACCCAACAACAAACACATCCTATTTATTGAGCATCTCATTGTCTTTCTGTGCACCTTTCCGTTTAGGCAAAGAGAGGGCTTCTTAATGCATTATTTATTGAAGTCTTAAGTTTGTATTTGAATATTTTCCTTCTCTCTGAAGTGCTTTGTTTGATCTTGACTACTGCGTTCATTAATTCCTTCCTTCAACGCTTCATTGCTGTTGATGCGGCCTTATGTCTGTTGGGGCTCAAATCAAGGGCAGACATTTACACTATACGCACTTTTTACCTGAACAGGGTGTTTCATTTATGAAGGATAGTGTTTTTATATTAAGTAGTTATCGGAAATACCCTATAGAATTACCTCTGTAGAAATGCCTTAATAAAGAAATATTTTTCTGTATGTATACTTCTGCTTATGAAAGGCCTTTGTTCCAACACTGGATATATAGTTCATTTTCAGTGCCCTGGTCAATATTGGCTACATATTTGTTCGTTTTTTTACATTTTTTTTTATTCTTTTTTATCATAAACTAAAAAGTTTTTCATCTGAATTGGCTGTTAAATTATTAAATCGGATTGTTTTATGCTACACGTTTGTTTTTATATTATAGTCGACCAGATGTTGACCAGGCATTCTTTAAAAAAGCTTGAGATCAACCTTTTGAGCACATGTACATACTTGTGACATACTGCGATTGATAATAATGAACAAGCAATAACTGTTTGCAGAATTTTGTTTCCTGAATTTCAGGTAATGTGATACTTTCCTCAAACCGGGATCTTTTGCCTGTTGACATCACAAAAGTGTTGAAAGATTGTCTGTTGTGAAACCAAAGATCTTTGATTTAAAACTGAAGTCTTACCGTACGGTACCGGTCCCTCTTAACAAGGATGGAGGAAATAACCATATGTTGTTTATTTATTTGTTTGCGATTAAGGCAGAATTGGATGTTTTCTGTGTTGCAGTTATATAAATTCAGTTATGAGAAGATTCATAATCAAGAGCTTCTGCTGGATCCTTCAAGTGTTGTCAACCACTTTGAGTGAGTTCACTAAATTACAATTATTCACTCCAAAAAAATATTTTATATCTGAATTTGAATTAGAAACCTTATTAATAATTGCAGATGCTATGCATATATTTTGTAGATCTGTGCCTTTTCTTTTTATTCAAGATTCCATATTAACGTTCATATATTGGTTTGTTCCTTAACTTCAATAAATATGCGGAACTGTAATTTTGATTATGCTTCGATTCATTGAATAAAACTTAGCTGAACTCACATAGCCTGTGTTTTTATAAATAATTTATGGATTTTGTGTATTGATATGATGTTTAACAGTAGTTTGTAAACATTCAAATACAAGTATATGAGTATTCAGTATATGAGTCAATATATATTTGAATGTGCATTAATGAACTAATGAAGTGAGGGTTTGCCCAACAAAAATTCTGTCATTTACTCACCATCTCGTTCCAAACGTATGACTTTCTTTCATCTGTGGAACATGATGTTAAATATACAAGATATTTCGAAAAATGTTTTGACAGTCTTTGTCCATTTAATGAACGTAAAAACAACATTAGACCATCATTGTTTGGACAAAGAAAGACATTTTTATCCTTTTTAAAATCTTTATGAAATTACCTTATTTTGTGTTCCGGAGAAGAAAAAGTCAGATAGGTTAGGAATGACATTGTGGGTGAGTAAATTATTTATTTTTATTTTACTTTTTATTTTATTTTTTGGTGAGCCATCCCTGCAGCCGATGTGCAATGACTGTTTTTGTTAATGTTAGTAATGAAAATTTAGCCTGGCATATGATACAAAAAGTCAGAATATGGAACAATTTTGTTAAACCGAAAAAAATAAAAAAAATAAATAAAGGTGAAATTCTGATAGAATTAATGTAAATCAAAGAGATATTTGTAACAGTTTAACAGACTACTTGCATAACATGCATATACATATCCGATGGTACTCTACTGTATATATCCCAATAAGATGAGACAAAAATTAAATTAGTTTTATGATCAAATCTCTGTAGTTTTTATTGTATAATGCAACTCAATACAATCATGATTAAGAGATGTACAAAAACCAAAAATGTATCATAATGATGTAATCTGCAATGTATGGGTAATCAAGTAAACATAAGTTGCTTTAGTACAGTAAGTCTTGAAATAATACTAACAATATAAAAGCAATTAGTGTTTACTTCATAACATTTTTTAGAGTTTAATCGCAAAAAGACGTGTACCACGACTTGGAGGACATTCATACTAAAAGTATAAACTATTAATCAGACGACAGAAGCTTTATGGTGTTAATAGCTATAACGATTGAATACTCATAAATAACATGATAGTATAAAACAATAAAGCTTAGAGCAGCAGACTGTTGAGTACAGTTTTGTTCACCAGATGGCAGTAGAACGCAGCACACTGTATTGTCTATACTTGCCAGGCTGCTCAAGAGGATGGCTCGCATTCATCATTATGTGTGCATGTCTTAAAATGATTCTTGGCTGCTATTATAATTGACTTTTACATGCAAAGAGTGGGGGCCTGGTGCCATTCACCACACAACTGTCCAAATATCTGAAACTAATTGCATTGCTTTACTCAATGCTTAAAGGTTATGCAGTTGACAGTATCTACAGTTGGCTAATTAGTAGCTAGAAACTAGATAATTAGCAGAAAGGCTGATATTGACTGACTTGTATCAACAAAATTCAGTTAAAGTGGAGTGGGAAATGCATGCAGCTTGCATTAAAGAATGTCAGAAAATATGGATTAATAGTAATTTTCCCAGTTCCATCCAGACACATTTGTGTCATTATGTGCAGATATATTGATGTGCCATTTATGTGTGCAGTGCCATTACGTTCTGGGTGTAATACAGTGAGAGTGTGTAATATCAAGGGATAGAAAAACAAAAAACAGAGCCTTTACTCTGAAATATGTGATTAGTTCTTTTTGCACAAAATAGTTTTATCAGACTTCAGAAAATGCCGATTATCAGCATTAATGAGGTCAAAATACGATATGGGAAATTTTTTTTCTATTATGAAGAGGGTTTAACAATTAAACGAAGAATAATTAAGCAAATTTTAGGAACGAAAAAGTGGACAAAAATAAAATCTCTCAGTAACAGGTCTTTTTAGACTTATTAAATAAAAAAATATTTTGTATAAAAACACATCTATCTTATCTATCTCTTTGGCTTATAACAGGGTCCGAGGCTAATAACATATTATGAGGAGGAATATGAGAGCGGCAACAAAGAAAAAATAACTGCTTTCCGTCTGTGCTGTTATTTAAAAAATCTGGAATATTCTGTTTGCAAAACCTGTATTGTCTACCGCTATTCACAGGTTTTCAGTCAACAATTGCTTAAAAATATTTTCCCTTCAGTTGAATCTATTGATCTATTGATGTTTTTTTTTTTTATCTTTATTTTGCATAAGATGAAAAAGTCTTCAACAGGAGGTCCACAGTGGAACTGCAGGAAGTCCAATAATTATTGTTTATCAAATGCAGATACAAATAGGTGTTGAAAAAACACCAGACAACTCTCAAGTTAAAGAAGTGAAATGTTTTTAGTTCAAAGTTTTTAGTCCCTCACACATTAAAAAGTGAATGTGAAATTATAGACATTGAAAGTTCAGCAATGTAATACAAGCAAGAGTGCTGCATCATGGTGATGATTTTGGTTTTTAGTTGAATAAAAAAGAAATTAATATTGAGTAACTTACATTTTATGCACGTCTATTTTTGGTCATAATTCCCCCCACCCCAAACAAAGCAGAACCAGCATTTGAATAACACATATTTAATTCCTGAATAAAACGGTTTAGTAATTCAATGAATGACTCATAAAGAGAGTCTTTTGTTTTATTCCTGAATAAAACCAACACACTCTCATCATGGCAATTCGCAACTATTTTACATTTTGGCGAAATGGTGGCTAATTCATTGCATTCATGCATTTACATTTTGACAGCTGTTGTAAAATAGTTTGCTTTTCTAGTGAGATCGGGTTGAATAGAACAGTGTGTTTGAACGAATCATTTGAATGAATGATTCAGCCGATCAATTTTTGCTACCTACTGACATAATGATGTTCCCTGTAGAAAAAGTTACTGAAAAATCCCCAGCACTTATAAAAAAAACAAGTGAAGTGATACAAATAGTGAGATGACCCAATATTGTTTCTCCATTTCTCCATTTTCTCAGGCCTGGGGGACCTTAGCATTAGAAACAAAAGATCTGTGCGATTCATTTACAGATCTAGATGGAAAGCAGCCACCGCAGTGTGTGTGAGCACTGAGCAGCATATTCTTTTGTGTTTGTACAATAGATCTGAGACCTGGGAGCTTAACTTGGTCTGGAGACCAGAAGCCTGAGAGATGAAGGGCTGAAAGTATCTTAGTTACTCATTTGCAGGGTGCAGCTCGTTTGTCTTTCACATTTTCTGCCATCCTCCCTGTGAATCACTGGTCTTATTATCGAAGCCTTGTGTAGTCTTTGATGTACTGGGATGGCAGACCATTGAAAAGAGGGAGGGGGGGGGATAGAACAACTCAAACTGCTTTCCTTTTTTATTGGTTTGTCATTTTCATTTCCGGCTGTTGTGGTGAGGATATCATCATGCCCAGAGTGTTTCAAAGCTTACTGGCTGCAGTCTCTTTCTTTTCATCGGTTTATCTCTGTACTGTATACATGCAACAGTGTCCCTTCGAATTAGCGTTCTTGTACTGATGGGACCTTTAGATCTTTGAATTAAAGTTAGAACTAACATTAACATGATAATGTTTTAGATATTAGTATTGCTTGACTGTATAAAATGGTTTGCTAGGGGTATAAGGTGTCTTGAGTGATCTTAGGAAAATGCTAAATGGTGACTATAAGGCGCCCTTGTGAAAAAAGTGCACTTAATTCTATTGAATGTACATACTCCTCTTGCAGATAATATAATATTACTGAGAAAAGCCACTTAGGTGTACTTGAAGAGAGAGTACACTTTCATGACTGTTTCTTTACACACTTTTAATAAGTGAACTGTAATAATGTCAAATTAAAAGCTACACCTTTTTCACAAGGGTGTTCTGGGTTGTCGTAAGGGTTTTGCTATGTTGTTGTTGGACAAAAATAATTGTCTCCATGACCTGTAGATTTGGCTAGGCTCCTACAATGTATTTCTATGGGATTTTTATCATGTTAATCATTTACCATTTGAAAACCTCTCATCGACCAACTGCATGCTTTGAGGCATCATTCAAGTCTTTAGCACAAACTGTAATGTTTGGAGGTTTGTTCAAATCATTAAATGTAAGTGTGAGCTATTTGGTAATGATTATTTTTTTCTTGAAAATATATATTTTCCTATCTCCATCAATGTGAGTGATCACGCTGAGAAGTCTCAGTATACAACAAACCTCCAGTCCAGACATTGTTTATTGATGCAACTGCACAAAACATGAATTTATTCAAAATTTTACAGTTAAAATCACAAGTGAGACTGCCCTGATACATGTTGGCACATTCCTCTCTGAACTTTTAGTTTTGTTCCTTGTTTGCTTCTGGACAGTGTAGATTCTGTATTCTTTCAATTACATTACAACATCAATAGAGTCACATTATTTCCTGCAAAATTAAAATAACTTTTGTTTGCCCAGACCAAGTTTGCTTTGTTTACAAAGACAGTGTATTTTGCACAAAAAAAAACAAACAAAAAAAACCATAAAAGGCTCAAAAGTTAGGAAAACAATTAATTCGTAAAGAGTTTAAATACTGAAGCTCTCTAGTCCATGTGTCCTTTTTAAATATTTTATCTGTGGCTGAAAAAAAAAAAAAACATTTCGATGTAAATATACTTTCAATACCAACTCCTATAAACACATGCAGTGATATTATTCCAACCATCTGAAAGGCGCTACTTCATAATCTGTATTTCATTCACTTTTTTTAAGTTGGGTGTCAGAAGTTCAATGTTTCTGTTGCAGTTTTTTAGGAACCATTATCTGTGATGAGACCAACATCCAAAGCCTGTTTCGTTTTGGGTTATCCATATCCAAATCACAGACAGTATGGTGAAATCTCGTGGCTTAATCCAACAGCTTTCTTACCAGCAGACATGGTTTGCACTTCCAAGACGGACCATCTGTGTCCATTTAGAACATGATGCACATGGAGGAACTTGGCAGATGGCAGAGGACGATGTGAACACTTTCTCCATTCCAGAAGCTTGCAACCTAGTGTTTTGTAAGCCTAGCTGATCTTTGAACTAACTCAACCTGCTCATTTTCTGTCAGAGAACCACGCTAGCGGTGGCACAGTTGTTCGCAGGAATCCCGATGCCAATCCGTCTATGACAGGTAAACATCTTCCGCAATTCCGCCCTGAAACGGTCATGCAGCCATGCGTATAGAAATGGGTTACAACAAGATGAACTCATTCCACACAAGTGACACAACAGCTGGATCAACAGGAAGTAGCGCTTGTCGATCAAGTCTATATCAATATCCCGAAGAACATTGAAGACGCTTATTGGCAGCCAGCAGATCCCAAAAGCAGCGACGACCAAGGACACTAGGCGAAACGTCTTGCGCTTCCGAGCCTGCTGGGCTTCCGCTTGGCTCTGGGTACGATGACCCGGCACCACACAATTGCGAAGCTTCACCGAAATGCACAAGTAGGAGATGCAAAGAGCAGACAGTGGAAGAACGTAGGTGATGAAGAGCGTGCTGTATGCGTAGGCTAGTCGCTCCCTCCCCTGACCCATCCAGAACTCCTCGCAGATGGTGAAACCTTCGTCCTTGAACTCCACGTGGTATGTGTGGGCCACAGCAGGAGCTACCAGACCACATGAAAGAAGCCAGATCCCAGAGAGAAGGTACGTGCAGGCCAGAACTGATATGCGCTTCTTCAGTGGATGAACTGTAGCGTAGTATCTGGAAGTTAAAACGACAGTTTAAGGCAATGAGTTATGGCTGTGTTCTCACATCTGTATCTCATGCAACAGTTCAACACTTCTTCTATCATGAGCACATTTTTTAATTTTCGATTCCACCCCAAAATTTTCTCATCACTTACTCACCCTCATGCCGTCCCAGATGTGGATAAACTACAGACCTGCGCAGAACTGATTTTTCAGTTACGTGTAGCCTAGCATAATCATCCCAGCATAAAGGCTTAGGATCAATTATTTGTAATTAAAGCATCTACATTCACAAACCACTGTTAATTTTAACAGAAAAGCAAGCACAGACTACTGAATGCCTAAACACAGACTGTTTAACTTTTCATAGCAGTTTTTAATGTTTTCATTAAACTTGCAGTGTGTAGTCATCCATGATCCATCTACGTTGATTACAGTTCGTTATGCTCTTCCTTGTTAGCTTGCGATGCTTTTAAGCTGGGTCTTTTATTAGTTATTATTTACTGAATGCGTCCCTGCCTGTAACAACTCAAATAAACCTGCGTGAATAGGCCCAATAAATGCAGCCTTATATTGTCCATATACATAAATAATCGTATTAATCCCAAACCAAAATTCTCAGAAACCGAAAATCTCAGAAACCGAAAATCTCGTAACACCAGAGTTTATGCTAGATTTTGTTTGTAAATCATATTGTTTACCTAAGCCTTGCAGTTGTTATATATTTGTTAAATATGCAGTTTGGATGCTTTCATTGTGATTATAGCTGGCTGGATTTACAAAAGATTATAAAATTGACAGCATTTTACTAAGGGCTTTCAGAGCTTGCCTCTTTCTTTGCTTGGACATTCACCGTAAAGGAATAGCCTACATTATAATTTTTTATAGGCCTGTCTGCTATCAGAACTGTTTCACTTCAGACCTTTAAGACTGTGTGTCAAGATTATCTGATATTGCAATGCCTTTCACAATATCAAATCATTTGAACTTTTTATGAAAAGGCATGTTTATTTCAGGCAATATGGTACGACTCATAGAGCACATTAGAGCTGAGACTCGATTCCATAAAGAATCGATTCCTTAAATCGGGCGCATTGGGAATCGAGTCCTAAAAAGGGTCGTATTCAATTCAACAGTGGCACTAAAATTTGATCTCCAAAAAATGCCAATGAAGACATTAATCACCCAGCGCAGCGGAATGACAAAAAACGCAGTATGTATGGATCTTTTAAAAGTAAAATTTTGTTTAACTTGGCATTTTATAAAAGTGACGATCATGCGCGAGCGCTGAAAAATACATTCAAACAAGACGTAGGTCTACTGGTGCATGTTTACATCAAACACAAGCGCCTTAGAAAGACGCTACTGTGTGTGAACCAGCCCTTTACGTGGTAAGTCAGTTTAGTATTGAGTATTTGATTAGTTAGGATTATATCGTATTGTCTTGGTGAAAATGAAAATGAATTAAATACTTTTGAATTTTCCACAATTCAACTATAGGGAATGTGGAGGTACGTCACGCCGTGTTGCATTATGGGACGTGGGCGCCATCTTTACAGGCACGATCTCTGTTTACCTTCGCTATAATAGTGGGTGTTTGGCTAAAACGAGGTAAAATTGAAGAAGAACGGAAGAAATGGAGATGTTTAAAGAAAAAGAGAAGGGACCCTACCGGGATAAACTAAATGCCACTGCCAAAAAACGTTATTTGGACAAACTATCCGCGATAAACAACGTTGATACATCTGATTTAGTTTTGGTGTTCTAAGCCTATGCTAAGTTGATTACTATTGTGCATAAAGTTCAAGCTATTTTACCTGAAAAGCAGCTCTCATAGTTAATGTTAACTTGCTATTTTCAGCATATGTTAAGTTTTCATAGGTTGTGCAAGATAAAAAATTGTACATTACTTTATAATGCCACAAGATGTGGTAACTTGTTAAATAAAACTGTGCCTTATTGTCATCATTTAATGTTGACACGTGTAAAAATGATGAGGGTATTTGGTCGTTTATTTTAAAATAGTTTGATGTATCTTTGCCCATTTATGTGTACTTAAAGGGTCTTTGTGGATGCAATCAGTACAGAAACAGAGAAGTCACTTAATGCATTTATTAAGCAGTTATATAAAAACATGATTCACAAACATTTTAAAAAAGGCATGTAAAAAGATGTACAGAATATCAAAGCAAATTGTTAATTGAAAACAAAATAAATATAATTTGATTCATGCAATGTGTCCTGGCTTTATCATCTGCTAACATGAACCACACATTCAACATCATTCATCAACTATCCTCCTCATAGAGGAATATACAATACACAACCTCTTGCTTTGTACAACTTTTAACAAACGTAGTATGCAGTGGAGGACAGTAAGTAAAGTTTTTCCTCATGATTGCAGCACCCCACGCGATCCGGCGTCTTCTCGTCAGCTCCTCGACCTGCTTCCCTTGTTGTTTTTTCCAAGAAAGAAAGCTGAACAAACTTATTCCATTGTTCAGTTTCCTCCCTGAACGATCGTGTGACCTGCTATGGCAGTTGAACTGAACAACCATATCGACGTTTATTAAAATCTCGACAGAAAATCCAAACACATCCTCCAACACATGCATTTAAATACAGCGGTATTGGGCGCGATCCTGTAAATATGGCGGCGGACCCATAATGCAACACGGCGTGACGTCATCTCCACATTCCCTATTGTCAATTCAAGCTTAGTAGGCTTTTAGTTGTGACACCGCAACACTGTTAAAAACACTGTTTTTGCTGTAAGAATCAGAAATACTAATTCTTAGAATCATTCCTAATATTTGCGTTTTAGAGGTTTGTGTTAAGATAAAGACAACGTAACAAGCTGAACCAAATGAGAGATTTAGCATGTTGATTTTGTAGAGACATTCAGTGGGCTGTTAGAAACTGGATCAAAACAAGACCTCTAAAATGAACTCTTTATTTGCTTCAAGGTGAGCATCCTGTTCCATGTCTTGCTTAAGAAGACATGTTGTCAATGGACTGAAAGGGTCTGAATCTAAAGCCGACGATAAATCAAGGGCTTTCAAAGACAGTATTCATGTTTCACTACGGGTAAAAGGACAGAGGATGTACAGGAGGTGACAGCGTTGTCTGCGCAAAAAGCCTTCACTGTAAGGTAAATGGATTCTTAATGCACCTATTTTACTACAATCCACCAATTTTTCATGTTCTGTGGCTAACGTGCAACGTAGGCTACCATCATCCATCAGACTACGCAAGGACGAGAGTGGGAAGATTAAGGGCTTTACGAAATCACAAAGTTAAAATCTTCCGCTGCAACCTGTATCAATGGATGTGCCCATAGCACAGGATTGTTGTGATTTATGTAAAATTCAGCACAGATACTTCTAAAGACACCAAACTAAGTTTAAAATTGGGTTTATTGGGTATTGTGAAACAAAGAAAAAAGGTGTCATAATATTTAGTGATTTAAAGGCGAGCGTGCAAGCCATACTGTATGTGTATGCGCAGTACTTCAGATCACCTTATTATATTGCAGATCTGCTGGAATACAATACAAACAACATATCACATTAAAGTGCATTAGAATTAGAAAATCTTAATTACAACTAAAGTCTATTTAAGGTTTGGGGGAGACAAAACCATATTGTTCACAATTTTTCATGCACTTTACGATGCAATCATCAAATATTAGATCAAATTGAAGTTGTTTAAATAAAGGAATATTTCCAGCCTATAGACGATTATTAAAAAAAGAACTGGTTTGATCATCGTAAACGAGTAATATCCTCCTTGTTGGAGTGCAATGATTGGATAGTATTATACTGTAGACAATAATGGCTGGTAATATAATGAAAAAATAAAAACAAAATTATTCCTCTAGCAGTAAATCAAATCAAATCAAATCAAATCAAAGAACTTTATTTATCCGTTAGGAACTTCATTTGTGTTGAGCATCAACATGCGTGTACAGTTGCACAAACATAGCACAGTCTACCACACTCACATAAGTAATAAATAGTAATAAATAAATAAAGCTTGCAAAGCACAATAAGT
Organism: Tiaroga cobitis; assembly: GCA_030578255.1. Taxonomy (NCBI): domain Eukaryota; kingdom Metazoa; phylum Chordata; class Actinopteri; order Cypriniformes; family Leuciscidae; genus Tiaroga; species Tiaroga cobitis. The sequence continues at coordinate 15,972,430 of CM060598.1, forward strand.
ACATGATAAATAAGCAGTAGGCATAAAATGGTTACGTTAAAAAATAGATAAATAAGAAGAGATAAATAATCCACAAATCCGCACATACATCATGGTGAATAAATTTATCAACTATTCATATTTCTAATAGAAGTAGGCACAAAACTTGTCATGGCTCTCTTAGTCCTAAATAAGAGTGATCTGTATCTCAGGGTAAAATACTATAGTGACTGTGCAATGTGTGAGTGGTGTCAGAGGCTATATGTGTTCCTTTTATTTTTGTCCTCCTGTTGTAAATACTGATAAGTGATTCTTGCACCTGTCCAGTTATTTTACTACTCATTGTTATGATTTTGTTTAGTGTGTTACGATGAATATTGGATAGTGATCCAAACCAGGCTGATATGTTAAAGGTTATTACAGACTCAATGAAGCATTTGTAGAAAGCTATCAGGACTGACTGGTGAACCTGAAGTCTACGGAGCTTCCTCAAGAAAAAGAGGCGCTGCTGACATTTAGAAAAAATATTTTCACTGTTTAGTTAGAAAGTAAGTTTATGATCGAGTATTGTCCCAAGGTATCTGTATGATTCAACCCTTTCTATTGGCTGGTTGTTGACTAACAAAGTGGGAATGATGGAAACATCTTTACGAAAGTCAACAACCAGTTCCTTTGTTTTAGAGGGGTTGAGGTCAAGACAGTTCTGCTTGCACCACTCCGCAAAGAGTTCCATCTCGGTCTGTAGCTCTCGTAGTGAGTTAGTGGTATCCATGATCACAGTGTCATCAGAATATTTAGTGTATATAATACCTGGGTTATTACTCCTACAGTCATTAGTGTATAGTGTATACAAAACCGGTGAGATTACAGAGCCTTGTGGTGCTCCAGTGGAAACTGTCTTAGACGAACTGAGGTGACCGTTGACTCGGACCCTCTGGTGTCTATCTGTCAGAAAAGACAGGATCCATAGGATAAGATGCGGATTCACGTCCATTTGGAGCAGTTTTTGTCCCATCCGGTGGGGTTGCACTGTATTAAAAGCACTCGAGAAATCCACAAAAACCAGTCTGATGAATGACCTGGGCTTTTCAAGATGGGAATAAGTGCCATGCAGCAGTGTTAGTATGGCATCCTCCACACCTCTGTGCCGTTTGTATGCAAACTGAAGGGGGTCAATGTGCAAACTGACCTCCTCCTGAAGCTGGGAAAGAACAAGCCTTTCAAAGCCTTTCATTATCAAAGATGTTAACGCCACAGGCCGATAGTCATTGTTGCAGGTGGGATTGCTCTTTTTGGCTATTGGACAAATGACTGAAGATTTCAAGCTCGCTAATCATGACTGGCAACAGCTGACAATCACGTCTCTCAGATAATGTTGCACATTAAAATAAAAGATGACATACATAGTAGGGTATTGTGTAAGTCCAAATATAAAGTTTTAAGTATTGCCGTTTATTAAGTTCAACTAAATTAGTTACATTTTCTTCTCAAAACTGGCATCCGTCCATTAACAATAATGCAGGTGGAAATTCCTTTACGCTACTAAACTGAGCAGGATGTGACATCATGCGGACTGTGAGAAAGGCCTACTGTATACAACTCTGTCACATGTGAGATGGAGGTCACATAATATCATGCATTCGCCTTATTTTGTATTTATAGTTAAATTTAGGCCTGTTATGATTCCTTAGATAAATTTGACTACTTGATAAAAAAGAAAATCCAAGATTTTTTCTATTTACTCGTTTCGTGTTAACTGACAAAATACAGAAAATGGTGCATTCCACGGACGAGAATCCATGAACCGCATTATTAGACCGTTGTCTAAGGCTGCATGATGTATTAAAACCATTTAAAAACCATACTATAGCGTAGTGCTATTGTGAATTCACAAAGACTGCGATTCAATCAAATAAATATATGCCTGCGGGTTTAATATTTATTTACATGCGTGTAGGTTACGTGCGTCTCAGAGCGGCTCTGGTCACAGTAAATGCTGCTCCACATGAGCTCTTATCATTTACATGTGTGGAGTGCGTCTCAAACTCCTAAAAAAAGAAGTTACCAAATAAAGATTAAGTGAACAATTGAATTTAATGTCTTTGGCCAATATTAAGCGATTTGGTCTGCTAAATTGGGACAACAACAACCATGTTGGAACCCACTGCAGACATTTGTTATAATACATAATATACATACGATGATTGTTGATATATTATGTATATTATATTATGTACAGTATTGTGAAAAAAATTCTTTGCCCCCTTACTTATTATTATAATTTTTTTGCATATTTGTCACACTTAAATGATTCAGATTATCAAACTCATTTTTATATTACACAAAGATAACCCGAGTAAATAAAAAATTCAGTTTTTAAATGTTAATTTAATTTATTAAGGGAAAAAAGCTGTCCAAACCTTCCTGGCCCATTTTGCAAAGCAGAATTGGCCAAAATTCCTCCACAGCGATGTGAAAGACTCATTGCCAGTTATAGCAAACACTTGATTGCAGCTGTTGCCGCCAAGGGTGGCACAACAGTTATTAGGTTTAGGGGGCAATTACTTTTTATAGCCATATTGCGCCAGAACGCCCACCACACACCAGCTTACTGGTGGAGAGGAGACAGAGTGATGAAGCCAATCAGTATATGGGGATGATTAGGAGGTCATGATGGACAGAGGCCAAGGGGCAAATTTGGCCAGGATGCCGGGGTTACAGTCATATTCAACAAGTGTCCTTTCCAGCACATCCTAATGAATTGTGCTTAAAATTAGGGCTGGGTACCGAATTCGGTACTTTTTAGGTACCGACCGAATTGCCTCGATACTACCGAGTATCGAAACATGTCTTGTTTTTCGGTACCAATTTTCGGTAGCTAAGTGGTTAATCTCGTCAACGTCAGTGAAACAATAAGCATGCAGCATGATTGGCTGTGGCTGTATGAAGAATCTCTCCAGTATAGTCGGGAATTTCTTCTGTTTTTGCACAGCACCAGTGCAGGCACCGTGGACTCTTCAGCAGTTATCCCCTCAGAGATCCTCCGGTTGCCGGACTCTCGCGCAGTGAACAGGACGAGCGCATCGGACGAGGCCGACAGCAAGGAAAAGAGGGAGACGTGGCGGTGTACGCCAGAGGCTCAGGAGACAGGGACATAGGCGGATTTCCCTTTCCACAGTCATCCTCGCTAATGTCCAGTAAAGTTGATGAGCTTCAGGCAAACGTCAAGTTCCTGGCGGAGTATAGCAGTGCCTGTCTTCTCGCCTTCACAGAAACATGGCTTAAGGAACACGACTTACAGTCCGATCTGGAGATCGATGGCTTCGGAGTTCCCTACCGCTTGGACAGAGATCCTGCAGTGACCGGTAAGTCACTTGGCGGGGGATTGTGTCTGTACGTAAACAATAACTGGTGCAGTACAGTAGTCGTCAGAGAGTCACTGTGTACGCCGGACATTGAACTCCTCTCTGTATCTTTACGTCCCTTTTATCTTCCAAGGGAATTCCCCCAATTATTTGTGACTCTTGTTTATATTCACCCGAAGGCTAATGTTGACAGGGCCACTCAAGCCATGACCAGATCTGTGCAGCGGCTACAGGGGATTGCCCCGATCGCAATTTTAATGTTTGTAAACCGGGGAAGTCCGACTCGTTACTCAAAGTGCCTGGATCTTTGTTTTGGGACGGTTAAGGGGGCTTACAAATCTCTTCCTAGAGCCCCTCTTGGAACATCTGACCATAATGTTGTTTATTTAGTTCCGACGTACAAATCGGTCCTGAAGAGGCAGAAGGCGGAACAGAAAAAAACAGAAAATTATGTTCATTGTCTTCAGGACTGTTTTACTGTCACTGATTGGGATGTGTTTAATGCTTGTCCAGATTTAGATGAACTGACAGAAACTGTGTCTGCCTATATATCATTTTGTGAGGAAATGATCATCTCCCAAAAATCCATCCTCATTTATCCAAATAATAAACCTTGGGTCTCCAAATCAGTAAAAAACATAACTAATCAGAGGAACATTAGTTTTAATCAGGGGGACATGATACAGCACAGGGCACTATCTAAACAGTTGAAGAGGGAACTTAAGCTTGCCAAGTGCGCATATAAAGATAAAGTAGAAAACTTGCTGCGTACTGGAAATTCACGTCCTGCATGGGAGGGCGTGAAAACTATAATGGGGTTGCAGCCCAAAAAGCTTTCCATTACTCAGAATGGAAAAACCGATCTGGACTTTTCTAATGAACTAAATGTTTTTTATAATCGTTTTAATATCCATGATTTTAGTGAGGAGATGTCTGTTTTTAAAAATGTTGATTCAAATCCTGTGAACAATATTGTGCCCATTGATAAATTAATGGTCTTGAAACTCTTTTGTGGTGTAAAAGAAAGGAAAAGTCCAGGTCCCGATGGGATCGGGGGTCGTGTTCTGAAGAACTGTGCTGTCCAGCTGGCAGACATCTTCTGTTTCATTTTCCAGTTGTCTCTACAGCTGCATAGGGTCCCTTGTCTTTGGAAGGATTCAATAATTGTTCCTGTGCCCAAGATTCAAACTCCTATGACCCTCAATGATTTCAGACCAGTGGCACTTACATCTCTTGTCATGAAAGCTTTTGAAAGGCTAGTGAAGGGTGCACTTTTGGACACTGTACAGGATAAGTTAGACCCTTTCCAGTTCGCCTACAGGTCGGGCAGAGGAGTGGACGACGCAATAGGGACACTTTTAAACATGGTTTTTAAACATCTTGAGGGGGCCAAGTCCCTTGTCCGTCTACTATTTATTGACTTCTCCGCTTTTAACTGGATTCAGCCCCATGTTTTAGCAGACAGGTTGAAGAACACTTATAACATTGATACTGGACTTATCTGCTGGCTAATGGATTTTTTAACAGTGAGGTCACAAAGGGTGAGAGTGAACAGTGTTTTATCAGATGCACTTTTTTCCTCTACTGGGTCCCCCCAGGGCTGTGTCCTCTCTCCTCTTTTATTTGTTTTATACAAATGAATGTCAAAGCCATCATGAACGGCGCCACATTATTAAATTTGCGGATGATTCTGTCATTGTGTCCCTCCTTAGTCGTGATGACCCTGAACACGGTCCTGTAGTGAATGATTGTATTGATTGGTGCAAATCCTCCTTTTTAAATATGAATGTGGCAAAAACGAAAGAGATGTACATCGACTTTAGAAGGAATCCTACTGTCATTTCCCCTGCTGTGATGGACAATCAGCCAGTTGAATTAGTGCAGCAGTACAAATATCTTGGGACTGTAATCGACAGTAAACTGTGCTTTGAGTCCCAGGTTGATGCTGTGTGTAAAAAAGCACATCAGCGCATGCACTTTCTTCGTAAGCTTCGCAGTTTTAATGTTGGCACTGTTTTTATGGAAATGTTTTATTCCTGTTTTATTGAATCAGTTCTTACTTTCTCTTTTATTTGTTGGCACGGGTCACTTTCTATTAAACAGAAAAATCGCATGCAAGGTATCGTATCGTGAAGGTATGCAGCAAAATTGTTGGCACACCCTTAAATGACCTACATGACCTGTATAAGGTCAGATCCTTGAAGAAGGCGAGAGCCATCCTGGCTGACCCCAGTCATCCCTTGTGGGATGAATTTATGCTGCTGCCATCCGGGCGTAGATATAGTCTGCCGTGATGCAGAACAAACAGATTAAAAAGGTAATTTATCCCGACTGTTATCACCATTGTTAACAATACCCGGTGAATTCAAATTCAAATATTAATTATGTTCTTCTGTGGTTGTGTTTATTGTTGTTGTTGTTGTTTGATTAATATATTTGTTACTGCTGACTGTAATCTAAATTGCCCCTCGGGGATAATAAAGTTACCTTGACCTTGAAAAACACTAGTTTACGCGGCTGCCCAGAGACGTGGCTCGTCGCACGTGAGGCTGTGTGTGTGTGTGTGTGTGTGTGTGTGTGTAAGCGTCCCAACCCAGATAGATAAAAAATATGTGGAAATGATCCAAAGTAGGGTGACCAACAGGACATGTCCTGTTTTCACGTCCTGTCCTGGCCGTCCTGGCTGTTTTTTATAAAGTGATGAAAATGTCCTGGTTTTCAAAAAACTGCTGGGAAAGATCAGCTCTACAGCAAAATATAGATGGGCAAACAAGGAGGACGAGGAAGAAAAACAGGATAAAGAGGAAGAAAACTAAAGATATAAATATATTTTGTTAGTTCGTTTTTGTAAGTTTGTGGGAGCTATTTTTGTTCAATTTGGAGGTATTTCTTTTAGTTATTTATTATTTATATATTTATTTTTCTAATAATAGAAGAGACATTATTTCTCTTCATTATTTCAGAAGCCTATCCGAATTTCTGTCTTGTAATATAAACATTTTCTATCCATACAGAGGAGGCATAGCCTACTGTAAATGTATTGAAATTATAGGGATAGTTCACTTTGAAATTAATTGTTGGTGTGTTTTAGCTTACCTCAAGGGCATCCAAGATGTAGGTGTCTTTGTTTTCACAGTAGTTTCAATTTTGATATTTTTAGGTCAAACCGTTCTAAGCTAAAACTTACCAAAAATTTATTTCAAAGTCAACTATCCCTTTAATAATGCATTTTTGAGTAAACTTCTAATATCATTTGAGTATCTGTTTGCCGGGCCGAGTGTCCTGGTTTTTGGTAATCAAAATATGGTCACCCTAATCCAAAGTGTAGCCTACCTAGTGCCAGACTCGATGCCAGAAGCACGCGATGCAATATTTTCGACACGATCATTGCTGCCAAGACCGTTAACACGGTAAATCTGATAAGGCAAAGCGCACAAATACACTTGAGAGTAATGGTGTGTTCACACCGAACGCGAATAGAGCGTCAAATACGTGTCTTTCGCGTCTAGTTAGACGCTTGAATGAATCTTCCGCTCGAGTTTAAATTTCTCAACTTGCGCGGAAGACGTTCGCGGCAAACGCGTCGCCCAATTCGCGTCATTCGCGACACTCGGCGCGAACGATGCGTCTATTCGCGTCTTTGCATTGACTTTGTATGTAATCTCTACTCGCGCAAATAATTAAATTCGCGTTCGGTGTGAACACACCACATTAGTAAACACTTGTTAATTAATAAACAATTAAAATATCTCCTTGCTATTGTTTCCCGAGACATCCATAATCATTAGGCTACTTTTGCCAGTGCTTTGCGGAAAGCTTCATGTGTGCGGAGCGCGAGGCATATATCCCGCCCCCAGTAGCCTATATTTAATTTAATTCACATTTATTTGTATAGAATTTTTCACAATAAATATCGTTTCAAAGCAGCTTTACAGAAAATGCATGTGTCTAAATTACAATTTAGAGTGATCTGTTATCAGAGATGACAGTGTAATGCATCTCAATTCATATTCATTCAGTTTCATTGTTAAACAATGCGATCATTGAAGTAAAGAATACATGTTGTTAAATGATTATGAAACATAGAAAACTTTAGCATTGGTGCTTTTTTACATACTCAAAATATGAGTGTAAAAAAAGTCAACAAACTGAAAAAAAAAAAAAAAAAATAGGTAATGTTATATTGTTAAAAACTGGTTACATAAAATTGGTATCGAAAAAAGTATCGTTCAGGAACCGGTATCGAAGTCAAGGTATTGGTATCGGTATCGAACATTTTGTTACGATACCCAGCCCTACTTAAAATGCTTGATTATTTCACTCTATTATCATACTTTTAAATATTCAATTTATTTGTATGATGGATTGTCATGCAGTAGTTTAAGACTCAAGGTATGGGTCTGTGACAAGGGCACATTATAAAGTCATTTTTAAAAGCAGGAAATAAATAATGAAGGCATGGTGAAAATCTTTTCAAGACATTTTTATTTTTAACTGCATGAAATAAAAATAAAAAGTTGTGTTAAAAAAGACCCTGCTAAAATCAACACCCGAGATATGAAAGAATGAACTTAAAAGAAACGCTTAATTATTTGACGAACTTTCAATCTTGAACAAATCATTCCAGTCATCATATGATTGCCTATGCTCTATTTGAACTGATCCACATGTGGCTGTGGCAGTAGATTTAAATTAGAGGCTATTAGAGGATAGAAATAAGAGGCTAGATTTCAAATGGTTGATTTTATTTGCATAATTGCAGTGCGACACACTCTTGCCAGCACCACGACACATACTTTGCCTTTGTGAAAGGAATGCAAATAAAAACCATACAATTCAGATCTTAGTACAATAAAAAAACTCATGTTGTTATGCCATTTTTATTCAAAATAAAATTAGTTCTTAAAAAGGCAGAATCAAACTTGCATCAGTCACGTCACAAGTTAGCACCACCTGCTCTCCACGCCACGGATTCTGTTATGAGTTGTCATGTAACATCTAGTTATTGAGATGTTAACTTTGTCTAGCTCAATCAAAAAATAATAATGGAGTTAGTATAAATAGCCTCTGCCAACAAGTGCAGGCTATTTGCACTTAGTGTAAATGACACTTAGACTGCATCCGAAAACGCTTGTTGTGAAACGCTCTGCCCGACTAACTTCCAAACAGCATATTTCAAAACGACTTACCCCACCTTTAATGATTTGTTTATGTAATGCAAACATTTGTGCATTAAGTCATCATGGAGTTTATATACTGTAAAAAGACACTTGATGGAGCTTATTATCACAGAATAAGGCAGAAACTGACTGGAGTAGTGGCTGTTGGAAATTCAGCTTCCTTCACAGGAAAAATTGCATTTTAAAATATTATAAAATAGAAAAGTTATTTTTTAAATTGTAATATAACATTTCACAACATTAGTGTACTGTATTTTGATTAAGTAAATGCGGTGAGAAAAAGAGATGTTTTTTAAAACATTAAAAATGTTTTGAACTGTCAAGAGACACAACACTCAGATGCAATGCTCACCTGTCCACTCCAATGGCTGTCAATGTGAATACTGACACATACACCGTCACAGGCTGAATGAGGAACACCAAGTAGCACATGAATCTTCCAAAAACCCACCCGCGGGGATTAAAAGCATATGCCAGGGTAAAGGGCACACAGGTGGCACACATCAGCATGTCGGAAAATGCCAGGTTACCGATGAAGAAGTTGGTCACGTTGTGCATTTTTTTGGTGTGGCAGATGACGTAAAGCAGCAGATAGTTCCCGAAAACTCCCACCAGGACCACAAGAGCATAGCACGGGATGATGAGAGGTTTAAAAGACTGAAGGAGCTCCACGCCAACAAACTGCGGATTGCGCTTAGTCGTGTTCATCGACTGCAGCACGACTTCGTAGATTTGACCCATGCTGGAATTTTCCATTGTGACGTTTTCCAAGCAAGACGAGGGCACGGGAGTGCTGAGGCATTCACCACCACTGCCATCCATCCTGGAATACTGCTTTCAGAGACCTGAAGGGTAGGGGTTTTGGAATATTAATAAGGAAAGAGATACATTTTGGTTAGCTTTCTTCATAAATCAACTCTTGAGGTAATATTCAAACCAGTAACAGATGGGCTGAAATGGCCGCGAAGAGGAAGTGAGCCACTTGAGTAGGCCTATGTCCTGTGGGGGCGTGTGGTGCCAAACATATAGGTGCTAGTTTGTCATGAAAGTTTGATTGGCTCATATGACGAAGTGTTATAAAGTTTTTCAAACTTTAATGAGCACTGAAAGTTCCTGTCCTCAATGCCGAACCATTTTCTGAATAGAAAGAGATGCAGAAGTCACTCCCAAAAGTCCTTCAACACAACCTTGAATTTCTTCGGAAGTCAGCTTACTCATACAAATTAATCAGCCGTACTCAATATTTGTCTGTCCAAACAGCAGTAAATAGAAACTCCTGAAGGCACTAATGAAAGCCAGCATGATTTAAGCTTGATATCTATATTATGATTAAATAGGCAGGCATGTGAGGTGTGTGTTTTTTCTCAGCCTCCAGCATACCCCAAAGAAAAACAACAAAAACATAAAACCTAACTGTGGCGAGCAAAACAGTTCCTCTAAAACATTACTATCATCATGTTCCTAATTATGCAGACAGAAAATGTCAAAATTCCATTAAACTCTGGCACCAAGAAGCTGTTCTCTTCAAGGTTGTTAGGTGCTCTTTTGAGGAATATGCAGGCTATGAAACAATAAATCCAAGGTCCTATTCAAATATTTATTAAAATAGGGATATAACATTACAAATCACTACTGAGAGCTTCCCATCTGGGTGTGATGCCTTCATTTTCTAGTGGCAGCGGGTCATTGTGACTTTTATTGTTATAGCCCTATACTATTATGCCCTTTTACACAGTCTTGATTTTTTTGGGGGTGTACTAGAATGTTTTCATGCTTGATTGTTCAAAAAACGCATTATTTTCCCCATATTTTACATTATAACAGCACTACTCTCACCAGTCTGGCTCCAACACGCTGATTTCTTTGAAGCCCCTTCTTCCGAAATACGAAATGTGCTGTGATTGGTTAGCTGGCCCAGTGTGTTGTGATTGGCAGCACGTGTTTGGGAAATGTCCTGCCCCTCCATAACTGCGAGTTCTTCTCTTGTGTAAATATTAAGAATGTTGTCAATTTCAAACCATTTCGAGACGATTTAGACCCTGACAATGTTAATGAATTTTAACCGCTCTAAGTTCATCAGCCTTAGTGGAACATTGTGGAAAAAACAGCATCTCTTTGACTTAGCGACACCACTGTCTTCTCTAATGCAGCTCAATGCAGGCCTCGTCCTCTTTTTTGCAAATTCTGTGGGGCGGGGATTATTTAAATGAGTAACATTATGACTTCATAAAGCCCGGAAAAGACGCGTTGTAGTCCAAAACGAGTCGTTCAATGTAGTTCTTGAAAAGGGATTAATTGTAGATTCTGTTAAATAGGATATCTCCATTTAGAGTGTACTTTGAGCTTTGTAACCTTGCAGATCTTTTTTATGCTCAAACAGCAACATTACAGACCAACTAAAGTTAAAAAGGTGGAAAATCATAAAAGGATCCATTTAAATATCACCTCATGTGAGTGCCTTTTTCATTTCAAATCACAATTCCGAACACAAAATAACAAATCCAAACACAAAACAACAAATTATAAAGGCAATGGAAAGACTAAAAACAAAATAACAAATCAGAATACACAACAACAAATCTGAAAACAAAATAGCAAGTCAGAAAACACAACGAAAAGTCAGCCAAAACGGAAAAGGTAGGTATATGGCGAATGGAATACTGACCGCTGATTGGACGAGACATCTGTAAATCAAGACTTGCATAAAGTAGCCTACAGCAGACTGCGGCAGGAGAAAGTCGATTTGCGTGTGCATGTGTAAATATTAGAGCTGTCTATTTAACCGGCTATTATGGAGAATTTAAAAAAATGTATATATATATTAAAATCTTCCTACCACTAGGCTATCTGGTTTGGTCAGACAAAATTAAAAAATGGTCTGGTAAAGGGAGAGAGTGGCGTGTAGAATAAGAACAGCAGATTTAGCTTTTGACGCAAACGACCTGAGTTCGAGTCTCCCTTTTCCAGATCCCTTTTTTCCTCCCTATACCCATTTCTTATCAGTTCGGACGGAGAGGCATTTAATTTGAAATAAACATGAAGAAATTTTTTTTTAAATGTTTTCTTCCGCCGAGATTCTGAAGTGCGCATTCGATGGACACTTTACTAGGCCTATCCCATGAGACCACGGGAGAGGATTTATGAACGGCAGTAAAATGATGCAACTGACGCCGTAGGTCACATGACAGTGACAACACGACAGGTGTAGTAGGCTATGTCCGAAATGCGTAGGCTACTACACACATTCATACTCTATATAACATACTTTTTTAACGGTCACATGTATGTTTCAAATCAAATGTTGTATACAGTATGCGATTTTGGATGCAGCGCTCTAAAATCAGCTCAAAATATCAAACGTTATCCTCTAATTGGATGGAATCCGAGTCTAAAAGCTAAAAAAAAAATCATGTGCCCATCATATACTACACGATTTCTACATAAAGTCTACCAACTCTGACTGCCCAAAATCTGCAGGCTGGCAATGACTTTCAGGAACTGTAACTTTTCGGCGTCTGTAAATCGGTGCAAACAATTTAAAGAAGCTATAGGCCTATATAGAGTTTTGAAACCCTTGTTATGAACGACACCTGTAGCCATTAAGTGAATTGCAGCCAACAACCTATTTCTCATGCACACGTAAAGGAGACTGACTGCAATTCAATAATCGAAAAAGTTATTTTTCCAAAGTGAAGTTGACATGGCTACTAAACAAATTGGATAGCAACAAATCTGAGCTAGGATGTTTTGGTCATAGAGCCTCTGGGAAAAAGTCGTTTAGATATTCAAGCCTTAAGGTGTTTCCAAACACACAGGAGGACAGTGCCGTGGATATTGGCAGAACCTATTCCTACACATCAGGGCATCAGCTGGATTGTCCTGGGAATTCATGACTTGAATCTTATATCTGTCACGTTTTGAGTTTGTTTGTTCATGTTTAGAGTTTGTTTTTGATCTGTTTTTCTGTACTGTTCCTGTCTGAGGGTACCTTTACACGGCAACTAAATGCTTAAAACGGAGAATTTTTTTTTCCTTTGAGTTTTCCGCGTACAGACGACACCATTCTCAAAACGATCCCCATTCACACTGATCCGTGAAAACGAATAAAAACGCTGTATTCTGCTGCCAGGCCGTTTGATGGCGATGGAACACTATAGACTGAACATCTACAGTAATAGGCTACTCATGTGCATGACGTCATCGTCTCCAGAGATTCACATTTTTATTGTTTAAACGGAGACCGTTTTCAAAAACGTGCACTTTGAAACCCGTTTTCAATGCTTTGCACTTTCAGGCACCCACAATATTCGTCGAGAGAGTCTTTAAAGGGTTAGTTCACCCAAAAATGAAAATTAAGTCATTAATTACTCACCCCCATGCTGTACCAACCCCGTAAGGCCTTCGTTCGTCTTGTGAACACAAATGAAGATATTTATGATTAAATCTGAGAGGTTTATGACTGCTACATAGGCTCCCTAAGGGAATGACACCGGACGGCCCAGAAAGTCATTAAAGAAAATGTTTATATTCCATGTCACAACAGTGGCTCAACTATAAGTTTATCAAGCGACGAGAATACTTTTTGTGCGAAAAAAACAAACAAAAATAACGACTTTATTCGACTATTCCTTTTCTTCCTTGTAGGCCTGAAACGAGACTTCAAGAGATTTCCACGACGCATGCGCGAGAATTGCGATCTCGTTCATCTACTTCAGTTAAGTTCTCGCGCGTGCGCCGTCGTGGAAATCTCTTGAAGTCTCGTTTCAGGCCTACAAGGAAGAAAAGGAATAGTCGAATAAAGTCGTTATTTTTGTTTGTTTTTTCGCACAAAAAGTATTCTCGTCGCTTGATAAACTTATAGTTGAGCCACTGTTGCGACATGGAATATTTAAACATTTTCTTTAATGACTTTCTGGGCCGTCCGGTGTCATTCCCTTAGGGAGCCTATGGAGGAGTGATCAACCTCTCAGATTTAATCATAAATATCTTCATTTGTGTTCCGAAGACGAACGAAGGTCTTACGGGGTTGGTACAGCATGGGGGTGAGTAATTAACAGTGGTGGAATGTAACGAAGTATAAATACTTCGTTACTTTACTTAAGTACATTTTTCACGTATCTGTACTTTACTTAAGTAGAATCAATAGTACATACTTTTTACTTTTACTTCGTTACATTTTGCAGCAATTATTATACTTTCTACTCCAGTACATTTCTACTATATTCTGTGACATTTTCGTTACATTTTCTGAACAGTTTTTCCTGCCAAAACGTCATCCTGACCGTCCGTTCGTCGCACGTTTGTCTCACCACTCACCAGTGAAGTTTGGTTGCCATAGATATATGAACCCGGTCACACTAAATGCGTCTCTATAGCACGCAGTGTTTATCGTGCAATTTATACGTGAAAATTATTTTTTTACGTGCATATGGTACGCATGGGTAGGTTTAGTAGTGGTGTGGGGTGCGTGTGAATTATACGTTTGGTTAGGATTAGTATGGCAAGGCAAGAGGTTCAGAATTACGCCATATATTAATCGCGTTTACAGCCAAACGCCGTCAAATACTAGTATATAGTAAGGATATAGTAAGCTTGATGTGTGTATTGCCTAATTGCAAGCTTGTTCAGAAATGGTGACAAAAACTTAAAAAATAAATCCATCATTATTGAACATCATTATAGGAGTAGGCTATTAGGTTGAATGAGTTAGAATTAACTGTTTTATTAATCATTAGAATATACATTAAGAGAAAAAAAAAATTATGCAAGTACTTTTACTTTTAATACTTAAAGTACATTTAAAATCAGGTACTTTTTACTTTTTACTTAAGTAGGATTGTCATTGTGGTACTTCTACTTTTACTAAAGTAAATATGTCTCTGGTTATTTGTAATTTTACTTAAGTACTGAGACTCAGTACTTCCTCCACCACTGGTAATTAATGACTTAATTTTCATTTTTGGGTGAACTAACCCTTTAAGATAAAGCGTGACAATATCAAGCACTCACTGTGCTTCTGGTGTAGGCTACACTGAAATACAAGACATATGTAAAATACAGTAAAAAATTAGAAGGTGATATGGTTTGAAAATATGTGAGTAAAGGATTTTGACTGATTTTCCATTTTTATGTGAACCATCCCTTTAAGCTCTATAAACACAGCCCTGATAGAGTCTTTCCTATAAGTGACACATTTTCCTACCCTGACATATAAATTGAGAAACATGGGTGGGCAATGATCAAATATATGACAGAATGAATTGTTCATGCAACAATCCCCCTCCACGAAACAACATTCTTTTCGTTTGAAATGCAAATTAAATTGATCAATTGATCTAGTGTTAGAAAAGACCTTCTCAAAGCCTTTGACATCTTTTGTCTAGCTTAACACATTAAGTTCCATTTCAACAGTATTCGTTGTGAATCAGTCTCACAGAATTGCCTGAGAAGGATTCAAATCAATCAGTTATTTTGTTAACCAAAGCAGTGAAGTAAATCATAGATTTTACAATGTTCACTTTTCTAAACAAAAAGACATGTTTGCTACACAGATATTTATCAGATGAACACAAAAAAAAAAAAAAAAAAATTAATACCATTATTTACTGACACAAAAAGTCTAAATCATGTGTTTAAGATTATGCAGTCTGTGATGTCCAGTGTTGGACAGTAATGCATTATAGCAACGCGTTACAGTAATAATTTTATATTCCCCAGTAACGAGTAGTGTAACAAATCAACAAATATTACAGTTGCCATCCATAAAATGGCTCGTTACAACCTTATTTTTATTGTCTTAACCCCTACTGATTTGAAGACCACCAATCCAGTCATGCCTAGATTCATTTTCGTAATCTTTGACTCGTGCACGTGAACATCAAATGTAAATTGTAGCACATTCTTTATTCTGACCGTGTACATCCGTTTGATCCTGATATATTATACTCAACTTATAGTCTTGCATGGGATGTTTTGTCATCCAGGGAAGACCTAATGTCAATAATCAAGTATGCATCTCAGTAATCAAGTACAGGGTATGTATTTATGTAATGTAGTGTAAGGAGTAAATCATTGTTCACTGAGTCATAACAGCGATCACAGAAGTGAAAACACTGAGGAGCTGCTAATGTTCTGTAGAACACATCATTTAGTGGAAAAAGAATGGAAATTATGATTAGGCTACTGTCTAAAGAAATATACGAAGTAAACATGTAATTATACCCAGACATTCACAAAGAGGAGAAACGAGAAAAGACTCAATTACTGATTTTGTGGGGTGTAACAGAAAAGTAATATAAGTTACTGTTGGCAGGGAGTAATTAGTTAAGTAACAATATTACTTTTGGAAAAAGTAACGAGTAATGATTTAGACTAACGAGCTCATCAACACTGGGGATGTCTACATGCATGCCTTTTAATAGACTGCTAGAAGGAATAAAAACAGAAAAGATTAATCTCTCTACAAGTCCCTTGATTCAACTGTCGATTTTCTGGCATGTTGCTTGATCACTTCAACTTTTCCCTTCGGTCCAGCTGCCCTCAAAAAGCTTTCATCCAGGTCGTATACGCAATCTGCCTCGCCAGGTGTGAAGCTCCCAAAACGCAGAGCTGGTAATATGTTAAAAGTAATAAACAGTAATAATGTTCTACATATTGCTTTATTGGAACGTTTAGGATGTTTAGTAATATGCCACGTGAAAAAAAAAAATAACCACTGTGTCGATGATTTTAACCGGTTCTTTGAAATTAGCTGTTCAAAAGAACCGATTTGCAGAAATGAGTACTCTTCCCCTCATCTTGCTGGTTCACATTCACAAAAGGTTAATCAAAACAACGAGGAGAGATTCATGAACGGAGGAGTTAACAGACCAACAATAAATGCATCTTCTATTCCATTAATAGCAGAATAACAGTCGATTGCAGAATAAATTACCAACATGTGCGTGTGTTATAGGCTACTCGCCAGAAAAAGCAATGAATCAATTTAATTTCTAACTTGAACTATCCGTTAATTCTTTCTATTAAACTCTTGTCATTAGGCTACTTAATACGATGTCATGCGATGAGACTGACTTCTGAAATACATGACATTATTATTTACGTGTATTATTAATAGGCGTTTATTATTAATAGGCTATACCGATAGCTATTATATTCATACATGAATGTTTTATATTTTAAACTGTATAGGCTACGTCTAGTTAAACTATTACTTTTTTATGCTGTGGCTTTGTGCGTCCTCACATGTTGACTATTTGAACCTTTTTTACCAGCCTTAATTTAACTCAGTATATTCAGGCTCTTGACAAATGCACGAAGAAACTGAAAGACAATAAAAAAAAGACGCCTCACCTTTTGCAACAGAGATGCGGTTTAGTTGTTTTCCTCGTGGATGCACAGATTCTCAAAGTGCGGACTCGCTCGCGCTCATTTATCCTCAGATGCGACCCGAGTGAGACCGTGAGAGTTGTGTTTCCCGCTGGAGAGGCGGGGTCGCGTGTGTGTGTGTGTGTGTGTGTGTGTGTGTGTGTACTTCAAGCGCCCTTTGAGTCCAATTATAATATGGTTAATTCTAGAGAGATTTTATTATTCCATTTTTCAATTCTGCACGTGTCTCACTTCTCATTTCTATATCTCAGTCAGTTAGGGGCTGGCTAACATTTATTCTCCAGATTTAACTCGCTCTGGCCAGTCAGACTTCCACTTTCTAAATGACAGAAACCTAAATGAACAGATGAAAAAGTTTTTCAACATTTGAAGAGAAAAATATTTTACTCTGCATGGTTTCATCATTAGATGGATAAAAAGATGCATGAAGATTGTTATGAGGGTGAGAATATATATATATATATATATATATATATATATATATATATATATATATATATTATATATATATATATATAATATATATATATATATATATATATATATATATAATAATTCATTACATTTTTAATAATTCATTACATTTATATAGCGCTTTTCTAGGCACTCAAAGCGCTTCACATGGAAGGGGGGAATCTC
The DNA here is from genome assembly GCA_030578255.1 of Tiaroga cobitis. Taxonomy (NCBI): domain Eukaryota; kingdom Metazoa; phylum Chordata; class Actinopteri; order Cypriniformes; family Leuciscidae; genus Tiaroga; species Tiaroga cobitis. Next base: position 15,989,981 of record CM060598.1, read on the forward strand.
CTCAACCACCACCAATGTGCAGCATCCACTTGGATGATGCGACGGCAGCCATTAACGCTCACCACACACCATCTTACTGGTGGAGAGGAGACAGTGATGAAGCCAATCAGTGTATATATGGGGATTATTAGGAGGCCATGATGGACAGAGGCCACTGGGCAAATTTGGCCAGGATGCCGGGGTTACACCCCTACTCTTTCGAAAGACATCCTGGGATTTTTAATGACCACAGAGAGTCAGGACCTCGGTTTAACGTCTCATCCGAAGGACGGTGCTCTTTGACAGTATAGTGTCCCCGTCACTATACTGGGGCGTTAGGACCCACATAGACCACAGGGTGAGCGCCCCCTGCTGGCCTCACTAACACCTCTTCCAGCAGCAACCTGGTTTTCTCAGAAGGTCTCCCATCCAGGTACTAACCAGGCTCAGCCCTGCTTAGCTTCAGTGGGCAACCAGTCTTGGGCTACAGGGTGATATGGCTGCTGACTATATATATATATATATATAGTGAATGATTCATTTAGTTTAATTAAAATATGATAATATTGATTCACTGTCAAATTGTATGGAGCATATCCAGTTATAGTGCATCATATGTTCTAAAAAATACAGTAATTTTCATTTAGTTTAATTAAAATATGATAATATTGATTCACTGTCAAATTGTATGGAGCATATCCAGTTATAGTGCATCATATGTTCTAAAAAATACAGTAATTTTAAACATCAATGTTATTGTTACATGTATGGTCTGTTTTGTTACGTTTCTGTTCCGTCGTGCCTGCGTTCCCTTTGCTTAGTCTCCATGGTTCTAAATTTCTAAATTAGTTAACACCTGTTTCTGTTCCTGTTGTTAATGACCCTGTTTGTGTATCTTGTGTATCCGTAAGCTCTGTTTTCCTACTTTCTTTGTCCGGTATTGTTTGCGTTTCTGTTGCAAGTGGTTGTTTGATTTCTCCTGCGATCTCCTGAGTGTTCATTTTGGATTTGTTAAAGACTGTGTTTTGTTCCTACTCCTTCGTCGTGCGTCCCAGTATAGCTGCACAATGTTATGTAATTTGTAAATAGTGTAAAAGCACATATATTTTCTGTACATGCAGCAATGGCCAAGCAAATGTTATTGTGAGCAGTTACTAGTTTTGGATGTTCTGTGCTACTGGTCCCATGTAGTCAGGGTTAAGTATGTTTTTCTGATAGTTTATTAGATGCAATCCCACGCAGTGCTCTACCCTTCGACCAAATCTCCCCCAAGCTGAACATCAGTTCGAAGAAAGACTGAGAGGTGTGCTGAACTCAGTGGCTGAAAGAGTAATTTAGATGAATACAGTATATGTTTTCTTTGATCTTCACACTTGATCTCTTGTATGGTTCCTTTACTGCTGTATTCAATTCTGACAGTTCCACCGTTATCTTTGTTAGCAGTTCACAAGGTCAATGCATAATCACTGAGACTAAAAAGGAAAAAGAATGGGATTTTTTTTTTCTTATTTTCATGCTCTGAATTACTTTTCTCTGTTGATCAGTGTTCGTTGTTGAGGGTTACAATTTTGGCTCAAGTATGCTATAGCTTTCTACAGGTAGACCTTCCTGGAGTTTGTGGTCAGTGTATGAAGGCCTTGGGATTGGAACACAAAGCAAGTTTCACTTCACATTAAATACAGATGTGCTCCAGACCTTCACCATGCTAAATGTGGGAGGAAAGCAATCAATCACAGCATACAAACAACCTCCAATTTTAGGGATGGCTGCTGACTGAATTATTTCTAGACTACAAACTCACAGCCTGCAAACCATTTAGGAGGAATCGGTTGCTTGGCATGCAAGGTGAAAATGGCTATTGATTTGAGTTTACGACTTTGTGATTTACACAAAAGATGGATGGACACTTGATGTGGAGAATGGTAACCGTGGTGACAAGCATATTCTGGTTTGCATGAGAGATCGTGGTGTGTTCAGTTGCGTAGTTTAAGTAATATAAACTGTGACATGAATATGTGCTACACAAAGATGTATATACCATACACTCTCATGGCAATTTGTAACTATTTCACATTGGCGAATTGGTGGAGGATTCTTAAAAAAATGTATAGACATATATTTAAAAAACAAAACTCAAAATTACTAAAACGTTATATTGCTAAATGAAATCAAATTAAAATAAAACCGTAAATTATGAAATAAACTAATTCAAAACATTAATGAAAACTATATTAGTATACTAATGCTAAATAATCATAAAAAAATTAAAATAACACTGACATACTGTCAGATAGTAAATACTTAAAATTTAAAATAAAATACTTTAATTTAGGCTAATCAGGGTTTAAAGTGTGAAAACACCCAGAACACAAACGCATGCACATAAAAAGTCCACACATTCGAAGACAATACAACCTTTTGGGCAACATGCTGTGTTACAAATAACAAATAACATTTTAATTGTGCTCGTATTGTCATTAATTATAACCCTGGGAAAATATAATACACAGCCTATATAAAGTAATATATTATTCTGCTCAGTGGGGTTCATTATTTCATATAAATACAGAAAATTAAATGCAGACACATACTGATGTGTAAGTGCAGACACCGCTGTGAATAAATATTCATGCCCCTTCCACTTAATCCTGACTCAACAAAGAGTCAGAGCTCACAGTTTTATGCCCTCTGTTTATATTCATGAACGTCAGCAGTAGGAGTTCACAGATTTTCTCACCGTGTAAGCGGAGCTGCTGAATCAAGTTTACATGAGTCGAATAATGTCAGACTGAATGGATGTATCGATATACAGTGTGTCTCTTAAGTTCAGTAGTCGGGGCACTGAAACAGGGAGTCGGCCATTTTAAGGGCTGTCTCAATCGCAAAATCATTCCAGTGCACTGAAATGTTCGATCCCTATAAAGTCCTGCAGTGCAACGTGAAAACTAGGGAGCATAGATGCTCACTATGTTTCCTTAATGGAACTTGAAACATACATCACGCGAGCGATACACATTATGACGCGATAGATGTTTTGAAAAAACAAAACGTTATTTAATTATATTTCAGCATAAGCATACATAGCTAGACAGGTACCGAAAATGCTGAAATGTTGCAGGTATATGTTACAATCAAAGTATTTATCAGAATGTACATAAAAGAAATGTCAGAAAAATATCAGTTCTGCTGTTGTTCATAACCAGTGTTTGGGAAAGTAAAAGTAATGGGTTACAATATTGCATATACTTTCAATACAATATACAAAAAAAAAAACTAACTAATTGTGTTACTTAATTACTTTTTATGGAAAGTAATATGTTACATTACTTTTGGTGTACATTTTTACTCACCTCGGCTGGGCTTGCTGTTTTTTAATAGCAAAAAAGTTATATTTTTGACAAATGTAAAGCCCCTTTCACATCAAAAGTGAAAAGAATCAGCCTCCGGTTGAAGGACATGCAGATTCACGCCTGTACAGTTCAACACTATTGCTTCAGCAATAAAAAAAAGTGGTTTATCTAAATATTCTGAGTTTGCATTTCACTGCGTTTATACATTTTGAAGAATACTGAGGGTCTGTTTTTGTGCAAGTGAGATGAGTAAATGCCTGCTCAGTGCTCACATTTAGTCTAGAACTACAATAACCATCATGTTCACACAGCACACACAACGCCTCTGCACCTCACTCCTGATTTCTATCGGCACAGGGTCAGGTGTCACTCAATAAATGGGAAAGCGAAGTTACTTATTTAAAAAAAAAGTTTAAAAATTTTAAAAGTAATGCGTTACTTTACTAGTTCTTTGAAAAAAGTAATCTGATTACATAACGTCTCGGTTACGGATGTAACCCTCGTTCCCTGAGTAGGGAACGGAGACGTTCCGTCGGATGACGACGAATGGGGTTTCGCTTAGAAAGCCAATCGACTTCGAGTACTACAAAACGAGCCAATGGCAAAGAAATGCCATGGGTCTGCGGAATTTGCATAGCGTAACTCCGCCTCACCTCGTGGGTATTTAAGGAGCACGCTCATAGCAAATAGGCATGTTTTTCTCGCTGAGGAGCCAAGACTGAGCTCAGGCGATCCCCGCGGTACAGCGGAAAGTGGCAGGAAGACGGAACGTCTCCGTTCCCTACTCAGGGAACGAGGGTTACATCCGTAACCGAGACGTTCCCTTTCGTTGTCACTCCGAGTTCCGTCGGATGACGACGAATGGGGATACCAGTCTAATCACGCCACCTTCTCAGCTGTCTTCCAGTGCCCTGCGTAATCTGAGATCCCTGTCGTGAGATAGCACGGACGAAGGACTCCTATTAGCACAGGAATACCAAGGTACACTGGGGAGCATATCCCAAGGTCTTTAAGGGAAATATGCAATTACTGCCAACCCAGAGGGGGGGACTTAGAGAATACACATATGACCCGAGGGATGCATATGGGGAATCACTGGGGTGTCCAGCCGCAGGTGGAATATTTCAACCCCAGGGGTGGCAAGGTGGCTTGCCAAGGGAAAGACACATGCTCCAAGAGGCTTACAGTGGAAATACACATGTGGGGGTAGCTCAGAGGAGGTACCATGCACACGGGAGGCACCTAGCCGACGCGCAGGCAAAAGACACTGGCGCCAGCATCAGGAGTGCTGGAGGAACTCAGGGCTTTCGGGGAAGCTCACCTGAGGAGAATATCGCACGTATCCAGTCCGTGGAGTGGAATGGCGAGCAAGCGAAGACACCTAACGGGTCCCATGTTAGCTTGAAAAAGACAGTACATGGGAGGAGACTGGCTCCACTCGGAGATTGTAAAATCTGGCGAATGTGTTAGGTGTCGCCCAGCCTGCAGCTCTGCAGATGTATGTTAGCGAGGCGCCATGCGCTAGAGCCCAAGAGGATGCCACACTCCGGGTGGAGTGGGCGGTCACACCAAGGGGGCACGGTCGACCTTGCTGCTGGTATGCCAAAGCAATGGCGTCCACTATCCAGTGAGACAACCTTTGTTTGGAGAGAGCCTTTCCCTTCAGCTTCCCACCATAACAGACAAGAGCTGGTCTGAGGTCCTGAAACACTGCGTTCTGTCTACATAGGTGCGGAGAGCACGTACTGGACAGAGCAGTGCCAAGGCTGGGTCTGCCTCCTCCGGGGGCAGCGCTTGCAGGTTCACCACCTGGTCCCGAAAGGGAGTGGTAGGAACCTTGGGCACATATCCAGGCCGGGGTCTCAGGATCACGTGAGAGTCACCCGGCCCGAATTCCAAGCACGCTTCGTCAACGGAGAATGCGTGCAGGTCCCCTACCCTCTTGATGGAGGCCAACGCAGTCAGGAGCGCTGTCTTCATTGACAGGAAGTTAAGCTCGACTGACTGCAAAGGCTCAAAGGGAGCGCTGCGCAGGGCAGTTAAGACCACTGCGAGGTCCCAAGAGGGTACGAGAGGAGAACGAGGAGGATTCAGTCTCCTCGCTCCCCTCAGGAACCTGATGATCAGGTCATGCTTCCCCACGGACTTACCTTCTATCGGGTCATGATGTGCGGCAATAGCGGCGACATAGACCTTGAGGGTGGAGGGAGACAGCCTTCGCTCCAACGCCTCTTGAAGAAAGGAAAGCAGGACACTGACCGGACATCTCCGGGGGTCTTCTCGGTGAGAAGAGCACCAGTTGACGAAGAGGTTCCACTTCAACGCATAGACGTGTCTCGTGGACGACGCTCTAGCGGAAGTGATGGTAGCCACCACCGCTGGTGGTAGGGTACTCAAACCTGCCTCGTCCCGTCCAGGAGCCACACGTGGAGGTTCCAAAGATCGGGACGAAGGTGCCATAGGGTGCCCCATCCCTGAGAAAGGAGGTCCTTCCTCAGAGGAATCGGCCAAGGAGGTGCTGTCGCGAGGAGTACAAGTTCGGGGAACCAGGTCCTGGCGGGCCAGTACGGCGCGACCAAAATGACCTGCTCCTCGTCCTCCCTGACCTTGCGCAGGGTCTGCGCGAGAAGGCTCACTGGGGGAAACGCATATTTGCGGCCCTGCGGCCAGCTGTGCGCCAGAGCATCTGTGCCGAGCGTGCCCTCGGTCAGGGAATAATACTGGGCGCAATGGGTCGAGTCGTGAGAGGCAAACAGATCTATCTGTGCGTCCCCGAACTGGTCCCAAATCAGCTGGACCGACTGGGGATGGAGTCGCCATTCTCCAGGGAGGGGCTGAAACCGTGAGAGCTCGTCGGCTGCACAGTTCAGGGCTCCGGGGATATAAATGGCACGAAGCGACCTCAGATGCTTCTGACTCCATAAGAGGAGGTGGCGGGCGAGTTGCGACATACGGCGGGAGCGCAGACCACCTTGACGGTTGATGTACGCTACGGTCGCGGTATTGTCTGAACGGACTAGTACATGCTGACCCCTGAGCACGGCTCGGAAGCGGCGCAAGGCGAGCTGTACAGCCAGCAACTCGAGGCAATTGATGTGCCATAAGCGGTGGGGTCCTGTCCAGGAGCCCGCGGCAGCACGTCCATTGCACATGGCACCCCAGCCCATGGTAGAGGCATCTGTCGTTACGACAATATGCCGGGAAGCTCGTTCCAGGGGCACTCCGGCCCGTAGAAAACTGAGGTTCGACCACGGGGTGAAGGTCTGACGGCAGGTCGGAGTAACTGGTACTCGGAGAGTGCCGTGTTGCCATGCCCACCTCGGGACTCGGTCGCGAAGCCAAAGCTGAAGCGGTCTCATATGGAGTAATCCGAGCGGCGTTGCCACGGCTGCGGATGCCATATGCCCCAGGAGCCTCTGAAAAAGTTCCAGTGGAACCGCACTCTTGCCCTCGAACTGTGTCAGGCAAGTCAGCAGTGACTGCGCGCGCTCGCTCGTAAGCTGCGCGGACATGGCGACCGAGTCGATCTCCATACCGAGAAAAGAGATCCTCTGCACGGGGCAAAGTTTGCTCTTCTCCCAGTTGACCCGAAGGCCCAGACGGGCTACATGGCGGAGCACCAAATCCCTGTGTTCGCAAAGCTGATCTCGAGAGTGAGCTAGGATTAGCCAGTCGTCGAGGTAGTTCAGAATGCGAACCCCGTGTTCCCGGAGGGGAACAAGGGCTGCCTCGACGACCTTCGTGAAGACGCGAGGAGACAGGGCTAGCCCGAATGGGAGAACTGCGTACTGATATGCCTGCCCCTCGAAAGCAAACCGCAGGAACGGTCTGTGTCGAGGGAGGATGGAGACATGAAAGTAGGCGTCCTTCAGGTCGATCGCTGCAAACCAATCCTGGTGCCGCACACATTCGAAAACGCGTTTGGCGGTGAGCATCTTGAACGGCAGCCTGTGAAGGGAGCGGTTCAGAACGCGCAGGTCCAGGATTGGCCGTAACCCACCGGTTTTCTTCGGGACAATGAAATACGGGCTGTAGAAGCCGGTCTTCATTTCGGCTGGAGGGACAGTCTCGATCGCACCCTTCGCCAGCAAGGTTGCAACCTCCGCTCTCATGATAGGGGCATTGCCACCGACCATAGTGGAGCGGACTCCCCTGAAGCGGGGAGGAGACCGCGCGAACTGAATCGCGTAGCCGAGCCTGATCGTTCGTGCGACCCAGCGGGACAGGTTGGGAAGCTCTAGCCAGGCTCCCAACGACTGAACCAGCGGGGTCATGCGAACTACAGACTTCCCGTCGGTGGGGCAGCGAGGCGGTATGGCTGACCCAGACGTGGACGGCATAGCGGCCCGGTGTGGGGGTGCAGCCATGGACTGCGTCCTGACAGAGCAGACCAGGGAAGGACGAACGTTCCACGGGGGTCTGCTCTGCCAGGGGTCTGGCGTCAGAGGAGGATGAGAGTGGTACGGTCCGGGGACGGCGCGCACTGTCATCCGGCTCTGGGACAGAGGAGGACGAGGAGTGCAAGGCCCGGGGGCGGCGACCGTGTCGTCCGAGAACTCTGTGTGCTCAGAAACGGGAGAGTCAGTTCTTTCTGAATAAGGATTCTTCCCCGGCCCTCCACCAGGGAAAGGAGTGGCCCTGCTACCAGCTCCTGGAAAGAACTGAGTCCCATCTCTGAGGAGCCCATCTCAAGAGTGCCGCTTAACCCAGCGTGTAGCGGGGGGCGGGGCTGGAGAGGGCTGTGGCGTCCCCCTGCGGCTTCCAGAGCCAGCCCGGGTGATGGGCAGACTGAGGGATCAGCTCGGACGGCTGGGCCGTCGGGGCAGAATAAGCCTCAGTCTGCTCGTGGGCGGTTGAGAACTGTTGGGCAAAGCCCTCAACCGCACCGCCGAAGAGGCCGACCTGGGATATGGGGGTGTCAAGCAGATGGGTCCGCCCGACATCCTGCACATCGGACAGGTTCAGCCACAGAATGGTGTACATCACCTGACCCAGGGAACGTACGGCCACTTTCGTCGCTCGGAGAGCAAGGTCAGTGGCGGCGCGCAGCTCATTGAAGAGCCCTGGGTCAGTCCCGCCCTCGTGCATGTCCGTGAGCATCTGGGTCTGGTAGACCAGCAGAATGGCCATGGCATGCAGTGAGGCGGCTGCCTGTCCTGTAGCGCTATAGGAATTCGCCACAAGTGTAGACGAAAAACTACAGGCTTAGGACGGGTGCTTAGGATCGCGCCGAGAGGAAACACTCTGAGGACACAGTAGCATCGCAACAGAGCGTTCAACCGGGGGACCCCAGTGTACCCATGGGCAGCGGCCCCGTCGAGGGAAGGAAGGGCGAAGGAGATCAACGAGGGATCGCTGGAAGACATGGGGGTCTTCGAGGATTTCGAGATCTCCTAATGCACATCCGGGAAAAAAGGTATTGGAGTGGACGCTGACAGGAGTCAGCGGCCACACCCAAAAACCAATCGCCCGGGAAAGCATGGCCGTCATCTCAGGATCTGACTCGACAAATGCCATATGCACACCCGAAAGTGGCAGCACTGTCAAATCTTCACTTCCTGAAAATTCTGGCCCACCCTGTGATGCTGCGATGGACAACAGATCCGATTCTGGAGCGTCAAGGGAAACCCGCGGGGCATCCGAAAATAGACCCGGGGAATCCCCTGAACACTCGCGGGTTGCGTCACTGAAGAGGGGGGCGTGGTCCACGGACAAAGAGTCGGCGGATTTGTTCCACACACACACCCTCAGGTCACCCTGGCCACCAGCCGAAGTAGCACCTCACGTGGAGAGTGTTAGATCGGGGTGTGGATGAGGGGACTCTCTCTCTAACGAGATCATTGAGTCTCGACCGTAATGACGCGATGATCACGTTCCCGCGGGGAGAACGTGAGTCATCCACAAACGCTGCTCTAGCGTGATGAAGCCCAAGCACGCAGAGCAGAGAATGTGCCCATCAAAATCGGAAATGAGTCGACCGCAACCAGAAATGCACGGGCGAGCCGTCTTTAAAAAGACGTGCCGCGTGCGAGCTCTTTTGTGAGAGGAGGAAGAAACTCCGCGATGTTGAAGCGAGCAGGGAGAAACACACTCATTGGCAGATCACTGCACAGATCACCAGGCAATGTGAACTCGCTGCAGATCGCCGCCACACCAACACCGGAGAGAGTAGCTCGTCTCGTAGAGTGAAGTCAGAAATGGCTGTGGAGCGAAGAGATACTCTTGGCTCCGAAGCGAAAACATGCCTATTTGCTATGAGCGTGCTCCTTAAATACCCACGAGGTGAGGCGGAGTTACGCTATGCAAATTCCGCAGACCCATGGCATTTCTTTGCCATTGGCTCGTTTTGTAGTACTCGAAGTCGATTGGCTTTCTAAGCGAAACCCCATTCGTCGTCATCCGACGGAACTCGGAGTGACAACGAAAGGGAACTCGTGTTACTTATGCGTTATCCTCAACACTGTTCATAAATACCATGCCACGATCAGTTTTCCAATGTGTAGTGAGCCAGGGTTCTCCGAATTTGTGTACACATTATACTGACTCAAGAGAGCTAAAGCGCTGATTGAGACCGTTACCAAGGCTTTTCACACTTACAGTATATGTAGCTGTGATTAATTTCTGCATTAGAAGTTAAAAGATCTCAGATACAGAGGGAGTAAAACTGTCATTAGTCTGGTAGGTAATCAGCATCTTTTGATCATGAAAATAAAGTTAAGTGCAAGATGTGCAGCGCCAACCTGTCAAACACATAATATTATAACGAGAACACTATAATTAATAATAATCATAACGTTTGGTTGAGTTTATTTACACGCTAGCAAAGCGCTTCAGTTTACCAGTGTTCATCCACGCTTCAGCGGCTGCTCAAATGGCAATGCACGACATTATTGACTATGACTGGGTTATTTGAGACAGTCATATTCCTTTTAAGATGTTTCTCTTTCAAAAACATTGATATTATTATTAATCTAGCAGTGTTATTTTTTTCCAGTAATATTTTTAGTCATATTATTCACAGTAGGCCTAGGCGCCTCGAGCAGGCTGGGCTTATATGCTTCGAGAGCGGACACTGACCGGCGTGATGACTAGATGGAACTGGATAAATATTCTGAATGTTCTGATCCAATCTGACACCTGACCTGTAATGCTGCCTGAATCTAATCATACACTGTTCATTCATTGGTCAGAGGAGAACTGGCCCCCCGACTGAGCCTGGTTTCTCCCAAGGTTTTTTATTCCATTCTGTCACCTGATGGAGTTTTGGTTCCTTGCCACTGTTGCTTTGGCTTTTGGCTTGCTTAGTTGGGGAGATTTAATATTCAACAATATTATTGATCTGCCTTACTTAAGGTGGACGATGATGCCATTTTCTTCTAGAAACAAACTTTGATGTATTATTTTCATGTTATCACTGTGAAGCTGCTTTGAAACAATCTGTATTGTAAAAAGCGCTATATAAATGAAGGTGACATGACTTGATACAAAACACACAGGTCTGTTAAGAGCAATACTTTTAATAAGGTAGCCTAACATTTTTCTGACAAACAAATCACTCCCAAATCAGAAATTAGCAGCACAGTGATTACTGACACAGTATAGGCTATTTAAATAAAAGAAGAACAAAAAATAACTGAACAAACTGTAATAAAAAAATAGCATACTTTCAATAACAGCATCACACATTTCAATTAACAAACCGTTTAAATAAAATTAAATAAACTGTTATTGTCAGGAGGATTCCACCAGATTCACTCACTCCTCCCACTCGTTCAGTGTCTCCCGAATTCTAATCATCATCACCTGCACGTCATAATTTCACCTCCCTTTATAGGCTATTCGACTCCTCTTCACCTACTTACCTGCTATTACCTGCTACTTACCTGAGATCCATCTGCCAATCAATCCGCCGATCATCTTCAACCTTACCACAGAGTACAGTCTTCAGTCTTCGGTCCATTCCAAGTGATTTCCTATCAGCATCTGTAACAGAGACTTTGATTATCCTTCAGCTCATTTCCACTCTGTTTATCATCTGCTTGCATACTCACCATATCTCCGTCTGGTTCTGCAACTCTGTAAATAAATACCATTTCACTTATCACCTGTCTGACTCCTGTTCCATTCGTGACAGATATATAGAATAAAACAAACTGTAATAGGCTAAATGGAACAAGGTAACGTTAGGCTCACATTTCAGTAAACAAACTATTCCTTTACAAAGTCAAACTTTCAAAATACATCACAATCAGGTTGCAAGACACCTACTTAGTCTACCTACACTCTCTTCATGTTGTGTGCGAGGAAGATGAGTTTTTCCACATTTTCAGGTAAAAAGGAACTTCGGGTCTTAATAACGAATGTGGCCAGCTTTTTAGAAAATGAGCTATGACTGAGTTGAAGTGGCTGGAACGCAAAGGAGGTGTTTGGCTGCAAATGCCAGTTTAGGGTAACGGTCACTGTTTTGCTTCCACCATGCAAGTGGGCCTGACTGACTTTAGTTGTGTGTCTCAAATATTTCCCCATCTCTTTCTTCGCGCTGTCTCCTTATTCTTATTCCTCTTGGTCATCGGACTTTTGGTGGTGGTGGCGCAGCAGTCTCCTTCTCCAAGTATAACAAGGTTGGGTTCCTTCAACTGTCCATCCTATTAAAAATGGCTAGGCTATAAGATAATTGTTAAAAAGAGTATTGTATTTTGACAGATTTTATAGTGTAAACATATTCAAGCGCAAATGAGAACTGTTTCGAGGGGTGTGCAAGAAAAAACAACAACAACAAAAAAACGAATATTCGAATCCCAAAATTGAATACCAACCCACCGAAACGAATATTCGGGTCCAGTCCTAGAAAATACAGTTAAGTGGAAGTTGTGCAGCTCCATAACATTACAATGAGAATGCTATAGAATGTTGTGAATTCTTTATGGTTTAGTTGCCCGTGTTCCAGCGTGTTGTAATGGGAAGAGCGCATCCACAACGGGAGTAAGTTAGCACTTAACTTGGTTCAAGTTCACTTGCATTTGGGTCATTTTGTGCAGATACAAGTTGTTATGTTTATGTTGTGTATCTGATATCTGATTAATCTCATAGGATGTGTCATATAGAAACAGCTTCAGTTTACTGGTATTCATTCACTCTTCAGCTTCACCTCATGCAGCTATTCCTTTTAGATGCTTCTTTTTCAAAAACATTGATGCATTATTGATAAGCTAGCAGCGTTTTTTTTTTCTAGTCCTATTTTCAAATTTGGATAGACATTTGATAGACACATTTTATTTGTCAACATTAATTTTTGTAACAGTATTTGAATTAAAATATTTGAATTATCGCCATGACTGACAGGCCCCGCCCCCACACAAGTCCCTCCCCTGTGTACTCGAGTACTCGTTTTAAGATCTATCAGTCATCTATCGGGACCTAATGTCTGGACTTCATACAAGGATTGAAAACAATCAAGTCCTGCCCCCTAATGTCCTTCCTGTGCCTGCTTCTCCTGTGCCAATCTTTCAGTGCACTGTTTCAACTGAATTTGGATGTGCTAAAAACTTTATACATCGCGTAAAGCTGGATGACACCTGTGCGGCACATACTTTGCCGTCTACCACTCTCTGGCTTGTCAGGGGTTGAAAATTCAATTAAATTCAATTCACATTTATTTGTATAGCACTTTTCACATTACACATCATTTCAAAGCAGCCTCACAGAAAGTGCATGAGTCTATGTTACAATTTAGAGTGATCTGTTATCAGAGGTAACTGTCTATATGCAAAAACAATGTGATCATCGCAACTGGCCCACCTTTACAGGTACTCTGCCCTGCCCCATCTGTGAGCCAGTGGCATCGCTCTCTCCTCTCCTTCTCTCCTCTTTCCAAGCACCAGCCTTCTCCCTGGGCCAGCTCAAGGCTTGGCTACATCTCTCAACACTACAAGAGTTAGGTAGCTACAGCCGGTCATCAGATGGGCACCCCCCTTCCTTGGTGTTTCGTCGATTTAAGCCCATAACACCTCGGGAGGGCTCGACAGCAGATCCAGCGTCCTGGATCTACCCCTGCTGACCACCACCCAAATCCATGCCGTTTTTAGTCCTTCAACAGGTTTGCTCTGCCACCGCACCTCCCGCTGTATCCAGATCCAATTTGATGCTGTTTCCGCCTGTTCAGTGACATTGCCTATCAGCCGTTTCCTGGCCATCCCTTCAATCCCCAACAATCCGAGTGTTCTCCAGAGCCACTGTCCCGCAAAATCTCTGCAGCCAACCTCTACTGGTAGATTCCAGGCCTTCCATCCTTTTTGCTGGCTCTCGAGGATAAGGCCTTGATATTTTTTGAGCTTACGCTCATGTGCCTCCTCCATCCTATCTTCCCAGGGTACAGTTAACTCTATGAGCACCACCTGCTTGGTACCTCTAGACCAGAGTATAATATCTGGTCTGAGGCTAGTGAGTGCTATCTCCTTCAGGAATTTGAGCTGCTTTTTCAGGTCTGCCCGCATCTCCCAGTCATTTGCTGAGGCCAGGACCCCTCTGCTCCTCCGTACTGCTGCAGTGCTCTCTCCTGTCCTGACGAAATGGATAAAATGGTGCTCATCAGAAAGCGGTTTACGATTCTTCCTTGCCTGTTCCACACCATCCGCCAACCGGGACAGGATCTTATCATGACGCCACCGGAATTTCCCGTCTGCCAAACTTGACCGGCATGCTGAAAGGACGTGCTCAAGATTGGCTGTCTTTCCACACAGCGTGCAGCTGGGGTTCTCGGCTATCCCCCAAATATGGAGGTTTGATGGAGTAGGCAGGACATCGTAGACAGAACACATCAAGAACTTTATCCGACGTCCAGGCCCGGATTAAGAGGACTTTGGGCCCTGGGGCTATAGCAACACCAAGGGCCCCCTTTCATCTGATTGCCATGCCACAGTCTTCTACTGCAATAAATATTTTTTTATTGTTATTAAAGCTGCAGTCCGTAGCTTTTCCTCTTTGTCGCAATCTCTGTTCGAAAACTGCAGTTATTTGAGGAATAATCAACTTTACGTAGGTTGTACATCGGCATGAAACAGCGCGGATGAATCCAATGTTTTGAGGTGAGTGTGCGGCTGTTAATCATCACGCCGGTGTGGATACGGGCATTCAGAATCACACATTATACTTTTTGGAAGCATGACCAATATTAGAATTTTCAACAGAAAATAACGTCTGAACAAGTAAGTAACATCCACTTTTGTTCTAATCAACTAAGGGGGGAAAAAGCATTGCAGTAAATCGTATTTTGTATAAACAAATAACAATCATAGTGCTATGAAATAAACAGTGTATGAACGGAATCCCTGTTATGCATAAACATGTTATAATATAACATAAAATAAACATCTTATGACAGGAAAATTCATTTTTTTCTTTATCATTATTTATTATTATTTTTGCACACTAAATAGTGCAGGCTATTTAATTAACCCTCTACTGCACAAATTTTGATGGAATATCATGATAAAAATTACTCCACATAATTTCTTGGTTCATTTTGGGAACATTTTATTGATAAATTATTGATAAATTTATTGACATTTTTTACCCCCACCCCTTCCATAAGTGCATTTACTCCAGATATGAACTCAAAAACACAAAGGTTGCCAAAATCAGCAAAAACATTACTCATACTTAAGTCATACTTCCTCAATAAGTACTTAACCATGAATAATTTAAAGGGATAGTTCAACAACATCACCCTCATGTTGTTCAAAACCTGTATGAATTTCTTTCTTATGCTGAACACAAAAGAAGATATGTTATTTAGTGTTAGTAACCAGACAGTTGACGGCACCCATTGACTTCCATAGTAGGATAAATATATATTAAGTCAATGACTACCGTAAACTGTCTGGTTACTAACACTAAATAAAATATCTTCTTTTGTGTTCAGCATAAGAAAGAAATTCTTTCAGTTTGAACAACATGAGGGTTAGTAAATGATGACAGAATTTTCATTTTTGGGTGAACTTTCCTTTTACATAGGGTCTTACAGTTAAATAGTCTTTTTTCTAGCTTTAGCAGAGAAGAAATCCTTAACGATATCATTAAAATCCATGGTTCTAACAATGTCACATTCCAGGGACATCCGTGTTAGATAGCTCAGTCTTTCTTGTGCCATTGTTGACCGCAATCGAGATTTAATGAAAGATAATTTTGAGAAGGAGCGCTCTCCTGACCCATTCGTGACTGGTAAGGTGAGATATATTCTCAAGGCTATGTCCACATTTGGAAAAACATTTTGAAGGTCCCTTGCTCTTATTTCTTGCAGCAATTCCCTGGCTGAAACTGTCTTTTCTTTTTTGCAAAATGCTTTAAAATGTACAAACTCATCAGCAAAATCTTCTTGTAAGTCAGTATTGTACTTCTGTTGTAATTTTACACAAGAAGAACGAAGTTCTTGATCAGAGAGAGTATGAATATTATTCAGGAAAGTGAAAAAGTTAGTGATCTTTTTGTATGATTCACTTCTTCTGTCAAGCTCGGCTATAAGACGGTCATTTATCACATAAAAAACATCTGCAATAAACTCCTGTCTACCAGACATCTGCAAGTCCTGATGAGGTTTGTCTGGTTCATCTGCATGTTTTTTACGTGTTCGCTTCCTTTGGGAGTCACTTTTGTAGGCCTGTGAAATAGTAGGTGACATTCCTTTCGCAGCGGTTTCAAAACTATCAAACTGGCCTCTCAATTCTGCAACAAAGTCCCTTAAAGATGCAACTAAATCCACAGTTTTGGAGAGATCAAGGTCAATGTTTTGTAGGACTATACTAGTTGCATCAAAACGTTGAAGTACACAGTTCCAGTATTTGCAAAGAAGAGAAGTTTCCAATTTGTCCATTTGCTTTGAGAGCACTCTAGCTTCGTTACGTGTGGATAAATTCTGATTGTCGTCCTCAGACAAGTCAATAAGAGACCGCTGAATATTTGAATAGTTGTAGCACAGTACTTTAGTTGCTGAGGCATGCGCAGACCAGCGGGTGTCTGACAAGGACTTTAAACTCTCAATTCGCTTGTTCTCATTTGCTTCGAGACCACTGGTAATCACCTGCCATCGCGAGGATGATCGGGAGCAGAAATTAAACAGTGTCTGCACAAATGTAAAAAACTCATTCATTTCAAAGCAGCAATTCACTGTTTATTCCCACTAAATTAAGTGTATGTGCTGCGCAAGGCACCCATTCTGCCAGTGGTTTTACCTCCCGAATGCGTGACTGTACACCCTTATAAGCCCCCGACATATTGCTTGCATTGTCGTAACACTGTCCTCGACAATTGTTTATGTCAATTCCCAGCTCATTCAGTACAGTCATCACAGAGTTAAAAAGTGATTCCCCTGTGTGGCTTGTAATAGGAAGAAATTCAAGAAAGCGCTCCTCTATATTTCCCTCAGGAGAAAGGTATCGCGCTATGAAAGTGAGTTGATCGATATGGGCAATGTCTGGTGTGGAATCCACGCTTATAAAAAAAGTACTTGGCTAATTTTATTTTGTTGACTATCTCTGATAAAACTTTTTCTCCCATCAATTTGACAATTTCTTCACATATTGTACTAGACAGATAGGGCGGCTTTCCTCTCCCAGCATTTCCAAAACGAGCTATGTGTTCCTGCAGAAATGGATCGAATTGAGCAATGAGTTCAAGTATTCCCATATAATTACCGTTATTGGTGGAATTGAAAGTCTCAGTGTCGCCCCTGAACGATAGACCACACTCAGACAAAAGATTTACTGTAGCTACAACCCTTTTAAGCACATCCTCCCAGTACTGACGCTCCAATTTGAACTGATCCCTAAGGCCTGCATCAATCTGCCCCTTTTCAGATGTCCTTGTCACCCAAGTTACCATACACTCTCTGTGATGTTCAGAGTTCTCATGATCAGGAATGCGACTGTGTGCGTGTTTCCAGTCACTGTATCCAGATGGTCCAGAAAATGATGAAATGCCTCCAAACAATTTGCAAACAAAACAAAACACAGATCCTTTGATTGGAGAGTACAGAAGCCAGTCACGTGGAACAGACTCACCATTCGCAAGTTTTTGGCTCAGAAGGGTCTTTGAAAACGCCCGTTTTTGGTGTTTGTATTGTTTTTCAGAAGCAGAAAAATCACAGCTGCGATTCTGACATGGCACTGGTCCTATTCCTATCCAATAATTTTGGCCTTGTATGTTAATGTCAGCTGGTCAACATCCCGGATCAGTACTGTAGATGTCATTTTTCCCTGCATTCTGATCCGATATGATGTCTGGTGGTGGTGATGATGGCCCCAATATTTCATCGTGCACCAGGCTATTTCTCTCATTTTTATCTAAAGGGACAAAGTAAGCATTAATAAAACATTTGCTTTCTAAAGCCCTATTCAGATGGTAATTGTTTCTCATGTGGATAAAAAATTATTAATACATTTACAATTACATAAATGCTATGACTGTTATTTTATTTAATATTTAAATATAAAGTGATTTCTAATATTTAATTAAAGGGCACTTTAATTATGAAACTAACAGTAGGTGGCACCAAGTCATTGTCTTAATATGCGAGTCATTCATTCAAACGATTTGTTCAAACGGCTGTTTGATTCAACGACGAAGCAAACGAGGAGTCATTTAATAATTAAATGAACCCATTCGTTCAAAACGCGGATTATTCAGTAACGAATCACCACTATCAGTTTCAGAGATCGTTTCTGCTGTGGTTTCATTTTGGAATTTTCATCGGCGAAATGACGATAAACCAAAACGTAACTCTCAATGTTAACTTATTGGTCAACTCATTTATTGTTGCATAACATATTATATCACATTAGCAATTGTGGTGATATTTGTGGAAAACTGCGCTTTTACTTGTGTGATATATTGATTATATATATATATATATATATATATATATATATATATATATATATATATATTGGACCTTGATGTTTGTCAAAAAAACATTAACGTTAATTCGGCCAGGAGAAAAAACATTCTGGATTCAGACTGCAATAAAATCACCAACTAGGCGACTAGCCCGTATAATAAATATTGAAAATACCTTACGACTCCACAAGAAACAATTACCATCCAAATAGTGCTTAACACATTAACTTACTTCAGCTGCTTGCTTACCTTCTTCGACGTTTAAAACACACAGGGCGGTGACGACGACGCAGGATGGTGAAGTTAACTGTGGGCTGCTGCCGCTGCCGCTGCCGCTGCAGCTGCACTCGGGGTCTTCCACGGGCACGGATGAAAGTGAACCAAAGTAGTTTGTTAGTTTAAGAATTTTTGCATCCCTTTTTTGCCTTTCGAGCTTGTTTTTCCTTTTTTGTGCACCACTATCACCCTTTTTCATCATTTTTGAACTCCAGCGTGCGATTTATACCCATGTTCAACATGAAAGCATAATGAAAAGAGGCGTTTCCCGACGTCATGGCGCAAATTGTAGAGTTAATTTGATTGGGCGGTGAATTATATCAGTCAGGCACATTTTCCAATAACTTTCCAATAATTTTCCAATAACATTTTCCAATAACTTTCCAATAGCCCTTTCTCGCACGCCCTCCCACCTTGTCCAGCTGCCCTGTTTTTTCATGGCAACAGCCTTGACATGCCGGGTTTCCTCCTCTGCTTTACGGACCTCCCTCTGCACCATGCCGCGAAGTTCTTTTGGGTCAGCTTTTTTCCAGCTTATTCTGGTGGAGCAACCCAGTCCAAGCCTGCCCAGAGCTACTGTCCCAACGATGTCAGCATGATGCAGTCGATCCTCAGCCTCCGCCAATGCTCTGCTGGCTGACCATTTACGACCTGTCCTGACCACAATACCTGCTTGGCGTACTCTTTCGTCTTTGCTGTCTCGCAGCATCATGGCCTGGCATGTCTTTGTCGCCTTATACTCCTCGACCACTGATGTCACTGGCAGCTGCAGCTTGCTGCCTGTGCTATACAAGCCAATGGAGCAGAAGCTTCTTGGGACGCCCAGCCACCTCCTCAAATAGGTGTTAATCCTCCTCTCCAATCCCTTGACGGTAGAGACAGGTACCTCATAAACAAGCAATGGCCAGAGCAGCCTAGGAAGTTCCCCGTGTTGGTAACCCCAGGCCTTATACTTGCCGGGTAGGCCACTCTTCTCTAGTGATGTCATCCAGGTATCTACTCTGCCCTGTACCATATCCCCAAGCTCTTCACCGGTCTCTCTTGGACCGTTGGGATGATGGTATCTTTGATCCTGAAGCGGAACCGGTCCTGGATGCGCCCCTTCCTCGATACCAGGCTTCTGGACTTTTCTGGTTTGAAATCCATCCTTGCCCAATCGGTGAGTTCAACCAGATCCTCCAAGATCCATCTCCCTTCAGGTACTGATTTTGCCGTGATGGTGAGGTCGTCCATAAATGCTCTTATAGGTATCTGCTGGATGCCACTTGCCAACACTGCGCCTCGACGCAACTTCTCTGCTGATTTAACGAGAAGGTTCATCGCTGCTGAAAACAAAATCACTGAGATTGTGCATCCAGTGACAATGCCCACCTCTAGCCTCTGCTATTCTGTGGTAAAGTCTCCACAGGAGAAGCGCATGTTGAAGTTGTCATAGTAACGCTGCAAGAGCTTCTGGAATCGCTCTGGGACATGGTAGGTCTTCAACGTCAGATGCACCAGCTTGTGGGATATCGTTCCAAATGCATTTGTTAAATCCAGCCACAGAACTGCGAGGTCACCACGGTTCTTCTTTGGATCTTCGATAATCTTAGTGATCATGCTGGTGTGCTCAAGACAGCCTGCCACCCCTGGAACTCCCCCTTTTTGGACGGACGCGCCCATGTACCCGTTGTCCGTCATAAAGGTGGTCAGTCTCTTCGCCAAAATCCCAAGAAAAATCTTGCCTTCGACATTAAGGAGTGAGATGGTACGGAATTGCTTAATCCCTATAGAGTTTCCTTCCTTAGGGATGAAGCATCCCTCGGCGACCTGCTAACTATCAGCAAGGAAGTCCTTCTTCCATGCAACTCTCAGTAGCTTCCAAAGTCGTCTCTTGAGCCTTTCACAATACTTGTACATCTTATATGGAATGCCATTCGGCCCTGGGGCTGATTTTGCTCTGGCCTTCCTGAGAAAGGTGTTCACCTCCTGCCAGCTCGGTTCCTCAGCTCTAAAGGGGATAGCTGGTTCTGCTGGTTGTATGAGTTTCTCCATCTTCTCCAGGCTGTCCTATCTTCTGGGGTCACTGTGGACCTGACGAAGGTGCTCCTCCACCTCCTCCTTTGTTGCTTTCAACTCCCCTGATCTTACGTCGCCCAGAAGTTTTGACAGATATTTGAAAGGATTCTTGGTGAAATCTGTCCTCTCCTTCATTCGTCGCGTCCTGTCCCTACGGTGACATTCAGCTCTTCGCAAGATCTTAATGCGCTCCCTCAAGTTGTCACGGATTTCCTTGAGTGCTGATCTCTCATCCCCTCCTGCTTCACGAAATGCCTTCCTCAGCCTCCGCAGATCCCCTCTAAGGATTGCTATTTCCTTCAAGCATCTGCTTTCCTTTGGCTGGGTGTTTGTTTTAGCCTTCAGCTCTTTCTTTCCGAAGCGATCAGCGCCTATGCTCCAAATAATGGAAGCCATAGCCTTGAGCTTCTTGCCCACATCTCCTGCCAAGGCTGTTTCCAGCACCTCATCCACATCGTGATCAAACCTCTCCCACTCCTTCCTCGCCACTGCAGTGGGCCAGTTCACTGATTCCTTTCGGGCCACTCCTACCCATATGTCCTGTCCAGGGCGTCTAATGTCCAAGTAATGTATTTCAGAAATGTACATATAAAAAATCTCAGTTAGCTACATATTTATTATTATAAACAATGTAATCATTTAATGCAGAAACAATGAGCTCATTGAAGTAATGAATACTTGACATTTAGAAAAATGTAGCATTGGTGCATGTTGATTCAGAGTTTGCATCATCTGAAGTCTTCGCAAGAGTTGGCGCCGTCTCTTCATAAGTGTTGGGCATCTGAAGTCTTCATAATAGGGTGGATCCAAACTGGAGCTGACATACTCTCTAGTTACCTCAGGATGGGCATCCCAAGATAAAACAGATAAGCAAATAGAAAATAATTAGCAAAGCTGCTGTTCATAACTTTAAGCAAGAATAATCATGTGCATTTGATCTGGATAAGGTTAGGAGATGCATTATATGAATGCTAGGCTAAAGAGATGCGTTTTTAATCTAGATTTAAACTGGGACAGTGAGTCTGAGCCCCGAACATTTAGGGCCTTATAGGTCAGTAGCGATACTTTGTAATTGATACAGAACCTAATAGGTAACCAGTGTAGAAATAATACAATTGGTGTTATATGAACATATTTTCTTGAAATAGTAAGAACTCTAGCAGCTGCATTTTGGACTAATTGTAGCTTGTTTATTGAGGATGTAGGACAACCAGCTAGTAATACATTACAGTAATCTAGTCTAGAGGTCATGAATGCACAAAATAACTTTTCTGCATCAAAAACAGATAGCATGTTCAGGAGCTTATTGATGAGGTGGAAAAAGGCTGTTTTTGAAACATGACATATGACTTTTGAAAGATAAGTTGCTGTCTAATATAACGCCCAGGTCTCTAACTATAGAGGATGAAGTTACAATATCCTTCCAAATGCAAATGGTATAATACGAGATTATGTGTACAGTTTTGGTCCAATAAGTAATACCTCAGTCTTAGCTGAATTTAATAGAAGACAATTACAGGTTATCCAATATTTTTTATCTTTAACACACTGTCAACTTAAATAATTTAGAGAATTCATCTGGTCGTGACGAAATATATAACTGCGTATCATCGGCATAACAGTGGAAATGGATTCCATGTTTTCTGATAATATTAGCAGGTGGCAGCATATATATTGAAAATAGCAGAGGGCCTAACACAGATACTTGCGGCACTCCATAATTTACTGACATTGTCTTCAAATTTTCCTCATTTAAGTAGACAAATGGTAATGGTCTGATAGATACGATCTAAACCACCTTAATGCCTGTCCCCGAATACCAGTGTAATTTGGTAATCTAAGAGTATTTTATGATCTATAGTGTTGAACTCAGCTCTAAGATCAAATAAAACTAGTATAGAGATATAGCCATGTTCAGAAGCTAGAAGTAAGTCATTTTTAATTTTAATGAGCACAGTTTCTGAGCTATGATGGGGCCTAAATCCAGACAAAGTTTTTTGTATATCATTATTTTGCAAAAAATAGCTTAATTGAGCGGACACAACTTTTTCTAGTATTTTAGACATAAATGGAAGATTTAAAATGGGTCTGTAATTTTCTAATTCATTTAAATCTAATTGTAATTCCTTTATGAGAGGCTTAATAATAATATCTTGAACGATCTTGGAACATAACCTAGAGACAAAGACGAGTTAATAATATTAAAGGGTAACTAAACCCCTGGTCAGAGCCCCACTGACAATATTTGAAAAATGCTGAAAAAAAGGGCAGACCCCAGCGGAGATAGAGGGGACGAACCGAGGGCGTGCACCTGAGACCCGCAGTGACAGCTGCTGTCAGACTCTAAAATGGAAAGTGACTGGAGTGACGCAAGTAGCTTTGCAACAGAGCGAAGAAGCCCATTTCCACCTCTATTCCGTTACCATCCTGACCGCACTGTATAAATACAGATAAATCTACGCTAACTTGAAGCTATCCTAACTGATGCGTACTATGCTACTAACTAACTAACTAACTAACTAGGCTGCACAAAATAATCTAAATAACTATATAAATGCTATGCTAAATAGATGCTAAAATACTCTATCCTGACCTGATCATTTTCAATACTCGTAATTCCAACTCTTGACTCGCAGTGGTTTTGACGAAACAAGATAGTTTTTATACTGCCAAGGGCGTGGTAGACGAGCTACCACCAAGGGCGTGGTGAGCTGGAACCTGCTTACGTCACCTACAACCACTTACGTCAAGTACCACCGCAAACATCCAATAGGAAAATTCAACTGCAGTAGCCACCATTCAACCTGAAGAGGGCAGCACTCAGACGTTTTTACACCATACTTTGTAAAATTAAAACACTTTATACCCAAATGTCAAAAAAGTTACTTGAATCAATGATCAGCACTAATAAAGCCATATTCTTACAGATCATTAACTAAAAAAAGTTGGTTTAGGGTTTAGTTACCCTTTAAGAGGCTCTTCTGCTACAGGTAACAACTCTTTTTAAGTAATTTAGTGGGTATTGAATCTAATAAACATGTTGTTGGTTTAGATGCAAAGTAAAAAATAAACTGGACGACATGACAAGGCACTTAAAGCAGTCTTACAACAACTGAAAGCTGCTGGTTGCAGCTCAGCCTGCTGTTCTTAGGTCATGCTGTTTCAGTGGAGGGTGTTCTTCCTGATGAATCACGTGTACAGGTGATTCAAAATGCTTTTCCTAATTATCTGTCACGTTTGCCCTTACCTGCTTCTCCTCCAGATAATGCTGTTGCTCCAGGTCCTGTTGATGAGGAGTTTGTTGATTTTCTATCTGCTGCCTATAATTCTATGTCTGCTTCTAATGCTGCATACGCTTCTTGTCCTGCTCTAACTGAACTTCGTACACTGTCCAATGGTTGGCCTCCTTCATCCAAGGGACTGAATGTTGAGTTGTTACCGTACTATAAAATGTGACTAGAACAGGACTTTGCCAACTTTGTCTTCCGATGCTCACTGGTGAATGTACCTGCTGCTCTTCGATCTGTGCTGGTCTCCATAGCGCACAATGGACACCATGGAGAGGTGAAAGGTGAGAACCAAACAACGCCTTTGTGATCTCCATTGGTGCATGGCCAGGGATGGATGTTCAGGTTTATGATGCTATCTGTTCCTGCCACGTGTGTCAGCTCAATAAAAAAAACCTGTCAAGTCACATCCTGCTCCTCTCCAGCCAAGTCATGAATGCACAAACTAACTTTTCTGCATCAAAAACAGATAGCATGTTCAGGAGCTTAGCGATGAGGTGGAAAAAGGCTGTTTTTGTAACATATGAAATATGACTTTCGAAAGATAAGTTGCTGTCTAATATAACGGCCAGAGCCCGTATTCATAAAGATTCTAAGAATCCTCTCAGAAAACTCTTAACCCTTTCACGCGTACGATCACACCGGTGTGATCAGTCTTGGCTGGTCCCTGGAGCGTACGATCACACCAGTGTGATTAGAACGGTCGGTGCATCACGTGATCAACTGCTAAATTCAAACGTGCGCGCGTTGGCTGGCGCTGAGCCAGAGACGGACGCACTCAGTGCTGTCATTTATCACAACTATTGAGTATTTTAAACCACATAATGTTTATTTTAGGTTTTAGACATTTAAATTCACATAAGCACTAGCAAAACAATGATTTTGAGTTAGTAAAATACACACTGATGTCTATGGAAGCGGCAACAATAATCCTTTCCATTATAATAAGACGAAATGTTTTATTCATATCAGATACACATTGTGTAAGTAGCTTTACATTTTACCCTATTCTTCTCCCAGTTCACCGGCCACTTACTTTCATGTATTTCGTGAGAAACAACAGATCCGATTCTCTGAACTGTGAAACAAACTAACATGGCGCCGCCCATCGCGCATACAGCTCAAATAACGTGATCGTTATAAAGGTGTTTAAAGTGTGTATGTCAGGTAAATTTTTTTTTTAGGTATATTAAATAAGGGTTAGATGTCTGAGTGAAAATGTAATTATCATTAAAATTATTACTGTAATTGCCCTACAGTAAGCTTTATAGCCATTTCTGTCAAGATCATATTTTTAAAACACAGCTGAGCTGTGACGTCAGAAGAGGGAGACGTTCCAAAAAAGTTCTATTCAAGTATGGGGAGTCTAAGGAGATCCAAAATCCCCCTCAAACCTACAATGGCCCACAGCCATACAATTTTGAGCCTCCCAGGTGAGACAGATGAGGAGCCAAACAGAAATTTCAATAATTCCTATCGAAGAAACATAAATATCTGGTGTGTGTGAAGAGAACCAGTGGAGAGTTGGGCAGGTGCATATAGGCATAACTGAGAGAGTCTCTCTAAGAGAGAGAGAGATAGAGACGCGGGCGCGATCGAACAGTTGAAACATAAAAACTGGAAGAAATGTGCGCTGCAAATGACCGAAGTCTTGGATACCAAAGCAGCACTGAAGTCAGCGCGTTTGGTCCGAACAAAGTTGACCCAGGCACGTAACACAGACCTGCCTTTTGGGAAAAAGTGGACTCTGTGACCGGTTTTTAACTGTGTTTTTGCACCCAGCACAAACGCAGCCATTCACCATCGTGAAAATACGCCTGCGTATACCTAACTTAAATAGCTAACTAAATAAATAAATGTCCTAATCACTAATTCTCTCGCTCTATCACTCGTACTATTATCAACACAGTTCACAAACTCACTTTCTCAGCGATCTGGGGAGACGTCTGCTTCTTATGACGTCAAGCGATCCGTTTGGGGGGAGGAGCAGTTTTAAGTGAGTACTGAAAATAACAAACTTTTTCATCTTATATTCTGCCTTTAGGTATCGAAAATCATACAAAACAATACAACAACTTGTCAAACGTGTATTTCCCCTAATGATTTGGTGTTAATTATAATTAAAAATTGAACCTGACATACGCACTTTAAACAACAAAACACTCCCACTTGCACATATTTGACAATCGGAATATCAGTTTCATGCTATAGCTAATACATTTGTGAATATTTTGAATAGAAAAGGAAAAAGGACATAAAAGCAGATCATCATTCATTCAGCTCTGTGTTGTGATTGCGCTGTGTCACGTGACAAGAAATGACGCGTCACCATGGAAACATTAAAGTGACAGGTTCTAAATAACGGTCGCCTTGAAAAACTCAGGCTGGGGGGTCAGTTAGAATATTTTAAACTTACGTGTGAAAGGGTTAATTAAGCTTAAAAACTTTTATGTAGGAGTCCTAGCTTAACGATTCGTGACCGATCTGAGATCAACTCTGAGTAAGGAAAAGACAAAAACTTTCCTCTTAGTGAGGAGGCGGGGCTGACCCCTTTGCTATGTATGACCTTTTTTTACAGTCTATGTTTATGACCAAGCGTGCCGCACAAGCCCTCAAAAGTGAAGCCAAAACGACTATTACATTTGGCTGTAGTGTGAAAATTAGCACTGTGTTTATATAGGTCCACACTAAATCAAGTTAAACTTAAAGTACAGTAAACTTTTAAGTAGCGTTACCTTTTTTTTTCTTTTTTTTTTACTTGGAGTTTTTTTTACTTGGAGTTTTTTTACTAGTGTGTTTTTTTAAAACTTGTCAATAGCTTAACTCTCTGGGGTCTAAGGTGTTTTTGGGGTCCTTGAGATGTTTTGACATGCCCTGACATTTGTGCTTTTTTTCAGTTGCTTATAAACATATTAATGGCACAGGTGAAATTACACTCTATTTAGCACAAACAGGGCTACAATAATATGTGAGCAACATGTATGTACATGTTTGTATTTTTGAGAGAATATTGTTTATGCATGGTTATTGAAAAAACTAAAAATTAAAGTTTCTGAAATAAGGCCACAAAACACATACTAAATATCTGTCCACAAGACTTTTGACTAATGGATTAGTGATGTGTCGTTCATGAACGATTCGTTCATTTTGAACGAATCTTTAATATGACTTGGGACTACCGAGTTGTCTGCGAGAGTGATTCGTTCATTTTGTGTTGACCGCGCATGCGCATTGCGCAACATATGGGTTCTGAATCTGTACTGGAAACAGAAATGATTAGTTCATCTCTCTCGAGTCTTCGGGTTCGGGGTGGGTCCGAGTCTTTTGTTCTTCCTGTCACTCCCATAGAGGTTATGCTGTCAGTACCAGAAAGAAAAATGATTACTTCAATTTTTTTCGAGTCTTCGGGTTTGAGTCATTCGTTCTTTTGTCACGTGACTTGTCACCGTATTGAATAGCCTACTAATTCACAACCTTTTTACAAACAAGCACATAGTTAAAGGAGCATTTCACCCCTGGGAACCTTGATCTTCATTGAAAGTGGGTCATATATGTATTCGAAATCTGTCAAAATTTTCAAATTTGGTGCCTTTTTGACCGAGTTATGACAGAAAGTAACTTTATAGCGCATTAGTTTGGTAAACCACATTTCCCACAATGCAACGCGTTTGAACAGCTCCAGAAGTCACTCCCACTAATCCAGAACACCGCCTATGCGTGACCCGCCTATACGAGAATGCATTACGCTAGCTAAAGTTACCACTTGAGTTTGAAAATCATTTGCGATCTCATTCTTGATTTATTCTTTCTTACTATTTATTTTGAAATGGTGAACTATTGTATGGTACCGGGATGTACTATCATACATAAATAAGAAGCAACACTATTAGGACAAAATTTAATTGAATGTTATACATTTATTGAAATATATATATAACAAAAAAAATATATATATATTATCAAAAGTTAAAGTTCCTCCTGGGCGTCTTCGACTTCTTGGTGCCCGCGGTACTGGCCATCTGGAGCTGGATATTTTTTCCGAATTGCCTGCACAACACAAGCGGGTAGAACGATGCGACGTCCTCTGCCTAATCTCTCTCCTTGCAGGACCCATTCAAGGAAGTGCCGGTATGCAACTAGACGATATTGTCTAAAACACATTGAGAATAAAGTTAGCGATATTTTGTATTTAGGTGCCACAGTAGTAAACAATGCCACATTAGACAGTTTGTGCATTTAAACATGGTATCTTATGCCGCGTTCCAGGCAACCTGTAATCCGTGTTTTTTTCAATTCGTAACTGGGAGTACATCTATCTAGTACGAATTCACGGGGGGAATGTCACGGGTTTGACTGCCGTTCTAGTGCACTTTCACGGGTATAAGGTTGGAAAAACACGGGTTACAGGTTGCCTGGAACGATGTACTCCAGTTACGAGTTGGAAAAACACGGGTTACAGGTTGCCTGGAACGCGGCATTACTGCACAAACAGTTCACTGTTGACGTTACGTTTTAAACGGGAATCATAACGTGACAATGCTTTAAGATCTTGTTTATATTTGACGAGATTAATCATACATACATGTAAAACACTTACTTTACAGTCAGGCGTCCATTTCTCCCTGCTGCCTTCGGCTGTCGTTTCCAGTTAATTTTCGGGATGCGGAAATATGTATCTAGGACGCCTCTGTCCATATGCGGTGCGAAACTCGGATGGTTCACAACACAACACTCCATGTCCGTGTCTGCCTCTGACATTTCTTCTAGAAGGAATTGGCATTTTAGAGATTCTTTGCAGCAGACAGACTCTAGCTCGGTGTCCATAGGCGCACAGTTACAGCACGAGCACCACCAATTCGCTACAGCGCGAGCAAGCCCGGGCTTCTCGCCTGCGCCGGGCTGGTCTCCTGCGGCGGCCGCTGCCGCAGCCGACGCCACCGCCTCTTGTTCCTCCATCAGTCTCAGCTGCTCTTCGCTATATTGTGGCTCGTATAAATAGCCACGAACATCAGTTTCGAGCAAAAGATTTTCAAAATCCTCGTCTTCCATATCGTGTGTCGTAAATTCAGGCATTATGGTACATCTAACTCCTTGAGCGCTTGTTAGCTTAGCTTGCTGTCTTCCAAGCAAGATGGCGGATTAATAGTTTAGTTTCTTCAGGTTTAGTCCCACCCACTGATCTGTAATAGGCCGGTGGGGTGAGTGGGTCCCACGCCCTTGAATAATAATGAGCTAAAGGCTGTAGTTTTCTTAATATGCAATGAAATTGGGGTTGGTACAGCATGGGGGTGAGTAATTAATGACTTAATTTTCATTTTTGGGTGAACTAACCCTTTAATGTATAATATAATATTAGGTAATTAATGTATAATATATAATAAAACACACCACAGATGCACAAGAAAAATTTAGAAAAGAGATGGACAGGGACAATATAAGATGGAACTTTTATTTTTCAGATAATGTTTATTTCACATATTTGGTATTTTAATTCTTAAATATAAAACAATATACATTCAGACACAGTCAATAATATGAATCTAATGTTGTATTTGATGCGAGATACCAGCGGTCACGTGACAAAAGAACGAAGGACTCAAATCCGAAGACTCGAAAAAAATGAACTAATCATTTCTCTTTCCGGTAGGCCTACTGACAGCATAGCCTCTATGGGACTGACAGGAAGAACGAAAGACTCGGACCCGTCCGAACTCGAGACTCGAAAGATGAACTAATCATTTCTCTTTCTGGCCCTGCTGTAGCCTGTCACACGGCACGGCCCAGCAGACAGATCAGAGTCAGACACTGACGAGTCGACAACTAACGTCTCGAGAGGAGGAGAACAAACGTGATAAATATGAAGTTGCAAAGGAAAGAACGTCTCGGATCAGGAGGTGAGGACGAAATGACTCGAAAAAAGATTCGTTCATTTTGCTGAACGAGACTCAAAGATCCGAGTCAGTAAAATGATCCGAACTTCCCACTACTATAATGGATGTTGTCGCCTAGAGTTTTTGCTTCAAAATGATCTGAAAGTCATCCTGCCTAATCGTTCACATAAAACAATAGATTGTTTTAAATTGTGAAAAACATTTTTTTTTTTTTTTTGGAAAGGCAATATGCGTGGAGGCATGAACGGCCCAACCCCAATATATATATAATCAAAATATAAATGAAAGTCAAAAGCACATTTTTAGTCATACCTGGAAACAAATCCTGGTCAAATAGGTTATATGGGCCATTCTATAGAATTGGTTCAAAGTTAGAGTTGGAAACATCTTGAAAAGAAAATTGTCTTTTTCCATAAATCTCTTATAAAGTATTATTTTTTAAAGTAGGCCAATACATTTTATCATACATATTTCAAAGTTAAGGATTCATTATTTTGATATAGCCTAGCTTGCATTGGAACAAACACTATAACAGTTGATTAGTTTATTTTTGACAAAACATACTATATATTTAACATATGAGCAGAAACTGTCTAACAAAAGCTTATTGTTTGTCTATTTTAGAGTAAAAACTTTATAATCTATCCAAAACTAGTCAACGAAATGTTGTCATTACAGACACTACTCTATATCGTGATTAGAACAAATCTCAGTAGGCTATAGCAATATAGTTTGGATGTGTTCATGTAAAAAAACGTTTACTAATGTAGGAGCGAGAGTTAATGAACGCACAGATGTGAAGTACATCTGTAGTAAACAACATCACGCGCATTAAGTCTGTGCCATTCACTCATTCACACACAGACACGCAATTCATATTTAATGTCTTTGTGCAGGTTACAGACAATATTCAATAACGCGATTAGAACAAAGCACTTAAGAATAAATAACCTACTTCATCAGCTGGATCCGTTGCTCCTCGAAATGAAACTACCAGCACTTCTGAGGTAACTTTTCCAGGATAATTACGATAGTATTATTCCTCACAGCGCAGCAATACGAGGTAAAGTACAAGATTTTTATTAAACTGGATGTTTTATCCAGCTGATGTGGGCGTTTTCATGGCTTGCCTCAACATTTGCGTTAGAATAGAGCGCGCTCTCAGTGGGCGTGGTCACATTAACACTATAATTAGCTGAAAGGAAAAAGACTGACATCTCTCTCTTTTCATACAGATTACATAAACTGAGAATATTTGTTTTTTATATAAATTACTTAATTTAAAGAAGAGAATTTCAGCTTCATAACGAAAAATCTTTCGTGCCTGTGTGACAAGTATTTACTTAGTCACAGTTAATTTGCAGATGCGTTTCAGAACTTCGCTGACAGAGAGAACGCAAAATTCACATCATGTTTATTTTTCTTTATTTGACAAAAAGCAGAACACTTTGTTTTTATTCTGAGTATCCACGAAAAAAAAATAGACACTTAACAGGATCTAATGATGTACAACACTTTTATGTAAGATCAAAATCAACTGAGTAATTTGAGTCTCTTTTGCACTGATAAGGAAAAAAGTGAGCTCTTCGCGCCGGTGCGATAGCCGACCCTAGAGGCTTAACACCAAGGGAGGTATTTTTATCACTAGCGTTCATACAAACCCTGATTGAGGTAAATAAATGTTACCTCAATATAAATGGCTACCAAACGTGTTTGGTGTTGCCCAGCCCGCAGCTCTACAAACATCTGTCAGCGAGGCACCCTGTGGCAGCACCCAGGAAGAAGAGTTTTTTGCAAGGGCTACCCTCTGCTTGGAGACAGCCTTTCCCTTCTGCTGGCCTCCGTAACAGACAAAGAGCTGGTCTGAGATCCTGAGGCTTTGCGTTCTTTCCACGTACAAGGGCAGAGCGCGGACGGGACAGAGAAAAGCCAAGGTTGGGTCTGCCTGCTCCGGGGCAGCGCTTGCAGATTCACCACCTGGTCCCGAAAGGGAGTGGTAGGAACCTTGGGCACATATCCCGGCTGGGGTCTCAGGATGATGTGAGAGTTGGCTGTAGGGCTGAAACAATTCCTCGAGTTACTCGATTACAAAAATTCCTCGAGGCAAAAACTCTGCCTCGAAGCCTCGTTAAATTCCTATGACGCACACTATACGCGCGGCGCAGGGATTTGATTGTTTCACACGGACCGTTTATTCACATGGACCTGTTCAGGAAGCATATATTTTGAATTTAGTTGGCGCGATGGCGGAGAATAAATATGTAAATAAACGGCAGAAATTGTCTAAAGTGTGGGATCATTACACACTTAATAAAGAAGACAACAAGGTGCAGTGTCTCTACTGCAAAATAGAGCTGGCATACCACAACAGC
Source organism: Tiaroga cobitis (assembly GCA_030578255.1). Classification (NCBI taxonomy): domain Eukaryota; kingdom Metazoa; phylum Chordata; class Actinopteri; order Cypriniformes; family Leuciscidae; genus Tiaroga; species Tiaroga cobitis. The sequence goes on from CM060598.1 coordinate 16,022,083, forward strand.
ACATCTTCCATTAATCAGCATCTGAAAAGGAGACATCCATTCCATGCTGTTTCACCAAGCATCGCTGAAACAAGGTAACGTAGTCTAAGCCTATTGATGTTCGCTGATTTTAATCCCATACTGTATTTGTAGCGATGTCGTGATGCGGTTTGACTAGATATGATTTTTAGCTTTGATGACATTTTTAAGTAGTAAACGTAACTATCACGTTCAATTGCAAGAGAGTATAGCCTAAAAAAAGAACCCCATCACACACACACACACACACACACACATGCACACGCCAGTCAGACCATTTGCAGCAATGCATCACATATGCTTAAACTTTTATGTAGCCACGCAACAATAATTTCCGCCTGCATTCACTGTACACACCGGGACGTTATTTATTTATTTATTTATTTATTTTATATTCAGACTATTTTAGACTGGTGGAGTAGCACAGTACCTGGGAGACTCGTCATAGACATGTCTCTTACTCTCTTCTTACTAAAATTCAGTTTGCAAATACTGAATGTAAATAGACATTTTGTTTGTTTTTCATATTTGGTAATGCTTGCAATAATTTTTTTTGTACTTCCACAAAAAAAGCTTAACTTGCATGTCAGTTATATTGCAAAACCCTAAGTGATTGTGTGTAATCAACAGGTCTGGACCAACATGGTTGAATATTTACAGAATGAGAGGACTGAATCATTGCTTGCTGCACTTTCTGTGCCTCAGGGACGAGACGAGGGGGACATGTCAGACCTTTGCCATTGTTCCAGGCCACGCCATCGTGACCGAGTCTTTCTGGAGGCTGTTTATCTTTGGCCTTGTTTACACTGCAGGTCTTGATTGCCTATATCTGATTTTTTTGACCGTCCGTTTACACGTACTTTCAATTGTGACCCATTTCCGATTCATGTGTTTACACTTGACATACTGTCTGAAACATCGCACATGCTTAAAGGGGGTTCTTGCACAGGTGGACGAATGCGAAATATTCTTGATGCTAATCGTAATCGTATAAGAGTTTAAATGAGTTGCTTAATGACTTTTATAGGTGCATTGTATAATATTTTGGAGGATCTGTTGACAGAAATCCAATATAATAGACATAACTATGTTTTCAATGGTGTATCACCTTACTTAATGAACCTTAACACTTGTATTCAATACTTGTATACAAAAAAGTATTAAAGAAATGTATTAAAAATGTAAAAGAAAAAAAAGCAATTAAATGAGATTGTAATCACATACAGTGGCCTCTCTGATTTATTGTATTACAGAGACAATAATTATTTTACATTCGTAATATAACAAATATTTGTTACTAATTTTATTAAGGCAATGAGACAGGAAATAACCCAGCACACGAGTAAGACTTAACCCAGCAAGAGGGTTAATTTCACCCACTCTTTGGGTCAAATGAATGACTCATAAGTATGGGTTAAATGGTAAAACCCAGCACTTTGGTCAAATCAACCCAGCGCGTGTTCTGTCCAATAGTGACCCAGCAGCGTGGTTAAGGTTGGGTTATTTTTTAACCCTGCATTTTTTAGAGTGTACTTTTGGGGAGGACATTATAATCAGCCTAATAGTAAATGTTGCAGGCGTAGAAATCTACATAAAACAGATATTTACTTTGATGTCAGGGCTAGATTACAGCATTAAACCTGTTGTGCATATTAATAAATTAAATTGCTTTTCCTCTTTTTCTTCCTCTCAGCACTTCACAACGGAGTATGGACAGCTTTGTTCGCCCAGCTCAGTCATTCACTGTTCAAGAGGCTGCAATTTTTACACAGAGCATTTTGAACATGCTCGTGACCGATTTGAGGCCACTGTCCATGGTGGAGGACAAGGGATTTAGAGACATGATCTCAACTTTCAATCCTAAATACAGCCTGTCATCAAGAACATATTTCACACAACTGATGGAGAAGAAACACAGAGACATTTCAGATAAATTGAAAGCTGTCCTAAAGCAAACAGAGTGTGTTGCCCTGACAACAGACATTTGGACCAGTGTGGCAACAGAGGTCTACCTGGGGGTGACATGCCACTTCTTGGGGGAAGATTGGGAGATGAAGTCCCTCTCCCTAACCACAATGCCCCTAGAAGAGAGACACACTGCAGCCAACATTGCAGACTGGCTAGAGGAGACAACTGCCAAATTTGAGATTCCACTTGAAAAGGTAAAGGCAGTTGTCCATGACAATGGGGCCAATGGTGGCAGCAGCAAGAATTCTTAGAGAGAGGCATGGGTGGGCTTCTGTGAGAGGTGCAGGGCATACTTTAAATTTAGTTGTGCAGAGCACACTCAAAAACAATAAAACACTTGCTAGTTGTGTGGGTTCTGCTAGGTGCCTAGTGGAACACTTCAAAAAGAGTGAACTGGCCTGCACTAAGCTCAAAGAAAAACAACAGCAGATGGGAAAGCCACCACTCATGTTGATACAGGATGTCAGTACCCGGTGGAACAGTACGTATCATATGTTATCAAGACTCCTGGAACAGCGATGGCCTGTGATTGCAGCTCTCTCCGATCCAGCAGTCAATCTGAGAGGTAAACACCACTACCTGGATCTAAAGCCAGAGCAGTGGCACATCAGTGAGGAGTTGACACAGGTCCTTGGGCCATTTTAAGGAGGTACAGAGTTTCTTAGTGGAGAAAAGTATGTCACCCTCTCTGCCCTTCCACAGCTGGTCCAAAACCTTAAAAAGTCCACACTGACTGCAGAACCTGAAACTGCACCAGTGAAGGCATTTCAGGCTTCTGCTGCAGAGCAGATCACAGAGAGGTGGGAAGGGCTGTATGAACTTCTACCTGAATCTGGTGCTCCCAACCCTGTCCTTCTGGCTGCTGCTTTGGACACCAGGTTTAGAAAATTGAAGTTCTTGCCTGCTGTAGAAGTGTTGAAGGTCCAAAATAGTATTCAATCAATGGCACTAGCTGCCAGAAAGGAGTCAAAACAGACACATGTAACGGTAGAGAAAGCCACTGCCACCACATGCCACCATCAGCTACACACACTAAAGGTAGATCACATCAGAAAAGTATCCTGGGATCATCATCAGAGGATGAGGATCATGATGAGGATGAGCAGAGCAGTGCAGAGGGAGGTCTTGGAGTATTTTGGTGAACAGCCTATTTCCAAGAAGGAGAATCCACTGCCATGGTGGAGAATAAATCAGGCAAGATATCCAACCTTGGCACAGCTGGAAAAGTCTTTCTTGGGGATCCCAGCAACATCAACACCCTCAGAGCGCCTGTTCTCTGCTGCTGGGAACATTGCCTCAAAACGTAGGGCAAGCCTAAGTGCTGAGCATGTGGATATGTTGACGTTTCTCCATTGCAACTATAAGCTGTTGTAGAATCAATCTGAAATCTCTGTCTCTGTCTCTCTCTCTCTCTCTCTCACACACACACACACACACACACACACACACTCACTCACTCACTCACTCACCTAGGTACATTTTTATGTTTGTTTTGAGATTACATCTTATTATTTATAATTGTTTTATTAAAAACCTGTTTGGCATGATATATTTTATATACATTTTTTGTTCTCAGGTTAACTAAACTAAATTTGCAGAAGGTGCACTCGAAAATGCGTTTCTGCATCAACATCATGAACGGAAGCTTGTAAAGGACCCGATTCAAGACACACAGGTCCAAGATTGGCCGTAACCCACCACCTTTCTTGGGTACATTGAAGTACGGGCTGTAGAAACCAGACTTCATATCGGCTGGAGGGACCGGCTCTATCGCATCCTTCGCCAGTAGAACTGCGATCTCCTCGCGCATGACAGGGGCACGTTCGCTCAACACCAAAGTGTACCGAACACCGCTGAACTTGGGCGAACGCCGGCCGAACTGAATCGTATAGCCGAGTCTGATGGTCGGAGGAGCCAGCTTGACCGGTTGGGAAGCACTTTGCAGGATTCCCCGAATCGGACCAGAGGCACCACAGACGTACCCAGGGTGGAGCAGCGAGGTGAACGACAGGGAGTGTACGGGAGAGTGCCGGCTGAGTGTAATGCCAGTGACGGAACAGAATTGATTCAACAAAAGATTCTCCGCTCGGCCCTCATCCAGGGAAGAGCAGCTGACTTTGGGTCGCCCATCTCAGGGCTGCTGAGATTGGTGGCGCCTTCTTCCTGTAAAGGCTCAACGTCACAGTGGAGCTGGCTGTGGCAGAGTTTGTTTTCTTCATCGGGGAAAAGCTCTTTGTTACTTCAGCCTGCTTCTGAAGTGTGGAGAACCGCTGGGCACAGTTTCCAACAGTGTCGCCGAAAAAGACCACCTCGTGAGATGGCAGGGTTTCTGCAGGGTTTAGTAAGTCAAATTTAAGAATTTAAGACTGACCATTATGATTTAAATTTATGACCTACACAAATTACGAAAAATAACTTCCTTTCAAAAGTCTTTTTTTTTATTGACTTTCTTTAAAAGTAATAAGTTTCCTTATTTAAAGGTTCCATTTTCTTAAGAGTTACAAACTGAAGGCTCCCTTTTCCTAAGTATCAATAACACAGGAACAACACTTAACAATTATCACGATAACATATCAGTCAATATCAATAATTATCACGATGAATGTCAAATCTTTATTTCTTTCAAGTTTAAAGGCAGATTTTTGCTCCTAAGTGAAAGTTGTAGAAACCAGAGTGTTAATTGTGGATTTAAACTACTCTTTATTGTCAGAACATATCATTACAAACACTTGCCAAACACAAGAACATTTGCCAAATCTGAGGTAGAACATTAAAACTTGTCATTTTTCCTTAACAAAATAAATATCTTTATTGGAAAATGTATTTCTTAGTTTCTGCATGTGCTGATGGGGGATATTGTTTCAAGTCTTGAAACAGGTTTGTGTTGCCTAACTTTGATGGCACGTATCTTCATGAAATGTATGAAAAACAGTATAGCCTAAATACATTAAATACTGTAATTATATTCCATTAGTCCTTTAATACATTGTCTACATTAATAATATAATACAATTCAATATGTATATCCCACATTTCATGGTACAGTTAATATTAGTTGGCTAACGTTACAGTAAATCCGTGGTAAATGATGGGAATTTGTTGACGGAAAAGCTTTCTGACTGTATCGTTGTGCACTGTGTTTCTCCTGTTGGTCAGCGCAGTTTCATCTGCCTTTAAACTGATTCAAAATCAGTGAGACATTTTTGTTCTTCGCCGAACTCAAGCACTTCTCACTGGATCTCGTGAGCGAGACCGATCAGAGTAAACGCATCGCATCTGCTCTAGTGAGCTTGCACTGAGCTGCCGTTTGGACTTTGAGCCGAGTGGATAAACAGTCCGTGAGGCGTGCGGTTCAAATGAGTTTCGTTCCGCTTTTGGCACATAAACATTATCGAACATTTATCGAAATCTTGATATCGTTTTATCGAGAAAAATTATATCGCGATAATGACTGAATGAGCATATCAATTTAAGACGTGGATAAATGTAATTTATGACCTTGTATAGAAAATCCGGACGTTTTTATGACTTTTTATGGCTTAAAATTCTTATTATTAAATTTAAGACGTTTTATGACTTTTTATGACTCCGCGGAAACCCTGGATGGGAGCATCGAGTAAGCGAACTTTGGCGATGTCTCACACCTCTGCAAGGTTTAGCCAGGGGGCACTCCTGGGTGGACATCGTCTGGCATGCTTGGCTTGCCATATTGGCGCCAATATGCTTCCATACTGCCAAAGTTTTTCACGCACATCCGGGCAGGCACGGTGGCGGGGCAAGGTGATTACGCGTCGCACTGCTCCCCCCCCCCCCCCCCCCCCAGAGTAGCCCGGGAAAGCATGGCTGTCAAGTCTGAATCCAATTCCGCATGAGCACACACACCATTATAGAGGGAAGCTCAGCATCATCTTCATTTCCAGAGTGTAACAGCCCTCTCTCCAATGCATCGATCGACATCTGATCCTCCCCTGGATCCCTGAATGAAATGCTAGGTCACTCATGAGAGGGACTAGCAATCCCATCAGGAAGCTGCTAGGCATGTGAGAGAGAACGTGGCCATCAAACTCGACGGCACGCTGTGTGAAATGTGAAACAGAGATCGTGGCCGTCAAATGAGGAAACGACCGCATCCAGAAACACACGGTTTGAATGACATCTTAAATATCACGCAGTGTCAAACCGTGTATGCTCTTTCAGGAAACTGCTTTCTCTGGTGCCGGGCGTACAGGGTCATGGTCGCGGCTACACAAACAGGATGATAGTGCATGGCTGATGTGAGCACTCGAATTCTCATTAAAGGCGCAACGTTTGAGCTGTGAAAACAGCTGGTTTGCTCTCTGTGAGATCGCGGCCAGCGCTGTCTTTCACTGTTTAATCCAACAACAACTTTGAAGAGACGTTCTCCCGAAGAAGCAGACTCGTTTTCTTATTTTTTTTTTGAAGTGAAAAGACTCGCAGATAAGATTGCAGAGCAGGAACAGAACAACCGTTTGGCTCTGAAACGAAAAGCAAAGAAGTGATGCACCTGCTCAAAAGCTCAAACGTTCTGCGTAACACGACAATGTACCTCAATGGTTCTCGCATGTCAAGCGAACATGTTTGAGCAAACAAACACACATACAACCCCCCCCCCCCCCCCCCCCCCCCACACACACACACACTCCTATATAAACACAATTCAATCCTGGTACTGTGGACCCACCGCTCTGCACATTTTTGTTTGTCCTTATTTAAAGGGTTAGTTCACCCCAAAATGAAAATTCTGTCAGTAATTACTCACCCTCATGTTGTTCCAACTAGAGGTCTTCACGGGTCCACTTGGATCCGAAAACCCGAGGTCCGACCCGAGACCCGAGCGGGTTTGGGTCCAAAACTCAGACGAGTGTCTCGGACACGGGTTGGGTTCGGTATTAGTGGCCTCGGGTCTCGGGTAATTTAAAATAAATATGCCTTTTACAAATGGACCCGAGAAGACCCGAATTCTTTTAAACTATGTTGGCCATTTGACAAAATTGATTCGGGTCGGGTACAGTTTTTAGGACCCGAGAAGACCTCTAGTTACAACCCCGTAAGACTTTCGTTCATCTTCGGAACTCAAATTGTAGTCTGTAGTCACTTGGGCTATTTTAACAATGTCTTTAACTTTTTTGGGCCGGCAAGTTCAATCCCTTAGAAGCCTATGGAGGAGTGATCCAGCTCTCAGATTTAATCAAAAGTATCTTAATTTGTGTTCCGAAGATGAACGAAAGTCTTACGGGGTGTGGAACAACATGAGGGTGAGTAATTGCTGACAGAATTTTCATTTTGGGGTGAACTAACCCTTTAACACAACTGATCTGTGTCAAACTGTCACAAATCCTTGTTTGCAGAGAGCTCAGTGGACAGAACTGAGAGTGTCAGGTAAGAAAGACAAACAAAATGTGCAGAGCGGTGGGTTCCAAGGACAAGGATTGATAACTGCATTTTAGTATTTACAACCATAATCATCATTTTAAAATTCACAATGATATTGCAACTGTATTATGAGTTTTACCTTATGGAAATGCACAAGTCTGTCAACAGCCTCTGTTGGACTGATCTTACTCTTCTTCCTCTCCTCCAGATTGTTTTTCCAGGGCATCTTGATCTTGATTGAAATTGATTAAATATGAATGCAGGTGACAACATAAAGACTAGTAAAAGGATGAAAGGAAATTATTTCATGGAGAAAATAATTATGGAGAAAAAAATACATACACATTTTGCCTAATCAGCTGAAGTGAGTGAAAGGGTATCGGTGCATGTGCTGGGGTTGAGGGACATGTGAGAGACACTAAGAGAGAAAAGCAAAACATTAATTTCATGTTTCATGTCTCTAAAAGCATTGTTCCAAACACTGATGAGCCAGAGCCAATTTCATGCCAATTTCAAAGTATGGAGGCCTTGAAAGAATGTCTGAAGTGGTATACAGTAAGTGTATATGTAAGTGATATATTTACCCTCAGGCATTCCAGCAGAAATATTTTATTCCGGAACTCTTACAATTAAGCATAAATGTGGACTGCCATCAATTCGTGGAAAATGTCCTCTTCTACATTGGTGTCTGTGTCAAAGACTTGAAGAGCAGCAGTTCTCTCAAACCCAAATTTGCATTTAACTGAAAAGTAATTTTAACAATTGCATGAATATAGACATTTCACTGAGTGTAAATTACATCTAACAACTTAACACTTAGTAGAAATATCTGCTGCCATTAAATTATTTCTGTAAGTCTTTCTAAAAACAAAACAATCTTACTAACCCCAAAAACTTTTGAGTGGTAGTGTATATTTAAATGGCTTCACAGTATAACTATTTTATGAGTCAAATGCTTTTAAGACATTTAAAAGTGGTTATATCCGTTGGATGCTTCAAGTTATCATTTTACCTTTGGGAAATACATGGTACATTTGAAGGACCATTAACATGCCAGAATTAGAGTATTTGTGTAATTGGGTACACTTAAATTGGTCGCACATAAAATTGTTCACTGTGTGAAATTTTTTTCTGAGTGTGTTTTCCAACCCTGTTCCTGAAGCACAAGAAGAGTACGCATTTTTTTGTGTCAAGTAAAATGGTCAAATCAATATGAAAAAATCTCTGAATAATGACAAAATCTGTGAATAATGACATGTCAGTTTGTTTTATGAACTGCTTAATGATTTTATTGTGCTTTTTGTCAAAGCAGCATAGTCATTCATCAAAACTTCTATGTTTGTCTTTCAGGTCAGTAAAAAATACCAGGTGAAATGATGGAAATACCACCTAAGTAAAACAAGCTGACACAAAGCCATTATCAAAGCCCATCATCATATGTGTTCAAATGCCAAAGGTCTGACCTGCTAATCACAACTGAGAATGATAAATGGTATTAAACCATCTAACCTTTGTGTTAACTGAACACTCCTCTCTACTGTTAAATACAGACACTCCAGACATAAGAGACAGACGTAGAGCAACTAGAATGTCTCCTTCAGCACATCCTTTAGGCCATGCCTGGAGCGAACTTTCTCAAAACTCTTTTTGTGAACTCTCTGGTTCAGCTTGTTTACCCTCTCTCTCTTGCAGAATAACTATCTCGTCAATGTCGAAGGCTACCTGTTGTTCTCGCTAAGCAGGCAACCACTGTGCTTTTTCCATCTAGACTCTCGTAACCTATGCCTCCTCCTCAGCTCTCTCCAGATAGATGGCTTCTGAGAATTCATGTATAATGCTTCTGGTACTGAAAGGTCAGGGATAAATGTAATATTTATGCCATACACACCCTAAAACGCTTGAAGAGGAATTGTGTGACGCAAATGAATTTCACAATGGCTTGAGCACAACAAGTTGTTTTCAAGTGATTTCTTGAATGAGAAAGTTTATATAGTTTACAGATGAATCTAGCAAACCAGTGTGTGCTTTTCACCTCTGCTAATCTGTAAGATGTCCTGAAAGACATTCAGCTAGGTTGCCCTTGAATTCATAACCATAAATTAGGGAATTTCTATAATCATTTATATACTATTTTTCATATTTTTCACTCCATAAAATATTTCTCAGAGTTGGATTATTTTTGAAAATCAATTTCTGTAATAAAGCATTCCTTATTGTCTTGATTTCAAATAGACTATTTCCACAAATGTCACTGTTATTTACCAGATTAGAGAATATGAAATACATACTGTCACGTGATGGTGAGAGAGAGGCAGTGTTGATGGGCTTTTTTTTATTTAAGAAGATACAAAAAAAAAACAGCTTCTTCAACTGTTGCAGACTGATATTATTGCAGTACCATTAATATATTGTATGCATATATTAAATATATAAATATATACAGTATATGATATTAACACATTACGGCCACCAGATCAGAAAGAGAAGCCTCAAATTCCAACCTCGGTGTGCTGGCGCATCAGAACAATCTGACTCAACTGCGCTATAATCATAATTTGTGTGATAAAAAAGTAAAGTTGTTGGTGTTTCCAGCCACTAGTGTTTATTTTAGGTGGAAACCTATTGTATGTAGTTGTTTTTTTTTTTTTTTGCAAAAATATAGAGAGAGGCATGTTTTTCCTATGAGCCTATGTTGGGTGTTGTGGCACCTGCCAATATCATTGGGCACCTTTATAATAAATTTCTTGTTTAAGTTATTAATAAATCTATTAATTTTTTTTTTTTTTCAGGAACTGATACATTTAACAAATGGAAAGTATTCCTGAAAGTGGTGGTTGAATAAACTTGACAATTTCAGTTATTGAACTGGAAAGTCATTCCAATAGCACAGTATTTACCATTTAAACTCCTTTTTTAATTGAAATACTTTATATGCAGCTCATTGAAATGTCATAATATTTAGCACTTATATTTATTTAATGAGATTGTCAAGGTTGATCATTCTTACTTTGCCATAACCGTTTGCCCACTATTGCTCACCATCTGTGTTCTGTTCAAAATGTTCTGTCCTTGTCTGAAAGCCATTGGCTCAGAGTTGTTCAAGTACATTCAAAACCTTATTCAGCATGTAGAATGAATGCGCAATATTAGTTCCAGTCTGCTGGCATGCTCGGCTCTTATGCAATCATCTGGAGCTGATGATTAGTCATATCAAAGCATATTCTCCTTATAATGTGTTGTTGCTTTGTTGCAGTATGTCTTCCACAATATGGTTACACCAGGCTAAGAATATTGCAGCAGACAGAGAGAATTTAATAATAACAACTTATAAGTGGAGTGTATAATTATAGAGAAAGGCTTTTAAAATGATGTGGTAATTGTGGATATATATTTAAATAATTAATTGACAAAGTAGCCCCTGGCACTTTCTTTTTAGCTAATTCATTTAACATGATATATTCACTTTGAATTGGACATTGATGTTGCACAAATTTAGCAGGACCTTAATTTCCACCAGGAAATTAACAATTCATCCAAAGAACTAGGACTTGGAAAGGGAAAAGCAATAATTAGTTCTGGCTGTGTGAATCTTATGTAGCTAGTTATCATCCTGTCTTAGGTTTAGCTTTATGAATGAATTTCAAATACTGCAACATGCTGCATTAGTTATCAGTCAACCTCTGACAAAATTGTATATGGATTTTGGCCAGATAATCTTACTTTCAAATTCATGGGCACAGCTTGAGAAAAGGCTCAAATGAGGTGAAGACTTATCCATCTCTGACATGAACCTCTCTGAAATAAATTTCACTTGTGCTGTTTCCTCAGGTTATCACGCATGAGACCTTTTACAAGACGATGCATTAGCTCTCACAGATGGGATGGTGAGTATGAATTGTCTCTTATTGCTGTGCATCGTTTAGATACCACTAGAATAGCAAGACCATTTGTGACCCTCTTTATGTTTATGTTGTTATTAGCCATTATCCAACCACAACCCTGTTTAAGCTTCCTGATAGGGTCAGTCAGGTGATGATTTAGTATCTGCTGGTACTTGTAGTTTGATACCATGTATCCGAACAAGTTGTCCAGAGTCTTTGGATTAACCCCACATAATGAAAGATCCACCACCATTCTTTACATTTATACATGGCTTTGTTTCTGTCTATTATGCCAAACCTACCTCTGGTGTCCAAAAAAGCTTTCTTTTGGTCTCATCTGACCATAAAACCCAGTTCCACTAAAAGTTCCAGTAATACCTGGCAAACTGTGCATGAGATTGCTGTTTGATGTCTCCAAAACCATTTTTAATTCAACCTTCCCAAACAAGATTTGGCTAAATAGGTGAGGTCTGACCTAGTTTTGGAGACTTTCTGACCACATTAACCAAATATCATCTCCAATTCTCCGACTTTGATCCTTACAGTTTGTTTGTGATCTCAAACCATCCGGCTATAGACACACAATAGACACACGTCCTCTTGCTGGTAGATTGTTACCATCTCCAGTTGATTTAAACTTCTTAAATACTTGCCCAGATTATTGGCCTTAATTATTGGCCGTCCTTCGCAAGAGACATTAAGCCGAGGTCCTGACTCTCTGTGGTCATTAAAAATCCCATGGCACTTCTCGTAAAGAGTAGGGGTGTAACCCCGGTGTCCTGGCCACATTCCCTCAAATGGCCCTTGCCAATCATGGCCTCCTAACAATCCCCATCCATTGAATTGGCTCTATAACTCTCTCTCCTCTCCACCTATAGCTGGTGTGAGCACACTGGCGTCATTGTACTGTGGATGCCGTCACATCATCCCAGTGGATGCTGCACACTGGTGGTGGTTGAGGAGAGACCCTGACATGTTTGTAAAGCGCTCTGGGTGTACAGTAGTACATATGAAAGCGCTATATAAATGCCTCATTCATTCATTCATAGTGAAAATGACTATTCCAACAATTAAACTATTATCTTATAGCCATTTCATGATTTGTGCAGCTAAAAAATTTGTCACTCCCATGGTGATGGATGACTATAGGAATTTGGCCTGTGTGTCACTTCATATTTAGAGCCATTGAAACAGGAAGTCGTGATTTAACACTTAAGTCATTTTCTGTGTTCAAAATCGCTCTCTATACCTTATTCCCTACTAGTTGTGTGCCGGTTTTAGAATTGGTGATGACGGTTATAACGCGAGTCAAATGTGACGGTTCATAAACGAATAAACGAGCACACACTGATTAGATACTTGCTCTACGTTTATTTAAAATGAACAGCAAGACAACTAGAAGTGAATGTGCTTTCCATTAAATGAATCGCACACAGTAAACAAATCCTATAACAAACAAAAAAAAAAAAACATTTGCAATGAACTTGCTTTGTTTTAAATAAATCACACACAGTAAACAAAACCTTTACAAAAAACGTTGCAATTTAGACGTGCAAACGGGGTGCCGGTGCGGTGAGACGTACATGCTCGGGCAGATTCGGCTTGAAGCCGTTCATCCTTGAATGCGGCCCTGTGCGCGCGGTTACATAAAAAGCCATGCACACAGCCAAGCGAAATGGGGTCTTGCCGGTCTTGCGTCATTTTTCCGCGCACACCTTCGCGCTCGTGCGGACGCGTCGAGTATAAACTAGGGATGGGCGATACCACACTTTTAGGATTCGATACGATACCGATACTTTTTCTTGCATTTTCATCGATATCGATACCGATACCGATACCGATAGTTTCATATTGACAATTTTTGTCATTAAAAATATTATTACATTTAAGACAAATCACAAGACAAATACAGACCATTTAAACTAAATTTATTATGGTCAATACATAATAAAATACAATTTTAAATAACATAAATATGAATGAAATAAACTAAATTAGATATATATAATACACATTTCCACTTTTCTTATTTCTCAAAAAATAAAGAAAAAAGACCAATCAACACCACGCTTCGTTTTTCATAAAGGAATTATGCTTAGGGCACCAAAATGGCTAGCAGCGGTACTGGCTGTGTCGCTCATTCGCTCGTCTCCTGTCACGTGAGATGGGCCAGCTCAATACGCCGCCAGGTACAGCCAGGGGTGTCGCGGCACATAGTAATTTAAGGAAGTAATCTAAAACAGCTGAAAGTGATACATACACCCCCAATTATATATATTTGTTTAGTTTATATCGATAATTTTTTAAGGAAATCAATGCCAAATGAGTAGCGTGAGCATATCGATCTATCGATACCACAGGATCGATCCGCCCTAGTATAAACAAGGTCAGCGCGCACTCTGATCGGTAAAGGTGCACAGATCTCTCCCGAATCATCTCCAGCAGTAGCAGCCTCCGAAGCACCACTAACTCCGCCTCCGTTTCCCTCGTAATCTAGTATTTAAACATTCTCTATGATAAAAAATGTTTGGAAAAACTATTTTAATAACACGGTTTTGGAGATTGTAGAGTTTTAATGACGGTGTTCAACTATAACCGTTGGTCTCACGGTTATATAATAACCGTCACACCCCTATTCCCTACATTAATCTAATAATGTAGTCGAGAGTGAATGAAAACGAGGGAGTGAGCTGGGACACTGAGTGTGCCGGAGGGGCTGCTGCTTTTGCATAGTTTGTGCTTGCTGTTTAACTCCCCCCACCATTGACTGATATTTCCGTCATTTATGAGACACCGCTTCCCAGCAATTGACGTCATTTTCCGGCTTTCCATGGTTTTACTGTTTTACTGTTATATGTTAGGGGGCGCTATGACACATTTTCTGAAAAAGTACAGAATCTCCTGATCCAAACACAGGCGAAAAAAGAAGCAGAAACATGCGGTGGCATATATATGTAAGCAGAAGCAGAAGAGCATCAACATTAAAGGGCACCTATTATGCCCCTTTTCACAAGATGTACAATACGTCTCTGATGTCCCCAGAGTGTGTATGTGAATTTTTAGCTCAAAATACCCAACAAGTCTTTTTTGTGCATGTTGAAATTGTCACTTTTTGGGGCTGAGAAAAACATTCCGTTTTAGTGTGTATCCCTTAAAGGGACACTCCACCCATTTGCATTAAACTTTCCATTGTTAGAAACCTAGTCATACTATTGAATGGTCGTGCAACACTCTCTCATTTTCCCCTGAGACGAGAGACATCCGCTATTTACCTTTTTCACTTCCTCCAATGACGCAAAAATCGTCATTTTACGTCATTGTAGGAGGAAGTGTAATAGGGGGCGGATTTATGTAAAGACTACAAGCACTAGATCCCACCCTTTCAAACCCGCCCATAGGTTGGACCTAATGCGCTAACAGAGCTATCACAGATCAGTGGGTGGGACTTCACTTGTAGATACTGAAATCAATATCAGCCATCTTGTTTATAAGCTAAGCTAACAAGCGCTGTGGAGATAGGAAGTTATGACAATGACGGAAGAAACTAAACACGATATGGAAGAAACTAAACATGATATGGAAGTAGAGGATTTTGAAATTCTGCTGCTCGAATCCGCTGTTCGTGGCTATCTTTACGAGCCGCAATATAGTGAAGAGCAGCTGAGGCTGATGGAGGAACAGGAGGCGGCTGCCTGTCGCGGACGAGGAGCCCGGACGGGTTCGAGCTGGGCGCAATGCTGGTGCCTGTGCTCTCGCTGTGCGCTACGGACACAGATAGAGTCCGTCTGCTGCAGAGAATTTCAACGATAGCAATTTCTCCTGGACGAAATCTCTGAATCAGACGAGCACACGGACGTCTGTGTTGTGATGTGAACCATCCTAGTGTCGCACCGCATATGTTCTGACAACATCCAGGTATCATGCAATAATTCATCATATAGAAAGAAATACAAACGAGGAGTAATTCGCTAATGAGTTTGCCAATGTAACGGGGTTCGTTGTTGTGGGAAGAAGGAGGCGGGAACCGGCGAACATTTAAACATTTTAATAGTAAAATAAACAAATACAAAACAAAAGTATAAGCCAGCTGGCCACACACAACAGAAACAAAACATAAAATCAGGCCTGTTTCTTTTGTGCTTCCGCTCCTCCGTGAGAGATATGAGACCGCTGCGTCTCACAGGTGTCATTCATTATCACTTGCGCCGTCCTCTCACATCCCTCGTCCTGCTCGCCACAGCCAACTAACTAGACATTTTGTGTGAAATGAATTTCAAACTCTTTTGGCAGCTAGCCTTGTAGACGGAAGAGTGATTTCTCTGATGTTTGCGCGCTGTTCTGGATTAGTGGGAGTGGCTTGCGGAGCTGTGCAATGTGGTGCATTGTGGGAGTTGTCTTACATACGAATGCGCCCTAAAGTTATTTTCTGTATTTTCTCGGTCAAGAGGGCACCAAATTCAAAATTTCTTTTACATTTCGACTACATATATAACCCACTTTCAATAAAGATTAATGTTGAAATGGGTGGAGTGACCCTTTAAAATGCAAATTAGCTGCTTCTGCCGGAGGGCAGAGCCTCACAAGCTCGTTCTTCAAAGGCAGGACAATCTCATCTCACGCAATGATAACAAAAAAACTCTCAGTAGAGGTGTTCATTTCGACCCGGAGTCGGACAATAATGCCTACAGAGCCAGAGAATGTATGGAGATAGACCAGGTATGGTTCAATTTAATTATGTTATAACTTATTTGTCATCTGCGGTTGTCCACTATTAATACAAGCCTGCTGTAGCGGATCGCATCCGAATGATGGCCAAAAATATACTGATGAGTTCAATGAAGTTTATTGTACATCGCAAAAGATGAAGCGTCAGTTTTACTCCAGAAAATCACTGTAAGGGCTGAATAAACACCGTATAAGGAGTGTGCATTAGAGTCTTATCCATAAACTCTCTCTCTCCCTTTCATTATCATCAACATATACAGCGAATTACACAAAACACCCGTTACAATTAACAGTAAACAAATATATACACACCTTTTCAGGGGGTGTTTATTAAACTGGTAAACTTTATATCTGTAAAACAACTCCTATGAACTGTAATAAAGTGCACACTCTCCTTTTCATTTCTGCCGTGACCAGTATCGCTCCAGAGACTATAAGCTGGATCATAAACAGTTGGTACAGATCCATCCTCGAGTAATAACGAGAGTAAATGACGACTGCTATATTCATTCTTACATCTTATAACAAAACACCTCAATCTCTTAGAAGACATTCTTGTCTACAGCTGCTCCGGTGTCGAAACAATGGCGGACTGTGTTTAGCTCACTCAGGGCGGGTCTATGCTAAAACTGCAGTGTCAATCAACAGTCGTGGGAGGGGCTTGTGCAAAAGT
Organism: Tiaroga cobitis; assembly: GCA_030578255.1. NCBI lineage: Eukaryota > Metazoa > Chordata > Actinopteri > Cypriniformes > Leuciscidae > Tiaroga > Tiaroga cobitis. The sequence continues at coordinate 16,038,742 of CM060598.1, forward strand.
ACATCACACTGCCCTAAATCTGAGAACGGCTTGTTCTGAGACAGTGCTTATGATTTATGAGGATTTAAAAAAAGCACTGGGTGGATTTGTATCATTATAGGGTGGTTGTGTACACATTTATGTTCAAACACCATGTAAAAGTGAATTTTGCATAATAGGTGCCCTTTAAACAGCATAAAATCAAAACTGCCTAACGTTACTGAATGAAATGTCGACCCAGGACGTGCTATGACTGGGAAGCTTTGGGTGTCTTGATGGCATCTGTACTGGTCTCACTAAACGTATGCGTATTTAGCTATCCAGTGCGTATAAACAGCCAGGTGAGGTGAACAAAGAAATGAGATGATGCTTTATCCTGATATCCTTTTTCTCCTCTCCTTTATTTAACACAGCAGTGCAAAAAACAAGCTGTAAAACTGTAAACACAAATAAAAGTATCTATTAACTCAAGTTGCCTTTTTAAATCATTTCCAAAACCAAATGCAAAACATACATAGTTTTCTAATACGCATGAGCCGCCATTACACGAGAACAAACGTAATCTACACTTGGTGACAACACATTAATTTTCCTCTTATACATCTACGAAAACGACTAATATAAAACGTCTTATATTACACACACAGTGCTACTCACCAGCATTGCCCTCGCTAGAAACACAACTGAGTGGAGATTTGCAGAAACTTGACAGCAGAATTTACACAACACGGAGTACAACTTGCTCAGTAAGCGTCGTGTATTAACTAAACTCAGATCTCGTTCCAAACGAGACTACAAACGAGAATATCACAGGAAATAAAAACAGTAAACCGAACCTGCCGTTACCACAAGTGTTCGCTAGATGTCGTTAACGTACTGTAAATAACTAAAGAAACACAAAATGAATGAATGATCATTAAAACCAACACACTCCCTGCCTGGTATCTTAAGGATACCACAACTATTTCCTTTTTAAATGCACACGCTTTACCTAAACACAAGTGACATCCTGTTCAGGGGAGAAAAGTAAGACAAGTTCAGTTACTGGTCTTTTAAACACTTTAGGAGTGCCGTGGCGAATCACTCTGATATCTACAGTCCTGACAACATTATCTCTGCTGGGAAAAGTTTTGATGACCACCGCCATTGGCCAGTGGTTCCTTGGCATTGCATTGTCTTTCATTAAGATGACGTCTCCTTCCTGCAAGTTAGGCCTTTTGTCCTGCCACTTGACACGACTTTGCAGGGTGCTCAGGTATTCACGTTGCCATTTGTGCCAAAATGTCTCTGCGAGATGTTGTACCAGCTTCCATTGGTGACGGATGATTTCTGCTTTGCCAAGCACGAATCCGACTTCGGAGCGTCCGTTTTCATCGGTCACCTTCAAGTAGGCCACCGCTGCGATTGCTTTGGTTGAAGCATCCGCGAACACACACAACTCTCTCGTGCTTGCTGCAGAGGTGGAAAGAGATGTGTAACAGCGGGGAATCTGTATGTCTCGAAGGCATTGGAGGGAGGATTTCCATCTCACCCACTCTGCTTGAAGGTGTCCAGGTAATGGCGCGTCCCACTCGCCGTTTTCTATGGTCAGCTCTCTCAGCAACGATCTCCCTTGTATAGTGACAGGTGAGAGAAAGCCGAGCGGATCGAAGATGCTGTTTATGGTTGAGAGCACGCCTCTGCGTGTGAAAGGCTTGTCGTCTCGCTGTACTTGAAAGGTGAATGTGTCTGTGACTATGTTCCAGCTGATACCCAGGCTACGCTGCACAGGGACGTTATCTGTGGCAAAGTCCAGGTCTTTAATGCTGTTTGCAAGATCTTCAGGGGGAAATTCAGCCACGACAGCTGCACTGTTTGATGTGATCTTGTGCAACCGGAGGCTGTTGTGAGAGAGCATCTCCTGTGCCCTCTTCACCAAATTGATGGCCTCGGACTCTGTTGCAAACGACTTCAGAGCATCGTCAACGTAAAAGTCTCTCTCGATGAACGCTCTGACATCAGAGCCGAATTCAGATTCTGCTTCTTTCGCTGCTCTCCTGAGGCAGTAGATTGCTACAGCCGGAGACGGTGTGTTGCCAAACACATGCACACGCATTCTGTAGTCTACAACGTCACTGTCCCATTTGTTGTCGCGGAACCAGAGAAACCTCAGGTAGTCTCTGTGCTCCTCCTTGACTACAAAACAGTAAAACATGTGTTGAATATCTGCAGTCACAGCAATTTTCTCTTTTCTAAACCTGATAAGGACGCCTAACAGGTCATTGTTTTGATCTGGGCCTTTAAGCAGGACACTGTTCAGTGAAACCCCTTCATACTGAGCACTTGAATCGAACACTATTCGGATCTGTTCCGGTTTCTTGGGATGGTAGATGCCGAAAGAAGGCAAATACCAGCTTTCTTGTCCTTCTTGGAGGACGGGGGCAATCTCTGCATGTTGACTGTCTATCATCTTTTGCATGAACTGTAAGTAATGCTCTTTCATGGCAGGTTTTTTCTCTAGTGTGTGGCAGACAGACTTGAGTCTCTTCATGGCATAGTCTCTATTATTTGGCAGACGTTCTCTCTGTGTCCGAAAAGGTAGGGGAGCGACCCATTTTTGAGTGTTGTCTTTACATACCTCAGTATCCATTATCCTCAGGAAGTTGAGATCATCGATGGACGGAGCAGGTTGGTGATCTTTGTCGGTGCAGTGGAAGACGGAGGGCTTCAGGTCATCCCTGTGCAGCAGAGAAGCAGTGTGAACAGCGGCTTGCAGAGATAGAGGACCATGAAGGACTGAGTGGCTGTGTGGAGGGTCTTTCACACGCAGGTGGCTGGAGCAGGGTGGGAGGTAGCTGGGGCGGCCATCTCCCAAGATACATGTTTTGAGGGAAGTGACTGAGGAGGGGCGGTGTGCTGTGCCGAGGCACACATCGCCTATCACCACCCAGCCTAGGTCTAGCTTTTGAGCGAATGGGGCATTGTCGGGGCCGTTGATTTGTTTTCTGATCTTGTGTATACTCAAAATGTCTCTCCCTAGTAACAGTAGTATCTGTGCACTAGAGTCCAATGGAGGAATCTCACTGGCTAAACATCTCAGATGAGGGTGATGTAAAACTGCACTGGGAGTTGGGATTTCAGACCTGTTGTCCGGGAGTTCGTTGCATTCGATGAGAACGGGAAGAGGGACGCAGGTCTTTTCGTCCAGTGACTCCAGCATGTAGCCACGAGCTCTCCTTCCAGAAGTCTCTATGCTGCCCGCACACGTCCTGAGCGTGTATGAAGATGGAGTGCTATTGTCGCTGAATATCTCAAAGAATTCTGTTCGTGCAAGGGATTTATTACTTTGTTCATCAATGATAGCATACACTCTCGTTGTTGCTTCTCTCTGGCCTTGAGGATAGACACTAACTAAGCATATTTTGGAGCAACCTCTAGCGCTCATACCCTCACCACATACCTCAGTGCACTTGGAGGAGACCGTCTCTGGAGGCTGCTGATTCTCACTGCCCTCCCTGCCGTTCTCTGACGTAAATGAGGGTGGCTTTGCTTTCCATGGTGATGGACCTGGATGGAGGGCTTCGACGTGTTTGCTGCTCTGACATTCTGTACATGCTATGGTTTTGTCACAGTTCTTTGCAATATGTGTGGTTGAAGCACAACAGCGGTAGCAGATGGAATTGTCTTTGAGATATTGTTTACGGTCAGCTAGCAATTTGTCTCTGAAGCTCCTACATGCTCCTAATGAATGGGGCTTTTTGTGGATTGGGCATTGCTTGGTGAGATCTAGAGAGTTAGCTTCATGCTCACTTTTCTGGCTGTACTCTGCTACTTGAGTCTTGTGAACTGCAACCGACTGGTTGACTCTGCTCTGGATGTTTCTGGGTTTGTCTCTATTCGTGGCGGGCAGATGTGGCATGGTGACTCTGAAACTGGGGTCGTTTCTTGCTTTGGCTTGGTTCCGGATGAAGTCGACGAATACGCCGAATGGGGGAAAGGAAATCTGTTGCTGTTGTTTTATCTGCGAGCCGTAGGACATCCACTTCTCCTGTAGATTATACGGGAGCTTTTCTATGATTGGGGCTACTCCTCTAGCAGTGTCAAGGTAAGTTAGTCCTGGAAGGAGACCATCTTGTTTTGCTGCGTACAGTTCCTGTAGCAAGTCGGCTAAGTCGCGTAGCTTGGCTGGCTCTTTGTTGGAGATTCTCGTGAAGCTTTCCAGTCTGGCAAATAGCGCCTCTTCAATCGCTTCGGGGGTACCATAGCACTCTTCAATGCGCTGCCAGATAGCTCTGAGGCCACCTTGGGGATCTCTGATGTAGGCTGCTCTGAGCCTGCGTGCTTGTTCGGACGACTCTTTGCCGAGCCATTTAATCAGAAGGTCAGTCTCTTCTGCTACTGACAAGCCTATATTGTCTATTACATTGCAGAATGAAGCTTTCCACGCCCAGTAATTCTCTGCCTTATCGTCGAACTTCATCAGCCCTGTGGAGACGACCTGGTTTCTAGTGATGAACTTCGCCAGGTCGGCATTCGTGGAGCTGTGTCCCTCTTGAGCAGACGTGTGACGAGGTGAGGTGGGGCGTGGGGCAAGACTGGGTAATCCTTGGTCTTTTCCTCTCTGCCATGCTTGATTGCTGGCTTGGTACGGGCTGTAATACAGACTAGCAGGTAACATGGATGGCTGCAGTGGTACCTGTGACGGCAGTGGCAGCCGTTTTGGGGCTGATGTCGATCTCCGGGTCTCTGCTGGTAGGTGTATCGGTAGCTCTGCAGGCGACGTTGCTGGATGCTGTACTGTAGATCTTATGGCTGGCTGCGTAGGAGGACGCGCTAGTGGAAGCGGGTGGCTGTGCAGGCTGGGCGGAGTATTATAGGTTTCTTGTTTTATATCTCTCTGCGGTGGCACGTTGTTCGCTGTTAAATACCCTTGGATCAGTTCTGACTCCGGTACCTCGAGGCTGTTGTCATCATCTAATTCTGCTTGAAGAACTGCTGCTTCAGCTATTGCAGCCTCCATTTCTTTTCTACATCGCAATGCCTCCAATTCCGCTTCTGCTTTGGCAGTTCGTAGTTCTGCTTCAGCTTTCTGAAGTTTCAGTGACATTTCCTTTTCAGAATAGGCTGCTTTGGTTCTTGCTGCTTGAGCTCTGGCTTTAGCGGTTGCTAGTGCAGTGCTCCTTCGTGAGCTGCACGCTGATCTGTGTTGAGAGGGTGCACGAACAGAGCTTGGTGCAGATAACTCTGATCTCACCTCCCAGTCACCAGCTTCTGTATCAGTCACACCAATGGGAAGTTGCATTTCGGGCGGAGGATCCATGTCCTATGGAGCAGGGGAATCAGCAAGTCACATGCAGGCTTGATGAGAGCAGATTAATGGCGTCGTCTCGACGGGCAACAATGTTTATCTTTCTTTCTGGCAGTTGGAATTCTGTCTTCTTCTCGACAGGCGAGGGATTGCTGTTTTACTGTACTGGTCTCACTAAACGTATGCGTATTTAGCTATCCAGTGCGTATAAACAGCCAGGTGAGGTGAACAAAGAAATGAGATGATGCTTTATCCTGATATCCTTTTTCTCCTCTCCTTTATTTAACACAGCAGTGCAAAAAACAAGCTGTAAAACTGTAAACACAAATAAAAGTATCTATTAACTCAAGTTGCCTTTTTAAATCATTTCCAAAACCAAATGCAAAACATACATAGTTTTCTAATACGCATGAGCCGCCATTACACGAGAACAAACGTAATCTACACTTGGTGACAACACATTAATTTTCCTCTTATACATCTACGAAAACGACTAATATAAAACGTCTTATATTACACACACAGTGCTACTCACCAGCATTGCCCTCGCTAGAAACACAACTGAGTGGAGATTTGCAGAAACTTGACAGCAGAATTTACACAACACGGAGTACAACTTGCTCAGTAAGCGTCGTGTATTAACTAAACTCAGATCTCGTTCCAAACGAGACTACAAACGAGAATATCACAGGAAATAAAAACAGTAAACCGAACCTGCCGTTACCACAAGTGTTCGCTAGATGTCGTTAACGTACTGTAAATAACTAAAGAAACACAAAATGAATGAATGATCATTAAAACCAACACAGCATCGATCTACTCCATCTATGTTTTGATCATTTCTCTAAATCCTATCCAGATGTACTCTTTAATAAAAGCGTGGTTTTCACACCTTTTTGCTAAAAAAATGATTTTCTAGGAAACTTAGGCAAAATTAAAAGTGTTGATAAAAAAGGAATGCTTAAAGCTAGAATAATTTAGGGCCTGTTCTTTCTTTTGATAAATTGCATGTTCAGATATTCATACAACAAAATAATCAAAAAATAATCAAAAATGCTGGTGGTAGCTGGCAACTTAAAAAAAAAAACGCTGGCAAGGGAAGAGTTAATAATAATAATAATAATAATTGAAACGTTAGGGTTAGGTTTCTTGAGTAAATAAAACACCTATGCATTGCAAACAAGCAGAGATCTATCTCCAAACTTTGCACGGGGTGGAGCTATGAGGTTTCTCCGACAGTTTGAGGATCCTTTGATGTTACGAGGTTTAGTCACAAGCTCTTTTAAATGACTTTCCTTGGTTAAATATTTGTAAAACCCACATAGAAGGATGACCAAATAGCATTAAGTTTTAAAAATAAAGTAAAACAATATATATATATATATATATATATATATATATATATATATATATATATATATATATACTGTATATAATAGCATTCAAGCATTTATTTATTTGTTTTGTTTGTTTTTTGGAATTTGATAACGTTTCTATGGCACTAGTGTGGTTGGGAAACACTGACTTAAGTTTTCTAATCAAGGTGAACTTAAACAAATACCATATGAATTGGAATATACTAACCCAGCTACTTCAGTTAGATTGTTACTCATTATAATCTGTAGGGGTGGCAATAATTGTGGAATACATATAGTTCAGAAAAAAAAATAGTTTTATAATATTTTATTTAAAGTCAAGTCAAGTCAAGTCACCTTTATTTATATAGCGCTTTTTACAATACAGATTGTATCAAAGCGCTTCACAGTGATAACATGAAAACAATATAACAAAGTTTGTTTCTAAAAGATATTGCGTCAACGTCCACCTTAAGTAAGGCAGATCAATAATATTATTGAATATTAAATGTCCCCAACTAAGCAAGCCAAAAGCCAAGGCAACAGTGGCAAGGAACCAAAACTCCATCAGGGACAGAATGGAGAAAAAAAACCTTGGGAGAAACCAGGCTCAGTCGGGGGGCCAGTTCTCCTCTGGCCAACGAAGGAACAGTGCATGATTCGGGCAGCATTACAAGTCAGATTGGATCGGAACATTTAGAGTATTTTTTGGAAGTCCAAGTATGCACGCCGGTCTTAAGACGAGTTGTTGAGGATCAGTGCCGTCCACCATAGAGAGTCCATATCGCCCGTGTTGAGTCGTCACTTCATAGGCTTTGTGATTGGAGCATCTGAAGTCTCCGTGAGAGGCTGGATACAAACTGGAGCTGACGAACGCCATTTTCTCGGGACTCGCGTCCCGAGATAACAGCAGAAAAGCAAAGGGAAAATAATTAGCGTAGCTGCTGTTCATAATGATGATTTCCATAACACAGGCGTAAATGACAAAACATGAAGACAGTGACTCTTGCGTCCCAAAATCACCCCCCTCCGTCCCCCACTCAACTCAGCCCAGCTTACTGACCTATACGTCCCTACTGCTGCTGAGACCTAACCACAATCTCACAATCTCTCCGCAACCCAACCATACGCGCCAACCCGTTGACTAAGGCTGTCGAGCCCCACTGGTGCGTTAAAGCAGTTTCAGTGGACAACGGTTCCGTATGGCATACTACCTACCGCAACACAATATCTGCCCAACCACCCGTCATTCACGCAATATACACAGGAGCGTAATGACTGCAAATATTATGCAACCTATACAGATAACCTACAGTCTCTTCAAGTTTTATAGTATTAAATGCATTTGATCTGATTCAGCAGTATTATAAAAGGTAAGCATTATGTAAATGCTTGGCTGAAGAGATGCGTCTTTAATCTAGTTTTGAACTGGGACAGCGAGTCAGAGCCTCGAACAATATCAGGAAGGCTATTCCAGAGTTTAGGAGCTAAATGTGAGAACGCCCTCCCTCCTTTAGTGGACTTAGATATCCTAGGAATGACTAGAAGCCTCGAATTTAGTGATCTTAAAGAACGCGATGGATTGTAGGGCGATAGAAGGTCCATTAAATACACAGGAGCTAAACCATTTAGGGCTTTATAGGTCAGTAGTAGTACTTTGTAATTGATACGGAACTTGATAGGTAACCAGTGTAGAGATGATAAAATTGGTGTTATATGATCATATTTTCTTGACCTAGTAAGAACTCTAGCGGCTGCATTTTGCACTAACTGTAGCTTGTTTATTGAAGATGCAGGACAACCAGCTAATAAAGCATTACAGTAATCTAGTCTCGAGGTCATGAATGCATGAACTAACTTTTCTGCATCAGAAACAGATAGCATGTTACGTAATTTAGCAATGTTTCTAAGATGGAAAAAGGCTGTTCTTGTAACATATGAAATATGATTTTCGAAAGACAAGTTGTGGTCTAGTATAACTCCCAGGTCTTTTACTGTAGAGGATAAAGTAACAGGACATCCTTCTATATTAAAGTTGTATTGTAAGTGGTTTTGTGGATAGTTTTTTGGACCAACAAGTAATACCTCCGTTTTTTCTGGATTTAGTAGCAGGAAATTATGCGTCATCCAGCATTTTATATCTTTAAGACACTCTGTCAATTTTGATGAGTTAGTGTTTTCATCTGGTCGTGATGAAATATATAATTGAGTGTCATCAGCATAACAGTGGAAATTAATTCCATGTTTTCTTATAATATTGCCAAGTGGCAGCATATATATTGAGAATAGCAGAGGGCCTAACACCGATCCTTGCGGCACTCCATAGTCTACTGACGTTATCTTCGATTTTTCCCCATTTAAACAAACAAAATGGTAACGGTCTGATAAATACGATCTAAATCAGCTTAATGCCTGTCCCTGAACACCAGTGTAGTTTTGTAGTCGATCCAAGAGTATTTTATGATCTATAGTGTCAAACGCAGCACTAAGATCGAGTAGAACTAATATTGAGATACAGCCTTGGTCAGAAGCTAAAAGTAAATCATTTGTAATTTTAACTAGCGCAGTTTCTGTGCTATGATGCGGTCTGAATCCTGACTGAAATTTTTTCATATATCTCATTTTCTTGCATGAAAGAGCACAATTGAGCGGACACAGTCTTTTCTAGTATTTTAGACATAAATGGAAGATTTGAAATCGGTCTGTAATTTGCTAAGTTATTTGGATCTAATTGCGGTTTCTTAATGAGAGGTTTTATAACTGCCAGCTTGAATATTTTTGGAACATGACCTAAAGATAAAGACGAGTTAATAATATTAAGAAGAGGCTCTTCCACTATAGGTAACACTTCTTTCAGAAATTTAGTTGGTATTGGATCTAATAAACATGTTGTTGGTTTAGATGCAATGATAAGTTTATTTAGCTCTTCCTGTCCTATAGTTGTAAAGCGGTGTAGTTGTTCTTGAGGGGCGATAATTGAGGCTGAATCATAAGACACCATAGAGGATTGTACATTTACAATTGTGTTTCGGATGCTTTCTATTTTCTCATTGAAGTAGTTCATAAAATCATTACAGCTATACTGTAACGGAATAATTTGCTCGGGTGATGTCTGTTTATTTGTTAGTCTAGCCACGGTGTTAAATAAAAACCTTGGATTATTTTGGTTATTTTCTATTAGTTTGCTGAGATGCTCAGCCCTGGCTGCTTTTAGAGCTTTTTTATAACGTGACATACTGTCTTTCCACGCGATTCTAAAGACCTCTAAATTAGTTTGTTTCCATTTACGCTCTAGGTTACGAGTTTCTCTCTTGATAGCATGCGTAGCACTGTTGTACCATGGTGCTTTAGTTTTCTCTCTAACCTTTTTTGATCTAATTGGTGCAACAATTAGACTATTTTACTTTAATTAAAGGTTAGATTTTTTGGTGAATATTTTGAATTAAAGACTAAGGGTCTACATTTGATCAGTCGATCGTCCCAGCTAGTTAAAAATGCATGTGGTGATATGTCCTTGCTCCTGGCTAGGTCACAATTAGCGTATCTCCTCTTCTCCAGGCAGGTGTCATTTGAAAAAAAAAAAAAAAAAAAAATGAAGACCAGGCGATGAGAGATATCATCACATGTTGAGCTGGTATAAGCTTCGGGATTTGGAAGGCGACAGAATGTTATGTAAGGGCCACACAGTAGCGTTATGTCTCTGTGTTTATTTTTTATATAAAGAACACACAGATGAAGAGCTATGAAAGAGAGGACTGATCAAATATTCCTATTTTTGTTTCATGTCTTTTGAAACTCGATACTTAGAAGAAAATGAATATTTATTTAACAGAAGCTTTCTCATATCCCAGCTGATGGGATGGTTCTCTTACGAGAGGTTCTCTCGTATTGCGTAAGTTTAGCTTACGCTACGGGAAAGATTCATCTTCTCGAGATATTGAAGCCAAAAAATGATCCTTAATTTTGTATTCATTGTCAACGCAGTGCAGCAGCTAGCAGACCTAGAGCAGGCCATCTCGCGTGCTTATTGGCTGCCCTGCATGCATCTGCTGCAGCCTACCAGTGAGCCTCGCGTGACGTCACGCCCAATTGGAGGCGCTCGCGCCTTCATAGCGTCATAGCCCGCTAGGATGGGCGTGGCTTAGCGTATATAAGAAGGGGCTCGTAGGCTGAATCCCTGATTTTTCGACTCTTCAGCGAGCTCTCCGCATCGCTGAATCAGAGAGAAGCCACCGCCGCCGTCGAACAGCGAACAGCCAGCTCAGGACAGCGCTGAGGAAGCCGGCCGTCTTCGCCACCTTCAGCCGCCGTGCAAGCTACGCTATCCGGCGACGTATCCTTTTTACATTGCTTCCACAGGAATTTCTAAAAGAGCGCGAGCGTCTTTCTAAAGATGCCTCGCACTTCCTGTGGCTCGTGCAGAGCCCCGCTCAGCGTTGGAGACCGCCACGTGATCTGCGCTCTCTGCCTGGGCCTGGAACATGCAGAGCTCGCCCTCGCGTCCGGCGGCTGCGAGCTCTGCGAAGCGCTTCCGCTGTCGACCCTACGGGCTCGACTCGAGGCTTTCAATCCGGATGCAGCCGCTCCGCCCCCCGGGGGACCGCGCAGGAAGAAGCGCCGTTCCCTGAGGCAGCCGGAGCCCGTGGCCACAGCGACGCGCTCGCCGGAGGATCTCCCTCGAGCCTCGCTTTCGCCCTCCCCGCCTCCCCTCCCCGACGCGCAGCTGCCGCTCACGAGCCTCACTGCCGTCGCATCGGAGGGGGAGGCAGAGGAACACGCCACGAGAGATTGCTGCTCTATCCTGGCATCAGACAGCGAGGAATGGTCGCTTCATTCCGGCTCCTCGTCGATCCAGGAATCCAGCCGTTCCCGCGCTGGAGCTGACACGGAACTTATGCGCCTGCTGACGCAGGCCGTCGACCGCCTCGGGCTCGAGTGGTCGCTACCGAAGGAACCCGCGCCGAACAGGCTCGACGGCTGTTTCCTTCAGAGTCGCCGCCGTGCAGCTTCAGCGAGCAGGCCCGCTCCATTCCTGCCGGAACTTCACGCGGAGCTGACGAAGTCCTGGAATGCACCATTCTCCTCGAGACTTCAGTCCCAGGCCTCCGCGTCGCTCTCCCAGGTGGACGGCGCCGCCGAGAAGGGATACACGGCTATTCCCCCCGTGGAAGAGACGGTCGCAGCGCACCTTTGCCCGCCCTCCGCGAGATGGCGGTCTCGGTCAGCCCTCCCGTCTAAAGCCTGCAGAGCCACGTCCGCCTTGGTCGGCCGCGCATATGCCGCCTCCGGCCAGGCCGCGTCTGCTCTCCACTCCATGGCTGTGTTGCAGATCTTGCAGGCCGACCTCCTCCGTGAATGGGACGAGAAGGGCCGGGATCCGGCTGCGGTTACAGATCTGAGAAGTGCGACGGATCTCTCTCTCCGTGCCACCAAGACCGCAGCTCAGGCTATCGGACGAGCCATGGCCGCGTTAACCGTGACAGAGAGGCATCTCTGGTTGACGCTCGCGGATATGAGGGAAGCTGAGCGGGCCACCTTTCTGAACGCGCCGCTCTCCCCCACTGGTCTCTTCGGCCCAGCGGTTAACGGGATCGTTGACCGTTTCTCGGAGGTACAAAAGACCACGCAGGCCATGAATCTCTTCCTGCCGCGACGCTCGAGCTCCGCTACAGGCCGCTCTCGCGAGAAACAAAGCCAGCCTCCTGTACGAGCTAACACCCAGCGTCCAGCACAACCGCAGCCTTCGCAGCGACGTCAGGGCGGCCGCCCTAGGTCGCGCTCGGACAGCCGTCACAGACCGCCGCCCCCCAGGGGGCCTCGGCAGAAGATTACGTTGAAGTCTGAGCATGCGAAATCCTCCTAACAAAGAGAGAAAAAAGACGCGCGTGTCCCGCCACGGCCGGACCGCCGTCAAAGCTCATTTCCCTGTCAGTCCCCTTCAGTCAGGCTACTGCAGTGGTTCATTTAGCAGCCAACGAGCCGGTTTGTTCACCCTCTCGCCTGCACACAAACGCCGTTTTTACGGCGACCCAGAGAAATCTCAAAAAGAGCATTATGTCTGGTCCGGCTCCCGCCGTCAGTGTTTTAAGTGTAGTGAAAGTGCCCACGCCCCAGTGTTCACCCCTACACACAAGCACATCAAATATCGTGTCACCCACAGAGCACACTCTCATAAAGCGCAGAAAAGCCGCTCGAGTGTTGAATGTAAGAAATGTGTCCACAGTGTTGTGCCCACTATCTGCCCGCTCTGTTGCACGGTCAAAACAGCAGGTTATGATTGTAAGTCCCGTGCCCGCCAGAGAGCGTTCACGCTTGCTATCACAAACCCCCCCCCGGGCGCCGCCCGCAAGTTTAAGTGTTATCATGAAACACAGGGCGATTATAAAACGCTCCCCATCTATTTTGATCGGGGCGTCACATGCATGTGTAAGTCTCGTGCCCGCGCAAACGCGCTCACGCTTACAGAACGCTTTTCTGCCCAAAGCGCCGCTCGCGCTTCAGAAAGTGAGGAAAAAGGGTTCCCCATCCCTTATGATTGGGACATCTCACACAAAGCAGCCGGTTTCGGCTTTCAGCGAGCAGCCGTTGCCCAGAACAGAGAGCGCGCGCGCCGCGCTCTCAGCTCCGGTTCAGTTTCACATGCCCGCGAATGGCGGCGATCTGAACCCGGAGGCCATTCGCCCCCTAGCGGCTCACATAGCTGCGTGGGAATCTATCCCGGGGGTTTCAGAATGGGTGCTGAGCACAGTAAAGCAGGGCTATACACTTCAATTCATTCGCCGTCCCCCGCGCTTTCAAGCCCGGACCGCGACGATAGTGAATGCGGAAGTAGCACACCTACTTCACGCAGAAATAGCAAAGCTGCTGTGCAAAGGGGCTATAGAAAAGGTGCCGCCTTCTCTGAGCGAGTCAGGCTTTTACAGCCGTTATTTTCTCGTGCCCAAGAAGGACGGAGCCTTCAGACCGATCCTAGATCTGAGACATTTGAACAAGGTGCTTGCGAAAAGACCGTTCAAAATGCTGACGACCAGGAAAATCCTCGCGCACGTTCGCCCGAGGGACTGGTTTATTTCTCTAGATCTGAAGGATGCCTATTTCCAGATACAGATAATACCCCGTCACAGGCGATTTTTGAGATTCGCCTTCGACGGTCAGGCATATCAATACACCGTCCTGCCGTTCGGCCTGTCTCTGGCACCCCGTACATTTACGAAGTGCATGGACGCAGCGCTCGCCCCCCTGAGAAGTCAGGGGCTGCGGATAATGAACTATCTGGACGATTGGCTGATTTTGGCACAGTCAGAGGCGGAGCTGCTGTCTCACAGAACAGTGCTTCTCAGTCACCTGGAAAGTTTGGGTCTCACGGTCAACTGGACCAAGAGCTCATTACTACCCAGCCAGTCAATCTCCTTTTTAGGAATAGAACTGGACTCGGTGACCATGTCGGCCCGTCTATCGGCGCAGCGCGCGCTCCGGGTTCGCCACTTAGCCGCGGGTTTCCAGAAGGGCAGCGTTCTCCCTTTGAAAACTTTTCAGAGGATGTTGGGCTGTATGGCTTCAGCTGCAGCGGTGCTTCAGCTGGGCCTACTGCGCATGCGCCCGCTCCAGCGCTGGCTGAATGCTCGCGTGCCCCGCCGAGCTTGGGTTTCTGGCGGTCAGAAAATCAGAGTGACTCAGACCTGCATAGCGGCTCTGCAGCCCTGGTTAGTGACCGACTGGTACCAGATGGGAGTGACGATGGGAACCGTCTCTTACCGGAAAGTCGTTTCGACAGACGCGTCCAACTGGGGTTGGGGCGCGCTGTTCGAGGGCAGACCGGTCTTCGGCCAGTGGTCAGACCAAGAGAGGGGGTTTCACATAAACTGTCTGGAGATGATAGCGGTCGAGAATGCGCTGAAGTGCTTCCTCCCGTTCATACAGGACCAACATGTTCTCGTCCGCTCGGACAACATGTCTGTGGTATCCTATGTAAACCGTCAGGGCGGTGTCAGATCCAGAAATCTCTGCAATCTGGCGGAGCGCCTCCTTATTTGGTCCCAGTTGCACCTGCGCTCGCTGAGGGCAGCGCATGTGCCGGGCCATTTGAACGACGGTCCAGACAAACTGTCCAGGGGCAACGTTCCCCCAGGGGAATGGTCCCTGCACCCCCAAACGGTCCAGAAACTGTGGCGCCTGTTCGGCAGGGCGGAAGTCGACCTATTTGCGTCAAAAGACAACGCTCAATGCCCGACGTTCTTCTCGAAGGACGAGGACGCGCTGGCCCAAGTCTGGCCCAGCCTCCGGCTATATGCTTTCCCTCCGGTCTCTCTGTTACCACAGGTAATCAAGAGAATCAGGGAAACGCGCCACTCGGTGCTCCTCATAGCCCCGCGTTGGGAGAATCAGATTTGGTTCCCGGAGCTGGCACGGCTGTCACACACAGCTCCGTGGCCGATTCCGGTGCGGGCAGATCTCCTCTCTCAGGCTCGCGGCACGATCTGGCATCCCCATCCAGAGCGCTGGTCTCTGCACGCATGGGTGATCAACGGGTACTCGTTGCCCTGCCAGAAGGAGTAATGAACACGATCACGCAGTCTAGAGCCCCTTCCACGAGAAGGCTCTACGCGTCTAAATGGTCGGTGTTCTCGGAATGGTGCACTGACAGAGGTCTGGACCCGCGGACATGCGGGGTGGCGCAACTGCTCTCCTTCCTACAAGAGCTGTTGGAAAAGGGGAGGTCCCCATCCACGCTCAAAGTATATGTGGCGGCCGTGGCAGCGTTCGCAGAGTCGACGCACGGCCAGTCATTGGGAAGACATGAGCTGGTCATCCGCTTCCTTAGGGGAGCTAGGAGGTTGAACCCGCCGCGCCCCCCGTCGGTTCCCATGTGGGATCTATCTCTGGTCCTAGAGGCCCTGAAAGCCTTCCCTTTTGAACCACTGGATTCCGTGGAGTTGAAATATCTATCACTGAAAACCGTCTTTCTGACTGCACTGTCGTCAGTAAAGCGGGTGGGGGACCTACATGCGCTGTCTGTCAGCGCGTCGTGTCTTGAGTTCGGGCCGAATGACTCGAAAGTCATCCTCAGACCTAGACATGGCTATGTTCCGAAAGTGATGGGCACTCCGTTCAGAGCGCAAGTTATCTCGCTGTCAGCGCTCCCAGCATCTGACAGCGAAAGTGATGGGAGCCGCCTCTGCCCTGTCAGAGCGCTGAGGTCTTACATTACGCGCTCCGCCTCATTCAGGCGTTCGGATCAGCTGTTTGTTTCGTTCGGTGGGCGCGCCAAAGGTCTCGCCTCCTCGAAACAGAGTCTGTCCAGATGGATAGTGGACGCTATAGCAGCCGCTTATGCGTCAAAAGGTCTGCAATGCCCGCTGGGCATCAGGGCTCATTCCACGAGAGGCGTGGCCTCTTCGTGGGCATGGTCCAGTGGAATTTCTATCCATGACATATGTGTGGCGGCGGGCTGGAGCTCCCCGTCTACCTTTATCAGGTTTTATAACCTGGAAGTTCCTGCCTTGCAGGCTAAACTGTTGTCGGTTTAATAGAGAGGTGTATTCTGCCCAGGCTTCCTGCTCAGATCACTCTTACACGACCCAAGCTCTCCTGGTTGAGCTGCACTAAGTAGGGTATGTGCCATGTGCTTATACAGACCGGCGCGCTGCTCTGTATTCCCTATGTGTGCTTATGTACAAGTGATGCCCCGCTTGGCTGGCCACCTTATTCTCCACCTTATATGGGTTCCCTGAAAGTTCGGGGCTTCATGGTGGATGCTGGGCGCGCACGGCGTTGACAAAGTGTTCCCGTAGCGTAAGCTAAACTTACGCAATACGAGAGAACCTCTCGTAAGAGAACGATACTCGGTTACTGACGTAACCTCGGTTCTCTCTAGAGAGGGAACGAGTATTGCGTAACCGGCCGTGCTCGCGCCACGAGCGACTTCGCTTCAGTGGTCGAAAAACCAGGGATTCAGCCTACGAGCCCCTTCTTATATACGCTAAGCCACGCCCATCCTAGCGGGCTATGACGCTATGAAGGCGCGAGCGCCTCCAATTGGGCGTGACGTCACGCGAGGCTCACTGGTAGGCTGCAGCAGATGCATGCAGGGCAGCCAATAAGCACGCGAGATGGCCTGCTCTAGGTCTGCTAGCTGCTGCACTGCGTTGACAATGAATACAAAATTAAGGATAATTTTTTGGCTTCAATATCTCGAGAAGATGAATCTTTCCCGTAGCGTAAGCTAAACTTACGCAATACTCGTTCCCTCTCTAGAGAGAACCGAGGTTACGTCAGTAACCGAGTATCGTTCCCTATCTTGTCAGTCAGGTTTGACGTTATGTCGAAGACTGACAAATGGGGTTTTACTTGGGAGCCCAAATCACCTCTGAGTTTTAGAAAAACTCAATAGAAATTGGCAAGTGGAATTTAGAAAAAACACTCAGTATCTGGTGTGACTACCATTTGCTCGTGATCGTCGACGGGGCTGACCACGCCCCTGCCGCTGGATCGCCGGCCGTCGAAATCTCCGAGAGGACGGGTGGAAGTTGTTCTGCGCTCGACTCTGGACAGTCGAGCGTCCACCCGCAGGGCAAGGTCGATCAAGCCATTGACTACGTTTACATGCAGCCAATAACCCGTTCAAAACCGGGATATTAGCAATAACCCGGTCGCGCACGGCCATGTAAACACCTGCAAAAACCCGAATATGCTTATATCCTGGATTTTAAAAACCAGGATATGATACCTGGGGTACCCCTTTTCTAACCCGAATTTTTGGTCATGTAAACACGCATCGGCATATCCCCATAGTGATTTGTGTTCTGCGCATGTTCTATTCGCAAGGAATCTTGGTCTTTTGAGTAGAGGAACTTCTCGGCGCATACAAAAACCTGCGTGCAGTATACTGGAAGTAAACATGGCGAGACGCAGCACAGCATACTTTTGGAGCGAGGTCAGTACCAGCACCAAAGCGCAAACAAAGGCGATCGCTATCTGCCCCGAACTATTCATTATCCGCGTGCTGCTACTATTGTTGTTGTCTTTGGATACAGGAAGAAGAATCGGAAATGACGCATAGTGCGTCTTAAGGTTGTCCGTACGTGCAGACGCTAACCGTGCGTCGCCGTTTACATCGGGATATTGCAATTCCATGTATACAGGAGAAACTCTCTCTGCTCACACATGTAAACGGGTTATTCCTAATGTTTCAGAAACCCGAATAGTGACCTTAACCCCACCATAACCCAAAAATTGGCTGCATGTAAACGTAGTCAGTGAGATTGGTGGGGAGATCCAGGGCATAGATCTCCTTCTGGACGTGGTCAGCCAGCCCATGCAGGAACATGTCCCACTGCGCCTCCTCGTTCCAGCCACACTCCGCCGCCAGGGTCCTGAACTCGATCGAGTAATCGGATACTGAACGTTCTCCTTGACGGAGTTCAGCCAATGTCCTGGCCGCTTCTCTTCCTGATACCGCTCGGTCAAACACCTTCCTCATCTCTTCCGCGAGGGACTGGAACGAGGAACAGCATGGGTTCTGGTTCTCCCACACCGCCTTTCCCCAGAGTGCCGCTCTCCCAGTCAGCAGTGTCAGTACGAATGCCACTTTCGTTTGTTCATTGAAAAAAGTGCGTGGCTGTAAGGCAAAGTGCATGGAACACCAGGTTAAGAATGCTCTGCAATGTGAAGGCTCACCCGAATAGGCTTCTGGAACCGGTAACCGAGGCTCCGACTGGGAGGGGCTTCCAGGTGGTGCGGAAGGAACGGCAGGTGTGGGAAGCGCAGCGGGGACACGTAGGCGCTGGATCTGCTGGGTGAGCTCAGACACCTGCGTCACCAAGGCTTGAACTGCGCGACCCGTGTCGCCGATCTCCTTCTCTTGGGAATTCATTCTTTGAATGCTGTGATGTACAAACTCTTCCATGGATGGTGACGCACTCGCTGCTCCCATTTCGTGGTCAGATCGTTCTGTCATGGTGCAATAGATCACAGGAAGCAAATGCGAGTGAAAGATACTTTTAATAAACTCAGTCCAAGGCAGTAGCCAGAATACACGGTGACGCAGGGACTGGATGGTCAACCCGATGAGTGAAGACAAACGGTGCGAAGAATCCCAGGTGAACGAAGAACACACTCCAAGCACGATAAACACTCCACGGAACACGAGACGATCAGGAACAGGATAACCAGACAGGGACACACCAAACAACGATCTGACAAGGATGAGAAAACAGCAGTGAGTATAAATAGTGTGGTGATGATCAACTGCAGCTGGTGATGTGATGATGAACAGCTGGAGCGGATCAGGTAATGCCATACAGACACGCCCCTCACACACGTGCGTTCATACAACAACATAAACACGAGACAAGAAGGGACAAAGAACGTCTACCGTGACAGTTTATAATTTTGTTCAGTGTATATATATACACACGATTATATAAAACAATTTAACCTACAATATTTGTATCACCTGCCAAAGGGCAACATATTACACTCCTCAATGAATGCATATGAAATAGTTAAAATATATTTTTTTAGAGCTTTCCTTAGCACAGTCTGCCTGTATATTGGGCCTCAGCAATGAAAACAGGAGCAGAATACATTTCTGTGCAAGGATTTCATAACATCATCCTTGCAGAAATGACTGAAAGCTAGAATTTTCATAATGATTTTACAAACAATTTACACAATTTTCAATTTGCTTCAATTTCATTAATGAGGCCCATAGTCTGTCATAATATCAAAATTGGTCTAATAGATTATTTCAATTATATTTCAGTACAAGGGCATATCATTTAGTAGGGGGACTGGGGACCTTACCCTACCAATATACAGCTACTGAATTGTCCCTAGAAATAATTTTGATCAAACAATTAAAATATAGTTATGTGTAACCACTATGACATGTATTATGTACTCCGATGCTGATGTATGAAATATGCTGACAGTTGCACTTTATTCAGAGTAAAGTTAAGTCTGTTAAACTTCCACCTTTTCATTGTTAGTTACCTTAAACTTATAACATTCGAGTTCATTTTAAAATAATGAAGTCAATATTAACCTTAATGTCAAGAATTATATATATATATATATATATATATATATATATATACACAGTATATACACACTGATGCGCGTTTCAACTTTTATGACAAATCGTAACCTACTGCAGTGTGTGTGTGTGTTAAAACGTGAACAACGTATTTGATTAATCAAGTATTTGCCATATTTATTCTTTTAAGGTTATACAGTCAAGTATATGAGGCTGCTGACACTTTAAGAATTAACAGACACCAACATAGACAAACGTTTTGCCAAAATTTTAAGACAACCAAATGCGCTCAAGTGAATACTTGGCAAGGTAGACATTTTCGATTAAAATAAAATGTCTATGACCATTCAAACGCAATATGACACTAAAAAGAGCTCAGTTCAGGTTCACACACACTGCAGTTACGATTACGTCATAAAAGTTTAAACGCGCATGCACGCAATGACCTATAATGTGTTACACAATTACTAAGGCTGAGTCGATACACCTATCTCATGATACTTGGTACCTTAAACTTTTATCCAAGTACTTCTATGATAATTTTAACTATTGTATCACTGAAATAATTATACTATGAGGTTGAAAAGACTGCTGTTTAAAATTAGCCAAGTAACAGTTTAGTTGGTGTATTGTAACTAAAGTTATTATGCTTCAAATCAAATGACAATTTTGCGTTCCATTTAAGACACGTGACCCCTAACACATCGGTTTTGTTTGTGAAAATTATTAACGGCCACCATCTTCTTTTGCTGCAGGATAACCTTGTGGTGAATACGAAATTACATATGCTAAGTAGCCTACATGATGTTGAGTTTGTT
Source organism: Tiaroga cobitis (assembly GCA_030578255.1). Taxonomy (NCBI): domain Eukaryota; kingdom Metazoa; phylum Chordata; class Actinopteri; order Cypriniformes; family Leuciscidae; genus Tiaroga; species Tiaroga cobitis. The sequence goes on from CM060598.1 coordinate 16,059,217, forward strand.
ACAACCGTACATTTATTATCACGCAAGGATCAGTTAACTGTTTAAGTGTTTTATCAAATAATTGTATTTTTTTTAAAGTGGAGATCTGAAAAGTTACACTTTATCAATAAATGATGGATAAATTAATTATGGTCTAATTAATGAAGTGGTCTAAAGCAGAATAAATTTTACATCATTAAATAAAATTTCAAGCAAAGTCGTCTTCCCTCCGCTGGAGCTGTCAATCAATCACACAAAGATTGTATAGGCTATAATAGGCTACATTGCGTGTTTATCTGCATTGTGTTCTTTGAGTGGATTGCAGTATAAACCCCTCTTCGTACTTTATTTTTTTCATTCACCAATGTTGCTTCATCTATCAAATGTCAGAAACTTTATACAATACACTCAAAGAACGCAATGCAGATAAAAACGCAATGTAGCTATTATATATAGTAACAATTATATAGCCTACTTTTTAAGGGTTTTTCCTGGCTCAAAATGAGGTGAAAATCCTGCTTGGAAAATGGGTATCTGAGCTAGGACTGTCACGAATATAAAATTTGGTAGACGAGGAGTTTTAACTTACCGTACTGACGCGTTGTTTGAATGCTGAATGGAGAATGATTGACAGCTGCAGCGGAGGGAAGACGACTTTGCGTGAACTTTAATTTAATTATTTAAAATTTCTTCTACTTTAGACCACTTCATTATATTAGAATTTGTGAGGGATTGATGAGTAACACAGATATATATCTCTGATTACTTAATTATCGCCTAATCTGAGCATGCAGTCCTGACTGCCTGTCTGATTTTTGTGGACAGCCGGATGGGGCACGACGACATTTGACGTAGGCGGCCGCCTCGTAATTCTCGATGAAGGAAAAACCCAAATAAATAATGCAATTAAAGGTCCACAAATTATCTATTACTAAAGTATTTATTAATGGCTATCCATCGTTTTCTTTAGGCCTATAGCTACACTTGAAATAGCCTATCCGATGACTATGACCAAAATAAAACAAATATTCAACAAAACACATGCATTAATGCATTGAATGTGTATATCAACGGCGATAAAAGTTTATGAAAACTTATTTGTAGGATTACTCACCAATACTGTGAAATTGCGTCTCCATAAAATTTTATTTCTCGAACCAAATTCGATGACGTCAGTAGTCACGTGGTTTGGACGTTGACATAAAATTGTAATTTGACTTATAGCAATTAGTTTAAATTACACCGAAAAAAAATAGTTTTACTTCAAGACAACTAAACTCAATTACATTAGACCAATGACAATGCAGAAAAGTGAACTTATTGAGTCAGATCAAGTTTATAAAGTTCTTTAATATAATGACAAGCCATTTGCACTTTTTTCAGTGTATATATATATATATACTTTTTTCTGTTGTAAATGTATGCATCTTTAAACATTCTATCATGAAGTACAGAAATCCAAATTGTAATGTTGGTTTACATAATCAAAATTGAGTAATTAATGTAGTGTCTGATGAACATACTGACATAATAACACTCTTTATGAGTTATAACTGTGTATGCTAACATATCTATAAATAAAGGCCTGACATGAAATTGCAGTCAAACGTCATAAATGCAAAAATGGTGGGTGATTTTTATGTACTTAGGTTTTTGGTGCTTTTATGTCCCCACCATTGTCGAAATCAAACCTACGCTTTAGTTTCAGTACCATTTTTGTCTTCGTAATAATAGCAATAGCATTGACAACAATGGTAAATTAGTCAATTAGAATGGGTTTGTGTATATTTTATTCTTATACATACACAGTCACTTATCCCGATTTCACTATTTCAATCCCATCTAAAGTCAAGAGGGCTAATTAATTCATCCAGCCATTGCCAGGAACATTCAGACGGCTTGCCTCGCAATTTAATCAATGCAGTGTGATCCCACAGTGAAAGAACCCGCGTCCCTGACGCATTCTGTTAATTAATGTCCCATCGCCGTCAATTATGCAAGAGTTCGAAAAGGAGTGAATGCATCTTAGATAGGGTGATGTTTTGAAAAGGGCATTTGTACGAAAATCCATTCTGGAATATCAGATGTTAATCCGTAAGAACATAACTGCAATGCATTATTTTATGAGGCTACTTGAATATTTTGGCTTAGCTTCAGTCCTAATGTTTTTTTGAGGATTGAAGTATGTAAAACCCATTAATCCTCCCAGCTAACATAATGTGTAAATGTTTTCCATGACAGTCGAGATATGGATGAAGGATTACTTTATTCAGGCTTATGGTGAAATGCTAATCAATACGAGGATGACTGTTTTGAGCTCATTTTAATTCATGCCGTAAACTGCTTTTGTCTGACATCAAGCCACAATGTAATCCAGCTGGTTAGTTTTTATCATATACATGCTAGAAAAATGCTACATTTACCCCCAGAAAGGAAATAGGCCTATATTTTTTAAAGTGCATTGGTAGATGATGTTTTTCTGAGTATGATGTTTTTCCAATTTTTCTGTTTGACTCCTTGACGTATGTGCTCAATATTTCCAGCTTCATCTGTTTGATATGCTACGCACCTACACAAGAAACTCTTGTGTAAAGATCATCATGTTCAATTCCCCTCTCGGCATGAGTTCAAACCGGAGTTATACAGTAGCACCTTTCATCGGTGAACCATGAATACACAGTCTGAACATGGAGTTGATGCACAAGTACACTGGGAAATGTCACCTACAACACGTCAGATAGTGATAGTTTCTACATGTTTTTTTGAACCATTATGTGCCTAACATGAGACAGAGGTTTAGTTAGTTAGTCAAAGTAATATTATAATGCAACTTCAGAATAACTGCAAATCAAAAGAAAATCCAAACAATGTTCTTGTCAAAAATATCTCATTTTTGATACCAAAGATGTTAACCAAACTTCTTCTATAAGAGTATGCATATGTACATATACTACATTAATTGTGGGATGTTTGAAATGTGTCAAGGAATTCTGAAGTTAGTGTAATTCTGTTTAATTCAGTGTCTGTGTCAATGTGTAAACATTACATATTTTTGTGTATATGTACTGTGAGATACCAGTGTCAAAGAAAAATTTCCGCTCTGTTACAAACAGCATGGAAAATAAAGTTAAACATCAAACATAATTCACTTAATAAATGGGTATGAACATAACACCTTTTGTATTTAAAGCAGGGTTATATTGTTAACTAAAACTAAAACCCTAAAACAAAAACATTTTACAGTAAATCAGAGATACAGGACATCTGTACAAACACTGAAATCTGCTTCATCTCACTGACTTTCATCGCTGATAAACCCAGGACCAAGGTTAGCGGTCTGACATTTGGATGTAAGAGACAATATTCCACCATCAGCCTTCGACCATCCTATGATTCATTGATGAAACTGTCCTCATTAACTGTATTCTGTCAGAGGTTTGTCCTATAAAAGCTACAGAAAACATGTTATTGTGCACAACACTAATGTCCCTTCACTACCATAGTGTGTGTACTCATCTCAGGAGCACTTTTCAGAAGCAACTACCATTCTCTTAGCACAATAAGAGTTTCCAAAATTTACCTAGAGCACTTCAGGCTCAGGAAGGTATATAAAAAGGTACTCGGTTACTGACGTAACCTCGGTTCTCTAGAGAGGGAACGAGTACTGCGTAATATCTTATGCTAAGGGGAAAACCTCTTTTCCATGAGATATTGAAGCCAAAAAATTATCTTTAATTTTGTGTTAATGTAAAACGCTGTGCAGCAGCATGCACAGAGCCGGCCGGAGCCTTTTGGGGGCCCTAAGCAGAATTTGATTTGGGGGCCCCTCCAACTACGCGGAGTCACCTGTGCTTGACGATTATTGACACAAATGTCACGCAACAATGATACATTATAAATTAATACAGTGAGGTTATGTATAAATACAAAATAAATACTTAATAAAAAATAGATAGCCTACTTAAATATTTTTTTTAACTTTTACTTTACTCTTTTACTAACTCTTTGAAACTTCTTAAAACAAACTGTCTCAAAACATATCAAATAAATTATTTGCTAAAATAATGACAACTGAGAAATCAAAAACATAATAAGAGCAAGGGTTCAACAATGACAATTATTGTTGAAAACTGTAAAAATATTATTATTTCTCAACTGTCTCAATACAGTGTAACTGTCCACAAAGTCTTTTTTAATTAGTATTATTGTAACAGACTTTGTTAGATTGTACATGACAGAATCCAACAAAGTCTATTACTATAATACCGGTAATGATATACTGGCGCTCGTTGTATATGTGTGTGTATGCAATGTATTTTTTCCCTCTGGGCTTGCCGTAAGATATGAATGGTTCAATGCGGCACAAAACATACCGTAAGTAATCATGCAAAGATACTTTTATCTTGCTCTTTTTTCTCCTCCTCAGTCGTTTTCTTCGTTCTATTTTCGGCACCAGAGGGATACGTCCTTTTTTGTGACATGGCTTAACATTACCGCGAGTCCGCGACTATGCGCAGTTGCGCACGAATTGTCTATGCACGCGCGAGGTGTCTAGATTTTGCGCATGACTTAAACGCTGGCAGACACAGCAGCAGTTGTAGGGAGGTATATTGAATTTTCTTTTATTGTCTTTAATTATTCATTCATTCATATTAATTCATTCATTTATGTCACTTGTTTAAGTTATCTAAAAAAATATTATAATAATATATAATATATCGATTTTTTGACTCGATTGCGGGGCCCCCTGGTGGCCAAGGGGCCCCAAGCAGCCGCTTAGTTCGCTTATGCCTCGGGCCGGCCCTGAGCATGCAGACGTAGGCAAGGCGGCTTGCGCGCCTATTGGCTGCCCTGCGGCAGCGGCAGCAGCCTATCGAGAGAGGCGCTGCATGACACCACATCCAATGGGGGCAATTCGCGCCCATTTCGTCACGTCCCGCCAGAAAGGGCGTGGTCTCGCCCTATAAATATAGCTTGGTTAGGCTGGTACAACTGGTTTTCATCGCCGAAGCGAACCAGAGCTGTGTATGCACAGCAAGATACGCAGTACTCGTTCCCTCTCTAGAGAGAACCAAGGTTACGTTAGTAACCGAGTACGTTCTCTTACGAGAGTATCTCTCGTACTGCGTAATATCTTACGCTATGGGGAACACTATGCAAAACGCTGTGCGTACTGGGATCCAACACCAAAGTCCCAAGGGCAGTAGCCCGGGGCTCATGTAGTGCATAATCACCGTAGACTCACAGAGAGTCGGAGAAGAGAGGCTGCAAGCATCATTCCCCATGAAATAGCATCCCACTGGAGCTAGTTATTTAACAGTGTTTCACGCAGACAGGGTGAACGTGTTCAGCCTGAACTGGGCAATAGAAAGGGTTATTCAACACCCATGGGGCTGTTCTATCGCTCAGTGAGCGATGCACAGGCAAAACTCAGCATCTGGGCCGGCACAGCAGATAGCACTGAATTCTATACCAACAGAAGCTTGGCTTGTAAGGCGGGAACCTCTAGGTTATAAAACCTTATAAATGTAGACGGCGAGGCCCAGCCCGCGGCCGTACAGATATCTTGCAAGGTAACCCCACTATACCACACCCACGATGAGGCCACGCCTCTCGTGGAGTGCGCTCTGACACCCAAAGGACACTGCAGGCCCTTAGAAGTGTAAGCCAATGCTATGGCGTCGACTATCCATCTGGATAAGCTCTGTTTTGAAGCGGCCAGTCCCTTGGAGCGTCCACCAAACAAAACAAAGAGCTGCTCGGTCTGTCTGAAGACACACGAGCGGGACACATAAGCTCTCAGTGCCCTGACAGGGCAAAGGAGACTCGCATCCTCCTCCTCAGCATAAACCGGGAGGGCGCACAGGGAACTAACCTGGGCACTGAACGGTGTGTTGAGGGATTTGGGCACGTACCCGTGCCTTGGTTTGAGTATGACTTTTGAGTCATTAGGCCCAAACTCCATACTGAAAAGTATGGAGTCTGGAAAGTATGGCGCTTACTGAAAGCGCTTGTAAGTCCCATATGCGCTTCACTGAAGCGAGAGCCAAAAGAAACACCGTTTTGAAAGACAGATGCTTCATGTCTGACAAATGGATTGGCTCGAACGGGACACCTTTCATGGCTTCCAAAACCGTAGAAAGGTCCCACACCGGGACTGAAGGAGGTCTGGGAGCAGGCACGTGCACAGGTAGGGCTCAACCTGTGCAGAGCACATGCCCTTTTTGCTCTTACACTCCGAAGTGCCCCCTCTTTTTTGGTGGTGGTGGGTTTTTTATTTCTTCCAAAAAATATTGGCTATTGGTCACCCCTTACGTCTGTCTGTCTGTTTTACAAATATTTAGCCAATGAGTTCTTAAAAAGAGCTTGTGTAAATCTTGTTCGATCCTCAAACTGTCAGTAAAGCTGATAACTCCGCCCCCGCTATCTCGACTGAATGAACTGAAGCTCCGCAGCAGCCACACTACAGACAGCAGCTGAACGAAGTTTTGCAAGGGTAAACAAAGATCTTGTTGTTTGAATAAGTACTAACATTATGTCTATAAAGGCTCATATTTTATTTATTTGATGCATAGGCGTAATTCTATGGGGGGACAGGGGGACACGTCCCCCCCAATATTCAAAGAAGGACAATTCGTCCCCCCCAATATTTGATCATACTGTATGATTATGCGAGCAATATCGATGTGATTGCAAATACGTCTTTCTTTCCAGCTCCGAAAATATAAAATCCCGGGCGGTCCATTTCCCAAATCCATTCGACTTGCCTTACACTATACATTAACAAAACCTATTTCTCCTGAAATCCATGTCATGTTTTCCCTATACCTTTAGTAGCTCGTGCACAGTCAGTGAGTTAGGAAAAAACAAACAGAAGAAGAGTTAGGAGCGCGAAATCTGACAGACATTTGGCACATATCTATGAATGGTAAATATCCTGTATTTGGCTGACATAATCTCTTAGATAACGACGACCAGGTGAATTTCACTAGAATTTCGAATTGTAGAATTTGTGAATTTCGACTGTAATACTATACAGCTTGTATGAATGGGAGGGACTATTGACAAGCTAGCCGACAGCTAGTTAACGTTACGCTAGCATGTAGCCTGGCTTTAAAGCAAACTGGGATAGCGGTCAGTGACAGGCTTGTCAAATGTACTGTACCATACCCAGTTTTGACAGCTAACGTTAGCGTTTTGGGCCACGTTCCTGTTCTCCGAATTGGGTTGTTATCTAGCAAGTTATTTTAGGCCACGTCCACACGAAGCCAGAGCTTTCCCTATCCGATCTTTTTTTTCCTTGTTCTAAAAAAAAATTCCGTAAACACGGCGCCGTCTCAAGAAATATCTGCGTACACACGAAACCGACTGAAACCGATGTAGTTTACATGCCAGACCAGTATGAGGCGCTGTATTTCTGACACAGATACACTAAAAACAAAGAAGAAGACTTGCGCATAAACCTTGCGCACTGTATCCACCTGTTTCCGGGGGGCGCTACTGTAAAAAATAAAGTGGGTGCAACATCCGGTCAGGCGGCGGAAGTAGCATACCAATGGTATTTTGTGTGCTATTTAGCGAAGAGGCTAGGTGTTTTTCAGATAATATTTTACTATTTAAAAAAAGTCGCAAACCTTTATGAGAGATGTCGTTACGGAGCTCAGGGACAACATGGGCTGTTCGCGGTTGTACATAGGCCTATAACCGGACTAAACTAATTCAGTGGCAAATTGTATTATCCAACAATCTTGGACTAAAGATTTTAAGTGAAGGCTACTGTGAAGCAACATATTCAGAACATGTATGACACACAGTAAACATTTCATAGTATATCTAATATAATATAGGCTATATATATATTTCTCAGGTCTGTAAGGCAAGTAGACGCTGAGTTTCGGTTAATTTATGAGACGAGCTGCAGTTCAGGCGCCAGCTCCTCCATGTCTTGATTATTGTCTGCTATATTTACCGCTACTTATTATTTATTAAATCCAGGTAAATTGTTGATGAAACATTGATTGAAATTAAGATACAATTAATACAAAACGAAATTAACTTTAAATAAAGGCTCAGTGCTTTCAAAAAGTTAAAGTTTTTTTTTTGTGTCACCCTCGTGTATTTCCCTCATATTAAATACAAAATGCATGTGCTATATATTTCTAATGTCTGGACTCCTTTATTGATATGATATGATATATGTATATAAACCGAGGTTTCAATAGCCTAAATGCATTTTCGGAGAATTTATATTTTGACTGCAAATGTCACGTCCATAATGCTGGAATCGCCCAATTTTAAATAATTTATCCTCAACTAGTTTTGTGGTGTAGGTCTACAAATTTTATAATGTTAACTTCAAATAATACAAATAGTAAAGATATGGTAGCTATATTGGATCTGGACGGGAAGGATATCTCTGGGAGTGCGAAGGGCGTATCGTGATTCTGCCTTCCCTGACCGCGACACAGGTCCGTGGATCTGAGTATCGCGATTTCGGTTTTATTTAACATGATTCTTTTTTATTACTATTTAGGAACAAACAAGGGTCTCTGTTTAAAAAACGCAGACTCGCACCGGCAGTCCAGAGCACCGCAGCGCATATCTTCAAGTTTAGCCATAACCGAATGTCCAGTTTAACTGCCACAAGTTGATCTTGTAATAAAGAACTCATCGTGGAAAAACACGCTGTATTTTTGTATTTTCATTGCATTTGTAATTGATAAAAAGTTAAACAAATTAAATAATACATTTTAGTATAAATATTAATGATTAATCGATAGTCGAATGAATGAATGAGTGTCACGTTTCGCTTGTTTACTTCGAACCGGAAGACGCACCCACTTTTGACGCAAGGCCTCATGGGACGTAGGAAACTTGTGGATACAATAATATTAGGAACAGTAGCTTCTTTTTTTCTTTCTTTTTAACCAAGAACTTTGAACAATATGAAAAACCATAAATGGCCTGGCACAAAATAGGAATGAGTCACGATATTCGATTAGTTAGCAGACGCATAAAGCTTGCCACAAAGAACCGGCAAATAGCCTAATCATTATGAATGTGTCAAATATAGCAAGGAGACATTTTAATTATTTATTAATAAACTAGTGTTTTCTGTGACGATGCTGACTCGCCAGTGAAGGTGCTTATAGAGATAAATGCACACTTCATACGGATTATAAGAGAGTTGTCTGTTTATTTTCGTTTTGAATTGTTCTGTTTAAAAGTAGACATTTCAAGCTTAGATATATTTCTGAGTTTCTGTTCATTTATGAGACAAGCTCCAGTTCACGTGGGATGCAAGTTATATCGCGTCGGCGCCTCCGTGTCCTGATGGCTATTGTCTGCTATATTTTCTTCTTATTTATTAAATCCAGGCAATTGGTTGATGAAACATTGATTAAAATTAAGATACAATTTATACAAAACGAAATTCACTTTAAAGAAAGGCTTTATATAAAACAAAACTTAATGAAGTGGTCAAAATGATGTCTCGATATTGCGCATCTTATGATTAGGCTACTCAGGCTGTTCACTTTTCATATAATCAACATATATGAAATGGAAAAAATAACATATTATTTACTAACTTTTCTTTAATGGCTACAACATGTAGGCCTACAGTACAGAACCATTTTATGTCGGAACGAACGCCGTGTTACCGGTGAGCATGAGGGGCAGAGGTGCGTTTTTTGAATAATAATCAAATAATTCGTTGAATATTATTTTTGCTTGAAATGCCCATCCCTACAAAATACGAAATGTCTTAATCAGACAAAATACAAGCATCATAGCATAAGAAAGATATATAAAAAATAAAGAAGTAAAATAAAGAAATACATTAAAAAATAAATTAAAAAGAAGTAAAATAAAGAAATACATTAAAAAATACATTAAAGTAGGCCTAAATAATAAATAAAGAAATAAAATAGGCTCAGTAGCTTCTGAAGCATGAACTCAAGCAAGTAGTTGCAGTTGTTGTTGCTGTTAGCCTACTGATTTAGCCTGTCTGACTAGTCGACACGTGGGGTGATGACATCATCGTTTCACAAAATATACGGATTGGCCGTACACCCGAAGACGCAAGGGTGTCGTTTTCAGATTTATCCACCCTGGGACCCGGTTTAAAAAAATAGCGGTTCCCTTTCGTAGTCACTCCGAGTTACGTCGGATGACGGAGAATGGGGGTTTCGCCAGAAAGCCAATCCTCTTCGAGTATTAAAAAACGAGCCTATGGCAATGAAATGCCATGGGTCTGCGGAATTTGCATAATGTATCTCCGCCTCACTGCGTGAGTATTTAAGGAGAGACAGCTGCAACAGCAGATCATGTTTTCGCTTCGGAGCCAAGAGAATCTCTTCACTCCACAAGCCAAATCCTGAGTATTCTCAGTGACTACATCTCTTCGAGACGAGCGAACTCTCTGATGTTGGTGTGACGGCGGTATCCAGCGAGTTTCATATTGCCTGCGATCTGAGCAGTGGTCTGCCGGTCTGTGTGTCTCTCCCTGGTCGCTTCAGCATCCGCAGAGTTTTTTTCCTCTCACTAAAAGAGCGTGCACGCGGCACGTCTTTTTAAAGACGCGTCTTTCTAAAGACGATCTGCCCGTGTATTTCTGAGTGCGGTATTCTGATAGATTCAGCTGTTGGGCGCGAGCGCTGTTTGGTGTGTTTGGGCTTTGATCACGCTCGGACAGCGCTCGTGGGTGTGTCACGTTCTCTCAGTGGGAACGTGACCATCGCAATGTATACGGTCGAGACTCTGTGAGCTCATTTGAGTGAGAGTCCCCTCATCCATCACCCGATCTATTTTTCTCCACGTGAGATAATACTTCGGCTGGTGGCCAGGGTGACTAAGACGTCAGGTCTGGAACTAACCGACGAAAATTCCTCGGTCCACACCCCGTCTTTCACGTTGCAACCCACGTGGTCCCGAGTGGATTCGCCGGCCCGCCCGCGGGCCCGCGTTCTCATTCGGTCCACCAGCTGATGAAATCATGTTTATCGCCGCATCACAAGGTGAGCTGGAGTCCTCTGGAGATGGCTCGTCTGTGCTGCTGTCCTCGGATGTGCTAGCATAGCGAGCTTGATTCAGAATTCACAGCTATGCTTTCCCGGGCTGCCACGAGTATCGGGTTTGTGTGGAAAATTCTGCCATATCCCGAGCACTTGAGGCTGATGATTGGTTTTTGGGGGTGGCGAACCCAAATCCTTTCTACCCGGATGTGCATGAAGAGGCCATGAGATCGTGGAAGTCTCCTTTGACTTTTCGCGACTGCTCTGCGGCCTCTTCCGCCTTCTCTGCCCTCGTAGAGGCCGCAGTCTACGGTACACTGGGGTTCCCCCCTGTGGAGTGTTCTGTGGCAACACTTAGGTGTCCCCACAGCGCCTCCACCTGGCGTGGCAACCCTAAGCACCCCCCAATGCCTGTAGGTTCTTGTCTACTCCGGTGGCGGGGACCTATAGAGCTGCGGGGCAGGCTGCCACCTCACTGTGTGTTATTGCCATCCTTCTGGGTGTTCAGTGACATGCACGAGGGTAGGGCTGATTCAGGGCTCATCCTTGAGCTGCCTGCCGTCACCGACCTTGCTCTACGAGCGACGAAGGTGACCGCACGCTCCCTGAGTCAGGTGATGTCCACATGTGTGGTCAGACATTTCTGGCTTAACCTGGTTGATGTGCGCGAGGCTGAGTGAACCAACTTCCCCATATCCCAGGCTGGCCTCTTCGGCGGCGCGGTCGAGAACTCTGCCCAACAGTTCTCGGCCGCCCAGAAGTGGACTGTGGCTTTTTTCTGACCCTGCGGCTTCTGCTGCCAATCAGCCGGCGGCTCAGACGCTTCAGTCCACTTGCCGTCGAATGCGCCCTCCTGCGACTTCCGCCCCCTCCCGCCCGGCCCCAGCAGCACCGGGCCGGGCCGTGGAGGTGGTCGCAGGGAGGTGCCCCTGCCCGTACCAGCCCCGCAGCCCCGCTGTACGCCAGGCTATGCGGCGCTCCCGTTACGGGCAGCTCAGTTATGGCTTGCAGTTCTCATGGAGTGGTTGCAGGCCCACTCCTTCCCCCGGTGGAGGGCTGGGGGAGAATCTTTTAAAAAAGAGCTGCATCCCATCTCTGAGCACGCAGAGCTGGACGGCAGTGCGCGACGCCCCCGAGCCTCGCCACTCTCGTTCCCCTCTGTCTCTGAGGGTGCGGATGACAGTGCGTGCCGTCTCCAGACCACACCACTCTCGTCCCCCTCTATCGCCAGACCCCTGGCAGAGCAGACCCCCGCGGAACGCTGGTCCTTCCCTGGTCTCCTCTGTCAGGACGCGGAGCATGACTGTGCACGCGTGCTGGGCCGCTATGCCACCCTCACCTGTGCCGGTCACTCCGCTCCGCTGCCCCTCCGGGGGGACGCCTGTGGCTCGGATGATTCCACTGGATGGGTCGCCCGAATGATCAGGCTCGGCTATGCGATTCAGTTCGCACGGTCTCCTCCCCGCTTCAGGGGAGTCCGCTTACTGTGGTCGGTGGCTATGCCCCGATCATGAGAGCGGAGGTTGCCACCCTGCTGGCGAAGGGTGCAATCGAGGCTGTCCCTCCAGCCGAGGTGGAGTTACGGGTTTACACCCCGTACTTCATTGTCCCCAAGAAAACCGGTGGGTTACGGCCAATCCTGGACTTGCGCGTCTTGAACCGCTCCCTTCACAGGCTGCCGTTCAAGATGCTCACGGCCAAACGCATTTTCGAATGCGTGCGGCCACAGGATTGGTTTGCAGCGATAGACCTGAAGGACGCCTACTTTCATGTCTCCATTTTACCTCGACACAGACCGTTTCTTCGGTTTGCTTTCGAGGGGCAGGCATACCAGTACGCGGTTCTCCCATTCGGGTTGGCTCTGTCTCCTCACGTCTTTACGAAGGTCGTCGAGGCAGCCCTTGTTCCCTTACGCGAACACGGGGTTCGCATCCTGAATTATCTCGACGACTGGCTATTAGCTCACTCTCGAGATCAGGTTTGCGAACACAGAGATCTAGTGCTCCGGCACCTAGCCCGTCTGGGCCTTCGGGTCAACTGGGAAAAGAGCAAACTTTGCCCCGTGCAGAGGATCTCTTTTCTCGGTATGGAGATAGACTCGGTCGCCATGTCCGCGCAGCTTACGAGCGAGCGCGCACACTCACTGCTGACTGGTCTTCGACAGTTCGAGGGCAAGAGTGCGGTCCCACTGAAACTTTTTCAGAGGCTCCTGGGGCATATGGCATCCGCAGCCGCAGCAACGCCACTCGGATTGCTTCATATGAGACCGCTTCAGCTGTGGCTTCGCGATCGAGTCCCGAGGTGGGCATGGCATCGCGGTACGCTCAGAGTTCTAATAACTCCGACCTGCCGTCAGACCTTCACCCCGTGGCGGAACCTCAGCTTTCTACGGGCCGGAGTTCCCCTAGAACGAGTTTCCAGGCATGTTGTCGTCTCCACAGATGCCTCTGCCACGGGCTGGGGCGCCATGTGCAATGGACATGCAGCCGCGGGCTCCTGGACAGGACCCCAGCGCCTCATGCATGTCAATTGCCTCGAGTTGCTGGCAGTACGCCTTGCCCTGCACCGCTTCCGTGCGTTGCTCCTGGGTCAACACGTACTTGTCCGCTCGGACAATACCGCGACTGTAGCGTACATCAACCGTCAGGGTGGTCTACGCTCTCGCTGTATGTCGCAACTCGCACGCCACCTCCTCTTATGGAGTCAGAAGCACCTGAGGTCCCTTCGTGCTATTTACATTCCTGGAGTGCGGAACCGTGCAGCCGACGAGCTGTCACGGCTCCGGCCAACCTCTGGCGAATGGAGACTCCATCCCCAGTCGGTCCAGCTGATATGGGACCAGTTCGGGGACGCACAGATAGATCTGTTTGCCTCCCACGACTCATCCCATTGCGCCCTGTATTACTCCCTGTCCGAGGGCACGCTCGGCACGGATGCACTGGCGCACAGCTGGCCGCAGGGCCTACGCAAGTATGCGTTTCCCCCAGTGAGCCTTCTCGCATGGACTCTGTGGAAGATCAGGGAGGACGAGGAGCAGGTTATCTTGGTCGCCCCATACTGGCCCACCAGGACCTGGTTCTCCGAACTCATACTCCTCGCGACAGCACCTCCTTGGCCAATTCCTCTGAGGAAGGACCTCCTTTCTCAGAGACGGGGCACCCTTTGGCACCCTCGTCCCGATCTTTGGAGACTCCACGTGTGGCTCCTGGACGGGACGAGGCAGGTTTGAGTACCCTGCCACCAGCGGTGGCGGCTACCATCACTTCCGCTAGAGCATCGTCCACGAGACATGTCTATGCGTTGAAGTGGAACCTCTTCGTTAACTGGTGCTCTTCTCGCCGAGAAGACCCCAGGAGATGCTCGATCAGCGTTGTGCTTTCCTTCCTGCAAGACGGGTTGGAGCGAAGGCTGTCTCCCTCCACCCTGAAGGTGTATGTGGCCGCTATCGCCGCATATCACGAAGCAGTTGAAGGTAAGTCTCTTGGAAAGCACGACCTGATCCTCAGGTTCCTGAGAGGAGCGAGGAGACTGAATCCTCCTCGCCCTCCTCTCGTTCCCTCTTGGGACCTCTCAGTGGTCTTAAGTGCCCTGCAGAGGGCTCCCTTTGAGCCTCTGCAATCAGCTGAGCTTAAGATCCTGTCAATGAAGACAGCGCTCCTGGTTGCATTGGCCTCCATCAAGAGGGTAGGGGACCTGCACGCATTCTCCGTTGACGAAGCGTGCCTGGAGTTCGGGCCCGGTCACTCTCACGTGATCCTGAAACCCCGGCCTGGATATGTGCCCAAGGTTCCCACCACTCCCTTCCGGGACCAGGTGGTGAACCTGCAAGCGCTGCCCCGGGAGGAGGCAGACCCAGCCTTGGCACTGCTCTGTCCAGTACGCGCCCTCCGTGCTTACGTAGACAGGACGCAGTGTTTCAGGACCTCAGACCAGCTCTTTGTCTGTTATGGTGGGAAGCTGAAGGGAAAGGCTCTCTCCAAACAAAGGTTGTCTCACTGGATAGTGGACGCCATTGCTTTGGCATACCAGCAGCAAGGTCGACCATGCCCCCTTGGTGTGACCGCCCACTCCACCCGGAGTGTGGCGTCCTCTTGGGCTTTAGCGCGTGGCGCCTCGCTAACAGACATCTGCAGAGCTGCAGGCTGGGCGACACCTAACACATTCGCCAGATTCTACAATCTCCGAGTGGAGCCAGTCTCCGCCCATGTACTGTCTTTTTCAAGCTAACATGGGAGCTGTGAAGTGTCTCGCTTGCTCGCCATTCCACTCCACGGACTGGATACGTGCGATATTTCCTCAGGTGAGCCTTCCTCTCTGAAGCCCTGAGTTCCTCCAGCACTGTTGACGCTGGCGCCAGTGTCTATTGCCTGTGCGTCGGCTAGGTGCCTCCGTGTGCATGGTTCCTCCTCTGAGTAACCCCCACATGTGTATTTTCCACTGTAAGCCTCTTTGAGCATGTGTCTTTCCCTCGGCAAGTCACCTGCCACTCCTGGAGTTGAAAGTAGATGCCACCCTACGGGCTGGTCACTCCAGTGTTCCTCCATATGTAGCCCCCTTGGGCCATATGTGTATTCTTAAGTCCTCCCTATGGGTAGGCATGCTGCGGCATATCTCCCATGAGATATGCTTCCCAGTGTACCTTGGTATTCCTGTGTTAAGTAGGACTCCTTCGTCCGTGCCTATATCACGACAGGGAGGTCAGACTTCGCAGGGCACTGGAAGACAGCTGTGAAGGTGGCGTGATTACACGGGGACCCCCATTCTCCGTCATCCGACGTAACTCGGAGTGACTACGAAAGGGAACGTCTCGGTTACGGATGTAACCCTCGTTCCCTGAGTAGGGAACGGAGACGTTACGTCTCCCTGCCACTTCCGCTGTACCGCTGGGTAGACGCCTGAGTTCAGTCTCGGCTCCTCAGCGAAGACATGATCTGCTGTTGCAGCTGTCTCTCCTTAAATACTCACGCAGTGAGGCGGAGATACATTATGCAAATTCCGCAGACCCATGGCATTTCATTGCCATAGGCTCGTTTTTTAATACTCGAAGAGGATTGGCTTTCTGGCGAAACCCCCATTCTCCGTCATCCGACGTAACGTCTCCGTTCCCTACTCAGGGAACGAGGGTTACATCCGTAACCGAGACGTTTCAGTCTCCCAAAACGCCGGATCCGTCTGGACGAAACGCCGATCCGATAAAAATGTGTTCGTATACAGCTAAACGCGTCTTCGTGTGGACAGGGCCAGAGTCCTGACATTTGTTCATTCTTACTTCACCATTTTCATCCCTTTGGAATTGCGTTGCTGTTATATTTCACAGTAGTGGCCAAAAATGAACAAGAGAAAGACTGCAGCAGCTGACATCCGTAATTTCTTTGGAAAGAAAAAGAAAGTAAGTTTCTGGAGATTTTAGGCATTTTTAACAGAGACGTAATTAATTTAATGTTCTAAGGTACAGGACACCAGATTGACATTAATATCTCTTAGCTGACATTCATTGTGAATGAATGTAACGTTATAGGGTAAGATGTGGCAACAAGCCGCCGCTAAGAACAAAAAAGCTGAAACAAAAAAGCAAAGTTTAGAGGAAAAAGAATATGTGGATCATGGCCATTCTTATGAGAATTATAAATGGAAAAAGATGTTTAGATGTTGTGATTTTTTTTTAAAGTATTGGGATAATCTTTAGACCAGTGGATTATTTAAGGCTATCGCAATTGTGCATTCAAAACAAAGATGAACAGCTCTACATAAAATATGAAACAATTACATAAATTTATCACAAAATAATTTGGTGGGAATATCTACATAAATTGTCATTAGACAAAGGACAATTTTAATTGTGCATGATCAGTGCCAGCCAGAGAAAGTGTTGTGGGATAAAATTGGTGACATGTTGTGGGAAATAAATGTGAAATAAAGAGGGGGGGACAGTTACCCCCGGGGGCTCTTACCAAAATATGTTTGTCTGACTGTATTATTTGACTCATCCAGCAGAGCGAGTTTCAGCAAGAGGCAGAGAATCAAACGGATGTGAGTGAGAGTAGGGTGGACGCTGAGGTAAGTGACAAATGGTATACTGTAGATACTTAAGCAAAAATGCACAAGGAGTTGTAGTAAATGGCCAAATATAACATGGCTAAGAGCTATTCTTAGTATGATGCATCATGGAGTGTCTGGATACAGCATTTAGCTCTGGTATATTGGCCATATATCACGAAACCCTGAGACACCTCATTGCTGTAATAAACCAGTTTCCATTACAAATAGTGCATTAAAAATAGATAACATATCATACCTGTGGTATACAATCTCTTATACCACGGGTTTAAATCAGCCAAATAGCACTTAGGATTCAAACCACCCGGTTTATGTTGCAAAATAGCACTTTGGACCTGTTTAGTGCAACTTTTTATGGTTGTCAATGTTAGGTGATCTATTGTGTAGCCTACTGTCTAATAGTACAGTACAGGCCAAAAGTTTGGACACCTTCTCATTCAATGCGTTTCCTGTATTGTCATGACTATTTACATTGTAGATTCTTACTGAAGGAATCAAAACTAGGAATGAACACATGGAATTATGTACTACTTAACAAACAAGGGTGAAATAACTGAAAAAAGGCTTATATCCTAGTTTCTTCAAAGTAGCCACCCTTTGCTCTGATTACTGCTTTGGACACTCTTGGCATTCTCTTGATGAGCTTCAAGAGGCAGTCATCTGAAATTGTTTTCCATCAGTCTTGAAGGAGTTCCCAGAGATGCTTAGCACTTGTTGGCCCTTTTGCCATCACTCTGCGGTCCAGCTCACCCCAAACCAACTTGATTGGGTTCAGGTCCGGTGACTGTGGGTTATTTCACACTTTTTTGTTAAGTACATAACTCCATATGTGTTCATTCATGGTTTTGATACCCACAGTGAGAATCTACAATGTAAATAGTCATGAAAACTGTGTGTCCAAACTTTTGGCCTGTATTGTATATGTTTGCATCATTCAGATAATCTGAATGTAAAATGCGCAAAATGTAAAAAAAAAACAGATCATTATCAGATATCAGAAAGTTTTGATGTTACTCATTCTGAATTACAGGTAGTGCAGAGTGACTTCAGTGTAGGTGACAGCAGGCAGGAAGAACAGGTAGCAACAGAAGAGCTTGGAAATACCCCAAATGAGCCAGATGTCCAGACAAGAGTAGATGAGAACAGGCTAGATGAACAGGCATCAGCAGAGGAGCTAGGACATACCCCGAACCAGCCAAATGTCAAGACCATCCCAACACAAGTTCTTGCCGACAAAACTCTGTCTTTCCAGGAGAGGTGGTTCCGTGAAAATCCCTGGCTACATTACTGCCCAATGCGCAAGGCAGTTCTGTGCTTTTACTGCTGTAGGGCATTCAGAGGCAAGAAGCCAAAAATTACTACAAAGGCTGACTCTGCATTTATTAATGTTGGATTCAAAAATTGGAGGAAGGCTGTTGAAAAATTTGAAAATCATGGGAAAAGCCAGAGCCATAAACATGCAGTGACCACGTACATACATAAAGCCCAACCAATCACTGCAACATTATCTTGTGCACAAAAGAAACAACAAGAACAAGCCAGGGAAAACCTTTTGAAGATAGTTAGTGGCATACAGTATTTGGCGAGGCAGGGCAATGCTTTCAGAGGTCATGAGCAGAATGAAGGAAACTTTAAACAGCTACTTCAGTACAAGGCAGATGATGATCCCAAGCTGGCCTCCTGGCTTGCAGGGAAACAGAATTTTACAAGTCCAATGATCCAAAACGAAATACTTCAGATAATAAGTAACTCTATTATCAAAGAAATAGCACAGGAAGTACAACATTTGCCTGTAGTGCAATATTCTTTGATCATTGATGGAACTCAAGATATTGCTGGGATAGAGCAAGAGTGCATATGTATAAGGTATGTAGGTGAATATCTAGATCCTAGAGAAGAGTTTGTAGGGCTGTATGAAACTAACTCCACAACTGGAGAGATCATTGCTAAAGTTGCCACTGACGTCATGCTCCGACTGAACTTGCCCATCTCACAGTTGAGAGGGCAGACATACGATGGTGCAGCCAACATGTCCGGTAAGGTACAGGGAGTGCAGGCTCTCTTGAGAAGGGAGCAACCTCTGGCTCCATATATCCACTGTGGTCCACACTGCATAAACCTTGTAGCACAGATGACTATTTCAGCTTCATCGGTTGTCAGGAACTCGACGCGGTCAATGAATTAGGAAGCTTTTCTAACCAGTCTGGAAAATTTAAATCAATTTTCAGTGAAATAGCTAAATCTAATAGTGTAAGGTCTACCTCTCAGAAGCCATTATGTCTCACTAGATGGACTGTACGCACACCAGCCATCCAGTCTGTGCTTAGTCAGTACGACAGTGTGCTCACATCACTTGAAGAGATGGTGAACTGTAGTGTGAGGGAGACTGCATCCAGGGCTAATGGACTTCATGAGGTGTTCCTCAAAGGGAACACAGTCTTGGGTCTTAAGATGGCTGCAGATGTCATGTCAGCCCTAGAAACCCTGAATACCTCCCTTCAGAGTAAACGGCAGACAATGTCTGGTATGATGCTGGCTGTGGAGCATGTCAAAAGACATTTGGAGAACAGAAGAACAGAAGAGCATTTCGAAGGATTGTATGTGCAAGCCCAAGACATTGCCTCATCATTAGACCTGGTGCCCATCAAGTTGCCCCATATCCGCTGCCCTCCAAAACGATTATCTGGACCAGCTGAGCCACATATTCACCCCTCTGCAGAGTCATTCTACAGAAGCCACTATTTCAACATGCTTGACACAGCTGCTCGGCAGCTTACACAGTGCTTTGATGAGCCGGGTATTCATACACTCAGAAGTTTGGAGAAGGTCCTTATCAGCGGAGAGATGGATGATATCATCAAGAGCTACCCAGAGTTGGACCAAGTAGCTCTAAAGGTAAGGTTGAAAATGCATAGGGTCCAAAGAATGTATTATTTGTATAGTACAGACAGTAAATATATGGTCACAGTTATGTTTAGTATAAAAAGTCATACAATTATTTTTATTGATTAATTTTTAATTTCGTCTTGCAGGTGCAGTTGTCGATGCTGAAGTCCACCTATCAGTACAGCAACTGCGGGGATGTGGTGGACCTGCTAAAGACCATGGTGCCTGAGGTCAGGAGTCTTTTTAAACAAGTAGAGACACTCCTGAGACTTTTGCTTGTAGTTCCTGCTTCTTCATCACAGGCTGAACGAAGCTTCAGTGCTTTGAGAAGGCTAAAAACCTGGCTGAGAACCAATATGACGCAAAAGAGGTTGAACCATGTAGCTGTGTGCCATGTGCACAGAGATAGGTTGGACAGAATTGATAGAAAACAAATCTGCAAAAGCTTAATAGCCATGAGTGACATCGCCAAGAATGTGTTTGGATCATTTTAATAAAAGTGTTAAGGGTGGCATGTTACAAAGTATGCACTGGTTCATTTCATATGAATATTTAAATTCAGCTTTGTGACTTAATAGCCTGTATTTAGCGGCTTTACTGTGTACTGTATATAGGTTTCATAAACCTTCTTGAAGTTTATTACTTTCCGTTTGATTTATAAAGATGTGTCAAGAATTAAATTGTGATGCAAAAATATTCTTCCTATTTTTTTTTTAAATACAACATTTTGAAAATAGGACCTACTGTATGAGCCTACATTGGCCTACAAACTGTATTTATTATTAGGGATGCTCCGATCAGGATTTTTGCAGCCAATACCGATAGCCGATTTCTTGTCATGGTGATCGGCCGATACCGATACCGATACCGATGCTTAACTTAATATAAGACCAAGATAAATGCAAACAAGATGGAGCTGTCTGATGCAGCCCACAAGGTTACATTAAACATTGTCCAATAGTAAACTTTGGAGGACAACATAAACATTTAATCACCTAAAATAGAGAGTTCTGATGTAACTTCAACCTTGTCCAATACAAGTCTGAGCAGGACAAAAATTAAATAAATAAATAACTTAAACTCCTAAAAGAACAAATTGGAGTAGTTTGATGCTACTCATTAGAAGGGATGGGCATTTCAAGCAAAAATTATATTCGAAGATAGCTGGCTATTATTCGAAAATCGCATCCCTCCCCCAGATGCAGGCACATATGCATAGGCCACACAAGTGAGAAAAGCGGAGTGGTCTGACATTTAAATATAACTTAAAAACGTAAATATACATTTCATATTTGTTTTATATAATATAATGTTCTTTTTTTTGTATTTCATCTATGTTGATTATATGAAAAAGGAACCGCATGAGATGGATAAGATAGGATCATAAGATGCCCAATATATCAGGAGACATTTGGAGTGGGTCAGACATGATTTTGACCACTTAATTAAGTTTTGTTTTGTAGAAAGCCATTCTTTAAAGTGAATTTCGTTTTGTAAAAATTGTATCTTAATTTCGATCAATGTTTCATCAACCAATTGGCTGGATTTAATAAATAAGAAGCGAAATTATAATAGGACAAGGAGGCGCCCACGTGTGAACTGTATAGGCTACTCTTCAGAAATAGCTCATGTAAATGTGTGCATGCGCCAACACAAAAAGTCCCACAGCTGTCCCCCCCCAATGTGTGATTGACAATTTCGCCCTTGATTTGATGACTGACGGAGACATGCGGGACCTGAGAGCGAGGTCTAGCATTTGCCACCTAGTCATAGCCAATACATGGCCTACACTTATATAGCCTGTGCATATAGTAGCATTTCAACTTTTATAAAATGAGATTTTGGCCAAATGTGTCTTACAACAGGAAAAACTGAGCGCCCATAAAGGTACAAAAAACTAGTTTGTAACCTGTTGATGAAAATGTAATGTGATGCCGCCGGCGACGTTTTAATGACGAAAAAAATGCACATTTGCACACATTCGCTGGTCAAAAACCCGTAACTACATTTGAGTTTGACTTTTGTAAAATGTTAACAATATATTGATAAATAATCCAACAACATAAAATTTGGTTTACCATCGGAAAATCACAACCACAGGTGCGCCCCCGCCCTGTTTCGTTCTGGAACTGACACAAAGCGTCACCGAGGTAACATACATTTCTAAGAAATTTCTTCTTTGATTTATGATTGCTGATATACTTAATTTTGTTAACATTTAATCATGTTATGGTAATAATATTAAATAATGGTTAATTCAAGGCTGATAATATGCCCTTATTCGCTATCTAGCTAATTTTTTTATCTATAGTATTAGTATAGTAAAATTATAGTATTTTTTTAAAGACTTTAGGGCTAAAGAAGCCCTGAAACCTTGTATATCTATATTATCTATATTATTATTATGGTTGCAATTAATAGTGAATAAATCTAAAGCTTTTGAGACTATTAGTTTGTGTTTTTGAATTTGTCATGAGGATGTGACCATTTCTTCCTTTTATGTAGGCTTACTAAACAATCTTAACATAAAAAAAGGGGAGGGGGGTGCCCTTTTTCAGTTTCAACACATGCCCCTCAAAAGGTCTGTGCACGGCCCTGTCTGGGAGGGTTCAGCCTCCGAGCTCCCTTGAGGAATCGCACGACCAGGTCATTTTTCCCCAGTGACTTTCCCCAGTCACAGGTTTTGCAAACGCTGCTATGGTACACTTGGAGCGTGGATGGGGTCCTGCCCTTATCCAGCAGCTCTTGAAGGAAGGAGAGTACTTCCATGACCCCGCAGTCTACAGGTGAAAAGCCCTGAGCTTGACACCAGGTAGAGAACAAAGACCATTTCGAGGAATAAAGCCGTCTAGTAGATAGGGCCCTCGCCTGCGTGATCGTGTTTAACACTCCCTCCGGGAGGTTAGCGGGTACCCGTTGATGGCCCATGCATGTAAGGACCATAGTTGCAGGCGAGGATGCCAAATCGAGCCCTTGGCCTGAGAGAGGAGGTCTTTCCTCAACGGTATTGGCCACGGGGCAGTGCTGGTCAGCCGCATCAGGACTGGGAACCAAGTCTGGTTCGGCCAGAGCGGAGCCACAAGCAGCACTGGGCATCTGTTTTCCCTGATTCGTTCCAGTACTTGAGGCAGGAGCGAGACGGGGGGAAAAGCATAGAGGGGACAGCGGGGCCAGACGTGGGCCAGCGCGTCCTCGCTCTTGGAGAAATATTTCGGACAGTGAGCGTTCTCGTGGGACGCGAACAGGTCCACCTGCGCTTTGCCGAATGTCTCCCACAGCAGTTGGATCGTCTGCGGGTGCAGCGACCATTCCCCTGCTGGGAAATTGTTTCTGGACAGTCTGTCTGGTCCCAGATTCAGGTGGCCAGGCACATGCGCTGCTCTCAGTGAAAGCAGGTTGTGCTGAGCCCAGACCAGGAGGCGTTCCGTTAGCCTGTAAAGGTTTTGGGACTTGATGCCGCCCTGGCGATTTATGTATGCCACCACTGACATGTTGTCCGAACAGACCAAGACATGGTGGCTTTTTATCTGGGGGCAGAAGCGCCGCAGCGCGTTGTCGACTGCCATCATTTCCAAACAGTTTATATGTAGGAGCTTTTCCCGTTTTGACCACTGGCCAAAGAACGGTCTGCCCTCGAGCAGCGCTCCCCATCCCGAGGTGGAGGCATCCGTGGACACCACCTTCACATTCGAGGGAGTCCCCAGACTCACACCTGACTGATACCAGTCGGTTACTTTCCAAGGTTCCAGAGCTGAAACGCATTCTAGATCGACCCGGAGGCGAAACCGGCCAGCGGCCCATGCCCGGGGCGGAACTCGCGCTTTCAGCCACAGCTGGAGTGGGCGCATGCGAAGCAGACCCAGCTGGAGTACTGAAGCTGCTGAGGCCATGAGGCCCAGCATTTTCTGAAACCTTTTGAGCTGGATTTCACGGCGCACTGAATGTCCAGCTCGTGCTCTGGCGACAGGCGCGCTGTCATGGATAGCGAGTCCAGCACTGTTCCCAGGAAAGAAATTTTCTGGCTGGGAGACAGCGAACTTTTCGCCCAATTGACTGTGAGACCTAGATTCTCGAGATGCTCGAGTAATGTGGTCCTGTGTTCTATGAGCTCTGATCATGATCGAGCTAGAATCAGCCAATCGTCCAAGTAGTTCAAAATGTGCATGCCCTGGAGTCTCAGGGGTGCGAGAGCCGCGTCCATGCACTTCGTAAATGTACGGGGTGCCAGGGAAAGGCCGAACCGCAGAACTTTGTATTGGTATGCCTGGCCCTCGAAGGCGAATCTGAAGTATCGCCTGTGACGAGACGCTATTTGTATTTGAAAATAGGCGTCTTTCAGATATATTGACATAAACCAGTCCTCCTGGCGAACTTGCGCGAGGATTTTCCTGGTTGTAATCATTCTGAACTGGCGCTTCGTGAGCGCTCTGTTCAGCTGTCGCAGATCTAGAATGGGTCTGAGATCCCCGTCTTTTTTCGGTACCAGAAAATACCTGCTGTAAAGACCCCCTTTGCTCTGAGCCTGAGATAAAGGTTCTATAGCCCCTTTGCTCAGTAGTTTCGCTATCTCGGCTCGAAGTAGATGAGATACTTCGTTTTTTACCGTCGTTTCGACTCGTCCCGCGCAGCGGCGGGGGCGTCGAGCGAACTGCAGCGAATAGCCTCTTTTTATAGTCTTCAGCACCCATTCTGATACCCCGGGAAGCTTCGCCCACGCATCTGCGTGAATAGCTAGAGGTAGAATGAAATCTGGGCTCTGGCCGCGGCATAACGGCGGCCGGAGAGCTCCGGTGTGCTGGGAAATAAACACTGTGTTTGCAGTGTGTGAGGCGGGGGGTGCGCTGATCACAGTGGGCAGCCCGGCCGCGCTCAGCTTCTCTCTGACGGGTTGTGGAGAGAATGCGAGCGGGACGAGCCCCGTAGGGTTCGGCATGTCTGTGAGGGAATGTGGGCGCGGGATAGCGGGCACACTCACTGCACTGGGAACACTGTCGGCTCGCGCCGACTGAGAATGTGTTGGTTTCGTGTTTACAGAAACCGTGGGACATGCTTTGTGTAGTGTTTGTGGGCACTGTGTCGTGGGCACGTACACTACATTCATTGCGCAATCGACATGAGTGGATTTTATTTGTGCTAGCCCTGTATTGTGGCGGGCTGTGTCTGTGTGTGGGAATGGGCACTGAGACGTGGGCATTCTTACAACACTCATAGCACCATCGGCCGTGGCCGGAACACCAGAAAATACACTCTTTATTGGATTTATCTGGGTAGCTGTAAAAACGGCTTTTGTGTGCAGGCAAGCGGGCAAGTGAACCGGCTTGTTGTCTTCTAAATACACTGGAACAGTCACATCGCATGGAACTGGATGAGCGAAACGTTTCGGTGAAAATCCGGCCGCAGCGGGATTTGAATACCGTCGCTTTCCTAGGAAGGCTAGGAAGGCTTTGGGACCTCGGGCTTGATCTCGATCCTCGGCCGGGGCCCGTGCTGAGGGGGGCGGCGTCCGGCAGAGCGAGAGCGCGGTCTCTGTTCTCGGGCCTAGCGGTGCTGAGAAGTGGCGGCGGGTGGTGCAGGCTGGGTGCGTCGAGAAACACTGCGCGCTCCGAATCCGTCATCTCAGACAACGTTAACCACAAGTGTCTCTCATCCACGGTGAGAGAAGCCATATTCCACCCAATAGCCTGTGCAGCAGATTTTGAAGCGCGTAGAGCCAGGTCCGTAGCGCTCCTTAAATCCGCGATGCTGATCGATTCCGCGCCTTCCTCGTCCCATCTACGGAGAAGGTCGGCCTGGAAGACCTGCATGATGGCCATTGTGTGCAGTGCTGACACAGCTTGCCCGGCGGCGGTGTAAGCGCGAACGTGCATGGCTGACGTCACTTGGCAGGCTTTTGATGGCAACGCCGTCTGAGCCCGCCGCCCAGCAGAGGGTGGGCAAAGATGGGACGCTACCGCTGCTTCCACCGGAGGAAGAGAAAGGTACCCTCTATCTTTCGCACCGTCCACAGTGGAGAATGCAGCCGAGACAGAGGTACGCATCCTGGCCGAGAAGGGGGCGTTCTAAGACCTCGCGACTTCTTCGTGAAGCTCAGGAAGAAAAGGCGCGGGTCTGGATGTTGACGGCACGTGGTCCTTCTGGAGGAAGCATCCGTCCAGCCGGTTGCGCGCAGGCTGCGCGGGCGCCTCCCAGTCGAGGCCGAGGTTGTCGACGGCTTGAGAGAGCAGACACATCAACTCAGACTCAATGCCAGCCCGTTTCCCAGAAGACACGCGGATAGTGGGGGGGAGGTCCACGGAGCTCGCCCAATCCTCACTATCTGACGCCAGTATGGAACAAACCTCAGCTCTTTCGTCGACCTCAATGGCGGAAGCGGCGGCAGACGGTGTGTGACTCGAGCGATGCCGGCGAAGCTGGCGGGCGAACCGGCGAGCTTTGGCGGGCAGGGGAAGGCTCGGGGCCGCGCTGAGCACGCCGCTTTTTACGGCGCGGCGCTACAGTGGGTTGAAGTGCAGGCTCTGAAAAGGATGCCAGGCGGGTCCTCAGAGTCACCATAGGCATCAGCTCACAGTGAGGGCATCCGCCGTCGACGAGAGCGAGAGCCGCGTTGTCCTCACCCAGGCAGGAAACGCAGATGACATGACGGTCCCCGTCGCTGAGTGTGGCTCGGCACGAGCCGCAGGATCTTTGCATCTTGAAAAAGACGCAGCTCTTTTAGGAGAGTAAACAGAGAGAGTGTGAGTCGCAGCGGCGAACACACACTCTTAGCAGTGAAAAAGGATATAACGCCGGAAAGCGTAGCAGGTACGGCAGCTGAAGGCGGCGAGGTGAAGGCGGCGCGGTGAAGGCCAGCGACTTCAGGCTCGAAGGCTCGTCCCGCAGAAGGCTTTCAGTTAGATGGCGCGGCTTCTCACTCCGGATCCAGCTATGCGTGAGCTTCGCTGAAGAGATAAAAATCAGTTGTAACTGCCTAATCCAGCAATATTTATAGGGGGAGACAATGCCCTTTCTGGCGGGACGTTTTACATTAATACAAAATTAAGGATACTTTTTTGGCTTCAATATCTCCTGGAAAAGAGGTTTTCCCCTTAGCGTAAGATATTACGCAGTACGAGAGATACTCTCGTAAGAGAACCCCTAGAATCAAAGTAAAATAGAACCAAGTCTTTTGCCCTTAAATAAAGTTTTGATCAAAATTGAAGGGGTAAGAGTTGTTTTTCTTGGATTCGTGCAGCCGTAGGCCTTGCCCCACTCAGAGAGGCAGTTTAACACCTGTAGTGTTTGATAGACATGTGTCATTGTTTTCACCCTGTTCGTCCTTCACTCTTTAATAGCTGGCTTCTGCTTCATAAACCATCTCAATCAAAACTCTTTTAAGAAAGATTGCTTCTCCACAAATCAATATCTAACAATTTACCTCCTGGTTTTAGTTTCAAAGCCAATAAAGAACTAGCTGCGTGTATGTGAGTATCTTTCCAAGAAAAACATGCCTCTAACATGCTGTTCTAATTACACTTCAACTTGGAATGATGGCTGAGAAACTACTGGTGACTGATATTTTTTAAACCTGACACAGAGAGGAAAATGATGAGCAAATTGGGGAACATGTTGAGAATAGGCATGGGTCCATTTAGGTCCAGGTACTTGATGTACTAGATAATCATTTTAAATGTTGACCTTTTCCCCCCACTTACTATAGTTAACTGAGGACAGCGAGACTTGAGGCTGTCGAAATCCAGGTCACAAGGCCAAATTAATTCTAAATCCTAAATTAATCCTATGTTTTTTTCTTCTTTTTAAATTAGCTTTATTTTAAGATAAGCAAATACCAGTTGCAAAGTGAACCATTTTCAAACAGATTTAAATCCAAATAGGAGTAACTAAAATATCCTTGAATAGATTAACTAATGTTAAATGATAGAGTTGATATTTAGTCCTAGATATATATTAATTAAAAACTGATGGCTACGGATGTCATCTCAATTACCGTACATGCTGGGGAAAAAAAGATGACATGGCCACAAATTAAGAATGAAGTCCCACTATTAATTCTTTCCCTTATTTTAGTTCAATTGTGGCCACTAAATAAAACAAAGAACAAATTAGTACAACATTTCCATGAATGACCTAAAATAAAAGAATGAATAAATGAATCTCGATTTAACTAAAATGAGGGAACAAATTAATAAACCCTTGTGAAAAAAAATACACTATAGCATACTCTTAAAAAGTACTTATTATGATAATAATATAATTTAAAAGAAGATAAAATGCAAACTAAATGTATTGTTTCCTTAACAGAATCCTAATAGAATTACTGACTTTCTTGGGGAAAACAAGAGCACCTGTAATGTCAGCACACTGTTGGATGCTAAACAAAATACTGCATCGATGTATTTCTGGTCCTGGAAATTGTCTGAGCACAACGATCTCAGGATAAGATGGTGCAGTTTTGCTTGGAGTCAAGCTCATAAGCTCAGGCGCTGCTCTCTGAGTGTCTCATCTGCAGTGTGTGTTCACACAAACACATTGGCAAAGAAAAAGCTATTCAAACATCTCATTCCTGGAGTCTCAGCTATAGCAGAGGAATCAAACATCAAGGACATACGCTGAAAAAACTAAGGCCAGCACTTCTTTTAAAAGCAGTGCTCTGCTTACTAAAAAAGTGTAGTTTTGTCATCTATGGCAGGACTTGTTGCAATGTAATGGAGGTATTTTACATAAAAAATTGTAATGATTAAAACATTTAATTTTTCTTAAGGTGTCCATTTAGCCCCGTTGTAGCCTGTAATTCACATTTCTATTTTAAATTGTTTCAAATAATTCATATTTCTATTTTGCATTTGATAAAAACCTCGCTTCTCACATTCACTTCTGCTTCAAGACAGACGATAAAAGGACTATTTCACATTAAATAGCAAATGGCATACAGTGCTGCGAATATTCGGCAATTTCTTCTCTATCCACGTCCATAGCCCAATGTCCACGTGGATTATTGTCTGTGTATGCGTTCTCTTGATACTCTATGCAGATGTATGCCAAAAGTGTACACAGTTGAGATCCTTAGGTGTGTCTTGGAGTTTAATAGTAATAGGCCCTTTTCACTTGACGTCACACAACTTCCGTTCTGACTCGAAGCAGGGTATCTCTACTTCCGGAGCATGGAGTTTACACAGTCACTACTACATCTGCCACAAATACGGTTTGATGATATACAACGACTTGCAGACAAGTTTTCACTGACAACACGTTCAAAACTTGATAAAGGCTACAAATTCTTTATTGAACAGTATACCTGTTTGATTGTTTTGTCTTTTCTAGCCATTATGAATATGCAAGGATAGCAGTAGCTAGTTAAAATTACATGACGTTTCTGTTTTGCAAATATAACGTCTTTAGGCTCTAATCTTGATTAGGTTCATATAGTACAGACTGTAAATTATTTTTGCAACCACTTTTCTATATTACTCCTGTTAGCTATTGAGTCTGGTTTGTAAGACAAAAGTCAGTAACGTTAATGAAATGTTCACCCAAATATTGTACTGGAACAGTCTTGATTGCAGTTGAGGGTGAGGTGTCAGTGAGAGGACGATGTCACAGGTCAATGAAGAAAAACGAGGAGGCTCATTACCTTCAGGTTTCTCAGACGAATAGTTATTTAACGTTATGATTAGGGGGTTAAGTTTTCTTTTTGTTAGTTTTGCTGCGGTTGCAGACTTGGTAATATCCCACTGTAGTTACATGTGTTTCTCAGTCTGATGTAAATTACTTTGTGTAGCTAGCTAAAGTCTTTGTAAATATTTTTAAAACAGTATTTGGTTGTTTGAGGACAAAAGACTGACAGATTATGTGTGATAAAATAAAAAATAAATAATACAATGTTCAGCAATAATACTTATGTCCCTGTTAACAGGTTACACTTGATTCTGCAAAGGTTCCTGTGGACCTGAAGCGCATGTCATGTTCTTGCTCAGCTGGGAAAGCCCTGTGCAATCACATGGTGGCACTTCTGTTTCAAACTGCTCAGTACAGTACTATGGGCTTCAAGACAGTGCCATTGCCTCTGTCGTGGACCAGCTAACTGCAGACCTGGCACCGGCCAAGGACACAGGTCAGATATTAATATTAGTTATACTTAGTGATGTTGGACTAACAGTTTGTATCGACTTTTTTTTGTGAATTAATCGTTTATGATTCATTACAGGGAATTACACCAGAGGCTACAAATGATATGGTGGTGTGTAAACCAGTGGCAAGGACAAAAAATAGGATTCAGGACTGGTGTGAAATGCACACTGTACAGAGCATATGCTGGTGAGTGAATGAGCCCCCAGCTATTCAAACATTGTAATGCATTTCTAACTTATAGTACAGGCCTTCTGTGAAATTATGTTTGATAATTTATGATACAATTTTAATATTAAAGTTTGGGGCAGCTTAACATAACACTATTAAAGGAGTTATTAAAGGAGTTATGTTGGACATTTTGCATTACAAACATGTACAGGGAGGTGATTAGTGTGACTGTGTTATAGTTTGAAAGGCCATGTGACAGAATTAAATCTAAATTAAACTTGACATATCTCACTTTGTCAGGTCCTCTTCCAGATCGTCACGTCATGGCCAGCGGGGAGAAACTAAAAGACATACGTCCACAACCGGGGATATGCAAATTGCTGCACGGGCTTGAGAACCTTACTTTGGTGGACTCTAAATTTGGCCCTGTGCCATTTGGAACTGTGCTTTCTTATCAGTGCCCTCCTGAAATAAGCAGAGACATTATTAAGCATCCAGGTGCCCCGGAATTTCCTCAGTTGCCTGTTGACGGTTACAACTTTAAGTTTCCACTAGATTTTGAGCCCAACTACAAGCAACATTGCCACTTGGAGAGCATAAAGGTATCACACGAGATTTGTGCTGCTATTGAAGCAGAAACCCGACAGCAATCAGAATGCCAGCTGTGGACCCAGGTACGCAAACCCCGACTTACAGCCAGCCCTGATGCTAATGTCTTCAACCCGAAGGAAACACCGCCATTTGGGTTAGCTGAGGTAAAGAGTTGTGATGTTGAAAATGTTGCACAAGTTAAACACCTGATCACACTTAAAGGCCAGACCTGCCTTAAGAAGAGCCACAAGTACTAGCAAGCAAGCAAGCAAGCAACTTTATTTGTATAGCACATTTTTAAACAACAGACGTTGCCCCAAAGTGCTTTGCAGAATAATAACATGACAGTCATACAACAAAACAGACATACTTTATTCAAAAGCTAAAGAAAATAAATACGTTTTTAAAAAAGACTTAAAAGTTGTAATCGATGGAGCTGACCTCACATGGAATGGAAGACTATTCCAAAGTTTGGGACCTACCACGGAGAAAGCACGATCTCCTTTTGATTTTAAATTACAACGAGGTAAAAGTCGTTGATCGGAGGACCTGAGAACTCTAAAAGGAGAGTAAGGAACTAGAAGATCACTGATGTACTGGGGGGCAAGGCCTGACAATGCCTTGTAAACAAACAAGAGAATTTTGAAATCAATCCTAAATTTGACCGGAAGCCAATGTAAGGATTGCAGTACCGGAGTAATATGTTCTCTCTTTCGCACCCCCGTTAAAAGCCTTGCCGCTGCATTCTGCACTAACTGTAGGAGGAAAAGCACAGTCTGGGGGAGACCGATAAATAGATAATTACAGTAGTCAAGCTTAGATGTAATAAAAAGAATGAACTACAATTTCTAAATCCTCACTAGATAAAAAAAGCTTTACTTTAGCAATTGATCTCAGGTTAAAAAAGCTTCCTTTGACAGCAGCACCAATCTGTTTCTTAAAGTTAAGTGATGAGTCCATGATTACCCCTAAACTCTTTACATGATTCTCATTCTTTAGGGATAAAGAACCCAAATGATCAGGAAAGCAAGATGGGACGGGAGAGCCTAAAATCAAAACCTCAGTTTTACTTTCATTTAATTGGAGAAAGCTGCTAGATAGCCAGAGTTTAATGTCATTGTAAGATTCCTGTGCTTTGTCCAATGAACAGGTTTTATCTAGCCTCACAGGAAAGTAAAATTGGAGATTGTCTGCATAGCAATGATATGAAATGCTTTACTTTCGAAAAACACTGTTTAAAGGGAGCATGTAGAGCGAAAACAGCAACGGTCCCAAAATCGACCCCTGAGGGACACCACAAACTAAAGGAGCCAATGTGGAAGACAAGTCTCCCAGATTCACAGCAACTGTCCTGCCTTTTAAATACGAAGCAAACCACTGAAGAGCTAAACCCTGCACACCAACCCAACACTCCAGACGATTGAGAAGAATTTCATGATCTATTGTATCGAAGGCAGCGCTCAGATCCAATAAAACCAGAACAACATGCACTATTATCAGGTTCAAGGCCAACTGGCTGTAAGCGGACTTCAGTGGTGTGATTTTATTACCGATACCCGGACTGACTTCACAGTTGAGAGAATCTTTAAGGATGAGGAGATTATCCACTCAATGAGACAGAAGCTTGATCATTTCTATCATAACATCTACATGGATGTCTTCTTAAGTTGTAAACCCTGAGGAAAGTTTTAGGTTAATGCGGAAGGTGAAATTGATATTCCTTTTGTAAATATTTTTTTTTCTTTCAATGCAAAATGGACCAAATTTGTAAACTGATGAGAATTGAATTTAGATGTGTGTGTGTGTGTATATATACAGTATATACACACAGTATGCTTTTTATATCTGTATGTACAGCTTTTTTTGCTCATTGTTTCTTATGCTCCATGTACAATGCTTCACTGAATTATTAAATGTATGTTTGCAAGAAATTGCTACAAACCTTGTTTCTGCTTCGTTCCACAATGGAACTTAATGGAGCTTTAATTTGTGTATTTCCTTTCCCTTAAATATATTCATTGCCAAATGTGTAAATACAAAAAGATGCAAGTTAAATGTAAATGATGTACAAATGCATTCTACTAAGGACAAGCTATTTACAAAAGTTTGTACAGAATGCGACACAGCATTAATTCATTACTTCACTCATTAATAGCTATAAAGAAACACAGGATAGATGTAGATATACAGAGATAGATCATTTTTTATTTCCAGCCCAGCTACTTGCAGTAATGAATGTTCATCCAAGAAATGTGACTTGAAGGGGTGGGGAGGCTTTAGACTGGTTTGTCTCCTTTTAGATCAAGTGGCCCCTGATAGTTTGACATTAGGCAGCAGATGACTCACAGCTGAACACTGCAATAACATCGTCTTGATGACTGTGCCTTGTTGGGTGGGCTGCTGCTGCGAAAGATGGACACAAGAAGAAAGTAAAGAGCGAAATGATGAATCACATCAGCAAATGGAAATGGTTTAGCATTTAGCTTTTATCTAAAAATCTATTATAAACAACAGTGGAAGATGTCAATGATTATACATTTACTGTAATTCCTCAAATAAAAGCCGGGGCCTTTATTTACCTAAACTGCAGAAGGTAACAGGCTTTTATTCGAAGCAGGCTTTTATTAGGGGCAGGCCTTTATTTAAAAAAAAATGCTCCTCAAGACAATTTCGTTTTCAATAAAGAAAAGACCTTTACACTTTAGCAGCACTAAATTATATCTGTGTTACATCTATTGGCTGTACGTTACGATGAACTTGAATGCATATTAGGGGATGTTTACACCTGGCCACGTCATGTGTTTTCTCAGATCGGAAAGCTATGTAATTTATCAAAACAATTCTACTTAAATCTGCTCACTATGCGTTTTCACAAAAACGGATATAAATCTTCAATTACCACACTATACGCAGATTTAATGGAGTTCACGTCACCGAAAGCAACAGATATGAGCTGCAATTGCCACTATCAGAGGCCCGGCATTTATTTGAATATATTATTCTTAACCTTACCTTTCGCAATTTTGTAAAGTTGATCAGCATCAGTGCATTTTCCGGAGAAGTCTCCGAGGCGAAAGCACACCGGAAGTAAATATACCCGCTTCGAGTCAGACCAGAAGTTGTGTGACGTAATTGTGAAAAGGGCCTATTACAACTTGGACGTGGAATTTCTGAGAGCTCCGACTTGTACCACTTGAACGCTGAACTACTGCCGATTCATTTTACGCTTAGATAGTGTTGCCATGGAAAATAGCAATCGTCTCGTAATTATTACGATATGCGTGAACGCAACGATCCGCTCCTCCAACCCTGATCAAACACACCTGAACAAGCTAATCAAGGTCTTCAAGATTAGGCTAGAAAGCTGCAGGTGAGTTTCATCAGGGTTGGAGTTGCCCAGACATCATTGGATCTTTAAAAACGCGTGCGCTTTAAACCATTTCACTGCGTTTCTTGTGGGATTCAGCAGATGTTTTGATGCAGCAACACATTTTTTCATTGTAGTTTTGTGCGCTAGTGCTTCTTCCATCCGAGTTCGTGAAGTCGCAGGTCAAGAGGATGACAGCTCACGGTTACTGCTCGTTGAGTGCTGTTTTATTGTGTCTGTGTGCATGTTTGAGCACAACAGACGCTGGACTCGGAGGTGAGACGATCTTTTAACTTCATTACAAAGCTCGAAGAAATGCCTAGTGCCAAGTTCCAAAATATGACATGTAGCCTACACTTGACACCGTAGCCTACACAGTGAGATTGCGTCGACTATTACAGCACGTGTTTGAAACTGATTGACATGATTTAGTGGAAAGCTAATTATAGCCTAAGATATTGATTTCTGACAGCAGAATGTTTTATGTTGAGAAACTATCCAAAATAAATATTTATAATAAAACTTTGTATCAACAACTTGGGACATGTTCATTTTATACAATATTGTAAGATTGGAGTAAACCTAATTACTAATGTGTAGAAAATTGGATCTCAATAAAATATTGGCGAATTAACTTCTAAGGACTTAAAAGATAAAATTGGCGTTTTTATTGTGTATCTTACAAACTAGGCTACATGGTTTGTGCTAGTTCTTTGTATTTAAATGTCAGAAACATAAAACCAACATGGTTAAACACAGAACAGTTCTGGTATGAGCACTGAGCACATCTGGCTCAGTGCCACCCCAAGCATGAATGCAAATTTGAGTTTTGCAGTTGATAGGGTGATGCACTGAACGTTGTAATCACATTGGTGTGTTCGTACACATATGGAAGCTTGTTTATGCCATGAAGAAAAAATGAAAAGGGTAGTTGCACCTTATCTCATAATTCTAAGAAAACTGGTAAATTGAGTCGCAATTAGGCAACTTTTTTTTTTTTTTTTTTTTTTTTTTTTTGTAGCAGATACAAGCTTCCATAAAATGTTTTTTGGAAGCTGTCACTAAAGGTTTTTTTTTGTGTGGATTAGACTTTCAGTATTCAGTGATGAGGTTTCTTTGTCACCTATCTGTATATAACAGCGAAGCCAGGAGAGTGCCCAAGTAAAAAATATGGTGCAGGTAAGTGTGCCGATCTGTGTGCCTATGACAGTGACTGTTCGAACAATGAGAAATGCTGCAGCAATGGATGTGGACGTCAGTGCATGGCTCCATATACAGGTATTTGTTATCGTATGTTATTATATTAGTGTTTGGGTCAGCTTTCTAGTTTTTTCAGTTTGTCTTAATTTTATCACTCCAGTTAAGCCTGCGCCCAAGCCTCTAATGAAGCTTGCTGCCAAACTATTCAAGCCTCCAATGAAGCCTGCTGCCGAACTGCCCATGCCTCCAGTGGAGCCTGCCCCCGAACTGGCCGGCCCTCCAGTGGAGCCTGCCCCCGAACTGGCCGGCCCTCCAGTGGAGCCTGCCCCCGAATTGGCCGGCCCTCCAGTGGAGCCTGCCCCCGAACTGGCCGGCCCTCCAGTGGAGCCTGCCCCCGAACTGGCCGGCCCTCCAGTGGAGCCTGCCCCCGAACTGGCCGGCCCTCCAGTGGAGCCTGCCCCCGAACTGGCCGGCCCTCCAGTGGAGCCTGCCCCCGAACTGGCCGGCCCTCCAGTGGAGCCTGCCCCCGAACTGGCCGGCCCTCCAGTGGAGCCTGCCCCCGAACTGGCCGGCCCTCCAGTGGAGCCTGCCCCCGAACTGGCCGGCCCTCCAGTGGAGCCTGCCCCCGAACTGGCCGGCCCTCCAGTGGAGCCTGCCCCCGAACTGGCCGGCCCTCCAGTGGAGCCTGCCCCCGAACTGGCCGGCCCTCCAGTGGAGCCTGCCCCCGAACTGGCCGGCCCTCCAGTGGAGCCTGCCCCCGAACTGGCCGGCCCTCCAGTGGAGCCTGCCCCCGAACTGGCCGGCCCTCCAGTGGAGCCTGCCCCCGAACTGGCCGGCCCTCCAGTGGAGCCTGCCCCCGAACTGGCCGGCCCTCCAGTGGAGCCTGCCCCCGAACTGGCCGGCCCTCCAGTGGAGCCTGCCCCCGAACTGGCCGGCCCTCCAGTGGAGCCTGCCCCCGAACTGGCCGGCCCTCCAGTGGAGCCTGCCCCCGAACTGGCCGGCCCTCCAGTGGAGCCTGCCCCCGAACTGGCCGGCCCTCCAGTGGAGCCTGCCCCCGAACTGGCCGGCCCTCCAGTGGAGCCTGCCCCCGAACTGGCCGGCCCTCCAGTGGAGCCTGCCCCCGAACTGGCCGGCCCTCCAGTGGAGCCTGCCCCCGAACTGGCCGGCCCTCCAGTGGAGCCTGCCCCCGAACTGGCCGAGCCTCCAGTGGAGCCTGCCGCCGAACTGGCCGAGCCTCCAGTGGAGCCTGCCCCCGAACTGGCCGAGCCTCCAGTGAAGCCTGGCGTCGAACTGGCCGAGCCTCCAGTGAAGCCTGGCGTCGAACTGGCCGAGCCTCCAGTGAAGCCTGGCGTCGAACTGGCCGAGCCTCCAGTGAACCCGGTCGCCGAACTGCCCGTGCCTCCAGTGAAGCCAGTCACCGAGCCCTCCAAGCTGCAAGTGAAGCCTGCCATCGAACCGCCCAAAGCTGCAGTGAAGCTTGCCGCTGAACTGCCCATGCCTCCAGTGAAGCTTACTGCCAAACTGTTCAAGCCTCCAATGAAGCCTGTCCCCAAGCCTCCAGTGAAGCTTGCTGCAGAACCGCCCAAGCCTCCAATGAAGCCTGTCCCCAAGCTTCCAGTGAAGCTTGCTGCTGAACCGCCTAAGGCTCCAGTGAAGTTCTCCGCCAAACTGTTCAAGCCAGTGAAGCTTGCCTCCTGTGAAGCCTACCACCCCAGCCTCCAGTGACGCTTTCCAGCAAACCGCCCGAGCCCATTTTTGCATAACGCATAGCCAACTGGATTTCTGATTAATTCAGTGCTTTATTCAAATGGCATGGTTTCACCAAATAAA
Source organism: Tiaroga cobitis (assembly GCA_030578255.1). Lineage (NCBI taxonomy): Eukaryota > Metazoa > Chordata > Actinopteri > Cypriniformes > Leuciscidae > Tiaroga > Tiaroga cobitis. The sequence continues at coordinate 16,096,435 of CM060598.1, forward strand.
TGTTTAAGACTCCTTTCTGTGTGGGATTTTTTTTTTTTTATCCAAGAAAGTGCTTTATTGAAGAGTTTATTTTTGGTATGCCAGGGTTCCCCAATACATTTCTATGACATACTGGTTTCCATTCTCACCAGGAGCTAGGCAGCAAAAGTTTCAAAACGATTGTCAGCAAAAAACATGACTGAGATGGGCAAGCTTTGAACTAAGCTACCAGAAATTAAATGTAGGTTAATGTGAGGAGAAATCTAGTTATGTTGTCTTGAAGAAACCAACAAATACCACTAAGTTACATCACTAGTAATTCATGTTCTTCTGAATTTTTGTGCAGGTATTAGGGTTGTCACTTGAGAAATCAAATTTGAACGGATATCAAATATCCAGGAATGTATTTAAATATCTACGACTGGAATTAAAAATATTATTACGAGCTTCCTGTTTTGAATCGAGCTAAGGCAAGCAGATAGTTTTGAACACTGGCTGGTTATGTACTTGCTCAAATTTATTTTGGATAATTTTTAACCCCAAAAAGTTACGGACTGGAGCTTTAACATTGTGTATATATCATGGTAACGGTTTCCATAACATCAAAACGCCAATTTTTCACTTTGTTATATTCACTACAGTTAAAAGTAAAATCAAGTACCTTACATGTGCTTTAGTGTGTTAGTCAACACATTAAAACAAGTGTTTTTTTTTTAAAACACAACAAAAGATTATGAAAATGTAATTCAATGTAAAACTTTCAAAGCCAAATGTTTTTCTCAAATATGTTGTTCACAAGTTGAGCCCGTTTTATTCAATATTTTTAGAATAAACCTTTTGCAAGCTCGAGTCTTCTATTATGTCTGATGAGGTTGGAGAACACCTGGCAAGATATCAGAGAACATTTCTCCATACAGATTCTCAAATTCATTCAGTTCCTTATTTCATTACAGAAGCCTTAAAAATTTGAGATAAAATTTTTTAATGATTAATAAATGTATATTATATTTTACATAGGGTTCAGAAGTCTAAATTTGCATGAAAATCTGGGATACAAAATTTGATGGATGATCATCTCACTCGTATCCAAAGCAATGTGACATTAAGATGTCTGTACACTGGATAGATAGGCTTGTTAATAATTTGTAGTTAGTAGCGTCTCTATATTTAGTTTGAGTCTCCTTAACACTGCAACAAATAATGAATTGAGACATCACATGCAACTTTAAAACCAGCAAAATAACTGTTGAAGTAAGTGAGATGGAAACAGAATAAAATATAAACAAACAAAAAGAAGATGGAAAAGAGAGAATACTGCAAAAGTGTTTTGGGAGAAATGGTAAGACAAATGAAAGACTGAGCATGACAGCATGAGCTCTCATCCATCCATCTCTTTCCAAGTACATAGGGAAAATTAAAATCCATTCCATTCAGCTATTTTAAACAGGTTAATATACGTGAATCTGCTATTTCTGTTCCAACCAGGAGAAAGATTTAAAAAATAAGATGAGATTTGAGATACAGTATGAGATATACAGTAATATATGAGATTTAACCCTTTCACGCGTACGATCACACCGGTGTGATCAGTCTTGGCTGGTCCCTTGAGCGTACGATCACACCGGTGTGATTAGAACGGTCAGTGCATCACGTGATCAACTGCTAAATTCAAACGAGCTTTCGCGCGTTGGCTGGCGCTGAGCCAGAGACGGACGCACTCAGTGCTGTCATATATCACAACTATTGAGTGTTTTCAACCACATAATGTTTATTTTAGGTTTCAGACATTTAAATACACATAAGTACTAGCAAAACAATGATTTTGAGTTTGTAAAATACACACTGATGTGATGTCTATGGAAGCGGCAATAATAATCCTTTCCATTATAATAAAATAAGACGACACGTTTTATTCATATCAGATACACATTGTGTAAGTAGCTTTACATTTGACCCTAGTCTTCTCCCAGTTCACCGGCCACTTGCTTTCATGTATTTCGTGAGAAGTGGAGGAATTGACGTGTTGTAAATCCAACAGATCCGATTCTCTGAACTGTAAGTTACAACAAACTAAAATGGCGCCGCCCATTGTGAATACAGCTCAACTAACGCGATCGTTATAAAGATGTTTAAACAACAAAACCCATCCACTTGCACATATTTGACAATCGGAATATCAGTGTTTCATGCTATAGCTAATACATTTGGGAATAATTTTAATAAAAAAGGAAAAATGACATAAAAGCAGATCCTCGTTCATTCAGCGCTGTGTTGTGGTTGTGCTGTGTCACGTGACAAGCAATGACGCGTCACCATGGAAACATTAAAGTGACAAGTTCTAAATAACGGTCGCCTTGAAAAACTCACGCTGGGGGGTCAGTTAGAATATATAAAATTTGAAATGTCAGATATTTGAGATACAAGACATGAGATTTCAGATAGTAGCTAGATATAAAATACAAATTCAATATATAATATGTAAGGCATAATTTAATGCACGACGTGGAGCATTGACGAGTTAAAGCTGATGTTTGCAGGAAGAGTTAAAATGATCGTTAGTTTCATCATCTACGACTCATTACATCTTGCATTCTGTTACCAGACTGAGCTTTTAGATATAGTGGAATGTTTACTGTCTTTTTTATGTATTTTGTAAGGTGTCCTTGAGTGCCATGAAAGGCGCCTTTATATTATTATTATTATATTATACACAAGTTTTTGAGCCGTTTCCGCTCTACATCCTAAACTCCTCCCGTTTATGCAATCCACTTCCGTTCTGGCGGGCTGGTAATGCTACCTAGCTCCGTTGTGCCGACAAAGCACTGATATCGCAGTGACAAAGAGGATAACAATTAACTTACAACATGAATAAAAGTGGTTCGGGAACGACGTGTGCGGTAGTTGGGTGCAAAAACTCGCGAAAGCACCTGAACGAGTGGTTAGATAGAGAGTGTTACGACCACAAACCAGCTACGAAGAGGCAATGTCCATGCGCTCCATTGTTTATATTTTTTTCCCCTGTCTCACAGCATTTTCCACCTAGAGAGATATAGTCAGGGACGGATTTTGACTTGGAAGGCCCCGGGGCCAATTATCTCAAAGGACCCTCTATCACAATTTTTTTCCTGTTATTTTAGCTGCGCGTTCACAGTAGCTAATCCCCTGCGCTAAAAAGACAGGCCTATATTGTAGGGTTTACAGAATCGGGGCATAGGATAATAATCATAATAATCAACAATGGACTACATTGAGGTGTATGAAACACGTATTTATTGAATTAACTTAAGATATACACTAAACACTATACACAATTAATTAAAATACATTTACAATGAAAATACATACAATTAAAATCAATTAAAAACACATTTATTGCATCACATGAATAAAAATGTATTCACATTAATAAAAAGTATTTGTTACAATAAAAAATAACATGCCTGTAAAGTTTTCTCTCTCTCTCTCTCTCTCTCTCTCTCTCTCTCTCTCTCTCTCTCTCTCTCTCTCTCTCTCTCTCTCTCTCTCTCTTTTTTCTCTCTTTCTCTCTTTCTCTCTCTCACACACACACACACACACACAGTTACATTCGCGCCCGCACATCTCACGTGCCTAATTATTATCATCATGGCACACACACTTTACACTCTAGCCAAGTCGCCTGTGATGTAGTTCGGATACCAACAATAAAAAAGGCCTAGGCTACAATGGTCAAATAATCTAGTTATCTTCCACAGAATCGCAGCTGAGTGGGAACAAGATCTACCTGGTCCAGCAACACACGTACATCCCGTAGTTTTAACTTCTCCAGCTTCAGTTACCAGCACCCAAGCATTATGCCACGCATTGTTCAAACACTGGCTAGGCTCTACATTTGCTTTAAGATAAATAAAGTGATCATGTTTGTATGACATAACACAACCGACTTTGTTGCTGTGCAGATATTGGTACGCCTCGGAGGCTTTCAGATTGTCCATTGCTTTTCCGTCTATTGCCATGGATTGTATAAAGTAGGAGCAAATATTACTGTACATTATCCTGGGCCACGTCATCATGTTATCCTCCCAGTTATGTACTGAATTCGGGTGGGGGATAGTAACGCCATCTCCAGTTAAAGTAGTGGAACCGTGTTCCCAAGCTAGCATCTTAATAGCTGTGTTTACACCGGCAGACGCTGTGCAAACCACTTCCGGCGGAAATGAAGTGCATATGTGTAGAGTTATGGCGCCGCCCACGATTTGCCGCGTAAACTTGTGTATATAAGATATGAGATTTGAGAAATAGGCCTATAACCTAAGATATTATATTTGAGATATGACATTTAAGATACGAGATATAAAATGAGATTTGAGATATGACATGTAAAATATGATATATTATATTTGAGATATATATTTTAGATATGAGGTTTGAGATATGAAATTTACAAAGATATAGGATATCTCATATTTACCCCATGCTGGTGAGCCTTTTACCCAGTGTGTGAAAGGACCTTGTCACCACATACATTTTTAAGATTTTGAAACAAACAAACCACTTTTAAAATTTATTTTCACACAAAATGTGTTGCTCCATCAATTTTCAATAAAAACATATACATTTTTTCTGCAATCATATATGGGAGTAGGCTAGTGAAAAGCACATTTCTCTTAAGGTGTGCATTTAGCCCCGTTGTAGCCTGTAATTCCCATTTCTATTTTAAATTGTTTCAAATAATTAATATTTCTATTTTGCATTTTATAAAAACCACGCTTCTCACATTCACTTGCTTCAAGACAGACGATGCAAGCACTATTTCACATTAAATAGCAAATGGCATACAGTGCTGCGAATATTCGGCAATTTCTTCTCTAGCCCAATGTCCACGTGGATTATTGTCTGTGTATGCGTTCTCTTGATACTCTATGCAGATGTATGCCAAAAGTGTCCAGTTGAGATCCTTAGAGTTTAATCATAATTACAACTTGGACCTGGAATTTTCTGAGAGCTCCGACTTGTACCACGTGAACGCTGAACCACTGCCGATTCATTTCAGGCTTTGATGGTGTTGCCATGGAAAATAACAATCGTAATTATTACGATATGCGTGAACGCAACTATCGGCTCCTCCAACCCTGATCAAACACACCTGAACAAGCTAATCAAGATTAGGCTAGAAAGCTGCAGGTGAGTTTCATCAGGGTTGGAGTTGCCCAGACATCATTGGATCTTTAAAAACGCGTGCGCTTTAAACCATTTCACTGCGTTTCTTGTGGGATTCAGCAGATGTTTTGATGCAGCAACACATTTTTTCATTGTAGTTTTGTGCGCTAGTGCTTCTTCCATCCGAGTTCGTGAAGTCGCAGGTCAAGAGGATGACAGCTCACGGTTACTGCTCGTTGAGTGCTGTTTTATTGTGTCTGTGTGCATGTTTGAGCACAACAGACGCTGGACTCGGAGGTGAGACGATCTTTTAACTTCATTACAAAGCTCGAAGAAATGCCTAGTGCCAAGTTCCAAAATATGACATGTAGCCTACACTTGACACCGTAGCCTACACAGTGAGATTGCGTCGACTAGTACAGCACGTGTTTGAAACTGATTGACATGGTTTAGTGGTAAGCTAATTATAGCCTTTTAAGATATTGATTTCTGACAGCAGAATGTTTTATGTTGAGAAACTATCCAAAATAAATATTTATAATAAAACTTTGTATCAACAACTTGGGACATATTCAATTTGTACAATATTGTAAGATTGGAGTAAACCTACTTACTAATATGTAGAAAATTGGATCTCAATAAAATATTGGTGAATTAATTTCTAAGGACGTAAAATATAAAATTGGCATTTTTAATGTCTGTGTCTTACAAACTAGGCTACATGGTTTGTGCTAGTTCTTTGTATTTAAATGTCAGACACATAAAACCAACATGGTTAAACCCAGAACAGTTCTGGTATGAGCACTTGAGCACATCTGGCTCAGATGCAGATTTGAGTTTTGCAGTTGATAGCGTGATGCACTGAACGTTGTAATCACAGTGGTGTGTTCATACACTTATGGAAGCTTGTTTATGCCATGAAGAAAAAAATGAAAAGGGTAGGTGCACCTTATCTCATAATTCTAAGAAAACTGGTAAATTGAGTCGCAATTAGGCAACTTTTTTTTTTCTTTTTTTTTTTTTCTGTAGCAGAAACAAGCTTCCATAAAATGTTTTTTTGGAAGCTGTCACTAAAGGTTTTTTTGTGTGGATTAGACTTTCAGTATTCAGTGAGGTTTCTTTGTCACCTATCTGTATATAACAGCGAAGCCAGGAGAGTGCCCAATTAAAAAATATGGTGCAGGTAAGTGTGCCGATCTGTGTGCCTATGACAGTGACTGTTCGAACAATGAGAAATGCTGCAGCAATGGATGTGGACATCAGTGTATGGCTCCATATACAGGTATTTGTTATCATATGTTATTATATTAGTGTTTGGGTCAGCTTTCTAGTTTTTCAATTTGTCTTTTATAATTTTATCACTCCAGTTAAGCCTGCGCCCAAGCCTCCGGTGGAGCCTGCCCCCGAGCCGGCCGGCCCTCCGGTGGAGCCTGCCCCCGAGCCGGCCGGCCCTCCGGTGGAGCCTGCCCCCGAGCCGGCCGGCCCTCCGGTGGAGCCTGCCCCCGAGCCGGCCGGCCCTCCGGTGGAGCCTGCCCCCGAGCCGGCCGGCCCTCCGGTGGAGCCTGCCCCCGAGCCGGCCGGCCCTCCGGTGGAGCCTGCCCCCGAGCCGGCCGGCCCTCCGGTGGAGCCTGCCCCCGAGCCGGCCGGCCCTCCGGTGGAGCCTGCCCCCGAGCCGGCCGGCCCTCCGGTGGAGCCTGCCCCCGAGCCGGCCGGCCCTCCGGTGGAGCCTGCCCCCGAGCCGGCCGGCCCTCCGGTGGAGCCTGCCCCCGAGCCGGCCGGCCCTCCGGTGGAGCCTGCCCCCGAGCCCTCCAAGCTGCAAGTGAAGCCTGCCATCGAACCGCCCAAGCCTGCAGTGAAGCTTGCCGCCGAACCGCCCATGCCTCCAGTGAAGCTTACCGCCAAACTGTTCAAGCCTCCAATGAAGCCTGTCCCCAAGCCTCCAGTGAAGCTTGCCGCTGAACCGCCCATGCCTCCAATGAAGCCTGTCCCCAAGCCTCCAGTGAAGCTTGCCGCTGAACCGCCCATGCCTCCAGTGAAGCTTACCGCCAAACTGTTCAAGCCTCCAATGAAGCCTGTCCCCAAGCCTCCAGTGAAGCTTGCTGCTGAACCGCCTAAGGCTCCAGTGAAGTTCTCCGCCAAACTGTTCAAGCCTCCAGTGAAGCTTGCCTCCTGTGAAGCCTACCACCCCAGCCTCCAGTGACGCTTTCCAGCAAACCGCCCGAGCCCATTTTGCATAACACATAGCCAACTGGAGTTCTGATCAATTCAGTGCTTTATTCAAATGGCATGGTTTCACCAAATAAATGTTTAAGACTCCTTTCTGTGTGGGATTTTTTTTTTTCCCCATTAAAGTGCTTTATTGAAGTTTATTTTTGGTATGCCAGGGTTCCCCAAGACATTTTTCTATGACGTACTAGTTTCCATTCTCACCAGGAGCTAGGCAGCAAAAGTTTCAAAACAATTGTCCGCAAAAAACATGACTGATGGGCAAGGTTTGAACTAAGCTACCAGAAATTAAATGTAGGGTGATGCTATGTGTGGAGAAATGTAGTTATGTTGTCATGAAGAAACCAAAAAGTACCACTAAGTTACATCACTAGTAATTTGGATTTTCGTGCAGGTGTTAGGGTTGTCACTTGAGAAATCAAATTTGAACGGATATCAAATATCCTGCAATGTATTTGAATATCTACGACTGGAATTAAAAATATTATTAAGAGCTTACCGTTTTGAATCGAGCTAAGGCAAGAAGATAGTTTTGAACACTGGCTGGTTCTGTACTTGCTCAAATTTATTTTGGATAATTTTTAACCCAAAAAAGTTACGGACTGGAGCTTTAACATGGTGTATTTATCATGGTAATGGTTTCCATAACCTCAATGCCACTTTTTCACTTTGTGCTATATATTCGTAAATGACTGGTGGCTCATACTAATTGTATTTTCCAAAAAGTTTGGGACTGCTATATGTATCAGTGGTGTTTTGGTGTATGTCCCAGTTACATTTAATGTCACATTGTAACACTCAGCCTTAGTCTAATTTGCATGCATTTAAATGTGTCCCAAGTGATAGTGAATCCAAATGCTTCTAAGTGGAAAGGTGAGAGTGTTTCACCTGTATAGAACCTACAGCTGAACATGTAAGAAAGTATTGCATGCATTTTAATTGCATGTTATTTGCTATTGCAATTAAAATCTCTTTATTTTTTTTTACCCTCTGAAGTAGTAATATCTTTGTACATTTATACATTTAAATACATATAAAAAATATTAACTTTAAATGTAATCTCAAATAACACACTACAGTTAAAAGTAAAATCAAGTACTTTACATGTGCTTTAGTATGTTAGTCAACACATTAAAACAAGTGTATTTTTTTAAAACAACAAATGATTATGAAAATGTAAAACTTTCAATGCCAAATGTTTTTGTCAAATATGTTCACAAGTTGGGCCCATTTTATTCAATATATTTGAATAAACCTTTTGCAAGCTCGAGTCTTCTGTTATGTTTGATGAGGTTGGTGAACATCTGGCAAGATATCAGAGAACATTTCTTCATACAGATTCTCAAATTTCGTTCCATACAGAATCCTTAAAATGTTGAGTTTCAGGTCAGGGGACTGGATGCCCATGGCAAAGTTTTGGATCATTGTCCTGATGGAAGATCCAATCACAGGGCCCATTATAAGATTTCTAGCTGAAGCCATCAAAAAGCTCTTTTTTTTTATCTGACCATAGAACCAAATCCTGAATGAAGTTCTGTAGTGTCTGGCAAATGAATATGCTGGAGTTTGTTTTTGGATGAGAGGATTATTTCTTGAAACTCTCCCATATCATCTTGTGGTGATGTAGGTGCTGTTCGATATTTCCTTTTCGAGGCTTTCTGACCTCAAGACTAATTTCTGCAATTCTCCAGCTGTGATCCTTGGAGAGTCTTTGGACACTCAAATGATCCTCCTCGCTGTGCGTTAAGACAATACACGTCCTATCAGTTGATTCAAGCTTCTAAATGTTGAAAATGGGAATTTTTAATTGCTTTATCTTTTTTCTTACAGCCACTTTCTATTTTGTGAAAGCCTAAGTTATAAAATTAGTTCAAAGTTACTGTTAGATTTAATGTTATTACCTTGACAAAATATACATGATTAAAAAGATCTAAGACTCAAGCTTCAGTATTAGACCTCTATTTTATTCTGAGAAACTTATAGGGACAGTTATGTTTTAATTTGTGTCAGGAGTATTGAAAAAAAAAAAAAAAAAAGAATCAATACCTTTAATATGAATTATGAGCATCAGCAGGATCGAATTGAGCAAAAAAACACCTGTATGGTCACCATGAAAATGCATGACAAAAAAACGTCCCTCAGGCCTTTTAGCTCAAAATTGTTTTGATTTGGAGAAATATTGATATATTCTCATATGTTTACTTCTGATTTTTATGGAGGAGTAATCTTTATTAAATATTTACCCAAAATGCGAAAGACACAATATATTGCGCTAGTTATCGCCCTATATCATTAATAAATGTTGATATGAAGATATATGGCAAAGTATTAACGCGGCGTTTAAATAAACATCTTGGGAATCTTATCCATTGTGATCAAACAGGCTTTGTGAAAGGTTGTTTTAGTTCAGACAATATGAGAAGATTATTGCAAATACTCTATTTCACCTCTAAGTCCTCAGAACTTCTGACATCATGCGGAATTTTAACGCTTGACGCAGAAAAGGCTTTCGATCGACTTGAATGGGATTATCTCTGGGCTTTATTAGATCATATGGGGCTTGGTGAACAATTTATTAAATACATTAAAGTTCTGTACGCCAACCCATGTGCAAAGGTGTTATCTGGCAATATTTGTTCTTCACATTTTACAATTTCTAGAGGTTCTCGGCAAGGATGCCCTCTGTCTGCGTTATTATTTATTTTATCTCTTGAACCTTTTGCTCAAAAAGTACGTCAATCTTCAAATATTTTATAATAAACTCTGACCATGTATCAATTTATGCAGATGATGTGCTTCTTTTCATTAGTAAAATTTCGCAGTCGTTTCCTCATGTCCTGAAGCTATTTTCAGACTTCAGTAGTACCTCAGGATATAAAATAAACTGGCAAAAGTCTGCTCTCCTTCCCCTAAGTAGCTCTGGCGATGATTTAACTCAAATTAAGATCCCAATTGTAAACCAATTTAAATATTTAGGAATTGACATTTTTCCAACTTTAGAATCCACAGTCAGTAAAACCTATATAAAAGTCTTGAAAGAAATCAAAAAAGATTTGGGGAAATGGATGTCAAGGCCTATATCCTTTGATGCTAGGATTTCTGTTATAAAAATTATGGTGTTACCGCAAATAAATTTTGTTAGCTCTATGTTGCCTCTGAGTCCACAGATTGAGTATTGGGATAGTTTACATAGTTTAATCACCAGTTTTATCTGGAATAACAAAAGACCAAAGATTAAACTCACAACTCTTCAGAGAGAGAAATCAGCTGGAAGCTGGGGAGTCCCAAATTTTAAAATCTATCATTGGTGTTTCGTATTGCGCACTATACAATCTTGGCTAGACCCCACAAAATCTGTTTGTTGGCGTTCTCTGGAAGAGAAATTAGTTCATCCGCATAGATTACAAGATCTAATTTATGCAGAAGTTCCATTAAAACAAGCCAAAACGCGTTTTGGTCCTATTATTTTTTATCTTTTACTAATTTGGAAGCTTGCGACCAACAATACTTACTATAAAAAAAAAGTGGCATTATCATACTCCAATATTTCACAATCATAATTTATTGTTGGGTGGTCGGACAGTGGCCTACCCAATGTGGACGAATAATGGAATTTATTTACTTGGACAGTTATTTAACACTAATGGTCTCCGTACATTTCAAGATTTGAAAGAAAGTTATAATTTACCTGGATTTTCTTTTTTTATATATTTGCAGCTTCGTTCTGCTCTAAAGGCATATGGAGTCCCAATGGGACTCTAAACTTTCGGAACATGATTTTACAAATCAACTGTACAACGTAAATACTAAGGCAATTGTATCCACAATGTATTCTCAAATAATGCAAAGTTCTTATAAACCAATTCCAATTCAAACAATTTGGCAAAATGATTATAGCTTAATTTCCCCTATAATAGCTTGGAAAACTACTTGGGATAATATTAACCAAGCTTCAAAAAATCCTAATCATCAATCCATTCACTTAAGATTTATATATAGAACTTATTTAACACCCAGAATTAGACATTTAATTAAGTTAGAGTCATCTCCGCTCTGTCAACGGTGTTCAGAGGGCAGTATAGGTACTTTTCTACACATGTTCTGGGAATGCTGTGAAGTACAGTCCTTTTGGTTACAAGTTACTAAATCTTTATCTGAAATCCTCAGTAAAGAGATTCCTTGTTATCCTGTATTATGTTTGTTAAATGATAACTCTCGAGTTCCGATGTCTGTGCATGAAAAAAAAAAATTGGCTTTCTGGCCTAACTGCTGCAAAGAAAATCCTGGTTATACGGTGGAAACCACCACATATTCTTTCACTACATCATTGGTGGAACTTGCTGTTGGATATTCTTACTTTAGAGCTCTCTGTAGGACGGTCTCACGGTGCTAAGGAAAAGACCATAAGATCTTGGTCAGAAGCTCTTCAAGTTACTAAATTACTTGCCTGGAGGGGGAGGGAGATCACTCAGTGGGGGGGTTTGATAAATGTAGAATTGTGTTAATTTTGTTTGTATTTGTGTGTGTGTGTGTACATAGTTTTTTTGGGTTGAGCGAGTGAGAGAATGAGGTTGTGTATAATGTACTTTTGCACATGTGCCCTGTTAATTCTATTTTTTGTCTGTTAGTATGAAACTAAATTTAAAAAAAATTGTTCACAAAAAAAAAATATTTACCCAAAATGCGCCAATGTAATCAATATGAGTGCTGGATAATTTGATGTACTCTGTTTACAATTCATACTGGCAGCTTGAGGGCGCTCTATGCACATTTGTTCCACACATGGCACTCTTGATGAAGACTCATATCATGTGAGATTCCAGGAAGTCCCTTACATAAAGCTTCCAGAGATCACATAACAGGCAGATACAGATGTTTTGGAGACAATAAACAAGATTGCAACAATATTTGATTTATCTGTGTTCTTCAAGCTGTGTCGGTTATTTTCCTAATAATAGATTATGTTTATAATGGAATGCTAATCGACATTATCATTGTGCAGAATACTATAAAATATATTTTCTGTCAGAGTTTTTGATCCGAAGCCATTTAAAACACTCGACTTGGGTTAAAAAGTAAGTTTGGAGCAAACATATGGATTTAATCTCATAAATTGTTGTGTACTGATGGTGTTCTAAGCTAACATGCTAGCTAGCCCTAATGGTGTGTGCACACCAAAAGCGAAGGGAATATTTGCATCACGTTACTTGCTCTAGATTACTAGCAGGATGTTTCTTGTTTTTCGCGTCACTCGCGCAAATAAAAACATTGCACGATTAGAAGATTCTTCACGCACAGCATCATCAACAACAAAAACAATTCTGCCATTTTTAACCTAACCATATTGGAGATAATTACATAATTCTGGCATTAAACTCTGAATGGTACAGGCTGATAGGTCTTTAACTTATTGGTAGCAATCATGTCGTTATCTACATAGCACAAGCTGATTGGTTGCTGTTTAATCAGCGGCCAATGAGCTTCCTGCTCAAACATTCAAATACTTGGTATTGTTTGCTGTAACTGTCTGCAGCGCACTTTCAGAACGCATCTTGAATCAACGTCTAAGATAAGATTTTTTTTTTTTCATTTTATTACACATCTCTACACATATTGTTTGGTCCGGTTATTAATTCTTGAATGGAGCAATCTTTTTTTAACTAATTTTAAACTAGCTTCATGTTAGAAATGTTTTAAACTAGCGCCAAGTCAACAGTGCACAAGCGAATCACTGAAGCATATAAGCAGCAGTGTTTATTGTATGTGTTTATGCAGCAGTGGTCTATTGTACATCATTGCTTTTTTTTTAGTGGTGGGCAGATCGAGGCTTTTGGAACACTGAAACAGTTGAAGCAAATGTGCCCTATTGTGTCGATGCTTCGAAATAATCCAACACCCGTTTCCACGGTGAACCCTAGTGGTCAGCACAGTGTAAATCAAACAAAAGCCAGGGCCAAACATGGTCTACTAATGAGATTTTCAAGTGTCTATGTTATTTTATCAATTGTCAGAATTTGACGTTTGTCCTATGAATGCCTCAGCAAAATAGGCCAATAAGCCAATAATATTAACTACCATTATTCATTTAAATTATACTAATGTCTAATTAACACATCTACAAATGTATAAAACTGATCAGAGATCAGGTAAAACCCACAGACACTTGTTCATTGGTTCTCACCGAGATCATCGCAACAAGGGTGTTTTCGCAATAAACCTTTGAAATTTCCTAGTGTTTTGAAACCATTATGACGTTATGAAGCCTTGTTTACAGAAATCACATCATTCTGGCGTTTTGATACATGCTCCAAACCATTGATTCAAAACAAAAGATTCGTAAAGGTTTTGAAGCTTCATGAAACAGTGTTTTGAAATTGCCATCACTATTTCATATACTGTTAGCATGGATATGAAAACAGTTAAAGTGATATGCATTACACTTTAAATGGTGTTCACAATATTTAGTGGTATATCGCCATGATGCATTCATTTATTTACAAGAGTAGGTTTTCATTAGCGATGCTTAATGTGTGTGATTGATTCAAATGCTTGTTGTGTTTGAGTCATGCTATCAGAACACCAATACAGTTAAACTAGCATCATGCTAATAGTCTGGCGAGTATTTACTATGCATATCCTGAGTGTTATATGCGTGAATGTGTGTATGCAGCAGCAAATGTTCTATTGTTTGTATCTCTGTGAACATGCTGTCTAAGCTATTGATGAGAAGGTTAAAGCAAAACAAGCACTCGCATAAAAAAAAGATTAATAATAATAATAATAAAGACATATTTTATTCAAGGGTAATGTCCATTAGCTATGCTTAACATGTTTATGCAGCGTCAGAGCACACTCATGTCATTTATTATCGCTTCTGATGGCTTTTCATATATCAAATAGAGTTATGTATTTATTATCAAATGGCTTAATTGATGATAATTGCTCAGGTGGTTGCTGGGTTCCTATATCTATCATCTTACAACATTTTATATTACTGCTCAAGAGAACACATAGAGAACACATAGCATGCATTTCTAGTGCTAAGCTGATCGACAAGGTAGCTAAGGCACACATAGCCATAAGTCACTAGTGCTAAGCTAGTCGGCAAGGTAGCCAAGGCACTCTGTAGGGAATCTCAGTATTAGCTCTATTACAGGGAATATAGTTTTAATAACTACGAAACATGATCGGGAATCACCTACAAATTATAAAATTACCCGTAAAGGGAAAAGTTACCAACGGCCTGTTTGGACAGCCAAACACAACGAATTATGATCAGTTCTCCATCCAGGTCGGCGAAAATAGATCAATTGTACTATCAATAATCAATCATAAGAATTATAATTAAATATTAATATATCAATTATGTCTATCATATATCAACTCTAAGGATACCCCTGATGGAATTAATTCAGTATCGGATGATCTGTTTGTCCAGCAAACTGATCACGCGATCTTTATCAACTCGTACAGAATTGTCCTACTCTATAGACTTTCAAGAGAAGCTACTCCTCTGGCCACGAGGCTTAACTTTCCTGTTCTACAACAATACCTTTTTAAGGATCAATACATTTGTAAAGCATGTAGCTTTGGATCGTACATTAAAGGGACTTGTATATGAGCAAGAGACAGTCAGTCAAATGAATATAATGTATTTTAATAAATGGAAATAACTGCGTTACAGTTATAAAATGTATATACAAACAGACTAAAACGACAAAACAAGACACTGAAAGAATCTGAAAGTGAAAGAAACAGGGAGAGAGTGAGAGAGAGAGGGAGATCCGTAAGGATCATAGAATTTGGCAAAATTAACCTGGACAGTTAAACCTTTGAGAGACCACATGGAAAAACACAATCTTAATGATCTGAAGGCTCGATAAAATGAATATACTTTGCGTATATGGTTCTTTGCGGTACTGAGTCGAGAGAGCGCCTGTGTGTGGCGTTCCTCGCGTCTTGTGTGTTCCGTTGGAGCGTCACGTGGTTTGCAGCTGGTCCGGAGCGCGCATTTCAAAGGTTTAAAGGTCCTTGCCGTAAAGTTACCAAAGAAATAATTCAGACTAAGTTCATTTCACTTCGTGGAAATTAACAGAGTAGAATACAGAAACAAAACTCAACAAACAAAAGAAAAGATCTCCGTGGATGAAATCACTAAGAGGAGTTACATGATGAAGCCACGCGGAGAAGGAAGAGAGAGAGCTGATCTTGAGGATCAGTGATTTTAAAGCGTGAAGATGTCACACCCTCTAGAGGTGTGTGAGCCAATGGGAAACTGCCCCTTGGGAGGGAGTTTTATGGCTCTTTGTCTACTTGCCGGGCATTTGAATGTTCAATTTCATTGGGAGTTTACGAAAAGAATTGACAAGATTCTTATAATACTAATGCGTCAAAGTTAGCAAAATGTAATGTAAATTAACAAATGGGAGACGAAGATTGGAGTTTATAGAGACTAAACATGCTACACATATGATTTTGGGTTAATCATAGTGTGCAAGTCATGTCTCAAACATTAGCCCATTAGAGTTTACAAGAAACATAGACCAAACACATACAGGAAAATCATGAGATGGAACATTAGATACATGTTAATACATGTATCACATGGTTATATATATATATATATATTAGGGCTGTCAAACGATTAAAATATTTAATCGCAATTAATCACATTTATGTCATAGTTAACTCGCGATTAATCGCAATTATTTTTATCTATTCTAAATGTCTCTTGATTTTCTTTTTGTCCCATTGTTTTTTTTCTCATTTTAATGCTCTTATCAACATGGAAAAGTGGATCGGCTTGCTTTGTGCAAATGCTTTTTATTTAAAAACAACATTGGCATACCATGTGTTAAATTTCACACTAACATTCTCAATTGGAGCAAATAATCTCTCACACAATGTAACACTGTCCATCAATAAAAGGGTAAAAGAAATACTGACGAGGTCCTGATATTGACGAGGGGGCGGAGAATTCGCATCAGCTGTGTGTGTGTGTGTGTGTGTGTGTGTGTGCTTGGCCATCAAGTGGTATTTCAGACTGGACGTGCTGCGATGATGATAGCTCAGTCCACAACGACAAAACACACAGATCACTTTGGTCTTGTCAATGGAACCATTTGGCAACTTCTTAAAAGTAAACTTTCCATTCAGAATCTTATTGGCATCCATTTCGCTGTCTTGTGTCAAGTCAAGTCATCTTCATTTATATAGCGCTTTTAACAATGGATTGTTTCAAAGCAGCTTTACAGAGATAAACATATAATTTAAGGTAACAGATTGTTTTGGCATTATAGCGGTTCTTGAATAATGTTATTTCCAGCTAAAGTTAACTTTGATTGATTCACCTCCGTCGAAATGATCAGACTTTTAAACGCGAACCTGTGATTAACGCTGACGGCGTTCACATGCTCATTCAGAATTGATTCTATAGTTATGTGCTTTTTAAAATATGTGCGCAGGTTTATAATTCATACAACCCAGCCTAAACAAACTACTTTTCTTGCCTATAAATTTTGATACAGAATTTTGTTTTATTTTATCACTTCGGGGTACGCGAGCCAAAATTCACAACGCTTCATCTGTAGAGTGGGAAAGGGATCCTCCATAGGGAGAGGATAGTGGACACTTCAGCACTGCATTGTCATCGGGTCCAGGCGGATCTCCTTCGTCAGATCTGGACACGGCCTGGATCCGGCAGGCTGCGGGAAAACCTCGGGATAAACAAAGACACTAATATTAGCGTAGATGCCATTCTTCTTATGATGTAGCGAGTACATCAAGATTTAACGGAAGTGTTCCCAGTTCCGGCTGACCTAATCTATGCAGCCTAACATTGAATTTATAGAAGTCTATAGTGCGTTATGTGTATGCTAGGTCAAAGAGATGTGTTTTTAGTCTAGCTTTGAACTGACAGAGTGTGTCTGCTTCCCGGACAATGGTAGGAAGACTGTTCCAAAGTTTTGGTGCGAAATAGGAAAAGGATCTACCGCCTGCAGTCGATTTAGATATTCTAGGTATTATCAACTGACCGGAATTTTGAGATCGCAATGGACGTGAAGGACTATAATACGTTAAGAGCTCGCTCAAGTACTGCGGAGCTAAACCATTTAGCGCTTTGTAGGTAATCAACAATATTTTAAAATTTATACGATGTTTAATAGGGAGCCAATGCAGTGTTGACAGAACCGGGCTAATATGGTCATATTTCCTGGTTCTGGTAAGAACTCGAGCTGCGGCGTTTTGAACTAGCTGTAGTTTATTTATTAAGCGTGCAGGGCAACCACCCAGTAGAGCATTACAATAATCTAGCCTTGAGGTCATGAACGCATGGACTAATTGTTCCGCATTTCCCAATGAGAGCATATGGCGTATTTTAGATATATTTTTAAGATGGAAAAATGCAGTTTTACAGATACTAGACACGTGGCTTTCAAAAGAAAGGTTGGTATCAAAGAGCACACCCAGGTTCCTAACCGACGACGAAGACTTGACAGAGCAGCCATCAAGTGTTGGACAGTATTCTGGGTTATTACGTGTGGAAGTTTTTTGTCCAATAATTAGAATCTCTGTCTTTTCAGAATTTAGTAGTAGGAAATTACTAGTCATCCAATTTTTTATATCAGCTATGCATTCCGTTAATTTTGTGAATTGGTAAGTTTCGTTGGGTTTTGAAGAAATATACAGCTGAGTATCATCGGCATAACAGTGAAAGCTAACTCCATGTTTCCTAATGATATCTCCTAATGGTAGCATGTACAGAGTGAACAGCAGCGGTCCTAGTACTGAGCCTTGTGGTACGCCATACTGAACTTGTGATCGATAAGACATCTCTTCATTTACTGCTACAAACTGATAACGGTCAGATAAGTATGATTTAAACCATGCTAGTGCAATTCCACTAATGCCCACATAGTTTTCTAGTCTATTTAAAAGAATGTTGTGGTCAATTGTGTCAAATGCAGCACTAAGATCGAGTAACACTAATAGAGAGATACAACCACGATCGGATGATAAGAGCAAATCATTTGTGACTCTAATGAGAGCGGTCTCAGTGCTATGGTACGGTCTAAATCCGGACTGAAAATCCTCGCAGATATCATTTCTTTCTAGAAAGGAACACAGTTGTGAAGATACTGCTTTTTCTAATATCTTTGACAGAAAAGGCAGATTCGAGATCGGCCTGTAATTGACTAATTCTGTAGGATCAAGTTGTGTTTTTTTAACAAGCGGTTTTATCATAGCCAGTTTAAAGGTTTTTGGTACGTATCCTAGAGACAAAGATGAATTAATGATATTAAGAAGAGGATATATGACCTCTGGAAACATCTCTTTCAGTAGCTTAGTCGGTATAGGATCTAACATACAAGTTGTCGATTTAGATGAATTAACGAGTTTGCAGAATTCTTCCTCTCCTATAGCAACAAATGAATCAAATTTTTCCTCAGGGAGACTACAATGCACTTCCTGATGCGATACTGTGGTAGACGGTTGCATAGTTATAATTTTGTCCCTGATATTATCAATCTTATAAGTGAAGAAGTTCATAAAGTCATCACTGCTGTGTTGCTTGGACACTTCTGAGCTTGAAGCTTTCTTTTTCGTTAGTTTAGCCACTGTTTCAAATAAATACCTTGGATTATGTTTATTTTCTTCTAATAGGTTTGAAAAATAAGCAGATCTAGCAGCTTTTAAAGCCTCTCTGTAAGCAATCGAGCTCTCTTTCCATGAAATCCGAAATACCTCTAGTTTAGTTTTCTTCCAGTTGCGCTCCATTTTTCTGGCTGCTCTCTTAAGGGCCCGGGTGTGCTCGCTGTACCACGGCGTTGGGCTATTTTCTTTAATCTTCTTTAAGCGCAACGGAGCAACTGCGTCTAAAGTGCTGGAAAAGAGAGAGTTAAACGTTTCTGTTGCAATATCAAGTTCTTCTAAGCTATCCGGGATGCTGAGATGATGAAACTGATTAGGAAGATTATTGATAAAGCAATCTTTAGTGGCAGAAGTTATAGGTCTAACGTATTTATAACACAGAGTCGGCTTTGCAGCCTTGGCTAAATGTAATTTACATGAGACTAGATAATGATCTGAGATGTCATCGCTCTGCTGCAGAATTTCAACGGTATCAACATCTATTCCATGTGATAATATTAGATCTAGAGTATGATTACGACGATGAGTAGGTCCTGACACGTGTTGTCTAACTCCAATTGAGTTTACAATGTCTTTAAATGCCAATCCAAATGCATCTTTTTCATTATCTACATGTATATTAAAATCACCAACAATTAGTACTTTATCTGCAGCCAATACTAATTCTGATAGGAAGTCCGCAAATTCTTTGATAAAATCTTTATGGTGCCCTGGTGACCTGTATACAGTAGCCAGCATAATTCTCAAATGTGATTTATCGTTTACACTATAGATTTTTACATTAAGCACCAATACTTCAAAAGAAGTATATTTAAAGCTAGATTTCTTAGTGGTTTTGAAAATATTACTATAAATTACAGCAACACCTCCCCCTTTGCCTTTCAGACGAGGTTCATGTTTATAACTGTAATCTTGTGGGGTTGACTCATTTAAAATAATGTAATCGTTTGGTTTTAGCCAGGTTTCTGTCAAACACAGCATATCAAGATTATAATCTGAAATCATATCATTAACTATGAGAGATTTTGAAGTAAGGGATCGAATATTCAGCAACCCAAGCTTTATCATTTGCTCATCTGTATTATATCTGTTTTTTATTTGTTGAACATCAATTAAATTTTTAACCTGACGTTTTTTGGAGTTCCAAATTCGGGGAACAGACACAGTCTCTATATGATGACATCTAGGTGAAAGAGACTCTATGTGATGGGATTTATCTGACCTTGGTGACGTGAGGCCGCTAGCAGACGGTCGGTTTAGCCAGTCTGTCTGCTTCCTGACCTGAGCCCCAGATTGTCATGTTTTATCTCTAAGACTATGAGCCAAATTACTAGAGAGAAGAGCAGCACCAGCCCAGGAGGGATGGATACCATCTCTTTTCAACAGATCAGGCTTGCCCCAAAAACTTTTCCAATTGTCTATGAATTTGTGCTCGTCATCCACTCAAAAAGTAACTATAACCAACTATTTGGTCGGCTCGCAAGCCCAAAAGTGTGTGCGCGGCGCGCCTGTTGTTTTGTTTCCGGTCTAGCTTGATCCGCTTGCACTTTGGTCGACGAAGCAACAAAACGTCCTCGCACGGCGCAAACCATTGAAATGAAGGGGTTTCATAGCGCAACGCGGCACATGCCGCGTCCTGTTGCAAAACCATGTGAAAAAAAACTACAACGTTTGCTAGGCCAAAAAGACCGTTAATCGCGCGATAAAAAAATTGACGCCGTTAAAATGGGTTTGCGTTAATGCCGTTAATAACGCGTTTAACTGACAGCCCTAATAAATATATATATATATATATATATATATATATATATATATATATATAGATAGAATACATAGGATTAAAAGGGTGCATTTCTTCTTCTTCATTTCGAATTTCTTCTTCATTTCATTTCTTCTCTTCTTCATTTTTTGAACAAAAGGGTTCATTTCTTCTCATTTCTTCTTTATGTTTTGAGCCATCATTTACTATCTAGTTGTTTATACTACTAAATACAGCTTACACAACATCTCAGATTAACCTTACATCTCTAGCTTCCGTTGTTAACACAGCACACTAGGAACTCGCTAACGTTAGCCTGCTAACGCGCCACCCGTGCGCTCTATTTATTTATTTTCTCTCGCGCGCCCGCGCCTTTGAGTTCATAAAGTCCTGGGGCCTCATGTATCAATCTTGCGTACGCACAAAAACTCTGCGTACGCCAGCTTTCACGTTCACGGCCAGATGTACTAACAGTGAAATTAACGTAAGAATGTGCGTTCCTCCAAGTAAACTTCATGTCTGGCGTACGTATATTTGTCGTGATTTTTGTCCGTTGGCGACTCATAGAGGCAATAAAGTGAAGTGGCAAACATTACACTACGAATTGTTCTATCGCACCACCAGCTGTCAGATATTGCTTATAATTTGTAATTGATAAATTATTTGACATATTGTCACACGAGTTTTATTAAAATATTATATTATGCAATTAAGTAAGAACATAGGCTATATAAAGCATGTCCAAATTGATACAACCCATCTAGCAATGGCAGCGTTGGCTTAACTAGGAATAAAAAATAAACTTCATTAATTCGGTCAGTAAAGATAAAAAAATAAAGTAATATTTTTATTCAGCAAGGACACATTGAATTTGTTTAAAAGTGAGAGTAAATACATTTATAATGTTACAAAAGATTATAAGATTTCTATATCTGTTTGAATTAAATTTTTATTCATTAAAGAATCCTGAAAATACTATATCACGGTTTCCACGAAAATATGAAGCAGAAGCACACCGGTTTTCAACACTGATAATACTCAAAAATGTTTCTTGATCATCAAATCATCACATTAGAATGATTTCTGAAGGATCATGTGACACTGAAGACTGGAGAAATGATGCTGAAAATACAGCTTTGATCACAGGAATAAATGACACTTTACTATATATTCACATAGAAGACATTTTCAGTGAAATTTCGTTTCTTGCTTGCTTTAGCCATGTTCTTGCAGGTTTCTTTTGCCAAATTGGTCTAATTACCATATTTAAATTCATTTAATTGGGGGTGGAGACTGCTCGGGGTGTTGCGCTCGTGCATGTGCGCTCAATTTTACGTTAATTGGGATGTACAAAGAGAATATGCGTGGGATCCTTCGTACGCAGAGATTCATACGTCTGCTTTTTTTTGTGCGTACGCACATTTACAGCTTTGTCCGTACGCAATGTTTTAGTATGAATTCAACGCAAGTCTTTGTACATGAGGCCCCTGGTAAGTAAGAATCAGTCAACAAACACGGTGAGTAATGTCTTCTTGTCCTGTTATTGTCACCTGTGTCACATGTCATATGTTTAGTATAGCCTTCTCCGATGGCAATATAGGATTTATATGTGATAAATGCAAGGAGACAGTCAGGCTGACGGAGAAGATTTCAGAACTAGAGACACGCATCCAAACTTTAATTGAGGATGGTAAGAATGCTAGATCCTTAGATACTGTTTGGATGCGCCTAGCATAGTGAACTCTCTTTACATGATTCGGTTCCGGCTGAAGTAGAGCCCGTGCAGCAGGGCAAATGGGTGACTGTCAGAGATCGCTCTAGTCGCGGATCAAAGAACCACTCTTCCGTTCCGATTCCCATAACAAACCGATTTACCCCACTCAGTGAAACACCCACTGAGAATTCTGTTGATTGTGCCCTGGTAATTGGTGATTCGATCACACGGAACGTGAAAATAGAGACACCAGCCACCATAGTCACATGTTTGCCGGGAGCCAGAGCGCCTGACATCAAAGCAAATTTAAAAGTGCTGGCTAATGCTAATCGTAAATTCTCTAAGATCATTATTCATGTCGGCACTAATGATGTTCGACTCCGCCAGTCGGAGATCACCAAAATTAATATTAAAGAGGTGTGTGAACTCGCAAGTACGATGTCAGGCACTGTAATTTGCTCTGGCCCCCTCTCTGTAGGCAGGAGTGATGAGATAGTTAGCAGATTGGCCTCACTGAATCGCTGGCTGTCTGAGTGGTGTCCGCATAATAATGTAGAATTCATAGACAATTGGAAGTTTTTGGGGCAAGCCTGACCTGTTGAAAAAAGATGGTATCCATCCCTCCTGGGCTGGTGCTGCTCTTCTCTTTAGTAATTTGGCTCATAGTCTTAGAGATAAAACATGACAATCTGGGGCTCAGGTCAGGAAGCAGACAGACTGGCTAAACCGACCGTCTGCTAGCGGCCTCACGTCACCAAGGTCAGATAAATCCCATCACATAGAGCCTCTTTCACCTAGATATCATCATATAGAGACTGTGTCTGTACCCCGAATTTGGAAATCCAAAAAACGTCAGGTTAAACTTAATTGATGTTCAACAAATAAAAAACAGATATAATACAGATGAGCAAATGATAAAGCTTGGGTTGCTGAATATTCAATCCCTTACTTCAAAATCTCTCATAGTTAATGATATGATTTCAGATTATAATCTTGATATGCTGTGTTTGACAGAAACCTGGCTAAAACCAAACGATTACATTATTTTAAATGAGTCAACCCCACAAGATTAGTTATAAACATAAACATGAACCTCGTCTGAAAGGCAAAGGTGGAGGTGCTGCTGTAATTTATAGTAATATTTTCAAAACCACTAAGAAATCTAGTTTTAAATATACTTCTTTTGAAGTATTGGTGCTTAATGTAAAAATATATAGTGTAAACGAAAAATCACATTTGAGAATTATGCTGGCTACTGTATACAGGGCACCATAAAGATTTCATCAAAGAATTTGCGGACTTTCTATCAGAATTAGTATTGGCTGCAGATAAAGTACTAATTGTTGGTGATTTTAATATACATGTAGATAATGAAAAATATACATTGGGATTGGCAATTTAAAGACATTGTAAACTCAATTGGAGTTAGACAACACGTGTCAGGACCTACTCATTGTCGTTATCATACTCTAGATCTAATATTATCACATGGAATAGATGTTGATGTCGTTGAAATTCTGCAGCAGAGCGATGACATCTCAGATCATTATCTAGTCTCATGTAAATTACATTTAGCCAAGGCTGCAAACCCGACTCCGTGTTATAAATATGTTAGACCTATAACTTCTGCCACTAAAGATTGGTTTATCAATAATCTTCCTAATCAGTTTCAGCATCCCGGATAGCTTAGAAGAACTTGATATTGCAACAGAAACATTTAACTCTCTCTTTTCCAGCACTTTAGACGCAGTTACTCCATTGCGCTTAAAGAAAATAGTCCAACGCCGTGGTACAACGAGCACACCCGGGCCCTTAAGAGAGCAGCCAGAAAAATGGAGCGCAACTGGAAGAAAACTAAAATAGAGGTGTAGTGGAAAAATTTTAATCTTACAGTGATCAGTAGTTAATAGAACTGAAGGGATTTTTTGAGCCATGTGGCTCCTGATGATTTTGATGACATAAACTAAAATGTGTGTACGTGCACGGCGTGACACTCAGGAGCAGATGGGAGGAGACCTTTGACCTTATGCACTGATCAGCGTTTTGGCCAGTGTATTTCTGTGTTAGGCTGTGGCCTGGGGAGGAGAGGCGCCTGTAATGCCCTTAAAAGACACAACCGCCACATCATATCTGTAAACGTAAAAGTAAAGGTCCTTGAAACGGGTATAAAACCCCCCGTCTGCTCTTCGAGGGTGTGTCACTCCTCGCACAGATTGAACTTTGTGTGTTTGAGACTGAACCTATTCCTGCAGGAATAAAATACTTCTTTTTATTGAATTTGACTCTGTATGACTCTTACTCAGGTGATATTGACTGGTGGTGAAATTTTGCTTCAACAGAGGTATTTCAGATTTCGTGGAAAGAGAGCTTGATTGCTTACAGAGAGGCTTAAAAAGCTGCTAGATCTGCTTATTTTTCAACCCTATTAGAAGAAAATAAACATAATCCAAGGTATTTATTTGAAACAGTGGCTAAACTAACGAAAAAGAAAGCTTCAAGCTCAGAAGTGTCCAAGCAACACAGCAGTGATGACTTTATTAACTTCTTCACTTAAGGTTGATAATATCAGGGACAAAATTATAACTATGCAACCGTCTACCGCAGTATCGCATCAGGGAGTGCATTGTAGTCTCCCTGAGGAAAATTTTGATTCATTTGTTGCTATAGGAGAGGAAGAATTCTGCAAACTCGTTAATTCATCTAAATCGACAACTTGTATGTTAGATCCTATACCGACTAAGCTACTGAAAGAGATGTTTCCAGAGGTCATATATCCTCTTCTTAATATCATTAATTCATCTTTGTCTCTAGGATACGTACCAAAAACCTTTAAACTGGCTATGATAAAACCGCTTGTTAAAAAACCACAACTTGATCCTACAGAATTAGTCAATTACAGGCCGATCTCGAATCTGCCTTTTCTGTCAAAGATATTGGAAAAAGCAGTATCTTCACAACTATGTTCCTTTCTAGAAAGAAATTATATCTGCGAGGATTTTCAGTCCGGATTTAGACCGTACCATAGTACTGAGACTGCTCTCATTAGAGTCACAAATGATTTGCTCTTATCATCCGATCGTGGTTGTATCTCTCTATTAGTGTTACTCGATCTTAGTGCTGCATTTGACACCATTGACCACAACATTCTTTTAAATAGACTAGAAAACGATGTTGGCATTAGTGGAATTGCACTAGCATGGTTTAAATCATAGTTAACTGACCGTTATCAGTTTGCAGCAGTAAATGAAGAGATGTTTTATCGATCACAAGTTCAGTATGGCGTACCACAAGGCTCAGTACTAGGACCGTTGCTGTTCACTCTGTACATGCTACCATTAGGAGATTTCATTAGGAAACATGGAGTTAGCTTTCACTGTTATGCCGATGATACTCAGCTGTATATTTCTTCAAAACCCAACGAAACTTACCAATTCACAAAATTAACGGAATGCATAGCTGATATAAAAAAATTGGATGACTAGTAATTTCCTACTACTAAATTCTGAAAAGACAGAGATTCTAATTATTGGACAAAAAACTTCTTCCACACGTAATAACCTAGAATACTGTCTAACACTTGATGGCTGCTCTGTCAAGTCTTCGTCGTCGGTTAGGAACCTGGGTGTGCTCTTTGATACCAACCTTTCTTTTGAAAGCCACGTGTCTAGTATCTGTAAAACTGCATTTTTCCATCTTAAAAATATGTCTAAAATACGCCATATGCTCTCATTGGGAAATGCGGAACAATTAGTTCATGCGTTCATGGCCTCAAGGCTAGATTATTGTAATGCCCTGCACGCTTAATAAATAAACTACAGCTAGTTCAAAACGCCGCAGCTTGAGGTCTTACCAGAATCAGGAAATATGACCATATTAGCCCGGTTCTGTCAACACTACATTGGCTCCCTATTAAACATCGTATACATTTTAAAATATTGTTGATTACTTACAAAGCACTAAATGGTTTAGCTCCGCAGTACTTGAGCGAGCTCTTAACGCATTATAGTCCTTCACGTCTATTGCGATTTCAAAATTCCGGCCAGTTGATAATACCTAGAATATCTAAATCGACTGCTGGCGGTAGATCCTTTTCCTATTTAGCACCAAAACTTTGGAACAGTCTTCCTAGCATTGTCCGGGAAGCAGACACACTCTGTCAGTTCAAAGCTAGACTAAAAACACATCTCTTTGACCTAGCATACACAATACATTACAGACTTCTATAATTCAATGTTAGGCTGGATAGATTAGGTCAGCCGGAACTGGGAACACTTCCCTTAAATCTTGATGCACTCGTTACATCATAAGAAGAATGCTATCTACGCTAATATTAGTATCTTTGTTTATCCCGAGGTTTTCCCGCAGCCTGCCGGATCTAGGGCGTACCCAGATCTGACGAAGGAGATCCGCCTGGACCCGATGACAATGCAGTGCTGAAGTGTCAACTATCCTCTCCCTATGGAGGATCCCTTTCCCACTCTACAGATAAAGCGTTGTGAATTTCGGTTCGCGTACCCCGAAGTGATAAAATAAAACAAAATTCTGTATCAAAATTTATAGGCAAGACAAGTAGTTTGTTTAGGCATGGGTTGTATGGAATTACAAACCTGCGCACATATTTTCAAAAGCACATAACTATAGAACCAATTCTGAATGAGCATGCGAACGCCGTCAGCGTTAATCACAGATTCGCGTTTAAAGTCTGATCATTTGGACGGAGGTGAATCAATCAAAATTAACTTTAGCTGGAAATAACATTATTCAAGAACAGCTATAAAGCCAAAACAATCTCTGTTAGCTTAAATTATATGTTTATCTCTGTAAAGCTGCTTTGAAACAATCCATTGTTAAAAGCGCTATATAAATGAAGATGACTTGACTTGACTTCTCAGCAAGAATTATGAGACAATTCCCTGCACATTCTTTTAGGTCGTAAAATGCATTAGTCTTGTAACAAAACACTGAGTTCTGCCAGTGTTGACTTCATCTGTGGGGGGTAGTCTCATAGAGAGTCTGTGTATGTGTGTGAAGCTGGCTCATCGCTGGTTTTATGAGTGTTTTTGTTTTAACTCGCATTCACTATGAAAGTGTCAATGAACGCCATTAGGAACAGACTTCCTGGCGCTCGCTGGTGACTTACTAGATGCGAGTCAAAGATTAAAAGCTTTTCAACCGTAGATTTGAATGAGTCACAACTGACACAGTCCAGATACCCTACAACACATAGCCTCAGGTAACTAGTGCTAAGCCGGTCGGCAAGGTAGCCAAGGCACACATAGCCTCAGGTCACTAGTGCTAAGCAGGTCGGCAAGGTAGCCAAGGCACATACTTTACCTCAGGTCACTAGTGCTAAGCCAGTCGGCAAGGTAGCCAAGGCACACATAGCCTCAGGTCACTAGTGCTAAGCCAGTCGGCAAGGTAGCCAAGGCACACATAGCCTCAGGCAACTAGCGCTAAGCCGGCCGGCAAGGTAGCCAAGGCACACATAGCCTCAGGTCACTAGTGCTAAGCCGGTCGGCAAGGTAGCCAAGGCACACATAGCCTCAGGTCACTAGTGCTAAGCTGATCGACAAGGTAGACAAGGCACACATAGCCTCAGGTCACTAGTGCTAAGCCAGTCTGCAAGGTAGCCAAGGCACACATGGCCATAAGTCACTAGTGCTAAGCCAGTCGGCAAGGTAGCTAAGGCACACATAGCCTCAGGTCACTAGTGCTAAGCTGATCGACAAGGTAGCCAAGGCACACATAGCCTCAGGTCACTAGTGCTAAGCCGGTTGGCAAGGTAGCCAAGGCACACATAGCCTCAGGTCACTAGTGCTAAGCTGATCGACAAGGTAGACAAGGCACACATAGCCTCAGGTCACTACTGCTAAGCCGGTCGGCAAGGTAGCCATGGCGCACATCACCATAAGTCACTAGTGCTAAGCTTTTTGGTTCTATCCCTTCCTGTCTATGTCATCATTGTGCAGCTATTGGTGCGTTCACGTGCTATGGTAATTATGGTAAATACCAAAAGCTGACGTGGAAAATGCACATGAACACCCGCTCATGTGTTATTTTCCACTGGGCAGCTCGTAGAATATTGATGCATGAGTAGCCGAGATGAGATAACCTTTGACCTTTTCAAAATGGCGGAGAGCAACGCGTGAATGGTAAAAATATGTACTATTCATGATCTAGAAAATATACAGCATATTATTTACCGTTTGAGTTTTGATAAATCATTTTCTTGCTGTAGGCAGATGACTTAAGCAATCTAAAATAGTTTTAGCTAAATAACAGGTCTGGATCTCCATCTTTTTACCACATTACGACAACAAAAGCACTTGAACGCAACACACTGGTAAATACCAGTTCACAAGTGGAAAATATCATATTTTCCATAGCACGTGAACGCACCACATATGCATATCTGCCGATGCAGCAGCTTGTTTTCTCAGTATATTGCACATGTATAGAACTTATTGTCTGTTCTCTCATTGCCCTGTGCTACTGCGTAGGGTGAAAGATTGATTTATAATATACAGCAATAGTCTTCTTTTCAGCTTCTGCACAACAGCTTTATCGGCATTGGGTGTACAACCTGTAAATGATCTGTTTAGATGTTTGTGTCGAATGTGTCGATGTTCTCTTGTCTCCTGCTTTGTTGTGGGGTTAATTCATGTATGTTACATGTGCAGCAGCAGCAGCACCAATCTCACGAGAGTTGTCATAACAGAACTACTATTGCTGCTCTGTACCTGTTGTGGAAGTCCCAAACATCGAGGTGTCTGGGTTCAGAGCACCATCCAAAGGTGCACACAAATCGTGAATTTCACTGTCTACTCCAGGAACTGCGCCTGGACGGCAGCCGCTTCCAGCGCTACTTGAGGATGAGGGGTGGCCAGTGCACGGAATTGTCAATAAGCTGTTAACTGATTGGTTACACGACAACGCGGCATGCGAATTGCACGGAAGACACGATTAAGGCGAATATCTATGGGTTTATTTTTTTTATGCCACAATTCTGTGCGTGCAAGATCAAGATTTTGAGCGCGCAAAATGGCATTTCGCACGCGCATGAACTGAGTTTTGCAGAGAAATGTTCATCTCACAAATAAGAAATTATTTAGAGCGAACGAAAACTAACTTTTGAAACTGAATAAGGCAGTTTGCACCACAAAACAGTTCAGATAAAACACTGAATGGATGCTTAGAAGATGACAATAAACATCAGTTAGCATTCTAGTCTACTCAAAATAAAATCACCTGACATGATCTTGAAAAACATTTAATAAAACTCAGAGCTTTAGACTTATTGGGCCCTATCATACACCCGGTGCAATGCAGTGCCAGGCGCAACGCAAGTGTTTTTTGCTAGTTTCAGCCCGACGCAGATATCATTTTCACGTCCCGCGCCATGTTGTTTAATTCTCTGGGGTCTAAGGTGTTTAATAACATTAAAAAATAATTTAATGAGAAGGCTTATATTGACCGATTTAGATTTTATTTTGTTTAGATTTACCTTGTAAATATATTTTTTTGCTATTTTATTAAAAAGGTTACAATTACAACCAACAACAATTACAATTTTAACAACATTTCAAGTGTAATCTTTCTTTGTAAAAAGTATACATTTTATCATATGTATTTCAAAGTTAAGGATTCATTAGTTTGAATATTGGAACAAACACTATTACATCTTAGTTGATAATTCAATATACTTTATTTTTGACAAAACATCCCATACCATATATTTAACATATGAGCAGAAATTGGTGAACGAAAGCTTATTTGATGTGACAGTAGTCTTTTTTACAGTAAAAACTTTATAATCTATCCAAAACGAATCAACGAAAACTTGTCTAAACATTCACATTTCGTCTGTAACATATCGTTTTTATGATATATTAGCATAAATGTTAATTTGCAGTTTAATACGTTGCTTATACAAAGACATTTTATTTCAACATATTTCAGTCGATTTATACTCGTCTTAGTATAGCAATATAGTTTGGTAAAAGCTAAACTATAGATGTGTTGACGTAAAAATAACATGTTTACCAATGTAAGTGCCAGTGTGAATGAACGACACAGATGCGCGCTGTTGTTTACTACAGCTGAAGTAAACAACATCTGTGCCGCTCATTCATTCACACACAGACACTCGATTCATATTTAAACAGTCTTTTTGCGGTTTACAGACACTATTCCATATCACGATTAGAACAATGCACTTAAGAATAAAGAACTTACCATTCGCAATTCTCAGCTGGATCCGTTGCTCCTCGAAGTGAAACTAAACCGGCACTTCTGAGGTAAATTTTCCAGGATTATTATTACGATAGTATTATGCCTCACAGTGTAGCAAGACGATTTGGAGTACATTAAGCTGATTAAACTTGATGTGTTTAATCGAGGTGATATGGGCGTTCACAGGTTTGCATGGATTGCCTCAGATCATTTGCGTTTGAATAGCGTGCGCTCTCCGTTGGCGTGTTCACATTAGCGGATAATGAGCTGCGAGAAAGATGAGAATGACTGACATCTCTCTCTTTTCATACAGATTACATAAACCAAGTAATTTATATAAAAAAGCAAATATTCTCTATTTAAAAGGAGAGAATTCAAGCTTCATAAAGACATATCTCCCGTACCTGAGTATTCGCTAAGTTACAGTTCATTTTCGGAAGCGTTTCAGAAAAGACCTCACTGACAGAGAGAAGGCAGAACTCGCATAATTTTTATTTTTATTTATTTGGCGAAAGCACAACACTTTGTTTTTATTGTGAGTATACACAAAAAAAAATAGACACGTAACAGGATCGAATGATGTACAACACTTCTATGTAAGATCAACAGAGTATTTTGAGTCTCTTTTGCACTGATAAGAAAAAAAGCGAGCTGGTCACGCCGGCGCGACCGCCGACGGTTAAATAGCAAATGCATTTGCACCCATTTGTGTGCCCATGGGCGTGCTGGTCTGAAAACAAGGTGTGTTCTCGATTGACCAACTGAAACCTGGTCTAAAGTCAAGGGCGCAGTATTTTTTTTGTTATTTAAAGAGCGCGTTAGTAATGTGCGCCTATAGGCGGGTCCACAACGCGGGTACACTATGCTTATTACACACACAGGGTCATGCAGCAGCACACAAACTAGCTAAATATTAAAAATAAAATTATTACAATGTCAAAGATTAATATTGTTTACATAAAGATATGGTGGAATCCGGCTTGTCCCGTAGATGGTCTGCTTGCGGGCTTTAATCTTGTGCACGAGCAGATCCGTTTGCTCTTTGGAGACGCGTTCAGTCTTTCCGCTTGCAAATTCCGCAATAGCGAATCCACCATGGCGCGAGAGCAACTGGCTTTTAAAGGGAATGGGAAATTAAACTCTGATTGTTTTTTTGCACGTTATGCCCAAAACACACCCATTACTCATTAAGAGAATAGGGACAACCCTTTTAGACCATGCGCCAGGTGTGCCGACCATTTTTCCCATCGTTAAACTAACAAAAGTGGATTCGGACACGCCCTAAGTGCACTTGCACTGTGCGCTTTAGATCATGTGCTTAGATCGTTAAAATAGGGCCCATTATCTTCAGATTTTAAATATAACATGGTCAGGCATGTGGCTTTAGCTGCAGAGCATAAATACATTTCTTATAACTTTACAAAACTTTGAAGCTATTAATTTTATTTATTTATTATAACAATTAATTCTGACTTTCCAATAAACTGCCAAGTGTCGGCTTTCAAATTAGACCATACTTGTGCTTTTAGTGCAAAGGGTTCATGAACTTAATCTGTTTTGGTTTGGGTGTTCCATTTCTTGGGATTTTTTCAAAAGTGGGGGTGAAGGCTAACAGGCAATTTGACAATGGCTTGAGGGTGGTTTTTTGTTCTGCTTACATTTTTGTTCTCCTACATTACATCTGATCTAGTTACTATAGAGAGATATGATGGGCTACAGTACAAGCGAGATGCACTAGCTAATATTCTGGCGTGTTTTTGTGTACCTGGAGGTGAAGGGTTGAGCTGGGGCAAATCTCTAATGGGTTTGCACTGACAATCATTAATTTATTTCATTGTTAACCCTGTGAATGAGCACCTGTGAAATGGAAGCACAGGAGTATAATACATCCCTTCTCAGCCTGTATTATCAGATACACAGCATTGCTAGTGCACCTCTAATTACAGGAAAGAGAGAGCGAACATGTGTGCGACAGGAAAATCAGAAGCTATTATGACTCATGACTCGCTATCATTTAGATGACCGGATTTATCTGAAATCATTGAAGAATAAATCCTTTTCAACACTCAGAGATGAGAAAGAAAGATAGAAAGTGAAATTGGGTAACGCTTTAGATTACAGCCCGGAAAGTACTGGGTAATTAAAGCAATTTTACAGCGTAACCTTCGGTAATTATAGTGTACCTATAACGTACTTATAATATAAGTATAAGGGAACAATATTTTAAGTTTGGGGAATAAAGGGGTAACAACCAGGAGAATTAAAAAAATATTAATATTTGTGAGTATTATAGAACTAAGGGGTACTTATTCTACTATTATGATACAGCAATCTTACATTTGTGATCAATTTAGCAAGAACATACACTGCGTACCTTTTTGAAATACTGGTGAACCAGTACATACGGTATAGGCTTTATAAATAGATATAATAGATATGTACCCTGTAATTTTTAAAATGTAATCTTTTTAACAAAAGTGCACTGAAAACGAAAACTATTTAAACTTTTGCTTAAATATTGGGGAAAGATACTCTTGTTTCATGTATTTTGTTACCCTCTTGTTCCATGTAGTTACAGGGTAAATGTGACATTGCGGGCTGTAAATTAAAGTGGTGCTTGTTACCCTCTTGTTCCATGTAGTTACAGGGTAAGTACAAAAAAAAAATGCATACACACAATCTTATATCACAGACTCAGAAACTTTTATTTATTATACAAGCACCATTACCCTGTAACCACATGAAACAAGATATATTTCCCAGTATTTTAAAAAAAATGCAATAATCTGCACTTTTGCTATAAAAAAAAATTAAAGTATAAATGCATAGATATTTACCCTGTAATTTAAAAAAAAAAAGCCTATACAGTATGTATTGCCTTGGTACACAATTATTACAAAAAGGTATGCAGTGTATGTTCTCGCTAAATTGCTCCCAAATGTAAGATTGTTGTATCATCATAGTAGAATAAAGTACCCCTTAGTTCTATAATACTTACAGTATAGATATTCTTTTAATTCTCCTGGTTGTTATCCCTTTATTCCCCAAACTTTACATATTGTTCCCTTATACTTACATGCAAGTACTTTATAGGTACACTATAATTACTGAAAGTTACTCTGTAAATTCCTCTTAATTACACAGTACTTTCCGGGCTGTAATCTAAAGCGTTACCTGAAATTGCATATGTTCATTTCATTCTCAGGACACTACACCATTTATGCTCAGAGTTTTGTTGTTGTAGTTATTTTATTAAAAAAAGATTGGTGCTGAACTTTACATAAAATCATATTTTCCCTCAAGCCAAAAGTACCATGGACCGCAATCATAATAAGACATTTGAGGGATGATATTCTTCTCAATATTCAGATCAACAATCAGTAAAAATGGGTTTTTCATGACCAATTATTCATGAGTATTGAGCTCAAAATCCTAGATATTGTAGGTGGTTATAGCCCTGTAAATGACCAATAGATATTAATTAATTTTAACCAAAATTTCTATTTAAAAATCAACATCTGTTAAATAAGCAAAAAGAGATGTTAACAAATCCAATTGTATGGAGTTGTAATAGTACTTCATGGGAAAAAAAGAAGATACATTTATCCTCATAGAAATTGAACCCAAGACCTTTGATTCCATTTGAACACTGTGCTGTGTGGGCTAGGTTAGGTTTCATTTAGGATTGCATTTTCTGGAAGGTAGCTTTTTGGAATAAGTAACAACCAGGGTGGGAGATGTCTGAATAAATTTAACAGCCATGTTCACTGCTTTAAAATTGTAACGCTCGGAATGGAAGATTGCAGCCAGTCATTTCTCAGCAGACCTTTTTGTGCATCAGTAAAGTCGAACCAGAGGAAGATTGAGGAAATGATGATGCTTGCGAAAGTGGCTCTGTAAAAGTGTTGTTGTGCAATGGCCAGTTTCCGGATAGGTCTCAGGACAGTAACACATGTATCTGTGCTTTATGATGGAAGTCATTTTCTGCTCCATTGGAGATTGTTGGGGGTGCCTGTGTGTATATATATATATATAATATTTATAGTGTTGTGTTCAGCCAATAATGGCACAGCAAGAACGTACACATATGTTTGGGGTCTTTAAAATGTGTACATGATTTTGAGTCAAATTTTTATAACGATAGTTGACTACTTAAATAAAAATTCATACATGCATACTAATCAGTTCCTACAGTAAATAAATATCTCTTAGTAAAACAATATTTAAATTGCATTTAATCACTTTAAAAACAAATATTACTTTATGTATAGAAGTATAGTCATAGGTTTGCAAGCAATAGATAAAGCACCCAGCATGCACATTACAATGGAGTGTAACTGTGATTATAGTTAATACATGTGGAAACACTTGAACACGCTGTTTCAAATTTTTTTGAAAGCTAAAATACCACTGAGCATCCACTAATATCACCATATGGATTGTTAAATTCATTCCAGTTTGTTAGCCGACGGGTTAAATTCAAGAAGTCGAGAAGCCAGTCGAGTGCCAGCTGTGTGATTTGACTGGTGAGCAGTGGTTGCCCATGCTAAGCCTCATGTTTAAAAGGGTATGCAGTGCATATGTATGTGTGCAGTTTATAACCAATTCAGTGTCCTTCCTTAATACTGGCACTCTTGGTACATAATATCAACAAAATGAAGTAGCTCTGCTTCCAGATGTCCATATAGACTGAGACTGAATTATCATGGCAGCTCTTTACCCAAAATAAAAGCTGACCTCAAATTGCTATAAAAATAACTGGCAGCCATTATGTACATCATAATAAGTAAGTAAAAATCTGCTTATTGCTATGATTCAGTGAAATTCAGTTAGAATTACAACTTCAACTTCTAGTATAAAGCAGCTCTCCAGTGTGTTTATGGTTTTACTTCCATCTGACCATGAAGAACTGAACAGAAGAAATGAGCCACGTCAAAGAAGGCATGCTTACATATTATGGACCAATGGTAGTTTACCAGCCAGAGCGAACTTTTCCATAAAGTTTCCTTTAGCAAGCGTATTCAAGCTCCTGAAGCGAAATACAAATTAACTACTTTCTGGCCTTATTTTGTTCGAAATTATCATCACACCAGTTTGTTCTGTGTACATTGTGGCCTTTATGAAAAACACTGAAAAATGGAAGCATCTTTTTCCATTGACTTAAAGACTATTATGAAAAGCATATTCTGATGGAATACATTTGTGTACATGTACATTCAAAATTGTATTTGGTTATTATTTATGGCATTAAAGCATGAAATGGATTCTATTCTTCCTTTGTCTCCTGTCTTTGACATCACAGCTCAGGATAGTCACTATTAGATTTGTGACTTTGTATGTTCTTATAGTGTCATCTGCCAATCAGCGTTGTCATTATGTAATTTTCATGCGGCGCCACAGTGATTTGTCACATTTATGGCCCAGGTGACTGACTCAAAACAGTATGGTTACAGACCTAAGCATCCATTAACAAAAAATGTAAGTACGTATTTTGGATTTTTGTTTGTTTGGACTGTTAATCTGTGAAAGACCCCTCTCATGGACAAATTATTGAAGTCCCTTTACAAAATTAAACTCTGTACATGGATCACAAACACTGTCCCAAACGTGTTTTGTTGCACTGTCAAATGTGTTTAAGACCACAAACAGGATACACTGTTCAGAAAGTCTAGTCTCAAGAATGAGCGAGCCTCTCTTTGCCACTGAACGTCCTGTAACTTTTAGTGAATCACAAGATAGTCATGTCATTTTTGAATATCCTGTTTCAGTCAGTCAGTTTACACAAGTAGAATATCATAGTTCCAACAATATAGTTCCCACAAAAATATGAATCAACACAACTGTTTTCAATGTTGACAATTAGAAGAAATCTTGCTTGAGCAACAAAACAGCATATTATATGATTTCTGAAGGATCATGTGACACTGAAGACTGGAGTAAGGATGCTGAAAATTCAGCTTTGCAGCCACAGGAATATATTTTAAAATAGAAAATAGCTATTTTAAATTGTAATAATATTTCACTATATATTACTGTTTTTACTGTATTTTCATTTAAATAAATGCAGCATTGGCGAGCATAAGAGACTTCATTAAAAAAACTTTGAAAAATCTTACCGACCCCAAACTTTTGAACTGTAGTGAACTGGACTGTATGTACAATCTGTTTCTCACACAAAGCTACCACATGGGTTCAGAAGACATGGAATATAATACATATTGTCATATGGACTACATTTATGGTACTTTTTATGGTGCTTTTGTGTCTTTCATAATTGTGTGGCAAAAAGCAATTAGCACAATATTCAAAATATCTCATTTTGTTTTCCACAGAAGAAATAAAGACATACAGGTTTGAAACAACATAAGGTCGAGTAAATAATGACAGTAGGCTATTTTTTTATTTTTTGATAAACTGTTACTGCTATTCCAATAAAAGGTTCTTCACACAGAGATTTTTTTGCTGATGAATCATCTCATGAGGTGAATGTTTGCAGACTACACTCATAATTCCACTGAATAATTCAATGTGTTTTCAGAATTGTAGCATTCGCTTTACAATACCTGGAACATCTTGACAGATCAGTGACATGTCATTGATAAAACGCATCCAATTCGGAGCTAGCAACACTCACAAAAGCTCAGAACAGCAACGACTTTTGTACAATCAAAGTGTTACAAAAAAGCTGCTATGCTTCACCTGAAACATGAAAATTACACATTGTGTCTTTATATATAAACCTCTCGTGACAAGAGCACATATATTACCTCTCCGCTTTCCTCTGTGATGCGTGGAAACAAAGGTTGAAATGTGCCGATATTTCTAGTTGCCTGGTTTTCAAAGAGCACTCTTCCATGATGGCGTGTTTCTGTGATCTAAGTGTCGCTGTGAACTCATATCTCATCCTGGAGAGAAATGATTGACCTGACCTGAGTACTTCTGATCAAGGTCAAGGTAGTGCCCATACACCGTTTTTCCCCTATCACTTTCATTTTGTTGACCATCTTATCGATTTAATATCCCTCCAGTTTGTGTCATGTGACATGGTTCATTTAATCATTTCAAACTTATTATAGGTGAGGGCAAAACGACAAATAAAGGGTCAGCAGAGCACAGTATGCCCATGTTCATGATATTTCTTTATAGCAGCCTTTGTCAACATAACAATAATGGAATTTTAGTTCTTAAAACTATAGTTTTTGTTAATGATTCAGGGTTTTTTCAGTTCATGTCTTAGTGGTAACACTTTATAATAAGTATACAGTAATAAAGTACTTACCAAATCATTAACAAACTAGTTCATATTATTCATAGCTACATTTTGTTAATATATAAATAGGCTATACAAATAGTTGGTAACACTTTAGAATACTATCTTACTTACTGCATAACTAATAAGGAATTATTAAAGAACTAGTATGCAATTCTTCATTAACTACTTCTTCTGTTAACTAAGGAAGATGTGTTAACTAATCAGTATACTGTATAATAGATTTGTATGCTTGTGTTAACCTGTTAACCGTTGCCAGAGCGCCGGCACTCTGAAGCGTTTTTTTTTTTAAATAGTTCAAAGTTACTATCATAATTTGTTATTACCTTGACAAATACATCAAGTAGTTATTTAATCAATAATAATGAATTCTGTCATACCTCCTGAAGAACTACTACTAATTATCTACTAATTAAGGTTAAAAAAATATAACTAAGAAGTAACTAACGACAGTTATACAAAACTAACCTCAGATTAGTTTTTATGTTTTATATACAGTACTGTGTGTTTCTGTTTTCCTCAGCATAGAATGTCATTGAGTAAATTCATGTATTTTAGGCAACAACTGAGGGGAACTGAAAATATATAGGGAACTTACTAATTAATAAAGAATTATTAGGTAATTCTTCAGGAATTATTTATAACCTGGAACAGTATTCTAAAGTGAAAATACAGGGAACCCATTAGTAATTAATACATAATTATCAAATAATTATCCAGGAATTAGGATACTTATAACCTGAAAAGTATTCTAAAGTGAAAATATAGGGAACGTATTAGTAATTAATAAAGAATTACTTGATAAATCTTCAAGAATTACTTAGAACATGAAACAGTATTCTAAAGTGAAAAATATAGGGAACCTATTAGTAATTAATAAAGAATTACCACATACTTCTGAATCAAATAAAACTTACTGTAAAAAAAAAACCACTTAACGTAATCATCTACCTTTGTAAAATACACTACATTGACTCGTTTAAGCTACATGATACCTTCCTTTATTTCAGATGATATTTTGTTTTGACATGCAGTGTTTCCCCTAGAAATTTTTCCAGCAGCGGTGCTGTCCCGTGCCGGAGCGTGGGGGGGGGGTGGGGGGTGGGGGGTGGGGGGTAGGGGGGGGGGGGTCCGGGGACATGTACCTCCGGAAGAAATTTAAAAAAAAACCTTAAACCATGACTTCTGGCAAGTTTTGTGGATAGAAATTGACATTTTGAGACATACAATTACGACATACCATCAACAGATTCAAGGTGATTATTGCAGCACGCACCTTGAACTGGTCACAAACAGAAACCTTCATTTTATAATTTTAGACAGGATTTTTCACGTTTTTGTTTTGTGTTCATTTTCAGCTATACGGTAGATATTGATAGGGGAAAAATGAAATGGCACAACCCAGAAAAAGATTATTTAGAATTTATTGAAAATTTTAGGCCACACCCAATCTGTGAGCACTTAATTTTTAAATTGTAACATTTTTAAAATCAAAAGTTTTAAGTTAACATTATTTAATGCACAATGAATGAAGTGAACAAACATG
The DNA here is from genome assembly GCA_030578255.1 of Tiaroga cobitis. NCBI lineage: Eukaryota > Metazoa > Chordata > Actinopteri > Cypriniformes > Leuciscidae > Tiaroga > Tiaroga cobitis. Next base: position 16,135,952 of record CM060598.1, read on the forward strand.
AACAATCAAGTGTTTTATTTGACTTGACTGTACCTTTATTTAATCCAAAACTGTGTTCGTATTTCATTTTAAAAGACTTTTTAAAAGAGTTATCCAGCCAAGAATAAGCCTAGATATGCTTTTCTGGCGGACTAATAACAGCACTCGGGTGTCGGTCCGAGACTGTGCTCATGTACTCCTGCTCGTAAAACTACCCGGATACAACCGCACCCGAGTCCACTTTAGGGGCCGTTCACATATCGCGTTTTTTGCGCGCAAATGCGTTATTTCAATTGTAGGCGCGCGTGGCGAGATGAAAACATCGTAACATCTCATCTCAACACGCCATGTGACAAAAACCAACCGATCAGCTTCGGCCTCTCCGTAACAACGACAGCTCGGCGGAACAGCTGATCAGAGCTGCACAGGGCGGCTTTTTATTTCTCATCTCCATAAATAAATCTAGTAGTAAAGCTAATGCAAGGGCTAGAAATCAATTAATTCTTTGCTGCTACTTCCTCGTCCTCATGGAGAGCGCCGCTTTCTCCTTTCTAAAAGCGCTTGCTCTCTCCCGTGGCGTCTGTCGTTGCTATGCAACCATGAATAGAGGCGGCCTGGAGAAACTAGCGTGCTTCCCGCGCGCCTACATTTGAAATAACGAATTTGCACGCGCAGAAAAACGCGCTATGTGAACGGCCCCTTATGGCAACGTGACATTAGCCTAATCGAAAATATTTCCATATGTGGCTCTTTCCTCCTTTCTTGTCAACAAGTGGATTCAGAGCCACCGCATTAGCAGCACCGGCGCACGCCACGTCTCAAGTGTTTTTAGGTGTGTAAGTGGATGGCGTGATATTACTGATCATGTGAAGATTTTGCAGCGGCGCTGAAAATCCAGTGGCGGCGCTGCGCCGCTGCTAAATACATTGTAGGGGAAACACTGACATGTATACTGCCTAAATACATTTAAAATCATTTAACAAACATTTTAAAATCAAAAGTTAAACCTTTAAAAGTAATTCAAGTAATCAACTGGTCTCGTTTCCACGGTAGTGGTGCTGGATCTCTTGCGGGAGCTGGCCCCGGTCTCTCGCTCTCCCTCTCTGCCTTGCACGCGCCGTGCGCTATGTAGCCTATGTTATGCGCGCAGTCAGAGCCGTTAAAATATGAGTTTTTCAACGCTCTGCACGCAGTATGTTCTATCTCGCTCTAGATTCCGGGAGATTTGAACTAATTTGCGGGCATCAGGGAGACGCTAGGAATATGCGGGAGACTCCCGGAACTTCCGGGAGACTTGGGATGTCTGCCCTAGACACACATGAGAACCATGCAAGTATATTTGAGTTACCGAGATTTTAGAGCATTAAGACTGTGTTTTTCGTGTTGTCTCTTAAAGGTTCAAATGTCTAGATGAATTTTGCCATCCTGTGATCCTACGGATCCTCTCTTTCTCTCTCTCTCTCTCTCTCTCTCTCTCTCTCTCTCTCTCTCTCTCTCTCTCTCTCTCTCTCTCTCTCTCTCTCTCTCTCTCTCTCTCTCTCATTTTTATCTTCCTCTCTCATCCTATTTTAATTCGGGGTTGTAGGCTAATGTTTTTCATTTTGTTTGTTTCGGGTGTATACACATATATAGGCCTATTCTGTGTGAAATTGTAGTTCGATGCATTATTAGTCCAATTATTAAAGCCATTATATTCTTGATTGCTTCTGTCTAAAATGCTAATTTTTACAAAGTCAATGAAATGTCGATTCTAGCTACAAAAGCTTTATTATTGACTACTTTGAGTAGGTTTAATTTTATAAACACAGGAAAATTAATGTTCACGGCCAGAAAATTTATATTTCTTGGAGTTTATAAGGGATAACTTTGTTGAGAAGTTGATAAATTAATCTTACGGCCGTTTGCTACAAATAATCATTAAATGATTATTTGTCTTTCTACTTTTGTAGGCATCTTGGCAGGTAAAAGTAAAGAAAGAAATGGTCAGCTTTCTCTCGAATGATCTGAAACATTTTGATGTCTTTGTATATGCGCTGGATCATCATGTCATCCTGTGCATAAACGACACAATCACACCAGTCCAATCCTGAGATCAGCATTTGTCCTTGAACTTGCCAGAAGTATGCGTGCTGTTGTTTCAGTTCTGGTGTGCCAGTGTGAAATTTAAGGTACGGACAGTCCACATAACTTTTGACATTGGGACATTTTATCTCCAAAAGTCCAAAAACATGGTCCTCTTTAGGGTCAAAAATAATCCCATCAGGAGAGGCCCCCAGCCAAGGTACATCGGGGTGAATTAAGAAACCACAGGTGTGGTAGTTTACCTCTCGCAGCAGACAGTATTCCTCAATTGCAGCAGATTCCATTTCAAGACCTCTCTTCATGTCTGCTGTCTGGCAAGTTCCCTTGTAGATTCTTTCTGCCAGGTGTTCAGCCGAGCTCTGTCCACGCACATGACAAACCTCCCTAAAACGTGACGCTGTTACCCGGGGTTTTCGGATAGAGTGCCAAGCATGTGATGCACTCTGTTCTTTGGTGGCCTGCTCTATTTTGTGAGCCATATCCAAGGTTACTGCCAGTGACATCATGTGTGGTTGTCCATGTTCGCTATTGACAAACAAGCAAACAGATGCGTCAAGGTTGTAACCAACTAGTGGCAGAGGTGGCGGTGGTGGGGCATCTTGATGGTGAGTGCTGTTGCATGTTGTTACTGCTGGCTGCTGGTATGACAGCACACTTCCATACTGAACTTTACCAAAGGCAGAATCCACCAAAGAATCCTCATGTGACATCCTGATAGTGGTGACTGTAGGAGCTACAGCACTGGCGTAGTCCTTATATGCCTCTGCTACCTGGAGGACTGAGAGGTCAGGCAGCTCAGCGACACCCTTGTAAAGGGTACTCCTGAAATGAAAAGAAAAGTATTATACAAAAAGCACTTTTTCTAGTTTTTAGTGTGTCTGATTTTTCATAACTTTTCATTTTAAACTACATTCATCTTTAGTATGAAATGTTTAGGTTGTACCTTAAACCCTCAGCAAGCTTCCTCTCTTTGGGTCTTGCAGACAGAACCACCATTTTATTGACAGGGCCTGGCTTGACTCCCTAGAAAATACCCAGGGCCATGTTAATATTAATACAGCAAAATTGTCAATGCTAGATTACAGTATACAGCAGTCAATTCATCACTTATTCACACAATTTATTTTTTCTGAATAATAACCACTGTCCACAAAAATGCTGTTACTCACTAGCCATCTAGATAAAGTATGTATCCTAAGCTAATAAAACATTAAACTCTTTTTTTTTTTTTTTGCATTTCCAGTAGTTGTATTTTTTAATATGTTTTTTTTTAAACAAATTCATTTAAAATTACCATTGTTCTAGGTTCGTGCCAGCTCTGCTCTGTTTCAGTACAGCTGTGGACTGGAGGAACTGCACTGATGCCAAGCTGAGAGTAGTGGGCTGTTTGGTAGAGTAGTGCAACAATGTGGTTGCACAGTGCTGTCCCAGCAACACAAGAGCAACCACCATGTGACAGTGTTACAGGACGAGAGTCCTTTAATACAATCTGTGAAGATAATTAAATTGTTAATGTTATTTCTAAATTATTTAGAACACTTATGAACCCATTTACTGACTATGCCTGTCTTTGAAAAGATGTAGAACCCACAAACAACTTCTGTTTAAAACATGCATTTCATTTAGAGATCAGGTGTATTTTATATCCTCCTACTCTTAATCTATGGGGCTCCTCTGACTTCCTCATCGACCTGAAACATGTCGCCCTCACGCTGATCTCTCCTGAGAACTGATCTTTACTAGAAACTGAGAAATTACTCATAGTCAGTAACAATGATAAATAAATATCAAATAATATTTGAACAATATCAAATAATCCAAATAATAAATCAAATAATACAAAGACCGGTATGAACTTGTCAGAAACGGAGACAACGATTTTAGAAACCGGTTCACTAACGTTAGTCGAATTTCGCATGATATGAGAGAATAACTTTACTCACCCTCAAAGTTGTCAATATAGCTTGAAATATATAATTTAAAGCCCTTCTCTTTCTTGCTTTTAGGCGTAACTGCAAACTGCCTCACAATGGTGTTAACATCATTCACGTTAACCTTAGGCAGTTCTTGTAAACAGCGGGTGTAGTTTGCCATTATCTCCACAGAATGTAAACACGGCTTACAGCGCAGCACCGGAAGTGAGTGAGCGGGCTGAGACGAACCCGGAAGCGATCGTGCATAGGCTATTTTATCAATGTTGCCGCCAGATATGCAAATTGCGTCACAACAAATTCCCGCTTCCTTTAGGTTGAGAATGTGGTTTGTTTTCAGGCTGTTTTGACATTCAGTCCGGCTGACTTTATAAAAACACACATTTTATATGTGTGATTGACTTTTACTAAACATTATTTGTATCAGTCCGATTTAACAGAAATTTAAGACAAATAACAAACCTAAAAACACCAATAACCATTTAATTGCACTTCTATAATTATAATCAAGATATAAATTAATAATGTCATGATTCTGCCCTCTTGTCATTTCATTTCTCTAGTCTTGAGGCAGGATCATGACAGACCCATGTTTTGTGTGCAAGCACATGGTCTTGTGTTTTGAGCCATGTGCTTGTGTTGTCTCGTTATGTTACCCCCGCCCCCTTGTTATCCTCGTCTCGTCATTATTGTCTAGTCAGTTTCACCTGTCCTTGTCTAGTCGGCTTCACCTGTCTTTGTCATTAGTGTCTCCCTATTTAATCCCCTTGTGTTTGCTGTCCTGTGTCGGTACATTGTCAACCTGTGCGTGATATTCTTTGTGAGAGTCCTGTGAGTACTTTGTCTGAATATTGTATTAAGAATTGTGAGTTTATGTAGTTGTTTGTTTTCTTCATCTTGTCTTTATCAGTCAGTATCTAGTCCTAGTTTATTTCCTGTCTTAGTCTAGTTGTACTGCCCCATCTGTCCTGTTTTGCCCCCTCGTGGGTTTTTGTTTTCTGTTTTGTCCTCAATAAATTGTGTAGAGCAATCAGTCTGCTTTTGGGTTCGTCTATCCTGCAACCTCATAACAAATAAAACAAAAATATTTCAAATAAATTATAAATATTATGTAAGTTATTATATATATTTTTTTAATTCAGTCAACAGTTTGACTGAGCTAAGTGATTGAAACATGTACTTTTAAAATGAAAACTTTATGTTAAACCAACGAGTGACAGTTTTAAGTCAGTTTAACATGACACAATCATGTTGAAATGAAAAATAGCCAAAATGGCATTAATTCAACATGAATTGTTCAGGTAAAGTGAACAAAACTGAAATTTTTTTTTTTTTTTTGAGTGTGGACAAACTGCAGTTCGATAGCTAAATTAATTCCATTAAAGGTTATCTCATATTTAATCGATCTGGAAAGGGAGCATTGATATATGAATGAGGAATTATAATTCGTTGTGATTGATCATTCATATGCAGGGACGTGGAGAGGAATTTTGTGGGGCAGTTGCTCTGACCTGAAAAAAGGGCTATATGTTAAATGACACCAAAATACACATGAGAAAAAGAGTTCCTCATATGATTGTTTGTTTTTTTAAATTATTATTATTATTTTTTTTATTATTTTTTTTTTTTGAAAATAAATGATCTGGATTGAATTGACAGATGGGGCTTTGATTTCGGGAAAAAATATAATCCTTTTTTTAAGGGTTAGTTCACCCAAAAATGAAAATTAAGTCATTAATTACTCACCCCCATGCTGTACCAACCCCGTAAGGCCTTCGTTCGTCTTCGGAACACAAATGAAGATATTTATGATTAAATCTGAGAAGTTCATGACTGCTACATTGGCTCCCTAAGGGAATGACACTTGACGGCCCAGGAAGTCATTAAAGAAAATGTTTAAATATTCCATGTCGCAACAGTGGCTCAACTATAAGTTTATCAAGCGACGAGAATACTTTTTGTGCGAAAAAACAAACAAAAATAACGACTGTATTCGACTATTCCTTTTCTTCCTTGTAGGCCTGAAACGAGACTTCGAGAGATTTCCACGACGCATGCGCGAGAATTGCGATCTCCTTCAACTACTTCAGTTAAGTTCTCGCGTGTGCGCGTCGTGGAAATCTCTTGAAGTCTCGTTTCAGGCCTACAAGGAAGAAAAGGAATAGTCGAATAAAGTCGTTATTTTTGTTTGTTTTTTCGCACAAAAAGTATTCTCGTCGCTTGATAAACTTATAGTTGAGCCACTGTTGCGACATGGAATATTTAAACATTTTCTTTAATGACTTTCTGGGCCGTCAAGTGTCATTCCCTTAGGGAGCCTATGTAGCAGTCATAAACCTCTCAGATTTAATCATAAATATCTTCATTTGTGTTCCGAAGACGAACGAAGGCCTTACGGGGTTGGTACAGCATGGGAGTGAGTAATTAATGGCTTAATTTTCATTTTTGGGTGAACTAACCCTTTAACCTTTTGGCTTCATGTACATTCAATTGTGCTTTTTGCTCGTATTCAGTTCTGATGGTACGTATGGTAACTGGCATACGTTTTGCTTCATTTTGTCATGGATGTTGTACTCATTTGACGTGCTATGACACGAGATGGAGGCGGGGCCTTAAGGAATTTGCGTCACCCTACGCCGGTCGCGTGCAGTCTATGGTTGCGTGCAGCGCTCCAGCCACCAGTTTGCCCTTCCCTTACTGACTTTCACTTTTCGGTGCCTGAATGGAAGTGAATGAGGCTTTGCGATTTATTTATTTATTTATTTTTTAATATAGGCCTACGTGAAATTCTGCATCCATTGTACGATTTATTTATTTTTTTCTCGGAAGGGCAACCTGAGTCGAGAAGGGCATATGGGCAGTTGCCCGGGCAACCTGAGCAACCCCCCTGTGCACATCTCTGTCAAGGGGGTAATCCATCAGCCGGAAGTTGAAGCTGCCTCTGGGGGCCGCCATTGTAGCTGGCTATCACCTGCTGTTAGCATCCGATTGACTCCCATTCATTTTGGCGTCACTTTGGCAGCGAAAAACTTTACATCTGAGGCGTCCAAAGACTCAATTTGTCCATTATTTATTTCTAAAGAAACACGACAATGTATAAAAGGCTCCATTACTTTATATCTTACGTTATGGCCCCGTAGAAGCCATTCTTGTAAAAATAGGCTAAAAATTGCGTCATAACCACTCGACTGTCCGTCGCACAGTAGAGAAGTTACCGTATAGACAGGAGGAGAAGCTCGCACAGTCTCGCAGGCAGTCTTTCACTGTCTAAAGTCAGCCCATGGCATAGATAGACAGAGTCCATAAAAGCAACGCGACCAAAATATTTAAACAACGTTTTTGAGGAATTGGAAATAATTCGATATGTGGCAAGTGAATACATATGAAGTAGCCTAACATTTATCCACGAACTTTAAAGTATTTATCTACTACTGACACAGACACAAACCTCTCTAGGCTTAATGGTTTTTGTACTGTACAAACTGTAGATTCTATCTCCATACACTAACACTGCCCCTAAACGATACTACATAGTGTATATAATTTAAGGTTAATACTAATGCAATTCATCTCTACTAAACGTTCTATTAAAGCACTTAATGACATTTTATGTGACCTAATCTAAAGTGAGAACTACTTACAGATAAGTTGTTAAAGCATAAAAAACATTATCTAACTCATGAGCTAATTGTCACGGAACGTGGTAGGAATCACACGAAGACGATGAATAATACTAGGAGATAGGCCTAGACTTTAATAACAAAATTCTGGAAACAGGGAATAAACGCAGGAGTAAAACCAGCATGATCTAAAAAAACACATGCTAACGTTAACGAGAACCGACAATAAACTGAAAGAGACAGGGATACACAGCGAACTTAACACAGACAGCTGAATGTAATCTGTAACCAAGGAGACTAGCAGGTGATTAAGACTGAAGCACATGAAACAAATACACAGGAATGAAATAAACATAAGACACAATGAAACTGTTTCACCAATTAAACTGTAACAATTTGGTTAATTACAGTGACAATGAATGAAGAACTCAATATTTGCATATAGCCTATTATATTTTTACTTTATTTTTCAAATAATAAAAGTGTTTGTGTTTTGACAGCAATGAAAATGAGGCTGTGAGTACACCGCTATGGATGTGGTTTAACAACATGCTAATTGTTCAGCTTTCCAAAACGCTTTCGATAAACAAAAACAGCTATGAAAATGACATCAGCCTTCTTATACCAACCTAAAATTCAAAATCTACCTTGATTAAGACCTTGATTTACCTCAACACAGACCATTATCACATACTAAAATCAAGGTTCCATTGTTACTGGACTGTATATCAAAACTCTTGGAACACAGCCAATTGGATTGGAATAAACTGTAGTATAATGTAAAAAATTGAAGCAAAAAGATTTTTGATCCTGAAAACCAAAACATTTCTGATTCTCACACTGTGTTATGTGTGCAATTCATGGTTAACGATTTTGCCAGGAGCTGTGAGTCATCATCCAATGAAGTTAAACTCATGTGGAGGAAATAGCTGTCAGAACGGCTGTGATTGTTTGTCTTCACCAGATGTATTTGTACGGTATTGAACTGTCACTGTGTAGGCGACATGCTGCTGTCCCTGCTGTCACTACAAAGAAGGCAGTGAATTATCAGTGGAGCACGCCCGTGCAAGACTATCAAAGGTAGAAGACTGTTAGACCTGACTAATTGGTATAACAGGCATATTGATTTCTTAAAAACGTTTAGTTCAAATTACAAACGTAATTCCCCTGTGATTAATGTTAAATGTTTTGAAACCTCTTACTGTACGTAAAGTTGTGTTTGTTCCTGTAGGAATTGTTTTGATCAATTCTGTCTTCATTGAAGTTTTGTCTTGCACAATAAGATTTTATCGGTTATAATATTGAAGGACACATTATCTTGGTCTGTCACGATGATCTAGATATAGCGTTTGGAACAGCTTTGCTGGGTTGTGGCCATGTTTTTTTCAATTGTTTTTTTTTTTTTTCCCCCAGACCAATAATAAGAAATAATGTGGTAACTATAGTTGTTTGTACGCTGTGCACATTGTGCACGATTATCATTCAAGATCATTCTTATCATTTTTTGCCTTGGATGAATTTTTTATTATATATAAAAAGAAAAAGTATAAAACGGACTACTCACTTTTATCACCCAGTGATAATAAAAGGAAATGCCAATGGTGGTAATGTTCATTAAATTGTAATGCAAGGTCTGTTAACCCTTTACATTCCTGCCGACAAGGAGGAATCAAATACGATGCCATGATGTCTAGCATATATAAGAACTATGGGTGTTAATATCAGAACAGTATGAGCTCAGTTAAACGGTTAGTTCACCCAATAATGAAAATTCACTCTCATGTCACTCCAAACCTGTGTGACTAAAGAATATGCTTTGAAGAATGTTGGTAACCAATACATCTGATAAAAAAAAAAAGACATTTCTCAAATCATCTTCTTTTTTGTTCCACAGAATGACAAAAGTTAATTGATGAATGATGTAAAACGAAGGCCACGTTTTTGGGTGAACTGCATCCTTGAACATGAATATAACACCATGAATGCATTAGGCTAATGTCTATAATGTAATGAAACATGCCATATGCTACAGATTTCAAATGTGGAAACTGTGCTTTTTGTGGCTCTCTCACCATCAAAAACCCGTGCATAATCAAAAACTAATGCAAAAATATGCTTAATACAGTTTATTTTAGATGAGAAAAATGGTAAGACCATGCCATTAAATGTTTAGGATACTGATGTGAGAATTTGCTAATTAACACACTTCTGAGTGTTGTATGGGAGGGAAAAAGGAGAATGTTGCTTGATAAGTGGCATCACACAAGGCTGCGGGTGATACAGATGTTCTTTTATTTCTTAATTTCTTACTTCTTTCGGCTCTATTAAAAAAAACACTATGTCCTATCACACACACACGCGCAATATTGGTATTCAAGCACAGGGAACCTGTAAAGTCTATTGCAGCTCTGCCTGCATTACAGCCTTCATTAAAAGTTAAGCCTAAGTTTCAAAAGTTTTACTGTGCTCAGTACAATGTATGCATATATTTGAAATATACCTACTTAAGATTCAGACAAAAATTCGCACTGATGAAAAGCATATCTCAGATGAAGGGTTTAAGTAAGCTTGAGTATGAGATCAGAGTTGAGAGTGCATGGCTTGATGGATGGATTCGGCAACATAGTCCAGGTTACGGCTGTTAATGGCACTAACGTTTAGACACCCGTTGGGTAACAAGTAGATGTGTTTCCTTTGAATCAGAAACTCCACCTGTTGAGCTGAGGGAGAGCATGACATTCATTACTGCTATACAGTGTTAAATGCATACTGTAGTATTGAGCTACCCTTGTGATATTAGCATTAGTTATGCTCAACTGCTAGCTCAAAAATATGAAGAAAGTGGAAATAAAATACCCTGTGCATGCATTATGTATACCACTCACCATTCAGTCCAAAGCAGCAATAAAGCCCCCCAGGTTTTGTTATGTGATCCCAACGACCCGGACCACCCAAAAGCCTCAGTCTCTCACGCAGACGTTCTCGGATTAGCATGCAGTGTTCAGCAATGCCCTTCACACCCTCCTGCCTGAGAAAGTACTTCAGACTCAGTCATTTACTGAATAATAAAAAAAGCAGTTTTTAATTTCAGCTGAATGTTTGCATAAATAACTGAAAGCCTTGGGCATTTGTTCAAGGTCCATATCAAAATCATTACAGCATTTCACAAGTGTAATGTTCAGATGTTCTTAATTTTAAATGCCAATTTCAGGAGTGAATGATTTCACATTGCTTTTGAACATTAAGCTTAAATGAAATGGCTATGGTCAATAACAAACTAATCTATTCAGGCAGCTATTTTATGAAGAGACTGTGACAATCAGATGCTCTAATACAAAAGTGCCAAGGAGCACATACACATAAAACGTGTTTAGATACTTAAGCCATTTAAATGTATGAATATCTTTGCATTATGGTAAAATGTCAAACTAAATGGCATTAAGCAGAGATAATATTTTTTTAAAGCAAATCATTCCATAAAAGACATTAAATTATAAAACAATAGATGTACTGTTCAAAACTAACACAAAGTATTAATAATGTTCATAAATGTAATGTGATGAACTACCTGGATATCTGTGTGAACTTGAGGAGAACTGACTTCATTCATCCACTAAAAATCACATTGAAAGCATCTTGATAAAAAATCTTTCATTTTTTTTCCGAGAAAAAGCATGTTGCATTTGTTTGCACATGCCTCTTGGGTTTGACATTGTGTATGCAATGTAATTCAGTGGCATTCATGCATTTAAAGTGTGACTTAAGCATCCAAATACTTTGTGAGGACATTTTAACATAAAATGCTGTGAAAAAACATTTACATTCAAGCATTTAGCATATGCTTTTATCCTAAGCAACTTACAATAGAGGAACATAAGCAATTGATCACAGATTTAACAATATTTAGCATTAAAAAATGCCAGGGGCCAGTTGCATAAACTTTGCCACTTGTTAAGACTGTATCTTAAGAACTAGCAGCAAGAAAACTAGCAGCAAGACAAAAATTAGACCGATCTACCTTTTTATGTAGCTATCTTTAAAAAGTTACAACCAGCCATAAAGAAAAATAATAACTTTTGAGACTAGTCTAAGCAGTTTATGCAACCGGCCACGGGTGTATTAAAAAGCAAGACTAGAAAACAAGCTAGAGCAGAATTGAAATGCAAAGAATGTACTAACATTAAAAGGAGTCATGACATGAAAAATCTAATTTGCCTTGATCGTTTGACGAAGGCTTTGTACCATTAAAAACATCCTGCAAGTTTCATAGTTTAAAATGTCGTTCTCATTATAAACAAAGCATTTACTTAACTAAGCTTCAAAAATGGCTCATTTTGATATTGTGGGATTTTTGACATCACATCGGCAAATACATTTACATATGACTTCCCCCAGAGCAAGACATCAAAGAATAGTTACACATCATTGTACCATAGTATGTACATCGTAAAATATTAAGATAATAAAAATCCATGTCATGACCCCTTTAAAATAAACATTTTAATCATGTTAAAATGCATTAATGAATGGAATAAGTCTTACCACTCAACTAAATGGGCAGGATTACTTAATATAGTGGCAACCACCCTGGCCCCTTCCATCGGTGGGCAGGACCAAAGAGTCTGAACGAGTTTCTCAGCTTGAGATTGCACGGCCAGCATGTTCTGCTTTAACACGCAGAGAAGATGCCCCACTCTCTCACCTGTCGAAGTCATATGCCAAAATAATAGTCTAGTAGCTCAACACTGAGACATGGTTTTTAGTCATTTCAACTATAACACAATTTCAAATGGAACAGTAAACACACCATAGAGGCCAAAGCTATAAGAAAAAGATTGAGCGCAGAGCAGTTCAAGCCCCAAAGACACACAATGACGAACAGCCCAGGCGTCTTGCTCAAGTGAACCACTGCACAAGCCTTGGGCAGACATCAAGAAGAAGGGAAACAACTGCCGCTTCTAATCAAGAGAAAGAGAAAAAATGGGGTTGAAAGACTTCCAGATAACAGGAATTTCATTCAAGAAATCCTTACATATCAAATGATACTGACCCACACTGTGGCTATTAGTGATAAAAGCTTGAACTATGCAATATATACACTAATCATTATGAGATCAAAGCAATACTCCATCCATCAATGGTCAGTCTAGTATACATCTGATAGCATGTATTAAGGCCCCGATATACTGACGGCGAAGTTCTTTTTTGTTCTTCGCTTTGGGGTAAAACGAAATTCAAAATTGAGCAGCGATATACTGTTAGCGAACATCCCAACGCCGCCCACACTGCTGAGATATTTAGATGAATATGCAAATATGTGTTGCACGCTTTCCTCTCAATAACAATTTGAGCACACAACAAAAAGGAGAAAATAGCAAGCATTTTTTAAAGAAAGCATAAGTAAAACAACTGATCATTGCAACGTGGATATGTTTGCATGAGCTCTGCAATTCGGCACTCCAGTAAAGTCACATCACGTTTATTTATATATGGAACTTTATACAATAGATCGCTTATCAAGCACCGTTGCAGTATTAAACATGAAAAACAGTGTCAGTGTCTCATTTCATTCGAAGTATAACTTCTAATGTATGTTTAGCAGCGGGAATGAACTTTTCCAGAAAGCTTAAACTTGGCAAGCTTAAACTTAAAAAACTTTGTTTTGGACTGATTTTGTTTGAAATGATGCCACATCACTTCATTCTTCTATTTCGCTTGACGTATATTGGGGCCTTTAACCAGATATTTGTTTACTTGTTTTAACACAAGTGCATAACTTGAACTATGGATCAGAAAACACGGAAGAAAGTGTTTAAAAATTCTCTCATTCTCATGGTGAGAGGTTCAGTGAAGCTGAAGTATATTTGATCTTACCCTAAGGGTCTAACTGGGCTTACACACATGATTATGAACTTTCGAAATAATTCAAGAGAAAGACGTCCGTTTTTAAGCTCGATTTCTTGTTTCATTTTGAGATCATACCATCATGACCTCAGCTACACGTTTCCAGTCCTCTTGAGAGAGTTCTGCACCAGTGGGATGGTGGCCTGAAGCAAACAGGACCACCACACACCGTTCCGGAGCGTTCTCCAAGTCATGCACCATGTTTTCCACACACACAGCATTGGATTCTGTATCCCAGTACCGATAATGTTGCACATCCTCAATCCCTGCTGCCTTAAAGGTGTCTGTCAGTGAGTCTTCAAGAAACGAGAAAGAGAAGCCACATTGTGCTACGATGACATATTCAAAGCTCAGATACTTGTAAGGTTCATCTTCAGTTTTTGGTCCAAAATTACTGAACATTAGATTTTAATTTCTAGATAAAAGAAAAAAATTCGACATTATGGCATGTGCACATTTTGTACCCACCATCACAGGGAGAGGAGAGCAAGATTGGTCCACTCCAGGAAGAACTTGAGCAGTACCAGGATCTCAGTAACTCAGCGCCCAGGCGCACTGCTCCGGTACATCCAACTGTTTGGACGCCAAACACCTACCGCATTTCCAAACACATGTCAAATTGAGTTGGTGATTGGGAAAGTAGGCTAAATCTAATTAAAACATAAGTATTTCCCAACTCTTTTTTTTTGTCTTAGTGTGTACCCCTCCAACCCCCTCAATGAGGCTCAAATACCCTTTTGCCAAACCAGAATGTGAAGATTATCATTTATTTGGTGAAAGTGGCCATTATCATTAATAATCCCGATTTACTTTTAAAACAACAACAAAAACATTTAATAATGGGTACAGGGATGTCATGCAACAAATGTTTTGGAGGGGCACCAGTTGAAGTCTTGGGTCCCTTGGTGCAAGATACTTCAAGGAACCATTCACACAGAACGTGTTTTTGTGTTTAAAGGTCAATTCACACTGCACCGAAAGACGGCAACAGACGCTTTTGTGTTAACCGTCGTTTGTTTTTGCCAATTGGACACCTTTGTGGAATGTCTGAGAAGTAACGTACTATAATCTGGTGATTGTCCCCATTGATCTATCAGTGCAGTGTTAATTGGCCTTAAAAATGCAAGACAGTGGAATGAAAAAAGCAAGGTCTACAGAAGTGTATTTTAAAAGTTTAAAGATCTAGTTCAATCATAAACTCTAGTTTGCACAGGCTGATGTCATTTAAATGCAATCAGCTATCAATCACATAATTTACTACAGTGTTTATCAACCCTGTTCCTGGAGGCACATCCACACTAAACAGTTTCGAACACTTCCTAATCAAACACACCTAATTCAACTCATCAGCTCATTAGTAGAGACTCCAATGTTGTGTTCGAAATCACCCCCTATACCCTCATTCACTATTCCCTATATACTTCACTAATTTAGTCCACTTGAAGGAGTGAACGAAAACGAGCGAGTGAATTCAGACACTAAGTGCATTATGGGTATACTCTAGCCATTGAGGTTGAACTCATTATTGCAGTGCATTGTGGGATTGAAGTGCACTCGTTAACATCCTCAATGGTTTCGGACACCACTACAAATGGCTGTCCCCTCAAATAATCAAATTTGAAGGGTCTAAGGGACGATTTAGACCAGAAATAGATAGGTAATAAATAGAAAGGGAGACATCCAAAATGTGCACTGTTGGTGTAGGAACAGGGGTGGGAAAGACTGTTTTACTACATGGCACTAATTGACTTGCTTGCTCAACATTTAAATAGTCTGATTAAGTATTCGCTGAGATCTGCTATGGGATTTTTAAACGAACAGACCATGCACAGTGCTTGAAGTGGGCCGATACGCACTGGTACCGGCACATCTATATTTTAATCTGTAGCGTAAACTCGTTTTTTACTTGCTGAACCCCCTCACCCAGCACTTCGAGCACTGAGCATGCAAGGGTTCAAGAGTTGTCAGTTCAGAGAGTTGTCAGTTCAGAGTTGTCAGTTCAAGATTGAAAACTGAAAATACAATTATTATTTTATTAAACAAGAAAAATTGCAATTGATTGTTGCGGTCACTGATCAACATTTGTTTTCAGCATATGGAAAAGAACAGCTTCTGCATTTTCATTTTGATGGTGATTTTTGGTAATTTTTGACAAACGCTTCATCATCCATAATAATCATGCATTTTAATTATCAAAGATATGATTTTGCTTTCAAAATCAACTCAACTCAAACAACTGGGCTTGTGGGCACATGTTGCCTCATGTGAAAGACTGTGTGAAAAACACACTCACCATAATAAGACATTGAGCTTGTTTGTCTGTCACACGTTTTGACCGTTGTGGGGGACAATCATGGATAAACTTTTTTTTATGAGAATGACCAAATGTCAAATTTATTTATAAAAGAAACCAAAAGTTGCAATCTCTGTTTTATAGGTTTAACAACTTTAAGTCCCCACACATGACATTATATTCCTCTTTTAAATCGTGTGGATTTGCTTGTTTCATCTGGTTGCAATGCTTAAGGTTGACAGAAATGTGAAGACTGGGTTTTTGTCAGGCCTGAATATGAACACTAAAGTATCATGTTGATCAGTTCAAAAATAGTAAAGTGATGATCAGTAGAGGTTAGTTTCTGTTCTGCACCAATATCTCTAATGTTTGACGTGGGTGACTAATCCATTTGCGTCACATCTTCTCCGTAGTTCAATAGTACAAATCTATATGCAGTTTACAGCTTGTACTGACATTTCACGATAGTGTTGAAGACGACCGGCTTTACACTATCTACAAACAAACTACACATTGGATATGTACCAAGCCTCTACAGTGCTATCAGTGTATTCAGCTTGCGAGTCGTTGTTGATCACGTTGGTCTACACAGTGTGACGTCGGTTACTGAAAATAATTAAAGGACATTACCCTGCTTTCAACAATGGCGGGGCAATCTTTGCCCAATGCTAGTACGGTTGCTCTCTGGGTGAATTCTGGGATCCCAAGGATAGGTGGGTACTCAGGGGTTAGAGTCGGGTCTGTGGCAATTTGCTGCTTAATTTTCCGTACAAGAGGAAGCCATGTGGTGTGTCCATGTTCTCCAACATACTCTGGTCATTGAGAGAAATGTACATTTGATTATAAACAGGCAATGTTGTGAAGTAAGAAATATGTAAGAGTTGTCATTTTTTTGTATTCCTTTTAAATGACCTATGAAATAATTTGAGAATGGAATGGTTTTTACAATAAAATAAAATGCTATTGCTCATGAAAATAAATGGTATGTAAGATGTATCATAAATATGTTTGGCGCATTTTCCTGTATATCTGACATTTCAGGTGTACAATGATCTTAAAGGGACAGTTCACCCACAAATGAAAATTCTGTCATCATTTACTCACCCTCAATTTGTTCTAAACCTGTATGAATTTCTTCCTTGCGTTGAACACAGAAGATTATATATTTTGAAGAATGTGGGTAACCATAGTTTCTGGTCACAATTGACTTCCGTAGTATTTTTTTCCTATACTATTGAAGGTCATGAAGTCGTTTGAAAGATTGGTGTTGGCCTACCTGAAGGACATCACATGACTCTTCTCTTCAGTTTGCCTACAGAGTAAACAGGTCTGTGGTTGATGCAGTCAACATGGGACTGCATATCCTGCAACATCTTGATAGACCTGGGACTCACGCAAGGATAATTTTTTGTGGACTTCAGTTTGGCCTTTAATACCATCATCCCTGATCTTCTCACAGCCAAACTGACCAAGAGGATCATTGCAGACTAGTGGCTGAACAGCTGGCTGTCTGGTGTAGTCACAACAACCTGGACCTGAACACACTCAAAACAATGAAGATGATCGTGGATCACTCCTCCCAAGCACTCCCCCCAGCACTCCCCCCTCTCACCATCGTGGCAGTTAGTGGAGACATTCAGGTCCCTGGGCAATACCATCTCTCAGGACCTGTAGTGGGACACTCACATAGACTCCATAGTGAAAAAGGCCCAGCAGAGGTTTTACTCCCTTCTCCAGCTGAGGAAGTTCAACCTGCCACAGGGGCTGCTGAAACAGTTCTACTCGGCCATCATCGCCATCATGTCCTGTGTTCATCTAGAACTGTCTGGTTTGGTTCAGCTACCAATTCAGACATCAGGAGATACAACGGACAGTCAAGGATGGCTGAGAAGATTATTGGGCCCACCCTCCAAGATCTTTGCACCTCCAGAGTGAGAATATGGGAATACTCTTTGCCCTCTGGCTGGCTGGTGCTACTGAGCACAGAGCTTTAGAACAGCCAAGCACAGCATTGTCTACCATAACTGTTGTAACATTAAAAAAAATAAAAATAAACATAAAATTGACATCTAAAATTGTACATCAGTAAATTATATCACAAACGGTACCATATCTGTACATTCATTACAACAATGATATATATTTTTTCGATATATTTCTACTTCTGTATTATATTGCACTATTTACATTTTTGTTTCTTATATATTTGTTATATTTCATTTCCACTGTGTAATTCCTATATATGCCTGCACTATGTCTCTAAGTTACTTTCTGAAGCTCCTGTCACCAAGACAAATTCCTTTCTTGTGTGTGGTGTAAACAAGCTTGGCAATTAAGCTCATTCTGATTTTGATTGACTCATATTCCTCAAAATATCTTCTATGTTCAACAGAAGAAATTCCTACAGGTTTAGAACAATTTGACGGTGAGTAATTGATGGCAGAATTTGTATGTTTGGGTGAACCATCCCTTTAAGAGCAAGAGAGTTTAAATTCAATTTTGATTTAGGGTCTTTAATTTAACCATCATCATTATAGGTAGCAGTCTGTGTCCAGTTTGAGGCAGATCTAGTAAAATCACTCACCCCTCCCAGCTAGATTCACTTTATCGGGGTGCGTGTCTCGCTTGAAATCCTCTGTAAGCTTCATCTCGGATGATATGAAGACTGCACCATCAAACACAGAACAAGTAGACATCTCGTGCTGGTGCATTACATTGTTTTCCCACTGTAAACACGAGTCATTCTCCAGATCTGTCAATGACAACCTGCAACGGTTTGTTTACTGTCTGTTGCTTAGATGTGTGACTGTTTCCTAGCAACGGCTCATTAACACTATACACTCTGCCATAAGTCATGATGTCACACCCCCACCAAGCTAGTTCATCTATTGTGGTCACTGCTAAGTAAACAAAAAAATTTATTAGACAATGAACAACATTCTTTCAAAGGACAGATTAATCAGGTCACATAAACTGTACTGCACGTATACTTTATTACTTGAGTCAGTTGTGTCTTTTTTATTTGTCATTTTGTGTTTGCATATTTCAGTCTACAGATGAGGAAAAAAACATCATATAAAATTGTGGTATTATTTACACTCAAATTTTATTATTTTACAAGACTGTTTTTCATTAGCATTAAAACACTTAGTTTATACAGTTTTTCAACATTGAGCATCATGCTTTAGAAACAAACATTGATAGGGTGCACTGTCGTCACACAGGATCCATGGTTCAAACTGTCAAAATAAGCTCTCATTACTGGCATTCAACCATCTTCATCCTCATCTTCATCCTCATCCTCTTCTCCTTCAGTCATTTCAATAGGATTCACTGCAAAACGGTAGAAATGAATATTTAGCATGGCTGAGCACCATTCAAAATTGAATAGAATGCAACAGTGCTGGTTCCAGAAGTATTTTTCCCCCCATTCATTTATAAAACTACTCATTTACAAATGTTGACTATATGTAAAAGTAATATATTTTAAGTTTATTGCAGAATATGCATATATATGGAGACATTTAAGTATTTTGAGTGTAGAGATTGGCTCGATTACTAAGCAGTGATTCATGGGAGTGGGAGGAACTAAAGAGCTTTTTTATTGGGGTTTCCTTTTCTGTACAGGATCATGGGTAATGTAGTTTTACATCAGGAATTCCATTGTTAAACATGATTATTTAAAAAAAATAAGATGAAATAATGCGGGCTGATGCCTTCATCAGAAGCAAATACCATAGATTAACAACCTTGTAGCTCAGAGTAGGGCTGTCTTTAAAGGTTTATAAGTTATTGTTCAAAATCAATTTCCAGTTTTTACTTCCGGAACACGAATGCTAAACTCTATTGGAAATGCCTATAAATGATTTAGCAAATTTAAATTGATATAAAGAGCATGCAGAATTGTAATTCAAATTTGGATTTAAGAATTATCATTACTATTATTTAGAATTTTTCTTCTTTTTAAATAAACATTTTTATACATGTGGAGCATTGTGGAAAATTACAATATCATCCATTTCACCACTATTTTTAAGGTCAATATTTATTTTTATACAGTTATCTGAATAAATTGAGAAATATTTTGTAGTGCTGTAAGGCAAAATTAAAATTTGTGTTTTAAATTAAAATTAGTTTTATTTATTTTCATAGTTCGAAATTTATGTAATCAACTTACACTTTAGAAAAATGCAAACCATTTTTAACTAAAATTGTATTTAATTCATGGCAAAACTTCTGTTGGCTTAAGGAAACTCCTCTGTTGAGTAACCATGATCAATTTCTATGAATTGCAGTTCATTATTATTATTCTAATGCAAACTCTTACATGTTATATGCTGAGCAGAGATGAACACAGGTCCTTTACCAGAGCACAGTTTAAAAGTGACAGGTGGGATGAGCTCCAAACCAGGAAAACTGATCTGCAACAAATGACAAAAAATTCACACATGTACGTTTATGATTCTAAGTAAGTTGTCAATCAATCAATCAGTGACAATAATAAATTCACCATTGGCATGCAGTGGCGGAGAGTGGCAATAGGCAATGGTTTGGAAGCTCCGACACCGTCACAGACGGACACAATATGCATCTCATCTCCTGCCTCCTCACTAAGACATATCTGTGAAAACAGAAATCAGGCCATTTCAGGGTAATAAAAAACCTGTGTATTTGTGTGTAGGTTATCAGGCCCATTCATACACTTTATCAATGCCTTTTTAATATTTCATCCAAAAATGTAAGTTTTACTCGCCCTCATGTAACACAATGCAAATGACCCGTAAACACAGAAGGCATACATTTTAAGTCTTTTATAATGAAAGTGAATATGGACTGGTAAAGTCGAACCACAAAACGACAAAAGCATCAACAAATTTGATAAAATTCTATAAAGTAGTTCCAGCCCCTGACACATTGCAGTTTCTTATTACTTCTTCTAATTATTTTAAGCTTTTAGCCCACCACCGCATTAAATAAAAATATGTATTTAAACAAATAATTATTATTCTAAATAAATAAATACATACATACATAAATAAAAACACAAACTACACGGCTCCCTTTGTGTTTGTGTTCATGAGCATTGTTGAAAAGATTTGAATTTGAAGAATGATTCAAATGAATCGGATTTGCTTAATGATTCAGTCACAACGATTAACAGCTCACTTGAGGCCCGGGAAAGCTGAACATACGCCACGGAAAATAAAGTCATACGAGTTTGTAACGACATGAGGGTGAGTAAATGATGACAGGTTTCATGTTTAGTTGAAATATGAGGCCCAACACTGGGTTTGTGATAAGAACTGATACCGTTTTGATGAAGAACTGATTCTCCAGAAGATCATTTTCTGCTTGAAAGACAGCTGTGGTCTCGGAACCACTGAGTACACAACCTTTCAGAAAAAAAAAAAAAAATACAGCAAGTAAAAGTAGATAAAACACTGTAGGCAATCGAAATGGCTCGTTGTAGCCTACAGGAGGGAAGTGATCTTACCCCAGTGAACACAGGCTCTGTCAGACACAGACGATGAGCTGGATAATTCAGACAGACTGATTGAAGTTACAGAGTCATTTTCGACATAGCAGCTTGTCATTTCAGCCAGCACAAACGCTGTTCAGTTGAAATATCGTGAGAAAAGAGTCTGTCTGCACCCTTTCTTCCCCTAAAGTAGCCTAAACGATTCAGCACGGCCCCTAATGTTTGTTTTAGTAGCCTAATGCTTTTCATGAGAAAATAATCAACAATATACAATCAAGATCAATATATCAAGTAATATCTGGCACAATGATTGAACAACTACGATGTTTTAATATGAACAGTGCTATGCACATCGACAAAAACACAGCACGCCGATCACTGATCATCAATTGGATCTGTGAGTGATGAACTTCAGGTGTTTTTGCCTGAGCGCTTCATCAGACACCAGAGGGCGCTCGATGCCTTCTCATCAAGTGTGTTGCCTGAGGATGTTGTTGTGGAAAGTTTGTCCTACAGTGGTTATTAGTTATTTCTTAAATACAACTTTTTATTAAAGTTGAAACAACTGTTTTGTTTTGTGATATGCATATGCAAGTCTGACAATTAAGGAAATTAATTGATTAATTAATAGAGCTGCAGTCTATTCCTTTATACATTTTTTTTAATTATCTCTTAATTTATTACAAAATATATTGCCTTAAGCATGCTGGCAGTCATAACCTGTGTTTACTAAGTTTAACCAACACATGCACACATATATAAAAAAAGCTAAATGGCTGTTTTAAATGTTTTATTTTTATAAACCATATAAACTGCTTATCACATTTTTACTTAACCCACATTAATATCTCTCTCGTCTTTCTGTATGTTTTCGCTATCTTTATACATTTAGCCACAGGGGAAGATTTATATATTTCAGATCACAGCCATACTTGGTAATTTATAAACATGTTTAAGTCCAGGGGTCAGAGGGTCTAATTCCCACAGAGAGATTATCATGCTATGATAATAATCTACATTTCTGTTTGATGATAACTACATTTCTGTTTCACATGTCAAGATCTTATGCTCTGACTAAGCAACAGTTTTTTCTTCCACTTTTTAAAAATGTATTTATTTATCTATTTATTGTCTAAGGCAGGAAAATACCCCTTGCTTTTCCACACTAACTAGATCTTGACTGGCTCACTGTGGATTTTTCTTTAATTAAAATAAAATCCTCATTAATTGAATAAAAAAGATAAAGTATGTCACTCAAATTATATTTTCAATACAATGAATTATTAATTACTATTATTAATAATTGGATATTATATTAAATGAATTATATTATATTATATTATTTGGTCCTTGAATTTGATTGGCTTAAAGGCCTTCCAAGAGCACTGATATTTATTACATGTGGAAGTAACCCCATTTTTTTTCTTCTACCTCTTTTTCCCTTTCTGTATAATATAGGAACTTTGCAATATTTTATTGTTGTACCCAGAAATGTCACATATGGGTCATTAAGATCCCTTGTCATATTCTTGAGTATCTACCTTTTGCCTGAACAAGTTCCCTGTGATTCATATCTGAACCCTGTTATGATTTTCTGGTTAAAAATGTTTTAAATTCACTTTGCTTCATCGTGATTCATTTCTTTCATTGTACGTTTTTGTGGCTCGCTGTGTACTTGTTGCTTCTAAATTTTTTATCAAATGAATGGAAATCATTAGTTTTTGATGTGTTTATCCATGTGTTGATGTATGAAATTGATTTTATTTACCAATCTAATTTGTTGCGCATTGTTTAAACATAATCAGATTTACAGTAGTGTTTTGTTTTTTGAAAATTTTGTTTTTTTATTTGATAAAAAAACACTAAAAACATAATAATGTGAAATATTATTACAATTTAAAATAATTGTTTTCTTTTATAATATATTTTCAAATTTAATTGATCAAAGTGTAATTTTCATCATCATTACTCCAGTCTCAGTCTTTAGATGATCATCATTCTAATATACTCATTCTGTGCTCAAGAAACATTTATTGTTATTATTATCAATGTTGAAAACAGCTGAGCTGCTTAAAATTATTGTGGAAACCGCGTGATCCATTTTTTCAGGATTCTTTTATAAATAGAAAGTTCAAAAGAACAGCATTTATTTGAAATATAAATCTTTTTTTTTATTTTTTTTTTACATTTTTTAAACAAGGTTTCAGTAGTTAACGACGTTAGTTAATGTATTAATTAACAATGAACAAAACATTTGTTACAGTATTTATTAATCTTTGTTAATGTTAGTTAATAAAAATACAGTCGTTCATGTATTGTTTGTTCATGTTAGTTCACAGTGCATTAATAACTAATGTTAACAATTCCAACATTTGATTTGAATAATATATTTTGTACATGTTGAAATTAACATTAGATTAATAAATGCAGAAGTATTGGTAATTCTTAATTCATGTTAACTAGTTAACTAATGTTAACTAAATGAAACCTCATTGTAAAGTGCTACCAAAAATGTTTTTACTGTGACTTTTGATCAATTTAGTGGATCCTTGCTGAATAAAATGATTAATTTATTTAAAAAAATCGTACCCAAACTGAGCAGTATTGTATCTCTTTAACGTGTGGATGGACAGTGCTTTCTTCATCAGGTTTTTACATTTCTTTTCATCTGATCTGTGTGAGTACTTGTTTATCGTTGAAGAAGAAGAAAGACTTCTGACCTGTAACCTCTTACGATTTGTATTGCCTCATGTTTTTCAGATATGCCTCACTGATGATGTTGCAGGGTGAAATTCTTGTACACGTTGTTTTTGCGGGTGAGTCCGACTGCTGGCGGTGCTGCTTATCAGATGGCTAACCAATCTGTCCTGCTCTATTACATTTTTGCCTCGTCTTTTCTGAGGAATTCTTCACATTCTCTTTTTTTAGTAAGTCTCAATAGTGTACCCACTCACTACACACTCGTCCATGTTATCTCTGATGTCCCTGTTATCTTGGCATCGGCACCCTGCCCAGACCTGTAGTTTATTTGAGGAACACAGAAACTCATAAACAAGCACAGTATTACTTAGAATTATGAAGGAAATAGTAATTATGTTATACAGATATACTTTTGCGAGTTGTTTGGGTTAATACTATTTTAAGTCAATGAAGTGAAGTATTCTGATCTTTTTAAACGTGGTAGAACATGAATAGAAATGATTTACAGTAATTCCCTTTCACCATCTAAAAATGTCATATTTAATCATTAATAATCATTAATTGAATAAATAATTGGTCACACTTTAGTTTGGGGAACATTATGAGTTTTGCCTCAAACTCGTAGTTTATGACTTATAATTAAATCAAATGAGTCATTAAAAAGGTCATTAAACTCAATTTTGAATGCTACTTTTATCAGTTCATTATTCTGATTTAGTCAAAGCACATCTGTTACAGTTTGATTGTTGCCATTGATTCCCTTATTGAATCTTGAATCCCCTACATTCCAACATTTATTTGTTTTAGAGATTCTGAGCAGCTCCGTCCATCTTCAAGCATGATCTGATATACCTCTTTAGGAAAATTCATCTTCCCTCCTGACATGATGCTGTTTATTATGGCTTTGAGCTGCATGGGAGGTTTGGAGATCAGTATCTCCTAAGATGATTTTTTTTTTTTCAGTACTTAGTGGAGGTCATTGACCGAGAGTCAGTACAGTGAAGTATCGTCAAATACCCGGTGCTGGTCAAAATGCCATTTCTGACGTTTTTCCTAAGGATATTGTTTTGCCTTGCACTGTATCCACATGTTTTTTGTTGTCAGCTCATCTTGTTCTGTGAATGGAGGTTCTCCTTTAATTGTTTCCATCCAGTTGAGCTGGAGTGATACGGGTGTTGGAACATCCTGGGTTGGTCCAATGCCACATTCACCATATGAACTGTTCAACACAAATACTCACGCATGCATACTCTATATCTGTCTGGTGAGCTGTGCAGAACTTTATATATGGTGCAACTCATTCATTTTTTTGTAATGAGTCATATGGACTTATGACACCTACATTTACATTCATTAATTTAGCAGATGTTTTTACAAATGAGGAATACAAACAGGCAAATCAACTTAAGGAGACAATAAACACGAGAAGTGAGAAGTTTCAGACCTCGTTCAGAACATTGCAAGCTAGAACAGGAATAAAGGGATAAGCATAGAAGAAGATTATTGTTTGTTTTTCCAGCAGGGTGCAGTTTAGTGCTCATGGATGAGATACGTTTTCAGCTGTTTCTTGAATATTTTCAAGGATTCAGCTGTTCGGATAGGGTGGGAAGATCATTCCACCAGCAAGCAAGAGTGAACAAAAACCTTCTGGAAAGTGATTTTGAGCCATTTTTGATGATAACACGAGGTGCAGCTCACTTACCGACCAGAGTGGAGGTACAGTAGGAGGGTCCGGATCAGTTGCAGTTCTGTTGGCAAGCACCAATATCTTGAACTTGAACCAATAAGCAGTGCAGAGAGATAAACAGGTGCTTTCGTGGGCTCGTTGAAGACCAGTAATGTTATTGCAATGTGGACCATTTGTAGATGTTTGATTGCATATCCAGCCAGGCGAGCATTGCAACAGTCCAGTGGTGTGGATGCATTGTGCATAATAGTGCAAAAAGTTACTGATGCAATTTTAATAAAGCACTATTTACAGTCAGAGGGAATTAACAAAATTAAGTATTCTGATGGTCACGTAATCTTGTCATTAGGCCACCGATACCTTTGTAAAAAAAGACATAAAGCCATCCTAGGTGTAAATGAATTTTTTCTTTCTTTCAGCCAAACACAATCAGAGTTATATAAAACAATATCCTGACTCTTCCAAGCAGAGCCGGCCCGAGCCTTTTGGGGGCCCTAAGCAGAATTTGATTTGGGGGCCCCTCCCACTACGCGGAGCCACCTGTGCTTGACGATTATTGACACAAATATCACGCAACAATGATACATTATAAATTGATACAGTGAGGTTATGTATAAATACAAAATAAATACTTAATAAAAAATAGATAGCCTACTTAAATATTTTTTTTTAACTTTTACTTTACTCTTTTACTAACTCTTTGAAACTTATTAAAACAAACTGTCTCAAAACATATCAAATAAATTATTTGCTAAAATAATGACAACTGAGAAATCAAAAACATAATAAGAGCAAGGGTTCAACAATGACAATTATTGTTGAAAACTGTAAAAATATTATTATTTCTCAACTGTCTTAATACAGTGTAACTGTCCACAAAGTCTTTTTTTATTAGTATTATTGTAACAGACTTAGATTGTAGATTGTACATGACAGAATCCAACAAAGTCTATTACTATAATACCTGTAATGATGTAGGCCTACTGGCGCTCGTTGTATATGTGTGTATGCAATGTATTTTTCCCCTCTGGGCTTGCCGTAGATAGGAATGGTTCAATGCTGCACAAAACATACCGTAAGTAATCATGCAAACATACTTTTATCTTGCTCTTTTTTTCTCCTCCTCTGTCATTTTGTTCGTTCTATTTTCGGCACCAGAGGGATACGTCCTTTTTTGTGACATGGCTTAACATTACCGCGAGACCGCGACTATGCGCAGTTGCGCATGAATTGTCTATGCACGCGCGAGGTGTCTATGCGCATGACTTGAACGCTGGCAGACACAGCAGCAGTTGTAGGGAGGTATATTGATCATGAAATCAGAATTTTCTTTTATTGTCTTTAATTATTCATTCATTCATATTAATTCATTCATTTATGTCACTTGTTTAAGTTATCTAAAAAAATATTTTTCGGTTTTTCGACTCGATTGGGGGGCCCCCTGGTGGCCAAGGGGCCCCAAGCAGCCGCTTAGTTCGCTTATGCCTCGGGCCGGCCCTGCTTCCAAGCTTTATAATGGGAGTCAATAGGCCTGAGATTTTGAAGCCCAAAAAAAAACCGCGTCCATCCATGATACAAGTAACCCATACGGCTTTAGAGGGTTAATAAAGGCCTTCTGAAGCGAAGTGATGCGTTTTTGTAAGAAAAATATCCATAATTATAACTTTTTATAAACTGTAATCACTAGCTTCCGGTAACGTCCGTCCGCACATTCACGAGAGAGTCGAGTTTCGGCCTGTGATGTAGGATGTAGGAAGTAGGAGTAGCGTAAGCTTAGGTGAGAGTAGACGCCTCTCGCGGTTCAAACAAATCGTGCTGGGCAACAAACTCAAGCTCCTCCGACATTTCTCTTTAAAAATTCTCGTTTTAGAACTCTAATTTGTGACTGGTGTTTTGTTTTGCTCTATCCTCTTTGCTTCCAAGTTCGTCATTACATCATGCGTCGGGTCCGAGTTCACTCTTCAGCCAGAACTCAACTCGCGTACTGAAGTCAGTGATTCTAGTTTATAAAGTTATAAATATAGATATTTGTCTTATAAAAATGCATCGTTTCGCTTCAGAAAAGGCCTTTATTAACCCCCTGGAACCGTATGGATTACTTTAATGATAGAAGGAAGCGTTTTTTAAAACTTCAAAATCTCCTTTACTATTAACTCCCATTATAAAGCTTGGATGTGCCAGGATATTTTTTTTAATAGAACTCAGATTGTGTTTGGCTCAAAGAAGAAAGTCATATACAGCTAGGATGGCTTGAGGGTGAGTGAATTATGGGATCATTTTCATTTTTGGGGGATACTTTAAGTAGGACTTAAATACATCTCTTTGTATGTAATTCCATAATTACCTCTATTGTCTTCAAAATGTGGTGAAAGTGTACTGCTGAATGTACTGATGTACATGTACTGATGGTTATGGTAAACTAAAATACACTTTAATGCCATTTCTACTTAAACTTGTATGTAATGTATTTAAATATATTTGTTATTACACATTTGTACGGATGAAACTGCAATTTAGTAAAGTATAATAACTTTAAATGTAATAGCAAATAATACACTACAGTTAAAATTACTTCTCTAAAGCATGACAAAAGATTATTAAAATAATATTATAAAAAAATACACCACTTTAAAGTAAAACATTTGGCATTCATGAAAGTGTACTCTCTTTAAGTACACTTAAATTGAGTTTTATTAATATATTGTCTGCAAGTATGGTTTAAAAAAATATAATGCTACACTTAATTTGATTATCCACTTTACTGACTTTCTATTAAAGGCACAATATGTACGATTGTTTTTGCCACAAGAGGGCGCAGTTTCCAACAATAACAAAGGTGTAGGTTGTTGACAGTGATGAGCTGAATGATGGGACTTGCTGTCAAGCTGATGGATCTAATAATGTTTATGGATGAGTGCAAACATTCATGTTTTTTTAACATTACAGTGGTATGAAGCAGGTCGCGATTGCTAAAGAGACAGATATCACACGCGAGTCCCGCGGATATAAAGGAATAAGGACATTTAATTCTACCAAACTACCCGCAAGTGCTGGATTACTCACACAGGTCAGTTTATTAGACGAATTAAACTTGTGAGGTAACACATCGCTGCTTCACTTGGTCTAACGTTACACTCAACACACATTTAAATGCCGTTTAGTGTGATAAAGTAATATTATACTAAGTGTTAGTTCGTTTGCTATACGAAACTAGCAGTAAGCTAGATCAACATTATGATAACATACTGGCCATATTCTAACATGTCATCATGTTGAGCTAATGTTATATAACATTGATTTGTGTTCACCTGTCTAATAAAGCTGTCAAGTCGTGACTCGTGAAGCTCTGTCAAGTCCAAGTTAGTCGCGGACGTGGAGCTCTCGGCATCTCAAAAAACCCACGCTGATATTGATCCTCATTTTAGTTCTCTTTGTTTGTCCCAAAGTCTGCTTGCCATGGTCTATGTTTGAAAGAAAGAAGAACTGCGTGCCGCTAAACGTTACGCACTACGCAGTGGTCCACGTCTGTCGCCATGGTTACGTCATGGCTATGGCAGTATGAACGGAAACCGAGGATAGCGCGGATATTGCGTCATTGACAGGCGACATTTTTTTCCGGGACTGCCACTTATTTAAAATTGGAATTTCTTTGAAATAAAAAATCTTTGGAGACTTTTGGGATATTGTAAGTACACAACTGCAGGAAATATATCACACTGTGCAAGTGATTTTTGGATATTTTATTACATATTGTACCTTTAACTATAAGGGACTTTTCAACATGTCAACTAAGACTGTTAGTATACTGTTAGGTTTTAGGGTTTGGAATAGTAGAATAAGTTGACAATTTGCAAAGTTAGTAAAATGGACTATCCAAAAAAGGTGTTACCACATATACAGGAAGTTTAATATTTGAGGTACACTGCAAATGCACATTCAATACAATTAAGTGAACTTATTTTTTTCACAACGGATGATTGGAGTCTTTATGATGTGAGTGTACATGTCTTTAAACTGATTTAAAAAGTATTATTCTTTTTTTTTGAGTAAAACTTTTTAAAAAGGAAAAAGCTACCAAGTACACATTTAAATTCTAAATCAGTGATGAACACGTTGTCTTGTCATTTATGCAATGGATTTAAGCTTAAACCATCATAAATGTAGGCCTATTTCTCACACTCATTTTGAGCCCACATAACAAATATACTATATTTAATAGACTTTTTTAATTTCATAATTTTGAGCATTTTTGTCAGCTCAAACATTTTTTTGCCCCACATACATACAATTACACACAATTTTATATACAGAGTTTGAAAGGTAGACTGATGTGCTTGCCTAAAATGTATTTAATATCAATAAGTATTCATCTGACATTTAATTTCTGGTTTCCCTTTGTAATCTCACTTAAATAATACATCTATCTCTACCACTGTACCTGATCAAAAACCTGAACAAAAACATATGTACCTAAAATCCTGTTCTCATATTTGTCCTGTTAACACAACATCAAAACTCCATCCTTTGATATTATAGTGATAAAGTTGCCACAACTGTCCAATACTTGCTACGAAGGCTTTGTGAGGAAATCAGTGAAAGAGGAAGTTGTCTGTATCGACTTGGTATGAGATCAATTAAAAAAAACAAGATTTTTGGCGAGTATCACATTAAGCATAGACAGTGATATTAAACAACAACTAGGTGATTGTGTTCCCTCTCGGCACACTATGTCAATAATACATTCTAGAATATGAGGTTCAGGTGCTTGCTTATGTTGTAGGCCTATAAAAAATTCAGAATTTTCAAAATAAACCACAAAAAAAAAAGAAAAGAAAATAGCAGCATTGAACATTAGCCAGCAAAAGAGATACATCTGATGAGGGCCAAAGTCAAAATAAATTTTTTTTTTGAACAGGGATGCATGGTATATCGATTATTGGATGTATATATTTATTTATTTATTTATTTATTGGTATCCCTCAATATTAGATATAATTGTGTATACTTGATTACCTTTGTCGTCATCTAACACTCACCTAAAGTTAATTTTTTAAATACAGTAAGAATTTGTCAACACCACAATTTAATCTTTAGAGAATCTCAAAATATAGATTTTTCATATTGTATATTACAAATTCACAATTAATTTTAGTTTTTATTTATTTAGACTAAATAGTGTAGAATTTTAACATTGGCTATTTATCTGGTTTATCAGTATCAACCAGAATTTTAATATCAGTGCATCTTTATTTTGAGTTAGTGAAGAATTGGCCTTTCTCTACTTTTTTTTTTACAACAGACATATTTGAAAAATCCCATGCAAATTGGTGAAGGCGTCTACACGCTCTCTGTTCTCGGGAGAGTTCAGGTTTGCTTGCAACGTTGGAGCGGGACATCTTGTAGCTTATATTGAGGTTGCTGGACTGGGAAAAATCAGTGGACTACTGAACCTGTACAACACAGAAATATTAACGCGGCAGGTGTTCTACACATTCACAGCTAAAATGTGGGGGTTAAAATAAATAATAATAATTTAGTATAGATATTGTACAAAATCTAAACTTTTTATATTGAAAAAAACACACTGTGCTTGGAAAGTCTATAACGTCTAGAGTTCTTGTGTCCCATGTATTTGAAGAAGTCCATACTCAGAACATAGCACTGAAAAAACATGTTGGAGGACCTACTGGTCTGATTCATTTTTTTGCCAAACAAACTAGACCAAACCAGGCTGAAGTGGATTGCTCCAGTACTCCCGTACTTAATAGAACGTTAGCGGTATCGGATTGCTCCATATTACACTACTTCATGGGCAGTACCAGTTCAGTCGTTCTCTCCATAGACGGGCTGTTTGTGAGAAAGTTCCCATAGTGCTTGCCTCTCTGTTGTTATTTCTTTGCACACTTCTGTCTTTCAGTTTGGAGCAGGCTCCCCTGATGGCTTTCATGGATGTTTTTGCTGGGCCCTTGTGGTCTCTGCTGGGGAAGTCCCGCCAACTGTGATGTAAGTCAGTCCTTTTCCCTGTTTCTTCTTCCTCGGCGTCCTTTCATTTCAGCCATGCTAGAGACTCTCAGCCATCCTGCTCCTCTAGGTTACAGCTGGAAGAAATAAATAATAAGTGTTAAAGCTGAAGTACATAATTTTTTTCAATATATTTTGTAACTTTTTAAATACTTTTCTTACTCCAACTGAATATGTAGAAACAACTATAAGAACCATTTGTAGGTGCTATAATCAAACATAGGGCCCTATTTTAATGATCTAAGCGCATGGTCTAAAGCGCACGGCACAAGTGCACTTAGGGCGTGTCCGAATCCTCTTTTGCTAGTTTAACGATGGGGAAAATGGTCGGCACGCCCGGCACATGGTCTTAAAAGGGTTGTCCCTATTCTCTTATTGAGTAGTGGGTGTGTTTTGGTCGTAACGTGCAATAAACCAATCTGAGTGTCCTTTCCCATTCCCTTTAAAAGCCAGTTGCTCTTGCGCCATGGCAGATTTGCTATTTACATGGCGGAAAAACTGAACGTTTTCTCCGGAGAGAAAACGTATCTGCTCGAGCACAAGGTTAAAGCGCAAGCAGACCATCTACGGGACAAGCTGAATTCCACCATATCTTTATGTACACAATAATAATCTTTTACATTGTAATCCTTTTATTTTTAGAGTGTACGTGCCCGCCTAGGCACCCTTTAAATAACAAAAAAATAAATAAATACTGCGCCATTAACTTTAGACCAGGTTTTTGTTGGTCAATGGCACAGTCTATTTCAGTTGCCTCAAAATATCAATGCGCCAATAATGCACCTGAACACACCTCATTTTCAGACCAGCACGCCCATTGGTGCACAATGGGCGCAAATGCATTTGCAATTTAAACAATGTGGCGCAGGACATGAAAAAGATAACTGTGTCAGGCTGAAACTAGCAAAACTAGCAAATGTTCCTGGCGCCATATTGCGCCTAGTGTATGATAGGGCCCATTGTCTGATACAGCAACATTAGATTACCCAAGATTGGGGCGTTAGCGGTACTATTTGTTTCTGACCACTGACAGGGAAGTGTTCTGTTTGGGGAAAAAGTAATTTTTTTTGGTGATACAGAAATGACACACGTCACCTCTGAGGGTTCACAAATTGTACAAAACAACATGTTTGGAAATTCAAAAGAAGCAGTCTGATATTACATTGATTTAAGTGGTCAAAGCTGTCCACACTGTTAAAGTCAGAATGAACGGCAACATTGGCAAAGACACTGGCTGCATGTCTAAATGCAAATCTTATTCTGACAGTCACTGGCTTGTAAAAAGGCATTAACTTGTCAAATGCTATTTGGATGGACTAGTACCCCCTTCCCCTGTTGCATGCCAGTTCCCAAATTCAGGGTTTCTTAGCTTTAAAAATCTGTTGGATATGGCAGATTCCTTCAACTCAAACTGATGGGACAGATAATAAATCTAAACCGCGTTGGCACCCTAATGCATGCTGGTCAGTCACTGATAATTAAATTCAGTCCCAAAACGACCATTAAGATGTTTAGGGTTAGAACGATTTTAGTAGTGTTTGTAAAGAAAATACTTTTATGTAGCAAGAATGCTTTAAATTGCTCAAAAGTGACTATTCATAAAAGAATCCTGAAAAAAATGTATCATGGTTTCCATAAAAATATTAAGCAGCACAACTGTTTTCAACATTAACAATAATAATAATTGATTCTTACACTGAAAATCAGCATATTATATGATTTCTGAAGGATCATGTGACACTGAAGACTGGAGTGATGATGCTGAAAATTAAGCTTCGATTTCACAGGAAAAAATTACAGTTTAAAGGGATACTCCACTTTTTTTGGAAATAGGCTCATTTTACAACTCCCCCA
Organism: Tiaroga cobitis; assembly: GCA_030578255.1. Taxonomy (NCBI): domain Eukaryota; kingdom Metazoa; phylum Chordata; class Actinopteri; order Cypriniformes; family Leuciscidae; genus Tiaroga; species Tiaroga cobitis. Next base: position 16,169,502 of record CM060598.1, read on the forward strand.
GAGTTAAACTGTTGAGTTTTACCGTTTTTGAATCCATTCAGCCGATCTCCGGTAGAACTTTTAGCATAGCTTAGCATACATCATTGAAGTGGACAAGACCATTTGCATTTCTAAAAAAAAAAATTACCAAAGTGTTTCGATATTATCCCTATTTAAAACTTGACTATTCTGTAGTTACATCGTGCACTAAGACCGACGGAAAATGTAAAGTTGCGATTTTCTAGGCTGATATGGCTAGGAACTATACTCTCATTCCTGCGTAATAATCAAGAAACTTTACTGCCGTACCATGAGTGCAGCAGGCGCAGGCACTTAGTCCCGGTCACGTTGAAAGTTACCGAGCTGGGGACTATTTTCAGGCGCTGCGTCATATCATTGCGCCTGCTGCACTCATCAAAAAAAGTGGAGTATCCCTTTAAAGTCCCCATAATAATACCCCCAACCCCCAAAAATTGTATCTCTTAAAAGTCATCTTCGATCACCAAAATTACATTTATAAATGTTTTTTTTTCTTTATGCCTTAAAATAGCTTGAATGTAACTTTTCCCTTTGTAGGGGTGTAACGATACCCTCATGTCACGATTCGATATCATGATACTGAACTCACAATACAATATTATTGTGATCCTCCAAGACATATGGTAAAAGGTTAACAAAAAATGTACTGTTGATTAAAATGCTAAATGTGGTATTACATTGTGGGTGTAAATGAATAGACTTGAACTCTGTCACTGACTAGATATATTTAAAATAATGTAGGCCACTTTTTACTGGTAACATAAGACATTTGGCATTATCAGGGCCCACAAACATTCCCCCATTGCATTATTATACATTATATTCACCATTATATAGTAGTTTACTGTAGTACTGACAATAAAACTCTGAAAACTTAATTTTTTTCTGACACTATATATTGTTACACCCCTACATCCTTGCCTAATTTAGTATATGCGGTTCTATGAATATGCAAATTAGCCCCGCCTCCACTCACTCACACCAACTCAGAGATCCACTCATTGATGATCACAAGTTGACGTGATTGGTTACAAGGTAGTATGTGACATCAGAAACACCAGCGATTTTAAACACCGTTTTTGACTTATGAATTTGCACATGGTTTGTCTTAAAGCATATTAAAAACACCACATAGACATATAAACAACATTAAAAGCTTGATTTTCACCTCAGGGAGACTTTAAATTATAAGAAAATAGAAAATAGTCCGTTTTGATCTTCTAAATGCAGCCTTGGTGAGCATAAGAGACTGCTTTCAAAAACATTAAACAAATATCACCCAACCAAAACATTTGAATCTTAGTGTAAGAAATTTGAACCCGTTTCACCTTTCAATTTTATTTTATTTTGGTCATGTCTCATTTTGCCTAGGGCAGCAAATGAGCTATGAGTGCTAACTGGTGCATCGTCATAAAAATATGTGCATCACACCCCGGTTTGGTGGTTAATCTGTAGTAGATGGTAGACATTCTGCTTATTAGAATTGACTTGACGGTTGGATCTGTGGGCGCAGCAGTTATAGTGCACATATTGCATGGCTAAAGCAGGTTTTAGACCAGTCTACGACATGTCTCAATCCCGTTCCATTGTCAATCTCCTCTGCTTCCTCTAATGAAGACTGGCTGGCCAAGTGATACTTTTGCCAATGATATTCTCAGTTAAGCATCCCTCATCTCATAGCACCCTCTCGTTACCCTCGTCACACTGCTGTGAGCCCTACCTCTTCTTCTTCTCCACTATTTTCTTTCGCTTTAAATGCCTGAGATTCTGATCCTATCTCGACTACTGTACAAGTCTCCACAGGAACACATAAACAATACCAAGCATTTATGTGCTATCTGAGGGAAGAGGAAAAAACAAAATGAGAAATGTTCTGAGAGTGGCCAGCCCACCGCTCGATCCTCGGCCAGCGTGATGGAACATAGGATGACCAGATACATTTCCTAGGTAAAGGTTCTCAGTTTAATTGTCAAAATAAAATGGAATAAGACATTTTGGTCCCACTTTATATTACTATGTAATAACATTTAAATGAACCCATAGACACTTTAATAGCCTGCTATTAAGATTTGACAAAGTCGTTATCTTACAATTTTCTACATCTTAACGAATCCAAGATAGAAATCATTCTATTTGGGTCGCGTCTGCCACAGCAATCTAATAACTACACTTAAGAAATTTAAACCAAATACAAGATTTTGCGTAAAAAACTTGGGTTTCCTAATTGAGAGAAACCTTAAAATGGATAACCAAATTAATGCGGTTGCCTGGTCTAACTTCCTTCATCTTCATCAAAACAGTGTAGGTGTTCCGAATTTAGTTCTCTTTCGCATGCATCTTCTTGTGCTTGAATGCTTTTAAGGATGTAAGTGGAAGGATGTAGTTACACTTGAGTCATTACTATTACCTCACAAAAACCTCAAAAACTTTCAATGACTTCAGTCATTAATAGGTAGCTTGACTTGGGGTTCGCAGATGGATCTCACCGGCGATGTGGAGACGGGCCCCGCCCTATCTCAGCTTTCTCCGGCGGGATCCGGTGCCTCTCACCCGGCTTCGGAAGCACGCGCTGCGGCGGTTACTTCTGCCCAGGTGGAGGCATATGATGATGTTGAATTAAGATTATCCAGTTCTGAGGATCTGGATGTCGAAAGTTTTGCATCAGAGGAAACTAGTGTGACACATTATACTGCAAATGAAGAAGGTTTGATGGATGTGTTATCTCGGGCTGTTGAAAGGCTCAGTATCGAGTGGCCAGCTGATAGACAGGATTCTAAAATTAAAAGCAAACTAGATGATAGATTTCTGTCTGCACGACCTCAACCTTCTCGCCGGTGCTTACCGTTCTTCCCAGACCTTCATGCTGAGGTTTCAAAGACCTGGGTTAGACCGGTTTCTAGCAGAATTTACACGAATCAGTCAAATGCTTATGGTAACATTTTTGGTGCTAAATCTGCTGGTTATGTGACGATGCCGAAGGCGGAGGAGACGCTCGCGAGCTATCTCTCTCCTGCTTCTTCGGTTTCACTTAAAGCGCCGGCTCTTCCATCTAGACCACTAAAGAATACCTCTGTGCTGGTGGGGAAGGCTTACTCGGCGGCTGGGCAGGCGGCTGCGTGTTTGCATACGATGGCTATTATGCAGGCTTATCAGGCCGACCTGCTCAAAGATGTTTCTGAGGGGGGTGAAATTTCGGCTGCTATGATTAGCGAACTTAGGCAGACTGCTGATCTCACTCTGCGTGCCACCAGAGAGTCCGCTAAATCTATTGGTCGATCTATGGCAGCCATGGTGGCGACAGAAAGGCACTTATGGTTGAGTCAGACATCGATGAAGGAAAAAGATAAGTCTCTCCTTTTAAATGCTCCTGTTTCGCCTGCGGGCCTCTTCGGTGACGCTCTTCACTCGGTCACGGAGAGGTTCCAGGAAGAGAAAAAACAGGCGGCTGCTTTTTCTAAATGTATCCCTCTCAAAATACGTGTCACTGGGGCTGCTGAGCGAAAAGGGCAGTCCCAGCCGTCGAGTTCTTCCTCTTCAAAAAGAGCACAGCAGAAGCGGAGTGTCGCGTCTCGTGCCCCCCCGCAGGGAAACTGGAGGGACGAGGCGGGCGCTCTCCGGCGCGGCCGTCTCGGGGCAGGACTGATCTGAGGACAGTCATTGTAGCCAGGAAGGCCGCGTCGAAAAAGTCCTGACGGGCTGAACGTCAGGACTCTGAGGGTGGTCCCCATCGGGAGAGACTTGAGTTCACCGCGCAAGAACACGGTGCCCTGTCTTTCCCGATGCCCTCAGGGGTCTGTTCTACTAACCCTGCCTACACAGGGCGTAGAGAGACTCGGCAAGCGATTTCCCGAGGGACGCTCGCCCCCTCCGAGGAGGGTTATGGAGTGTTCAGACCAGCTGTTTCCTGCCAGTATGTTACAGGGCGCTGTGTCTGTCACTCGGGATGTTCATCCAGAGGCCAGCCTCGAGAGGCTGGTTCCCTTAGTAGAGTTCCTGGCGGAATGGGAAATGCTTCCCAATGTTTCTCAGTGGGTCCTGAATATTATAAAGAACGGGTACGCTATTCAGTTCAGAACGCGTCCACCTCGGTTCAGAGGGGTTCTGCCCACTGTGGTAGGCCCCGAGCAGGCTCTGGTATTAGAACAGGAGGTAAAAACTCTGCTGCAAAAAGGGGCTATAGAACGGGTTCCTCCACCCAGCAGGGAGTTAGGATACTACAGCCGGTACTTCATCGTTCCGAAAAAAGATGGAGGGCTGCGTCCCATTCTAGATCTGCGTGTCTTAAATCACACTGTAGGGAAGCTCAAGTTCAAGATGCTCACTCTCAAGCAGATCGTGTCACAAATCAGATCCGAGGACTGGTTTGTCACGATAGATCTAAAGGACGCTTACTTTCATGTATCTATCCTCCCTCAACACAGGAAGTTCCTGAGGTTCGCTTTCGGGGGCGAAGCGTACCAATATCGGGTTCTTCCGTTTGGCCTAGCACTGTCACCCCGCACGTTCACGAAGTGTATGGATGCAGCTATAGCTCCGCTCAGGCTGCAGGGCATCCGTATTCTGAACTATATAGACGATTGGTTAATTCTAGCTCAATCGGAACATCAGGCGGTTCGGCATCGAGATGTCGTTCTTGCTCACATCAAGAGGTTGGGGTTGAGACTCAACGCCAAGAAGAGTGTTCTTTCTCCATTACAGAGAACCACTTTTCTCGGTGTAGTGTGGGATTCGAGGACGATGCAGGCACAATTGTCACCTGCTCGTGTTGCTTGGATTCTCGCCGCAGTACATCAAGTCAAGCTAGGCCGGTCATCCACTGTAAAACAGTTCCAGAGACTGTTGGGTCTCATGGCGGCTGCGTCCAACGTGATACCTTTTGGCCTCCTGCACATGAGACCGTTACAGTGGTGGCTCAGAACCAGGGGATTCTCCCCGAGGGGAAATCCGCTTCGCATGATCATGAGTTCGCGACGGTGTCATCGCGCCCTGGTTATGTGGAAAGATCCTTGGTTTCTGTCCCAAGGCCCTGTGTTGGGAGCTCCTTGTCGTCGCGTGATGCTAACGACAGATGCCTCTCTCACGGGTTGGGGGGCGATCATGAGTGGTCGCCCGGCTCAGGGTCTGTGGGAGGACCATCACCGTCTATGGCACATAAATTGTCTAGAGATGTTGGCAGTGTTTCAGGCCCTGAAACATTTCCTCCCAGACCTAAGAGGCCACCATGTTCTTGTCCGGACAGACAACACATCGGTGGTTTCCTATATCAACCACCAGGGGGGTCTGCGTTCTCGCCCGCTTTACAAGCTGGCACGTCAGATCCTTCTGTGGTCCCAGGGGAAAATTCTCTCTCTCAGAGCTATTTATCTCCCGGGGTATTTGAATCAGGGGGCAGACATCCTGTCGAGGCAGGGGCCGAGGCCCGGGGAGTGGAGTCTTCACCCCGAGGTGGTGGAGCTCCTATGGGGACATTTCGGTCGTGCCGAGGTAGACCTATTTGCGTCCCGAGAGACATCACACTGTCCACTGTGGTTCTCTCTCAGCCAGCCAGCCCCACTGGGGTTGGATGCTATGGTACATCCGTGGCCGAGGTCACGCCTGTACGCTTTTCCCCCGATCGCTCTGCTCCCAGGAGTTCTGGACAGGGTTCGCCGGGACGGGCTCAGTCTCCTGCTTATAGCCCCGTTCTGGCCGGCCCGAGTGTGGTTTTCGGACCTAGTGTCTCTCCTCGACGGCTCTCCCCTAGAGATACCGATCAGGAGAGATCTGCTCTCTCAGGCGAGTGGGTCGATCCTTCACCCCCGTCCAGAGCTATGGAGGCTGTGGGCTTGGCCTCTGAGGGGGCCCAGCTCATAGATTCTGGTCTCTCGGCTGAGGTCGTTGAGACCATCCTCCAATCCAGAGCTCCCTCCACAAGGAAGTTATATGCCGCGAGGTGGAAACTTTTCACCTCTTGGTGTGGAGAGCGCCAGCAGGACCCAGTTAATTGCCCGGTTGGTACAGTGCTGGATTTCCTGCAGGACCGTCTCTCCACAGGGTTATCCCACTCCACACTGAAGGTGTATGTGGCGGCCTTAGCTGCTTACCACGCCCCTTCAAGTGGAGGTTCCCTCGGGAAACACCCACTTATATCTCGCTTCCTTCGTGGCATCCTGAGGCTGATGCCTGCAGTTCGCACAAGGGTACCATCTTGGGATCTGGCCATCGTCTTAGAAGGTCTCTCCCTTGCTCCTTTCGAGCCCATCGAGGAAGTTTCGGAAAAGTTTCTTACTCTTAAGACTATCCTTCTTCTTGCTATCTCATCTCTAAAAAGGATTGGTGATATTCAAGCACTTTCGGTGGCTCCCTCGTGCCTGGAATTTGCTCCTGGTATGGTTAAGGCCTTTCTCTGTCCGAGACCAGGTTATGTTCCTAAGGTGCCGACCACTTTGGTTAGACCTATAGTTCTGCAGGCTTTCTGTCCTCCGCCTTTTCTGACGTCAGACCAGAGGAAACTAAATTTGCTGTGCCCTGTTAGGGCTTTAGATGCGTATGTCCACAGAGCTGCTCTGTGGAGGAGATCGGAACAACTGTTTGTCTGTTTTGGGTCACCTAAGAGAGGGTGTCCTGCATCTAAGCAAAGGATGAGCAAGTGGGTGGTCGAGGCCATCTCGCTTGCTTACGGTTCGGCCCATCAGCCTTCACCTTTGGCTGTAAGGGCTCATTCCACCAGGAGTATGGCTGCCTCTACAGCTCTTCTTTCAGGAGCTTCTCTTCAGGACGTTTGTGATGTGGCAGGCTGGTCCTCACCGCACACTTTCGTCAGATTTTATTCCCTTGACCTTAGCTCCACTCCAGGGGCTCAGGTTCTCTCGTCGGTTTGTGTCTCCTGATGACACACGACGGGGATTTGGTCGTATGGGGATGTGGGTATTGCGTTCCCACTGCGATTACACGCAGCGGTAGTCCCTGAAGGGGAACGTCCCGGGTTACGTATGTAACCCTAGTTCCCCGAAGGGACGGACGCTGCGTGTCCTGCCATACTCTCGGCATCCCCTTGGGTCGCTGCTTCAGTAACTTTTAAGCTGGCGTGTTGTGTGCTCAGGGGATATATATAGCGTCCTGGTCTATGACGTCACTCGCCGTACGCTCATTCTCTCCATTGACTGATTTCATTCATGCTTCAGACGCGTCACGCTGGGGCGTTCCCACTGCGATTACACGCAGTGTCCGTCCCTTCGGGGAACTAGGGTTACATACGTAACCCGGGACATTTTCATGCTGTTTACTTTAGAAGACTGTTCCAAATAACTTGTAATTCCTTTTGGAGGATTTGGTAATACTCGAATCATCACTAGTGGGTTACCATGATCTTCACTCTAGAATAATTCTACATTATGTTTTGATCGCATTAATTATGAACCACATATAGTAGTTCTTATTTTTCCTCCAAGAGGTATGAAAAAAAAATCGTAGTTACTGGTAATAGTAGCTAGTAGCTAATAGTGAACTACCGCATTCAACTGAGTGCTGTTACTTACTCATTCGTTAATCAGAGTTTCTTGTGAGTTAACCCTCTGAGGTCTAAGGGTTTTTGGGGTCCTTGAGGTGTTCTGACATGCTCTGACATTTGTGCTTTTTTCAGTTATTTATAAACATGTTAATGGCAAAGGTGTAAATTTACTCAATATAGCACAAACTGGGCTACCGTAATTTCTGAGCAACAATTATGAAACATGTTTGTATTTTTCAGAGAATATTGCTTATGCATGGTTATTGAAAAAACTAAAACTTAAAGTGTCTGAAATAAGGCCACAAAACACATACCAAATGTGTCCACAAGACTTTTGACTAGTGAGTGTTGTTGCCTAGAATTTTTGCTTCAAAATGATCTGAAAATCATCCTGCCTAATCATTTACACAAACACATACACTGATTTGAATTTTATTAGAGACCTTTTGTTTGGAAAGGCAATATGCGTGGAGGCGTGTTCACACCTGAGAAGACAAAGGCCGGATAATGTGCCGCATAATGAGCTGCATATTAATTAGCCCTTTCACACAGGTGTGTCACAGGATCCCAAAGAATGCAAGGACAAAAGAAATTATCTATATAGCCTATACATATTTTACAATTAGAAATTGTAACCAATTACAAATAGGTTACAATTACAACAACAATTACAATTTTAACAATATTTCAAGTGTATTTCTTTGTAAAAAGTATACATTTTATCATACGTATTAAAAAAGGTATGGATTCATTAGTTTGAATATTGGAACAAACACTATAATAACATCTTAGTTGATAATTCAATATACCTACTTTATTTTTGACAAAACATCATACTATAGTATATTTAACTATGAGCAGAAATTGGTGAACAAAAGCGTACCTATTTAATGTGACAGTAGTCTTTTTTTACAGTCAAAACTTTATAATCTATCCAAAACTAATCACAAAATCGTGTCTAAACATTCATATTTAGTCTGTAATATATTGTGTATGATATATTAGTATATACATGTGAATTTGCAGCTTGTTGATTATACAGACATTTTATTTCAACATATTTCAGTCTATTTTTACTCATCTTAGTAGGCTATAGCAATATAGTTTGTATTTGTTCATGTAAACATAACGTTTACTTATGTAGACGCGAGAGTGAATGAACAAGGCACAGACACGCGCTGTATAACTGTAGTAAACAAAGCGCGCGCGCCTATGCCGTTCACTCATCATTTAGCCTACACACAGACACGCAATTCATATTTAAACAGTCTTTTTGCGGTTTACAGTCCGACACTATTCAATATCATGATTAGAACAAAGCACTAGAATAAATGACTTACTACATCAGCTGGATCCGTTGCTCCTCGAAATGAAACTACCAGCACTTCTGGTACATTTTCCAGGGTTAGATAGTATTATTCCTCACAGCGAAAGGATACACTGTGTACACAGCTGTACAAGATACTTACTAAACACGATGTGTTTTATAATCCAGCTGGTGGGCGTTGGCATGTTTGAACGGCTCGTCTAAGATCATTTACGTTTGAATAGCGCGCGCTCTCCGTGGGCGTGGCACATTAGCGCGTAATTAGGTGTAATGAGCTGGAACGAAAAATACTGACATCTCTCTCTTTTCATACAGATTACATAAGCTGAGAATATTTGTTTTTTTATATAAATTAATTCATTTAAAAGAAGAGAGTTCAAGCTTCATTATGGAAAAACACTCGTGCCTGTATGACAAGTATTCGCGGAATTAAAGTTAATCTTAGGACGCGTTTCAGAATGGACTTCACTGACAGAGAGAAGGCAGAACGCACATCATGTTTGTTTTTCTTTATTTGGCGAAAAGCACAACACTTTGTTTTTATTGTGAGTATCCACAAAAAAAATAGACACTTATCAGGATCTAATGATGCACAACACTTAATATGTAAGATCAAAATCAACAGAGTATTTTGAGTTTCTTTTGCACTGATAAGAAAAAAGCGAGACTATCGCGCCGGCGCGATAGCCGACCTCAGAGGGTTAATAGTAGTAACTAGGGGTGTGTTCACACTTGGCTCTAATAATGACAGTTGGCTCAATCAAAAGGTGCAGTAGCTGCATTATAGTTTCTTTTAATTTTTCAGAGCATACAGTATAGTCATGAATACTGGTTTCCCATTGGTTTCCAGTCAGTTAAGCCAGGTTTCATTGATTGGTTCTTGTCTCGATTGCTTTGTGAAGTTGAGTAAGTACGCTAATCTCTTTGCTGCTACTGTCACACAAACAGATGTATGCATGAGGTGTTATGTTTTTCAGATACTATAGAGTGCAACAGCGACTGTCCACTTTTTCAGTGAGTTTTTTCCCCCATTTATTTTCTAGTGAACCACCACCCAGGCCCAGGACAAACTTGCATTGAGCTTTGGCCATCTGACTGTTGCACTATTGTTTTGTTACCTCGACATGCACCATCCGCTTTGATTGACACCATAACATGATCCATGATATTGGTGTTTGTGTTCATAACGCTTTTCATGGACACTCAGCCAAGGCTAATGTTTCGATGTGAGCTCCAAAATTGAATAATCTCCATGGTGCATTGTCCATACATTTGAGAATATATAGTAAACAATACATAGCCTCGTCCTTTGCCACCGTTAGCCTTATCAGTCGGAAGCCCACTTCACCCAAGCTGCTGAGGTCAGTGACAATGCAGCCTCGCTTCTGTTGCGAGTTTGTCCAGTGCTTTCAGGTTAGTCTGCGAAAGTCTATTAAGTGTGAAACACTGGGATATTTTCCCAACTTCTTGAAAACTGTGTATTTAGTTTAAAATATATTTTTCTGAGTAAAGTTAGATGGTTATGTTGGCCATTTCTAGCTCTATATTGGACACTGCTTTATTTGGGAAAATGGTTCAGTGAAATGTCAGATGTAAAACATGGTGAACTTCAATGATTGATGACCTGAAAATATTTTAATCACGTCTCTCCTTGCTGCCATGCCCAGAAAGGCCACCTGGAACACGTTTTGAATTTCTTCGCTTGTGATCTCGCTAACTCAGCTTGAGCCGTTCCCTCCTGCCATGCTTCCACTGCTGTTTTTCTTACGAAGCTACTCATTAAAACGGAGAGGTTTGGGAGTTACCTGACACTGTAGGGGTCAAAGGGGTCTGTTATGTTATAATTTCAAATTGGGGGTGTACTATTCCCTGTGTAATTATTCAAATTAATCATCGATTGCATGTCATGACATGAATGCGCATTTCAATATTCATATTATCCATACTATTGTTATATCCTGTTGGCTTTGTCTGTTTATCGGAATAGTTTTATGGTGGGACCCAAATCATTCATCTCATTAATCTCTCTCACTCTGTTATGGATTCATTTCTGATTACCTCATAAAGAATCAAAGGACCAAGGGGTATTTTTGATGGGCTGAGAGAATGTGCAGCATCTGTTTGTCTGCCGTCATCCATATCCATGTGATGTGACAATGAAAAGCAGACCGCAGAGTCTTAGTGGGAGTTTCTTTCCATTGCAGAGGCCATTAGAAGGTAATGCTCTTTAGCCATCAACTTTTCCACTTTTCAAACTGTCCTTTTAAACAGAAATGGTACCACTTTGCAATAAGGTTCCCTTTGTGAAGCAGACGTGTGCTTAATCTTAATTTTAATTCAAATACTAATACTATTATGTTATAATAAGTGTAACCTAAGGCAACCTAAGGCCTTGTGTCCACCAAAGCGTTTTTAGCCAGCTGAAAACGCTAGACGCTCTGCTGAAGACGCCTAGCTTTGGGCGCTTGAGAGCGTTTTGGCAGCGCAGCGTTTTTTCCGTTGAGACGTTTCGTTGCTATACAGAATATCCACAGCACAGTTTACTTGCAACTGATTTCGCAGATAATTTGTTTCATACTAAAAATTCATTTTTCATCCATTTTGTTCGGTTAGCTCTGCTGGTTGATGTCGTTGTACAGAAAGAATGTTGTGACAGTTGGTCAGTGTGGTATTAGTCCCGCCCCTCCTCCACTGTGATTGGACGGCTGGGTAAAAAGTGACAGTGATGAGCGCTGCGTTTTATCCAAAGTTGAACATTTTTCAACTCTCGGCGACCAGTAAAAACGCCGGGCGCTCGGCGCTTCAGCGTAAAAAAACACCTCAGCGCCTCGTGACGCTCATGGCGTTAAAAAAACGCGGCGCCCACATTGAAAACAATTGAAAACATACGCCAGGCGCGTGGAAAAACGCTTTGGTGGACACACGGCCTAAGTGTATTTAAAGACAGCAAACTTGTATGATTCTTGGAACAATCAAGTACACTTTAAAAAAGTGCTCTTTTGTAATAAAATCAAATGAAAAGTTTAACTTTAAAGTTTTAAGTTATTATGTTAATCTTTTGTCATGCTTTAAATAAGTACAGTTATTTTGGTGTGCTGACTAGCATACTACAGCACATGTAATTTTAAGTGGGTAACACTTTACACTAAGGCCCCAATAGTTATTGCATTGAGTTACACTAACAATGAGCTATGCATTTGTTACATTATTTATTCATCTTTGTTAACGTTAGGTAGTAAAAATACGGTTTATTGTTGGTCCATTAAACAATATTAATTGATACAACTTTACCGCATGTCCTATGCAGGGTTGTGGGGTTGTTGTTGTTAGTTCATGGTACTCAATGCATACACTAATGTCAATTATTTGAACCGTACTGTCAAGTCACTGTCACTCATACAGCATCTCAGAATACAATGTTATGGCACAATTTGAAATTTAGAAAAAGTAATTTTTCCCCATCCAACTCAAGACTCTTATTGTACTTCCACATATGCAGGCAGTTTTTGTATTTTTTATGCTTGAATATGATCTCCAGCATGCAACATACAACTCATAATGTTCTAGCTGTTATATTCATTCTAAAAATGAAAACATACTAAAAATAGCCACTCTGACCACACCTATAAAACCAAATAGAGTTTATAAAGCATAACGCAAATATGCGCTCTCATATCTTACTCTCCATTGAGTTTCACCTTGATTTACTGCACTCACTGGGCATAGTGTTTCCATTTTAGATAAATCAAAGTCATTTATTTAGCACAATGTCTGTCACACACAGTGCCTGAGGGAAAATGAGGTTGCCATTGTAATAAAATGTAGACCAGGAGTGGAAAGCATTATTTATATCAGGCTAAATAGAAAGGTTTAGCTTGTACTGAGGGTGGAATATCAGTATCCTGTTTAGCTTGAGCCCATTTATCAAATCCGTCTTTGGATGTCCAGAAGGCCTTTCATGTACAGTACATGGAATTCTTCTCATAGATGCTACATACTGTATAAGTATAAGAAACAACAACCTCCATTTATATATTTTTTTCACCCTTTGCTTTCTCATAAGAAAAACGCCTATGTTTTGCTGACAAGCATTGATGAGTGACATTGTCCAGTATCGGAGGAAAAGGCTTTCTCTAAATATCAAGGAAGTGAGTGCTACACTGGGAACTAAGTCATGACAGGACCGGTTGACACTTTTGTTGAGCATTCCATCCAGATACGGCCTTTATAAAAAAAAAAAAAAACTACTTGATCCAATCTCTGGTTGTTGGCCCTTGTTCAGCCCAATTATCTCTTCCATCAGCTCGCAATTCGTGGTAATCCAATTCTCGTTTGTTTGCTTTTTGTCACAGACACATCCATCTCCTTTGTCAATGAAATTTGGTGTCATTAAATGTATACATAAATGTTTGTGCAGTCATTTTGAGTAATAAGACGTCGTATTCCGATTATGTGTTTCCATGGATGTAGCTTCGTCTCATCATTCAGCAAAATGGAGCTCTTCCAAGGCTAATTTCATGCTCCAATACCAGCTGTACCAAACAGTTAGATGACCAAAAAAGTCCTGTAGGTCCAACAGCTTCATAATATGCCTGTTGTCCATCTAGTTTACACAGTTTAATCGTAAATGAGCTGTTAAGTCTTGAGGTTAGAGTTCAGAACACTGATATAATTTCAGCCACTTAGTCAAACCGCAGTATTGGCATGGTTGAGGAGCTGATCTCATAATCGACAAGTTTTATTTGCTTTTACACTTAGGGCCAGATTTACTAACAGCTTGCTCTAGCACAAACCCTCTTTTGGCATTAAAAACTACTGTCAGGATTTACTCAAGACATGCAATGAAAATATTGTGCTGAAAAGGCATTAACAGGGTTATTTTTGTGGCTGACTTGCATATGCATTTGTTGGAGTTTCCCTTTCAGACGCAAACTTTATGGGGGGAGAGTATTTAAATACAGCATGCAAGGTGATAGTGCTGGGCGGTATACCGCTTCATACCGAATATGGTGTTTATTTTTGTTATGATATGAATTTTTAATAATCCGCAATACCGGTGTATGACGCTTTAATAACGATCGGAAAGCGGCGCGACACTGTTTGAGAGGGTCCCTTTTCACTCTTGCACTCTGTGGTGATGCATGTGTTACTTAGCGTGACTGTGAAGATGGATAGGTTAAACTATAATTGATACTCTGTCAAATTATATCACAGTGTTTCCCATACATTGGTTCACAATATCAACAAAGCCTTTTGGAAAATCTATTTGTGGTTGGCATTGACATCGTTGAGTAAACATGAGCACTGCACGTTTCAAAGTCAAAACGCGGCACGGGTGTTTTTATATGAATGTATCTGAAGTGATCTAACGGTCTTTAGAAAAGTTTCTTTGTTATTACGATTGAATCTTTCTTTATCTTTCCTGATAAAGCAGCGTTTATGTGCTTTGTGTGCAGGCGTTGCCGGGGAAACCGCTATTTCTGCCGCTCCTAAAGTGCATCCTGCTGGCACCTATTTGTAAACAGCCTTGCAAACCTGTATTAAGGTTTGTGTGTTACACTTTACACAAAATCACTAGTGGATTTTTTTCTACAATTATCACTCATGACAGTAAAATAGGGCATTCTAAGTCAATCTACTGCAGTATTTCCTCTCTCACTCAGTAGAAAATGTGGTTAACCCAGTCATACTTAGGAAAAAAAATACCGTCATATACCGTGAAACCGGTATAATTTTGAAAAATACTGTGATATGGATTTTTGGTCATACCGCCCAGCGCTACAAGGTGATTTACTAAGGTTTGCGCTAGTCAATTTATTGGTATCTGTGCCATTATTTACAGCCCAAAAAGGGTGTCTTAAAAGGATAGTTCACCCAAAAATTAAAATTAGCCCATGATTTATTCAAGTATCTCAAGTCATCCTAGTGTATATGACATTCTTCTTTCAGACGAATACAATCAGAGTTTTAAAAAATTTCCTGGCTCTTCCAAGCTTCATAATGGCAGTAAATGGCTTCATATTTGATAAGTCCATCAACGTCCATCCATGATAAAAGTGCTTCACACGGCTCTGGGGGGTTAATAAAGGCCTTCTGAATTGAAGCGATGGGTTTGTGTAAGAAAAATATCCATATTTAAACCTATCGACTAAAATAGCTAGCTTCCGGCAGACGGCCGTACGCATCGATTTACGACGAAAAAGTAACACTTGAACTTGATGCACAATGTAATGACGAACACGGAAGCGCAGAGGACAGAGCAAAACAAAATACCCGTCACGAATTAGAAGTCTAAAACGAGAATTTTTAAAGAGAAATGTCAGAGAAGCTTGAGTTTGTTGCCCAGCCCTGTTTGTTTGAACCGCGAGAGGCGTCAAAGCTTACACTACTTCTACATCCTACATCGTCAAGTGTTACTCTTTTGGCGTAAGTCGACTTGAGTAAGCTGTCTGCCGGAAGCTAGTTTTTTTAGTCTATAAATATTTAAATATGCATATTTTTCTTACACAAACGCATTGCATCACTTCAGAAGGCCTTTATTAAACCCCCGGAGCCACGTGGAGCACTTTTATCATGGATGAATGCACTTTGATGGACTTCAAAAAATATACATCCAGTCACTGCCATTATACAGTAAAGCTCGGAAGAGCCAGGACATTTTTTATGACTCCGATTGTATTCGTCTAAAATAAGAATGTCATTTACACCTAGGATGACTTGAGGGTGAGTAAATCATGGGCTAATTTTCATTTTTGGGTGAACTATACCTTTAAACCAGACACTAAATTGCACTGCTCTCGGTAGATTGCGTTGGTCATTATGGAAAAGATCAGGCTGTGTCTGTGATTTTTATCATTTGCATGTCAGTAGATCACACGCATAATTTTTCACTCCCATCTGCGCTTTTTTGGAATTACGCTCTCACGCTAATTTGCCCCGTTTTAATAAATCTGGCCCTTAATTTATTACAGGACTCTACAAGAATGGCTTGAACAAATGCTAGATAGTTTGTTCCTATGAGGCATATGATAACTGAAAGTCAGCAAATATTTTTAAGAATTATATTTGATCATCAAGACTGTCAGAGTTCACCTACAAATCTCAGTTTTAATTTACTGCCTTCATGCCGATCCAGACCTGTATGAATTGCATTGTGCAGTGGATTCCAAAAGAAGATATTTTGGAAGAAGATTTTGAAAGATATGCTCTTATAAAGGGGCTTAGTGTTTATGTGGACCCATTGTATGAACCAAAACCACTGAAATATTTCCCCAAAAGAAAGAAAGTCATAGAGGTTTGGAACGGGGGTAAGTAAATGATAACAGAATTTACATTTTGGGGTGAACTATCCCTTTAAGTTTGTTCTGAACAAATATTTCTAAAAGAAGTTCTTGGAAATCCTAGTCCAAGCCCGTCGAAAATGTTATTTAATATTTTGGTAGAGCTGACACAAAGCTGTTTCAACATCGGTAGCTGAATGACAACAGTTTGAAAAAATATTTCCAGTCGGCCCATCTGTCAATCCAGTTTCTATGGTAATTACTCCATTTTTACTGCATCATAGCATAGCAGAACCACAGAGCTGCCCTTTGACATCCAGTGCTTATCCTACAGAGGCATTATGCATTTTCCCTCCAAGTTTCTTTTCTGAACCGAATGAGCCTTAACTGATTTGATATACTGTATACCTCTGAGACATTCATCACAGGCAAAACTTTAAAAAACAGACCGAAAGCCTCGCAGAGCAGAACATCGAGGTTCTCACCCGTTGATTTTCAGCTCTGCAAAGTACAAACACAAAAACAACCTTGCTGGTACATGTTTCGATGAGTGTGTGATTGGCTTTGCAATGCAAATGAGTCATCAATGTTCGCCCTAAAATCATACCACAGGGCAGTGTTTACCAACTTTTTGTCTTATGAACCCTCTGGCCACATCAATAAGGCTAAACCCCATGGTACGATTTTAGAGCGAACATCGAGCACTCGGTCATTCGCCATGGAATGCCGATCGCACACTCATCAAAACATGTACCAACAAGGTTGTTTTGTGTACTTTGCAAGAACAACCTTTCTGGTACATGATTTGATGAGTGTGCGATCAGTGTTGCATGGCGAATGACCAAATGCTCGATGTTCGCTGTGGCAGTGTTTACCAACTTTTTTTGTCTTACGAACCCTCCTGCCACATCAATAAAGCTCAAATATGATTTTTTATGCAAATCACGTGTAGTATTGTTCAATTTTTAAAAGCTATGCCTAATATTAGCCATCGAACATATTAGCCACCAGTAATACAGACATTTGGCAACCTTCAGCAATAAAATCCAGGTCAGTGTGAACGAGGCTTCGGTGTGAATGTCATCACCTCATAAACGGGCTATAATCCGCACAGCTGCTGGCCACTGACTCAAAAATCACACTGTATCATAACCATAATAAAATGTGGCAAAGCAAGACGGGAGCAGCTGCTCCTCTCTACTTTTGATGTGAAAACTCTACTCTTGCCTTTCATGAAAAATTTGGAAATGCTGAGATATTGACTTTATTACGCAGCTGTTTTGGCAGAATGAGAGAGAGTAGCAAAGCTGAGAAAGGAACAGAAAGATCACCCGCAACCGGGTATGCAAATCATGTCACCCAAAGATTGAATGAAGCTCAGAGCCAATGACAGCTTAAACTAATTTTGGTGAGTTTATTTGCAGTCCCACAGGAGATTAAGTTTCACTCTCATACGCAGTATCTCTATGCTTTAGACTCTTGACAAGAATCACCACAAAATGTGACCCAAACCAATATATACATATTATTTCTTCTTCATTTGTTTTTTTTATATTTAAAATATTTAAACGTTCCTTAACATAGATTTGCTTCATAAGCAAAACTGTGTAAGATACTGTAAAACATCTTGTTTTCAGAAAATTTATATTAAGGGATGGGAGGATCAATCTTGAAGCATCTGTACTTTTAATACTAATGCTGTAAATCTAAAAGAATATTGATGCAAAGTGTTTAATTTAAAGTATTATGTATTGGTCATACAAATAAATCATGTTTTGTATCACAATACTGTCTGATGATTGGATTTTTTGTATTGGGTTGAAAACCTTCTGAAAAGTTGGGTTGAAAATTCTATTGATTCTCAAGTAAATAAATTAGTTTAAATTATGTTTTGATATTTATTCTAGAGAACAAGACTGAGAGATGTATAAAGCCTTGCCGTATAAATCCTTACACTGAGGGCAGATAACAACAGGTACTGAGGTAATAAGTGTAAAGCAGAATAAATTACCCATAATCCTCTGCACAGTATCGCCTCCCCTGGCAACAGACGTACATGTGTCTAATTTTTTTATCCAGCCTTGAAATGGTTTAAGTGCTTAAATGTTGTAAAGCTAGCAGGTAGATCAGAAGGGTCTAGGTGCAATAATAAAGTATTTAATAATTACCCATTCAAATTAATATCTTTCTGGTTTAGTTAATGAGACAGCTTCCTTTACATCTCATGAGATTTTTTTTTCTTTTACTACTTTTTTCCCAAAGCTGTTGTTCAATGACCAATGATTAGTGAGGTGCCTGTAATAACACAAAGTGGCATTGTCTACATCTGCACACCGACATATTGAGGATATTTTGAAAAATTGGTGGAATTTCCTTTTAGCTGTCAAGTATTTTTGAGTGTAGAAAAATAACTCTATTTGTTGCAACTGAACCATGGGAAATATTTACTCCACCGCCCCCACTCCCCTCGCATGCTGTGTACGTGACAGCTTTGCAAAGCATCTTAAGGTGTTTATATGGGTATGGGGCCATGCCTAGATCTCTTCTTTGGGAAGAAAAACCTATCCAGGTAGACTAACTACACTCTCAGACACTGATTTACACTCTTTTGCATTCGATTCAGTAACATAATTTGACGTTCACAGCTGCCTGAGTTATTATTCTCCTGCTGTTTGAAAGCCCTCTCCATCATGCCTGCATGAAGAGAACTCTGATCTCAGCATGACATCTAAAACAAGCAAAACCACATCTTTCTGACACTCAGCAAATCCTTTTTTTATTATCCTTTTAACCCCGTGACATCTCTCTCTTTTATATTCTCTAGCTGTTCGCTCGAATATCACAATTTTCATCCTCCAATTTTCACAAAATGATTGTTCACATAGGCAGCACGCAAAGTTTAAGATGACTTTTCGGAACAAGCTCCTGTGATGCTTTGCGTGTAGTAAGCTTTAATGGATATATAATGTGATCTCTAATTCAGTCGTCTGCTAATAGTAGAGTTCATTGAGTTCAGTGTCAAATCAAAAGTGCATGTTTGCTTTCCAAAATCAAGACATCTATATTATGGACTAGCCAGTGCATTATTAAACACATACTACAGTTTATCAGAGGGATGTTTTGACTTAATTAATTATATGTATCAGTATTGTAATGGGGGCATTAATGTAAAAAGACACATACCATGGATAAGATGTTAAGATGAGATCCTGATGATCTCATAATCAGTACAGTCACATTGCTATATTTATTGATATTAATTTATATATATATATATATATATATATATATATATATATAATACTCATAGCTTATTATTTTATATCTCAACTTCACTGTAAAACGTAGGGCATGGTTATGGAGATTTCTCCCAATTTGAGTGGTAGCATCAAGAAAAGTGGTATGCAAATATGGAATTATTATTATTATTACCTTGAAAAATATCGATATTCGATACCATTTTCGATACCACAGAGAAAAAACTGCCACAATATTAAGGGGGATTTTTTTTTTTTATTTAAAGCTAAATATAACAAGTCTAGAACATGACAATGAGGTATATTTTAGTTCTAGTTCTATTTGGTAATATTTTTTAATTGGACCAGAGCTAACATGATCCATTGTATTTTTATTACCAACTGTTATCAAAGATTAAAATATACTGTAACAAAAAAGCACTTAACAGTATCAAATTGGAGGATAGAGTGTCAGTAATGTATAATAATAAGATTAAACATTGAATTTTCAGTTAAAGGCATTTCATTATTGAATTCAGAGATGCCATTGTCTAGCTGTTTAGTTTAATTGGTATCTGTGTAATCAAATTGATGATCGCTAATGAAGGCAAATTGCAGAATTAAATAATAATTTTTGAATAAAGTTAAATAGGCACAAGTTAATTTACATTTGACCACAGTTAATTTACATTTGACCATGGTGTTACTTTAATATATTATATTAATGTATTATACACTGTCCTATACCAAGTCGCTGTTTGGATTTAAATAGGCAAATGCTTAAGTCAGTGATCTGATCAATATTGCAGTGGTAATTATGTTTCTAGTGTGTCACATGTTTGGCAACAGTTCTTCTAACCCTCTTGATAGAAAAAAATCAATAAAAAAAAAAATGTATCAAGATCTTGTATTGACAATAGCCTGGCTAACGTCAGACCCAAGGGTCTGGGAACCACATGTTCATTTTCTCGTATTTGATGCGTGGTTTACGAATGCCCAGAGCCTTTATTGTGTGCTAAGAATGTCTATCACATGCGCCTGTACGTAGCTCATAGCCAATCATTTCAATTATACCAGATGACGTATGTAGAGCGACAGAAATTATACGAGGAAGAAGACGATGGGTCAGAGAGATTTATGTGTACACGATGGCGTGTATCTAACGGCCGTTTCACACCGCATGCATGAGCGGCGCGTATTTTTTTCGGCGTGCATGTTAATCAATGAGTGCATTCACATTGGGAGCAGGAGCAGCGCGTGAGTGTCGAACAAGAGCGGCACGTGAGCAGAGGTGAAGCGGGGGTTTCGGCATCAAATCTGTTTTTGCTGCTCACGCTAAATTAAAGTGAAAGCACACTTTTCATGGGCAAAAATAAATATGATTTCACACAAAAAGTGCTCAAAATGCACAGAATAAGCATGTCTAGTGAGTTTTAACAAGAACTTGAGTAGGCAAATAAAAGAAAATAAAGACTCAAAAATATTTAGGCTACCCGGTAAAAACTTGTTTTTAATTATTCAGTTTGGGTGAAATTTGTGTATTATATTTAAAGTAAACTAACGTAGGCTAACCATGTTTCGTACAACAACGATGTTCCGTACAGATTAACTTTAACCGCCGATCGCTGAATAAATACTTCTAGGTCATACACAAAATGCATATCTGTGTCTTCTTCATTTCTCCCTCTTTCATCCCCGATCAAAACAGAGACACTCCAGCTGTTTGTTCTAGTGATATTTCAGTAAGATTGCCAGGTCCGCCCAATTCGCTTGAAAATGGCCCGTGGGCAAGCTATACTTCAGACAGCGGCTTGGGTGGGGAGACAACTAGAGCAGTGAAAATGTACATTTGAATTTCATTTATGCTTTCCCAGTATAACAGTCTTTATTAAATGAATATTATGTGATCACAAATTGTTAAATATATTACCCTTTTGTTGACTAAATGCTGTGAAAAGGGAATTTTAAACGATTGCGGCAGATGACCGTTTGGCGTCACCCTCAGGCAGCAAAAAAGACAGCACGTCTGTCAGCAGTGCAGTGATGCTGTTTATATTCATAAAGGGTCAATTAAGTTAATATTAACATAAATTGTTACATGATTGAATATTTTAGCATTAAAATTGATCAGTTGATCAGTTAATTTTCCATTTTCGCCGTTGAAAATAAGTTATGCGCTCTGTACGGAACACCATTATAAGCCTGTACGGAACATCGTTAACGCTTATCATCTTCCGTACACAGGTGGAAGAGGTAGTTTTCCCCACTTTTCTCAAAAACTATTGGTCCAAAAGACATCAATCAAAGTGTGGACCAATCAATGGGTATTCCCCCGGAGAATGATCACACAAACATGCTAGTCTTGCTCTCAGAAACGGAGGAGTGGTCGCTGACGTGCGGTGATAGGCGAAAAGTGTACGGAACATGGTTAGTCTACGTTAGCCAGAAAATATTATAAACGTTCTTTTAGTTTATGTAACACACAGACAGCTACATAGGCTAGCACTTACCCAAATCAAACCCGAGTGTGAGGTTTATTTGTGTGTTTTGTTTTTTTTATCCGCGAAGTTGCAGTCTTGTAAACATATCGAAAGTATGACTGAAACTAATAGATTGGAGCCATTTTCTGGGTTGTTTTGTTGTTTAACATTTATATGCGAATGTTGTACACCGCCCCATTACAAACTTTCAAGACTATCCATATTATAAATGAGCAACTTCTAAAAACAAATGTACTGTATGGTTGTCTTTGTAAAGAATTGCTCGCTTATATATGTAGCTTTGGAGCTGCTGCTGTGACACTGTACAAACGCTTTCGTTGTGAATACTCTCGCTCAAGTGCCGCTCACTCGTACTGTGTGAAACGGCCGTAAGGCTGCATCGAAAGGTAACTTCGCGTCTGCTGCCATGTTGGATCCATAGGTATAAACAAACTGCTTTGGTGTGTCGCATAGACGTCGTCATCGTCTTGCTGCTCCCTCCCCGTTCTGTTATTAGTTCCCTAGTTGAGGCAAAAATTTGGTCCATGGGATCCAGACTACCTAGCAGCGTGAATAAAATCGCGCTGCGGCAAGGTAGTATGGGGAAACCCAGGGTATATTGACAATGCAAGAGTCCAGCATTCTGTTAAGTCTCCTCCAGTATATCCAAAAGACTTTAAATGAATTTAAGATAAAATTCTCAGAGGTGAAAATCAATGTTCCCTCTAAGCTGAAGCCGTGCAGAAAAGAATAAAATGCCACGCAGAGGACTGACGTGAAATGTGTGGGGAAATCCATTTGATTGTAGTTTAAGTGAGAAATAATTTCAGTGCTCTGGTCAACCGCTATAGAGTGAAAACTGGTGAATGCAGTTTACAGGTTTCATAGAAAGAGAATGATGTGAGCGCGTGCGATTGGCAGTGAGTCGTGTGTGCTGACCAAATAGCTCAATAGGAGAGGCAACAAGAAACACAAAGACATGTGAAATAAAATCACATCATAATGTTTTAAAGAAGAGTGGTTTGATTAAAGTGGTGGAAATAACGGTTGATGGACACAGAACGGTAACAATTACACACCCACCCGCGTGCAAATTCAAAATACATCATTAGTTTAAATAGATGTTTTTGTGTGGGGGAGTTTCAGGCATGGTTAGATTACTATAAAAGAGTTCACATATTCACTTTTCTTGAAAATATTTAGCTATTAGTTATATTTAAATGCTTCAGTTGTTTTCATATTATAATAATATAATATGTAAACAAATTGAAGCATTTAAACTGATATATTATATCACTTCAAACACTCCAATTCGTTGTTTTTATATTATATTATATTAGGCCTATATTTATTATATTATAAGCCTAAATAAAGAATCTCACAAGAGTATTGTTTAGGTTATATTAGGCCTATATTTTATTATATTATAAGCCTACATAAAGAATCTCACAAGGGTAGCCTATTGTTTAGGGCTCATTGCCATTAAAAAGTTTGAAACCCCCTGCTAAAGAAAATATTGGAAATTCATAAGCAATAAACTATCATTTAACTTTGATGGTTTAATGCTTCCTGTACACAATTAATTGACTGTACAAAAACACTTTATGGTTTTCCCAAACCATCTCAGTGTAACAGCTTACTTTTCTTTCATACTATATTCTATTATTGTAAAGAATTGAACTGTCCTGCAGATTATTTTGTAAATTATTTTTCATAGGATTTCTTGGTAAAGACTGTACAGTTAACAGCACTGTAAAAAAAAGTGGTCATGATGTTTCTTCCTACACGGTTATTTAAGAAATGAAAAGCCACACACCATCAATTAGAGTTAGAAGAACTGTTGCCAAGCATATAACATTCTAGAAACATAATAATAACTGCAATAGTGATCCAAACATTGACTCAATCAAAACAGCGACTTTTTTTTTTTGGCCAGGCATTATATTATATTATATTATTACTAAAATAATCTCAAGGCAACAATAAAAAGGTTAAACTCAACTTTACTATTATTATTTCCACACATACATCCATGGAGTAAGAAATCAATATGCATCGTGGATAGTGACAATATGTATTGTGTATACAGTAATTTACCCAAAACAGTAAAAGATATTGTTAACCTTTTTCCATATGTCTTGGAGAATCGCAAAAATATCGTATCGTGAGTTCAATATCGTGATATCTACTATCGTTACACCCCTAATATAAAATGAATGCCACAGCCCCCATTGATAAAGAGTTATGAGCTTAGATTAAGGTGTCCTCAGAAAGGGATCCTGTCCTGAAATCTCATAGCAGACAGATACAGGGATTGCTTGATCTTGCTGGTTTGCTCTATATTGTGGCTAAAAGAGCTCTTTTCCATATTGAGTTAATATCCTGTTGCAGAGAATTACCTCATTGCTTATTCTGTCTGCACTTTTTTCTGCCATTCTTTCTTTTGCTCCAGCTTTTTTTTTACACAGAGAATGATAGAGGAATCATTTGAAAGCATGCTTGTGCTGATGTACAACATATGGCTTAATGCACATGTACTGAGGGTGTTATTCGGAAACTAAAGGACATCTGTGGATATTCAATTGTTCAAATATTAATGATCATTTCACTTTTTATATATGTGATTGCATACACTTCAAAGGAATAGTTCAATCCAAAAAATACAATTCATATAATTATAATTCAATATAATGATTCATTACTCACCCTCATGTTTTATGAATGCAAAAACACCATAAAGGTATAATATATAAAATGTTCCGCCACAATGAGCTGAACCTGAGAATCAAAGCAGTCTGATTTGTATTCACAAATTATTCATGGCTTTACATTTCTTCAGAAAACTTTGAATATAGTTGTTTGAACTACTTTTATGATGCATTCAATGTGTTTTTTGGATCCTGCTTGGTCTTCATTCATTGGCCATGTTTAAATGCGCACCAATAATGTGATTATTTCCAATAATCAGAGTAAGGACTTTATCGCAGTAAGATGTTTTCATGACAAGGGCAAACCTCTTCACTCCAGTTTACAGGTAGTTTTCATTGTTCTGATTATTCACAACAAATCGTGTTTATTTTTGCAGCCATTATTCACATACCCCAAAGCACAGCACAAATGATGAACTCCTATGGTAGATGTTACTGGCCACTGTTTTAATCTACTTATGTTTTTATTTAAAAAATATATATATTTCGACCATCAATGGCTATACTGCAATGTATTCATGTCGCACAGAGTTGTCAACATAAATATACATTTGCATGTGTGTGTATTTATATATACAAATTATTATAAACAGTATATTATATATTAAGTAAACACAAACTTTTATTTTGGATGTGATTGATCGCGATTAATTGTTGCCCAGCACTAATTTAAATATACATATATATTTTATAAAAAAAAAATATATATATATTTTTTTCTTATATTGCTATGATTATGAGCTTACTCACATCCATGTGATAGAAGTATTGCGTTTACACGAGGTAAAGTTTAGCTAATAGCATTATGAGGGTGCTTGTAAATGTACTCATTGTATTTGCAAGCAAACGTTTAACCAATAGCTTCTTCAAAATGTATCATTTTGCCTTCAACTGAAGGAAAAAGTCATGTGAATTTGGAACGACACGAGGGTGAGTAAATGATGACCAGTTTTTAATCGCTGTGGCTGAAGTATCCCTTTGAATGGAACAGAGAAAAAAGAAAGGCGTTTAACTCCCTCTATTCTGCAGCTTCTTGATTTGAGATCTCAAACCGAAACCTGTTGCGCCACTCAGTTATTTATCAATCAAGAGCCAATCTTAGCTCCCCTTTCTTGTAAAGATCAACAGTAGCCAGAGAGCGATACCAGTAGCTGATGGTGGCGATAAACCTCTCATCTGTGGAAACATGGTGTCCCACTGTTACAGCAATGACGGCGATGAGAGCAGCTAAGCCATTATACCAGCCTCGGCTTGTCAGCTGTATTGTGTTCTTCCTCATAAACCTATTCAGTGATTAAGCACCTGTTTGTAAAGTCAGGCTCCAGGAAAATACGGACACAGGTGTCAGACAGCTGTACAGCAACAGCCCGATTCGCAATTGGTTTTTCAATCAGTGGAGTCATGATCAGATGGAACCGACATCCTAATTTATAGAATGTCATACGGCATGATGAAAAATGTTTAATTCAGGGAAGGGAAATTTCCAGGCTTGCTCATAATGAAAGAATATCCTGATTTAAAGCCGTTCCATTTTCAAAAAAACAACTGGTCATTTTTAAAGTAGAACATTGTACTCCTATGGAGTAATGCAGAGAGAATGCTCTCCAGTGTAGATCATTTTTGCTTTGTCTAGTCTTCTAACTCGGTTGATTATTTTACCAACAAAACTTTACTTTTGATGTGTCCATCTAACTTGCACTTTGCATGGATAGATAGGTGAATGCAATTTGTTTCTTTTGGCCAAACATCAGCAGAGAACAACTGGATGTGCTCCACTCAAAACAGTCTTCGACTTAAGTTTGCAAATGTATTGGAGGAGTAAGGTCTGCGTTCAGGACTATGTTTACTGAACTTTGATACTTGCAGATAATATGCCAAAATAGAGCACAGACCAGCACTATGATGAAAACACATTGAACACTGTCACAATCAAACAGAATCTCCAGATAGCAACTAAAATAGTTGCAAATGCGACAAAAATAAAAATTTGCAATAATATTTGAATAAGTAGTCAACACTATAGTATGATAGTCGGGAAAACTTTGTGCACATTTGTATTAGGTTTCATCAAAGATCACCTCGATAGCATGCATAACTATCTTTTCTGCACGGAATGACAAACATAGCGCAGGAAGATGACTGTATTAATCGGAACTTTTTAATAAGTCTGTCAAGATTTATGTAACAGCCTTCAATAAGTAATCAGTTAATCGTTCACAGCGGATTGTAACACTGAAACGCGAGTCATTTGACGGATATGTCTGATACTTTATAGTCATAAGATTTTCACTGAATCTTTTTAGAGAAATCAAAATACATATTAACAATTTATCATTTTTGATAAATTAACAATGGTATTTTAAAAGCATACATATATTAGTATTGTACATTTTATATTATTATGTATTTTTTTATTATTTACATTATATTAACAACCCTCTTAATCAAGTAATCATGTAATGTTGTTAAAAAAATGTATTCCTCATTTTCATGAAGAAATTGATGTTTTCTGTTAAGTGTTTGCCTACTATCTTGCCTTCTCTTCGAGCATTGGCTGCGCTCGCTCTGTTTAGGTCGTAAACAGCTTCTCCTCAAAGGCGGAAGTGTTGCGTTTCAGTGATAAAGTTTATCAGCTCCTGGGGGTGTTAGAGAAGCAAGCAACAGTGGGGCCATAAAACTTGCCAAAAAAAACACTTCAGAAACCACCTTATTCTCACCCATACAAGTTCATTTGGAGGTAGCAACAAATGTATGGACAACAATAAATCCATATTTAGCTTGTACAGCAGTAATATACATTTGACGCACATGTGATTGCAAAAAAAAAAGGTGTCCTTTATAAAGTTCTTTCTCACGGAGGATTAATCAATTTGCATACCCTTTTCTCAGTGCGCTCACTGAAACACAAAGCAATCATTGTGGGTTCACTTGTGTGTTTCTGCCGGCAACACATAATGTACCCATCAGCAGCACAGAGCAGCAAAATATTGACTTCCCGTTAAACAAAACACATTATCTTCCATCTGTCATTATTTGAATTACTAATGCCCACAAAGGCAACTTTCATAATACACTGCTCTAAAAATACTCAAAATGCTCATTTTGTCTTATTACATTTTGCTTGACATAATTTTCTAGCTGCACCCGTATTAAATAAAACTCACTGGAGACCTGGTCACGGTGTGCGGAAAATGAAGTACACAGTTTATGTGAAAGGGCTTCAGACATCACAGGGCTGATCAAATTTTACTCAATGTACTCGTAAGTTGGTGAGCTATACGCTGAATAATGTGATTTGTTTGTTGAAATGGGCTACCTGACACCAGTGAACTCACAGCTTCAAGCATTCGGAGATTGAAGTCGCTCCGAATTACTTTAACTTGTTCCTTTCTCTCCGCCTGTCCCGTTTGGTCTCCACTGCAACCTTTTTACTCACATGACGTCTGTTGTAGTTTTAGCTGCTTGTCCTCAAGAGAAAAAATATCTGTACATTTGTGATGTAAAATTATGCATGCGCGTATATAGATACAGTTTCATCAGTTAAGACTCTCACGCTATAATTAGAAACTATATGTAAAGTGTTAGTAATGCTTAATGCTATAATGAAAAAAAAATGTAATGCACAACAAAAGTGCCTTCTATTCAGTGGGACTGTGTTGAACCAACCAACTATTTTTTGGTCATTTATTTAGTTTTCTGATCAGAGAAAGATGACATTTATGCTCTTTTTTTTATTATCTGCTCAACTCAAAATGCAAAACAACTAAGATGTCTCTGTCCTGTGGTGTCTGGTGTACATGGATGTGTTTGAATGTAAGGTGCGTCTGTGTGTGTGCATTGTTTCCACTTCATTGTGGCTAGGAAATGTCTCCAGGGCTTGCCCACCCAGCCCCCTGTAACAGCTGCTGTAAACCCTGTACTGTGATAGTCAAGTGTGTCTCCCCCATTCTAGGAAAAGGATTTCCTGAAAAGCCTCTATATACAAAGTAAAACCAATTCTGATATCCAATTCCTATTTTAGTGAATCAAAAATCCTATATAGATTTTTTATTTTATTATTATCTGTGACATCAGAGCACTGACACTGTTTTATTTCAAATAAAACGTTTTTAAAATGTTTTGTTTTTGTTGTTAGGAAATATTTAATGTAGTATAAGTAATTATTTCCTGTGTTGCAGAAGCTCTGTGTATGTACAAATGAAAACCCACAGAAACATCTTAAAATTGTCCTCTTAAAAGTAACTACCATTAAAGTAACTACCATATTTTCTGGATAAAACCCTACAATTATCGATCACTATTTACATTGCAAATCTGACAGACTAGAACACGTTCCAAATGCGTTATAAAACAAAACTATACGTGTTTTATATCCTTGTGGACACTGATAATTATCTTTTTGATCTGGATGAAGAAATTTAGATCTGTAATGAAATAAGAGATTGATATTAAAAATTGTGTTTTTCTTTGTGTTGGGATGGGGTTTAAATGAGCATTTGTATAAACTTGACTTGGTGTCTTTTTTTCTTGCTTCTTTTTTTGATTTATAGGGAATGCACTTTTATTCTTGCTGCTATTTGTCAAGGTGACACTCAAAAGATACACAAATTGTGACTATTTTTGAGACAGGTACATTTCATGATCATATTTTTTAGTTTCTGTTTTTCATATTTGTACAAGTAAAGATAATTGTTTTATATAAAGAAGTTACCTAATCATTATCAACAATTTAAACTCCAACCAAAATAAACAAATAGGCAAGTCTCTTTTTAGATGGCCAGTTCTCTTGGGCATTTAAGAGAAAGAGCTAGATTTAGAGCAAATGGTTTCTCTTTCAGATCAGAGCTTGTGTCCTGTCCATTCCTCATACCTTTCTGCTGACATGAGTTCTTTTAAAGATAATGCCGAAATGTTCAAACCAGAGCAAACATTCTTCCTTTGTGCCTGTTTTGCTTATACACATTAAGCGTTGTAGCTCCCCAGAGGAACCTTCATATTCATTAGGTTAAACTGGCCCCCGTTTCTGTGTATTCCAGCTATAAACGCAAGTAATTATTTGCTTGAACCTTGTATTTCTTCCCCCTACACAAACTGCATCTGTCTGTTTTACATTCCATCATTAGCAGTACCATAACAAGTCATTTATTTTTGCGTGAAATGTTGTACACATCCAATCGCTCTGTAACCCAAGACAACTTCAACATTGCCCTGCTCAACCTTGACGCACTTCTCACAGGGCTGTATCCCCCCTGAGAAAAGTCACCACAAGCGCATTCACAGGTTTAGGTCACCTGATTACAGCAGGTTTAAAATTCACTGGACATGTGATATTGAGCAATCTGACCCTACTGACATTGATTCAGGGAAATTGATTTCAGTCATTCGTCAATACAGACCTAATACTGAATACATAATAAAGAAGTACATACAGTTTTGCTCTTCTGAACTTCTTGGAAAATTGATCAGACACATTGTAAACACTAAAATAAATCTCAACAAGGTGAAGTATAAAGGAAAGTGTAAAACTCTTTAGTCTTCACGTATACACCTGACAGCACAGAAGTAAGAAGAGAACGAGACTCACAACTCACAACGTCTCCGGTTCGGAGAAATCACTGAAGAATGTGCTGCCGTTGGAGTGTGGTGGTCCCGGCGACGGCTCCTCGCTCCTGTAGCTGCTCTGGCTGCTCCCTTCCCCAGCCAGTGTCCCTGGGGATGTGGGGGGCTTCTCGAACGAGCCAGCCATTCCTGACTCTGCAGAACCCAGGAAGCAAGTGCATCGAGTCCGAAGCTCCTTGTAAAGGAAGTTCATTCTCAGCGAGGATATCCAGGGACAACCAAGAAGGTTCTTGAAGGCCGCACGAAACTCTGGGCTTCGGCAGTAGATGATGGGATTGAGGCTGGAGTTGATGTAGCCTAACCAGTTTAAGTATCGAAAAACATACATGGTCAGCACATCTCGATTAAAAACATTGATGATGTTCGCCACGAAGAAAGGCAGCCAGCACAGTGTAAAGATGCCCATGATGATGCCCAGCGTCTTGAGGGCCTTGTGCTCCTTCACTGCGGTTAATTTGGACGGTCGCCTGCGGGAACTTTTCCGCCTTGCCGTCATCCCACCGACGTTATTGCACATCGAAGGCAAGTTGTTGTTGCCATGCATCGCCGTCTGTACCTGATTTCCCATGCACTCATTTTGGAACCTCAGACGGTTATTACCAATTAGCTGTACCTGTCTTGTGGCAATGAGAAAGACACGTGCATAGACAAAAATCATGATGAGTAGTGGGATGTAGAACGAAACCACTGATGAAATTATAGCAAAGGGCATGTTTGTATCAAAAGCACAGCTCTCTTTGTCAGTGCCATTGTTTTTTTCTCTCATGTCCTCCCCCAGATGCAGGTCGTTCATAATTGGGACGAAGGAGATAAGAGCTGAGACCAGCCACACAACACAAACGATAATTCGAGCCCTGCACTTATTCAGGAGCACTTTATACCGCAGTGGCCGCATGATCGCAATATACCGATCCACTGCGATGATGCAAAGGGTCTCTATACTGGCGGTGACACATAAAACATCAACCGATGTCCATAACTTGCACAAAGTCTTACCAAGTGTCCATTCCCCTTCTACAACAATCATGGCAGCCAGTGGCACCACCAGCACCCCCATTATGAGGTCAGCACATGCCAACGACATAATGAAGATATTCGTCGTGGTCTGCAGCTGGGAGGTGCGTGCTATGGCGATGATGACCAGAAGGTTACCCACAACAATAATCGTGATGATGATGATCATGATGAACAGCTCAAATGATGTCCACCCCTGAAGAGGTGCACTTGTTGGCACAGGGGTTGCTTGAGGGCTGTTTGTTAGAGATTCCATGTTTCAGTATTCAGAGATCAAGGTATGTGATTTTTCAAACTGTATATCAGAAACAAGCAGCAGCAAAGAGACATAGCTAGGTGCTCAAAACTTCTATTCGGTCTTCAAACGAGTGATTGAGATACCATGACGATGATGTATTTAATCTTGCATTTAATACCACCATATCTCCAAATGTTGAGCAACAGCATCAATTCGTTTTGATATATTCTTCAGTCATCCTGAAAAAAATAGTGCATATCCAGCAGTCCTGTGGCATTTGAAGCAAACATATATGCCATGTTACACACATCTGAACTGAAGATGTAGGAAGAAAGAAAACAAAAAGTTCCTTTTATTCTGAGTTAAAACTGGTCCAAGAGAGATGGGGGAAAAACATTGTAACTTTTAGAAAAGCTCTTGAAACCAGGAGAGAAAAGGCAGATAAGCAGCCGTCCTGTTGAAGTAGTCCGCTGAAGTGGAGTTTGAGCTGAAGTGGAGGACGTTGAGTCAGCGTGTTACCGCCGCGTGTGTGGAGCGAGCGAGTTGAGGTGCTTCTACTGCCAAAAGCTCAAAGGAGCAGTGACACTGCCGACAGTCAACAGTGGGAAAGCACTCTCCCTCTCTGATAATGCTCTCTCTCTCTCTCTCTCTCTCTCTCTCTCTCTCTCTCTCTCTCTCTCTCTCTCTCTCTCTCTCTCTCTCTCTCTCTCTGCCTTTTAGCGTTCAGCATGCTGTAGTTGCAGTCACATTTCACCCAAGAGGGGTGGAGCTGTAAAGAGTGCCTCACTCCCAATATTCACACACACACACACACACACACACACACACACACACACACTCTCTCGTTCTCTCTATTCAACAAGTACACAATCGGCAAACATAAAACAAAACACTTTTTATCTTGTCTGTCACACATCAGAAATAGACATCAGGTTCATGTACATGCAATAATATATGTCCAAAAATAAGGAAACACATATCATTGTAATGCAGTTAACCTGTTACAACGTTAACAACATTAAAAGTGTAACTGTAACAGCATTACAATTATAGCAGAATTACAAGATATACATTATAGCTAGATTATAAGATCTGTCAGTGATATTACCAAAATGAAGTCTTTTTAAAAATGTTGTATATTGTATATTTAACTCTATAGTAAGTAATTGTAGTTATAGAAATACTAATTAATATTACTCAGTACTTATTTGAGTAAGTACAATGTAACTACATCACGTTGAAATAAAGTGTAACCTCATAATATAAATATTATTTAATACAATTATTAATTAAATTAACATATTTATGTTTTCGTCATTACAAGTTGGAGTGAGTTTGTTTATCGAGAGAATCAAATGCTATATTGGAATAAAACGAACAATCTATTGAAACCCCTGAGGCGTCCGAAGTGACTTACTGGAAGGCACTACAGTTATGATTTAATTTATTCACATGGCAGATCATTTTATCCAATGCAGCTTACAATGTTTAAAGTAAACATTTTATCAGTATGTGTTTTCTCTTGGGCATTGAACCTGATGTTGCAAGCGCAAACACTTAGTTTAATTCAATTAAGAGTAAGAGGATTTAAAAAAAAATCTTATAAAATTCAGGATAAATGCTTACTGTTGTCAACTGTTTTTAACTGATTAATTTGATACGGTTAACCTATTAATAGTTGCCAAGTGAAGATTACACTAAAAATGAGAAGCATTCAGAATAACATATATCAAAATGAATTTGTATAATGGTGTTGAAGTAATACACAATTACTTTATATTACAGAGACAAATTGTTTGCAGGGTTGGCGATGTCTTGGTCATGTCTTGTCTTGTCTTGGTCACCTTCTCAGTCTGACAGTATATCACTGCAACCAGACAGGCCTGTTCAGACTGAGCAATATCTGTTCATACCAATCTTTACTGCCTTGTCCTGGTGTTCAAAGAAACTCAGAAATGTTGTCATATGTCAAGAATTTAGTCACAAGGCTAAGGCTCTGTCAATCATGCTGTGCTCCGATTAGTTGGAGTCAAACTAATGGATGATAGTGCTTATCTACTTAAAAAAAGTATTTAAAAAAAATCACTTTTTTGGGGGGGTGTTGTCTCTCCTTAATAAGTTTGGATACGTTCATGAATTATGTTGCATTAGCTCATTTTAATTACCTACATTAAAAAAAAACACAAATCCAGTTTTTTGAAGGATGAGCTGCAAAGTCTTTCATGTTTTCAGTCATCCCTCTGATATGACAACCAACCTGTTGTTGAGTATCATCTCTTATCACATTCTCCTGTGTTCTTTTGCAGTGTTTGTCGATATGAACAGGATACCAGCTCCCTCGGGGCCGTTGTTCAGCACTAAAAATAATAGATGCTTATCTGGCCTGCGACTCACGCCAACCCGGCCGCAACCAGGAA
Source organism: Tiaroga cobitis (assembly GCA_030578255.1). Lineage (NCBI taxonomy): Eukaryota > Metazoa > Chordata > Actinopteri > Cypriniformes > Leuciscidae > Tiaroga > Tiaroga cobitis. The sequence goes on from CM060598.1 coordinate 16,203,328, forward strand.
GAACAATCAAGACAAATGCCTGGCGTGCCATTCAGCTGTGAGGATATGGGCAGAGTATTCACCAAGGTCTATGTCATCAAGTACTTCCTTCCCTCTTCTGTCTCTTTCCTCCTCTCTCTCTTTCTGCCTGACATTTTCTTATTTTATTCGCACCACTCAATGCACAAGTGTGATTTCTTAGTTGCAAACCACTGTGATAAAATTTAAACTTGAAAAAAAAAAAGTTCTTTAAAGAGCATAAGTGCAAATTCAATCTAATGTTCAACCTAATTTCATGATAAATGCAATTAAATCACAATGTATTATAGTTTAAATTACAATGTATTATAGTTTAAATTACAATAAGTTGACCATAGTGTGTTTTTTGACCCACTTAAGTAGGACTTAAGTACATCTTTGTATTTAATCCATAATTACTTCTATTGCCTTTGAAATATGGTTAAAGTGCACTGCTGAATGCAAGTAATCTATTTGTTTAAAATTGATGTTGCAATTTAGTACACATATAACAATATTAACTTTAAATGTAATTTTTAAGAACACAACAGATAAATGTGTGCATCGGACAAGAATATATCCTCTCAGACTGTCTTAACTTAATGATATTGTCAACAAAATTATAGTCCAATATTGAAAACAAGGTTCACAATTAGTTCCGGTCACATGGTGCTTGATAGATGAATATAGATAAAAACAAACTGTACTGTATTTCCTCGGCTTCCCCACAGAGTTGGCAGCATTATTCTTTCTTCAGTTAAGTGAGGCTTTATTGCTTTTGCTGTTCTCTTGGGACCTTGATCTAATGCAGCTAAAGGTCTACACTAGACTAGACTAAACTGAGATGACCTGAAGTGTATTATATCTCCATCTGAGCATCTGAAAGTATGTCGGCGCTTATTACCTTCAGAGAAATTTTTCTGTAAACCCTGATGTGACTTTATTGCTTTATTAGATTTCAAAATAATCACTTAGCCACAAGCTTCATGCCATTCTAAATGAATTTGGGCTGAGGCTATATAAACAGGTAAACACTCAGCTATCCTCAAAAGATCAAGCGCTTTATAGTTATTTTAGACTTCTACTGGAGCCTTTTTGCTTATTGCTCAGAGATATATTGTTCAGACCTGCAGTCATAAGATTCAACATTTTTCTTAAATAAATTCTGTCTGTTTGTGTCAGTGTTATTTTAGTATCCGTGACATACTATTATAGTTTTTTTTAATATATTTTGAATTAGATATTTTTATAGTTTCTGTTTTCATTTTAATTTTAGTCAAGTTTTAGTCATTTTGTCGTGTTTTTGTCATTTCATGGTTATTATTATTATAATGTCTATATAATGTTTAACTAAAGGTACTTTTAGTAAGTTCTTTTGTTCAAAATTAGCAAAAATTAGACTGGCAGGATGGTTTTCACAGGAGATTGCGTACATACATCATTCACCCGTGCATGTCTCGTCATATACTTAAAGAGAAATGTTTCGCCGGGTACTTTGACGTGTGTATGGTGTAAGAGTGGCATTGTTGTCACAATGAGCGAGAAAGGTCGACATGGAGCAGGTAAAACTCTTGAGGGAATCTCCCGTTTTAAAAAAACGCGAACAGAGGAGAGTTAGCTGGCAAAAAGAGAACGCGACAGAGCTCATAATAAAACAAGCTTGGCTTTTCAGAGAGGGTGAGAATTGAGAGATTTGAAATGTAAAAGAGACGCAGAGATGGGGTTTTTGTTACTCAACATTTTATTAAACTCAAAAATTGCCATATGTAGTTTATTAAAATAGTTCATTTTAAAGCATTATCTATTATGAATGGTATTTTCATTACGGCTTGTTATAGAGCTGTGCTGGGATTTATTTTAAAGGAAATACCATGTCTATTAATGGGTATAGCTACAGTAACGTTTTCAACTAGTCTAGACTAGTCTAGTCACTAGTCACTTAGTCACTTCAAATAGTCACCTTGAGATCCTTCCCATCTAAACAGGTTATATGTCTTAAGCCTATAGTGAATGTTTTATGAGCAGTAGGATAATCTCTCTCTTCTTTTAGTTATGAGAAAAAAAAAACATTCACCTGCACACTCACGCAGAGCCGAATCACAACCAAAACAATGTTCTTCTCCAAAATGCACGCTGTTTTGTTACGTAGTGTACCTTTAATTTTTAGTTTGTTTATTTATTTATTATTATTTAGTTCTTCAACTTAAACGACACAAAAATGACAACTACTGTATCACCATGTCAACTAGCTGGCTTTTATTTAATACCAGTTAATGTTTATTTTATTTCAAGAAATGAAAGTATTTTTGTTTTTAGTTTTATTTATTTATTTATTTTAGTTTTAGTTAATGATAAAAAAAAAAAAAAAAACTTTTTTGCATTATGGTTTATTATGAAGAAATTAAGTGATTGCACTAACATGCTTTTCCTCTAAAAAGGTTTTACCCCAGTGCATTTTATGTTGAAATGTGCACTGACAAAAATCTCCTTGTAAAAATGACTAGAATGGATATAATGTTGTCATTCAAAATCATTTGGACATGAGTTATGCACAAAATTACAATATGAACAATTCAATTCAACAATTTTTGCCTCTAAATAAAGTATTTTTGGTAAGAAATCATCTACTATTATGTGTGCATGCTCTGCTCTTACGCACCAAAATAATTTTTATCTACCAACTTGAGTATTTGGCGTGGTCATTCTATGGCTTTTCAGTTGCTTTTTCAAAATTATGCAGAAAAAAAAACGGAGTCAAAGTTTGTAAAATTCGTTATGTATCTCTGTTCTCACAATATTCACTGCGTGGCAACAGGTATGTGGTTGTGAGTGTCAATTGCTGTCTCTGAGTGCAGTAGCAAAAGGGGTGATAAATGTACTGTGGAAGTGGAGTGACTCATTAGCTAGAGGCTCATCTGAACTTGTTAAGGGCTTAATTGGATTAAGCAATACAAGCTCATTTACAGTCTCTTATTTTGATTGATTACAATGCACAAGTGCACCCCCTCCTGTCTCTCTCTCTGTCTGTCTCTCTCTCTCTCTCTCTCTCTCTCTCTCTCTCTCTCTCTCTCTCTCTCTCTCGCTCTACTTTTTATCTCTGGGTTTTAAATGAGTTTTCAAATTTAATGGAGTGGTCATACTCGGGCTGTGAGCAACTCCACTTGTAGACATACACTCGCGAACTTCGCCATTGTTTTGAACTGCATTCAACTTCGTCAAGTGGGCGAGGAAAGTTTATTTAAACAGACCCTCAACCCCTTGACAGAGGGAGCGAGTCTGCTCAATATACTTCAGGCAGACCCATAGACCACAATGCAACACGATTGTAATGTCACAGCAGATCGGGCTTAATTTACCCCCCACCCCACGCAACTCTAGTGTATGATATTGAGGTTATTTTGACATTTAACCTGGACTTAACTTCTAGCTACATTAAGATTACTGTTTTTTACACAGTTATAGTTTATTGTATTGTTATCATTTTCATTTGTGTATGTTTTAATATTTTCTCCAAAATCCCAAGCATGCATTCAGGCCTATAGAATGGTGTGTAAAACAAATTTATAAGGAAACAACTGTAAATAATAAATCAGCTCAATTGAGGAGTCCAGTGATGAAAAGCTTAAGGCATTCCGTTTAAACTCTTTGCAAGGGTTCCGCCAGTATTGGGCCCTCGTGCAAAAAAAGCAATGATGTATATCCGAGTGAACGAGACGGAGAGAAATTACCTAGGGAAGGGCATAAAAAAATGACTTAAATGAAGCCTCAGCTTAAAGGACACCGCAAAGGTCATAGGGAATATAAGTGACAAGTTTGTATACCTAAAGTAAAAAAAATTAAAAGGTAAACAAAGGTCTGGATTTTTAATTAACTTAAAGACACCATAAAATACTCATAATTATTTTTAGGGAATATTGCAGTGTTTATATAAATGATTATCCATTCTTTATTGCTGGCTGGTTTAAGAAAACCATTCATTCTGTGAAGGAAATGACAGAAATGGGAATGTAGGGAATTTTTTTTATTAAAGTAATAACAAATTAGGTCTTTAAGTCTCTGTATTTCCCATTCATTCAGCATCACACTCTTCTTTGGATTTATACTTCACAGCCCTGTGACAGAACACCGAACCACAAGAGAGAATGCAAAATAAAATAAAAATGTATATACTTGCAGTTCGCCTCCGTCTGCTCAAGCAGGAAGATTGTTCCCTCAAGGACCACATTAGGGATTTCTTAGATCTGGCGTGCCTCAACCATTATCACTCACTCTGTTCTACAACACCAGCCACAGGTTCTTGAGGGAGCTTTACTGCTAATGTGGAGTGGGTACTGGTGCAGTGTGGTTCTCCATTCACAGTCTGCCCCGCAGAGGAGGACATCGCCAGCCCCAACTCCACCATGGGTCAGGAGCCCAGCCAGCCTTCATTCATGCCCACAACAGACCATCAGCCAAAGCCCACCGAAGACTCAGAGCCACAAAGGTGTTTGGATGCACATTGGGCCTCCTGTTCATCAGCTTTGCCTTGGTTTGAGGATCCCGCCTCAGCTCCATCTTAACAGGGTTCTACGCTAAGGTTTTTCCCAAGGAGCACATGTGCTCCTAAATGAAAAAATGTAGATGACAAAATATAATGGGTTTTAGTTCAATTGTAATGCATTCATTTAGAATTTCTCTCAAATTTCCAGACCCATATACTCCCGGAGAAAACATCAATTAACCAGTTAAATTAATGATTTTAAAGTTTGAACATGCAATATAGATAGGTATTTAACTACTGTGACTTAAGAAATATCTTAAAATTAAATAAAACGATACTGGTTACTAACGTAACCTCGGTTCTCTCTAGAAGAGGGAACGAGTATTGCGTAAGTTAGCTTACGCTACGGGAAAGATTCATCTTCTCGAGATATTGAAGCCAAAAATTATCTTTAATTTTGTATATATTGTCAACGCAGTTGCAGCAGCTAGCAGACCTTGAGCGGGCATTCTAGCGCGCTCATAGGCTGCCCTGCGGGAACTGCACAGCCTACCAGTGAGCCCGGCGTGACGTCACAACCAATCGCCCGCCAGAATGGGCTTGGCTTAGCGTATATAAGCGGGGCTCAGAGGCTGATTCTCTGGTTTTCATTGACTGAAGCGAAAAAGCGTTTGTGGCGTTTAGCACGGCAGCTTACGCAATACTCGTTCCCTCTTCTAGAGAGAACCGAGGTTACGTTAGTAACCAGTATCGTTCTCTTACGAGAGGTTCTCTCGTATTGCGTAAGTTAGCTTACGCTACGGGAACCCATTGTCCACGCCGTGCGCGCCCGCATCCATCCCATGAGTCACAGAGCTTCTGTGAACATAGAGAGTGGGAACCAACGCATTGTACATAAGCGCGAGGAAGCGCGAGTACCATAATCGTAAAGCCCGTGTAAACAAGCACTGACAGGCAATACAGAGCGGCCATGTGAGGCCGGTGTACTTAGGCATATACAGCACATAACTGAAACAGTGCAGCTCAACCAGAAGAGCTGAATTCACGTGAGGGTAGCCTGCGCATGATAGGATCTGGGCACGGCTAGCCTCTCACTTAAACAGACAGTAATTTAGCCTGTAGGGCGGGAACTTCTAGGTTGTAAAACCTGACAAAGGTGGAGGGCGAGGACCAGCCCGCCGCCACACATATGTCTTGAATGGAAATTCCGCTTGACCATGCCCACGACGAGGCCACGCCTCTAGTGGAGTGCACCCTGATGCCCAGAGTGCACTGCAAACCTTTTTTTTTCGCCGCGCCGCGTAAGCGAGACCTTTAGTGCGCACACGAACGAAACGAACCGCTGCTCGGAACGCCTGAACGGGGCGGAGCAGGTAATGTACAATCTCAGAGCTCTAACTGGGCAGAGGAGATTAACATCGCTTTCGCTATCGGGTGCTGGCAGAGCCGATAGGGAAATGACCTGTGCTCTGAATGGGGTGCCAACCACTTTGGGAACGTAACCATGTCTAGGCTTTAGGATGACTTTAGAGTCATTCGGGCCAAACCCAAGACACGACGCGCTTACGGATAGCGCGTGTAAGTCCCCCACGCGTTTGACTGATGCCAGTGCGATCAGAAAAACTGCTTTAAGCGACAGGTATTTTAGGTCCACTGTGTCCAGTGGTTCAAAAGGGAATGCTTTCAGGGCCTCTAGGACCAGTGAAAGGTCCCACATAGGAACCGAGGGGGGGGCGCGGGGGGTTCATCCTTCTGGCTCCTCTAAGGAAGCGGATGACAAGCTCGTTTCTGCCTATTGACTGGCCGTGCATTGATTCGGAGAATGCTGCGACAGCTGCCACATAGACTTTGAGTTTGGAGGGGGACCTGCCCCTGTCCAGCAGCTCTTGGAGAAAACTGAGCAGCCGCGTGACCCCACATGTTCGCGGATCGAGGTTTTTATTTGTGCACCATTTGCAGAACACAGACCATTTGGATGCGTAGTGCCTTCTGGTAGAATGTGCTCTGGACTGTACGATCGTGTTCATTACTGCGTCTGGCAGGGATACCCGTTGATCACCCACGCGTGTAGCGACCAGCGCTCCAAGTGGGGATGCCAGATCGAGCTGCGCGCCTGAGAGAGAAGGTCTGCTCTCAGCGGGACAGGCCATGGGGCTGTCTGTGACAGCCGCATCAGCTCTGGGAACCACGTCTGGTTCTCCCATCGCGGGGCTATGAGGAGCACTGAATGGCGCGTTTTCCCGATTCTCTTGATCACCTGTGGTAACAGAGATAACGGGGGAAAAGCATATAGCGGGCGGCTGGGCCACATCCGGGCGAGAGTATTCGAAAGAACATTGGGCAATGAGCGTTGTCTCGTGACGCCAAAAGGTCGACTTCCACTTTGCCGAAAAGGCGCCATAATAACTGGACTGTTTGGGGGTGCAGTGACCACTCCCCCAGGGGAGCGTTGTCCCTGGACAGTCTGTCTGGGCCATCGTTCAGTTGACCCGGCACATGTGCGGCTCTCAGTGAGCGCAGATGGTGCTGAGACCAAACGAGGAGGCGTTCCGTCAGAGTGCAGAGGTTCCTGGATCTGACGCCGCCCTGGCGATTTATATAGGACACCACCGACATGTTGTCCAAACGGACTAGAACATGGTGGCCCTGAATGAACGGGAGGAAGCGATTCAGCGCCTTCTCGACCGCTATCATTTCCAGACAGTTTATGTGGAGGAGTTTTTCTCGGTCTGACCACAGTCCGAAGACTGGTCTGCCCTCGAGGGTGGCACCCCAACCTGAGTTGGACGCGTCCGTCGAGATGACCTTCCTGAAAGAGACTGCCCCCATAGTCACTCCCCTCTGGTACCAGTCGGCCGCTGACCAGGGCTGCAGAGCTGTGACACAGCTCTGAGTCACTCTGATCCGCTCGCGACCCGACCTCCAAGCTCGGCGCTACACATGGCGGCCAGCCAGTGCTGTAGCGGGCGCATGCGAAGTAAACCCAGCCGGAGTACCGCCGAGGCTGAAGCCATCAAGCCTAGCATCCTCTGGAATTTTTTCAGAGGGAAACGCTGCCCGTCTTGAATGACATGGCCAGTTGCCGGATACAGCGCGCGCGCTGTGTAGACAGGGGAGCCGTCATGTTCACCGAGTCCAGTTCTATTCCTAAAAAGGATATTGACTGACTGGGCAGTAATGAGCTCTTGGTCCAGTTGACCGTGAGACCTAGGCATTTCAGATGGCTGAGGAGCGCAGTCCTGTGAGATATCAGTTCTGTCTCTGACTGCGCCATAATCAACCAATCGTCCAGATAGTTCAAAATTTGCATGCCCTGAGATCTCAAGGGGGCGAGAGACATGCACTTCGTGAATGTACGGGGTGCTAAGGACAGGCCGAACATCAGGACTGTGTATTGATAAACCCGATCGTCGAAGGCGAATCTCAAGAATGGCCTGTGACGGGGTATTATCTGAATCTGGAAATAGGCATCTTTCAGATCGAGAGATATAAACCAGTCCCCCTGGCGAATGTGCGCGAGGAGTTGTCTGGTTGTAAGCATTTTGAACGGTCTTTTCATAAGAGCTTTTTTCACGAGCCTCAAATCCAGTGTGGGTCTGAGTCCCCCGTCCTTCTTGGGCACGAGAAAATAACGGCTGTAAAAGCCTGACTCGCTCAGAGAAGGCGGTACCGGTTCTATAGCCCCCTTGCACAGCAGCTTTGTTATTTCTGAGCGAAGTAGGTGTGCTACTTCTGCTTTCACTGTCGTCGCGGTCCGTTCTCGAAATCGAGGAGGACGGCGAGCGAACTGTAACGCATAACCCTGCTTTATAGTGCTCAGCACCCATTTCGATACCCCTGGGATGTTTTCTCATGCTTTTATGTGTGCAGCTAAGGGTAGAATGGACTCCGGGCTCTGGTCGCCGCGCTGTGCGGGCTCGAGAGACTGAACCGGAGGGGCGGGCGCTCTGTGTGCTTGTATGGGGCGGCTTGCTGAAAACAGTGACAGGCTGACTGTGGCTTCCCGATTACTGTGAATGGGGGGAGCTTTTTGATCACAATGTGATGCGCGAGCGGAGCCTTGTGAGGCGTGTAGGCTTGTAAGCGCGGGCGCCCGTGGGCGGTCGCGTGACTTACAGCTGCAGAATGACCGGTATGAGCTTGCGCTTTGTGGCGTGTGTTTAACCGCACTGGCAAAGCGCGTGTCAGTAAGCGTGAGCGGGCACGAGACTTACATTTATATTGTGGCTCATGTGGGACTGTGCACCGTGGTGCGAGAGCGGCTTTATGTGAAGCGCGCGACTTGGCCGTGTGACAGAGCGGGCTGATAAAATATGTGTGCGTGGGCACGTCTGCTATGGGCAGCACTCGAGCAGCATTTGCCTGCTATATGAGAGTGGGCTCTATGTGAGACACGGGAAGTGTTGTGTTTACATGTAGGGGTGAGCACTGGGTTGTGGGCAATTTTTTCAACACATAAAACACCTTCGGCATGAGCCGGGTAACCAGATAACTTGCTCTTTGTGAGATTTCTCTGGGTCGCCGTAAAACGGCGTTTGTGCGCAGGCGAGCGGGTTGTGTAACCGACTCGTTGACTGCTAGGCATGTATGAGGCTGTTCTGGTCGTGTAACAGAGCGGGCAGAAAATAGGCGTGAGCACAGAGTTGTGGGCACGTTCTCTACATCTAGCACTCGAGCAGCATTTGCCAGCTTATGAGAGTGGGCTCTGCGGGAGACACGGGGGGTATCGTGCTTGTGTGTAAGGGTGAACACCGAGATGTGGGCACCTTCTTTACACTCAAGACACCAGCGGATAACCAGACATTATACTCACTTGAGATTTCTCTGGGTCGCCGCGAGAACGGTGGATGTGTGCAGGCGAGCGGGTTGCATTACCGGCTCGTTGGCTGCCAAATGTACCGCTGCAGTAGCCCTATCTAAGGGGACTGGCAGGGCGAGACATTTCGACGGCGGCGCGCAAGCCCGTCCGGGTCACGCAGAGAGCTTGAGAGGGCTCTGCATGACGCGCGAGGGCGGGGTAGCTCTCTTTAACGTAAAGAGAGCTAGCCGCGTGCTCGTTGGTTGAGCTGAACTGGGAACAGTGTTTACGTGAGGGCGTGCGCACTAGTAGTGGACATGGGACCTACATGTGACACAGATGATGCCCGTCCGGGTCATGCAGAGAGCTCGCGTGCTCGTTGGTTGAGCAGAACTGTATAAAAGTTTCTGCTCTTACCACGCATCCAGTTTGTCGCGCGTGTTGATGCCCGTCCGGGTCATGCAGAGTGCTTGAGAGGGCTCTGCATGGCGCGCGAACGGCGACGCGGGGGCGGGGTAGCTCTCTTGTAACATAAAGAGAGCTAGCCGCATGCTCGTTGGTCGAGCAGAACTGGGAACAGTGTTTGTATGAGGGTGCGTGCACAAGTAGTGGGCACGGGACCTGCATGTGACACAGATGCTGCCCGTCCGGGTCATGCAGAGAGCTCGAGAGGGCTCTGCATGACGCGCGAACGGGGACGCGAGGGCGGGGTAGCTCTCTTGCAACGTAAAGAGAGCTAGCCGCGCGGCGCCGTGGTTAAAGACTTCGATTCGAGCCCGCAGGGTCGACATCGGAAGTTCCTCGCAGTGCTCACATCCTCCATAGAGATGGCAAGGCTGCGTGTTCCTAGCCCAGGCAGAGAGCGCAGATGGGCGGTCTCCAACACTGAGCGGCTCTGTGCGAGCCATAGGAAGTGCGAGGCGTCTTGAAAAAGACGCTCGCTGCTCTTTTAGGAGTGAGAGAATACAATTTTAGCAATGTAAAAAGGATATGTCGCCAGATAGCTCAGCTCGCCGGATGGCTGAAGGTGGCGAAGACGGCCGGCTTCCTCAGCGCTGTCCTTAGCTTGCTGTTCGCTTGTTTCGATGGCGGCGGCGGCTTCTCTCAGATCCAGCGATGCGAAAGGCTTCGCTGAAGAGATGAAAAATCAGAGAATCAGCCTCCGAGCCCCGCTTATATACGCTAAGCCACGCCCATTCTGGCGGGCTAGGACGCGGCGAGGGCGCTCGATTGGACGTGACGTCACGCCGGGCTCACTGGTAGGCTGTGCAGTTCCCGCAAGGCAGCCTATGAGCACGCTAGAATGCCCGCTCAAGGTCTGCTAGCTGCTGCAACTGCGTTGACAATATATACGAAATTAAGGATAATTTTTGGCTTCAATATCTCGAGAAGATGAATCTTTCCCGTAGCGTAAGCTAACTTACGCAATATGAGAGAACCTCTCGTAAGAGAACGACTTTTCCTAAAGTAGAATTGTCTTCTTTTCAATGAATGATATGCATTCTTTATAACTACTTGGATACATCATTCTTTATTCTTTCAAGCAGTAGACATATTTATTGAATTAAATATAATGAATTCTTATTAAAGCTATTAACGAGCAGTGAATGCTTTTCTCTGTTTCTTTTGTTGCTTGATGACACAGATCACATTAGGTTTATTATCCACGGCCACCATCACTTGGGGCTGTTTACACCTGGCCACTTCGTGCGTTTCCTGTGATCGTATAGCTATCCGATCGTGAAAAGACCAGGTGTAAATGCCCTCCGAAACACATTCGAGACGGATTTGAATCCGATCGCTTAAACCACTTCAGGAGGAGATCTGAGACGCTTTCCAGACGAAACTGGACAAGTGTAAATGCATCTGGTGGTTGAAACCACATATGTAAATTTTACTCCTCCCAAAAATGCTAAAAAATAAACGTGTGAGACCGTGTTATAGGCTATATGTCATGTTATAGTCAGATATGACGACGCTACTGCGACACGCATCACCTCAGATGAGCAGCTGAGCGTCTATTCATCAAGCCAACGTGCAAACTGTCGCAAATCAAAGTGAAAGTAAGTCAGTGACGCTTAACTCACAATCATCTTCATTAAAAATAAAGAAACGAAATTATCTTACCAGGGATGTTGCCCCTCTCTCTTATTGCCGTCTTTGATTTTGAAATTAGCTGACGATCAATAAAATGCAGCTCTGTTCCTTTCGGTGACGTGCACTCCATTCTGCATCTGCATATAGCGCAAGAATTGAAGATCGGATTTATATCCATTTTGCAAAAACACATTTATGTGACCAGGTGTAAATGGAATCGTTTTGATAAATCAGATAGCTATCCGATCTGAGAAAACGCATGAAGTGGCCAGGTGTAAACATCGTATCATGTCCAATGACATGCGGATCCAATTGCTTTGATGCACATCCGGTACACTCAAAACTGTTTAAGACATGACCAACATAGTTTACTCTCCAAAACGGAAATTTCGACATAATGTTGTGTATTTGTCCATTCAGACACGAAACAAGAGAGCTTAATTCAGTCCTCGCGCGCTGTATAGGTGTCTATGTGCATGGCTGCACGCTTCGGGTCGGGTGTGTGCGCACAGAAAACCGTACTGAATAGAGCTTTTTTTTTGCGTCGTCACTCTTATTCAGATCTATATGTCTGCTCTATTCATTCTCCCAGACGTTTACATTTTTTAACGTTGTATTAGATGCAGCGCATGTCAACCCGTGTGCCGCGGGGTAGATTACACGTTACAGTAGGCTACAAATATGCGCATCAAACGCAGGACATCAGTTCTGACTGGATCGCTTCCCAAATCGTCAGTATCTAACATTTTTGTCTAGTTTTTATTCGTTGACGAAAATGTCAATAGATTTTCGTCATAGTTTTTGTCATTCAAAACAAGTTTTTATTTAGTTATCGTCTCGTTTTTGAATTATGATAGGTTGTAGTTACTCGCGCACATTGTGCTCGTAAATCATTTTTCCGGTTCGCACGTATCGATTTTTAGGGGCATATGCGAGCAAAATGGTCGCACTGTAGAGCCCTGCTTAAGCCTCCGAGCCCTGGATTCCACCTCGGTCCTCCGACTCATCGGCTTTACCTTGGGTCCAAACTCCCTCACGTGGTCTGTCATTCCTCAGGCTCTGCCGGGCTCTCTTGTCTCTCTTGCTCCACCTTGGTCAATCATCAACCTGGCTCTGCTTCAGACTTCCTGATCTCCAGCTTTGCCTCGACCCTCCACCCCTCTGGCTCTGCCGGGCTTTTCCTTCCCTCTGGTTCCGCCATTGCCTTCAGTTCCACCGACTCTGCCTGTTCTGCAAAGCCCAAGTCTGCATTGACCCTCAAGCCTTCTGTGTCACCCTGGATCTTCATCTCCTCGGTTCTGCCTGGGTCTTTACCTTTCATGTCTCTACCTATTGGTCGGGTTCCTGGCTAGCGGTGACAGAAGCTGACTCTGTTCTGACCTGAGCTGACCTGAACCATAACTAGTACTGCAGATATACAAACCTTAAACAAAGCAGCACTTGGTTACCATTTTGAATATTATTCACGCTGATCAATTTCTTCATTCCAGCTAATTAGAGTTATCTCTCTCACCGACGGCCATACGCCGATTCAACATGCTAAATCAGCCCAAATAACACAGATGGCGTCCAACGGTGTGGAACACACTGAAAAACTAAGCCGACCGACGCTCAAAACATTGCTCGATGGCCAATTGTCGGCTTGGTGTGTCTTGGCCTTTAATTGTCAATCTGCACAACTGACGGAGTTTGAATGTTGCAGTATTTCAAATTATTTCAAAATTTGTCTAGTGAAGGGAATGATATTGTTATGTGTGCAGGAAGCAGCAAACACTGCAAATATATGTCAAATGGAAAGCTTCTGTCAGCACTCTTTGCTCCCTTTTTGGAGGACGATGGATACTCCCTTTGAAGGAAACAGTGAAGTGAAAAGCCCTGATAAGGGGCAGGGCAGTATTTCTCGAATGGGAGAGTTTGAAGGGATTTCCTATGTGACTGCATATAATGGGCATTTTGCTGTTTTCATCATTTGTAGAAGCAGCACATATTTGCAATTGTGTTCTCATGCATCTGAATGTTTTCTTGTTCTGTGTATGCATGTTTTAGGGTTGTCAATGGGAACCGCAGCAGTAAGTGTCAGAGCTTACAGACTTGGCAGTTGGTCATTAGTCTGTGCGTGAGAACATGCCATAGCTGGCTGTGGTAGTAGTCCAGAGGGCTGGGGTGAAGACTGGCACAGCTTGAGGTGTTGACGGCTAGTGGCCCTTTAAAGAGTTCACCTCTCTGCTTTCATGCCCAAATAAACTTAGAAGCGGTATGCTTGGCTTGTCAACTAACAGTCAATAGCTACTGTTAATGACAGAGGATATTGCCGAAATGACACTTTAGCTTAGTTAGTCTTTGTCCCTTGATCAAATGAGCCTTTGATCGAATTGGCTAAATTGAATTTTTGTTTTAAACTAGTCTAATGTATAGTGATTGGGGGAATATACCAGAATATATTTGGTTCAATCACCTTATAATCTCTTGGCAAAAGAAGATTATAAGGTGATATAAAGGTGATGAAGAAGTCAGATTTCTTCAAATTTATTGGTCATGGCAATTTAATGATCATGGAATGTAGCAGTTTTAGTGATGCAATATTTGTCCTGTTTAATTTTATATTTATAGAAGTTGGAAGCAGTAGTGAAATTCCTACCTTTCAAATTTATCATGCGTTGAATGATCGTAATCTATATTTTTCGAGTTTTTGTCATCAGAAACTACACTACATGATCAAAAGTATGCTTTTTTGCCATTAACTTGCCATTTTAGTTACACCCTTTACTAACAAGCGTTTAGGAATGGGGCACACCAAAGTTCATAAAGTAATGATTTACTGAGGGAAGAACTTGAACCCATATTGAACACTTTTGGTATGAATTTGAACACTGGGCCATCATTCAACATCAGTGACTGATCTCACTGATGCTCTTGTATCTTGATGAGATCAAATCCCAACAAGTCACAACTGGTGTAAGTTGAAGTATTTAAGGTATAGTTCAAAATTGTGAAACTGATGGGCTGTATGTATTTGTTGATCAGTGTCAATATGTAAATAAAAAAAAAACAGTTCATCATAAAGCAATGTCTCTTAGGAAGATTTGGATTGAAAAGATCAGATGATAGATCAGATGATAGAAATTTGTTTTCTTTATTAACTTTTTAAAGCGTGAACATAATGGATGTTAAAAATATCTTCATTTGTGTTTCAAAGATGAATGAAAGTCTTATGGCTTTGGGAGGTAAATGAGGGTAAACGATGACAACATTTTCAATTTGGTGTGAACTACCCTCTATACTGTCAATATATTCAATATTTTAAAAATTATGTTCAGCTAGTAAATTTGAGGTTTCAAAGTGGTGGACAGCTGTCCACCTGTTTGTGGTAATGTAGGAACCTCAAGAGGTGTCTTGGATCATGACGCTCCCATGAAAACCTTTTTTATTGTAATTCAACACTTAAACACCAGCAGGACCTTGATTATTAGTCGAGAAGCTTGAGCCCCTGAGAACCGCCCTTCCAGAAAATTCACATCATCCCAGTAATGACTCAGGAAAAGCTCTTTATCACTGCGGGAAAACTCAAAGCTATAATCTCCTCAGTATCCACATAGTCTCGATGCCCCGTAAATTTGTTTTGCTCCGTTTCCTTGACCCTTTCCACATCTGTCCGCCTCCAGTCTCTAAGCATTGCCTTAGAAGAGCCTAACCGGATTGTAAGAAGTTTACAAGACTACAACTCTTTCCTTCAAAGAGTGGAAATGCCGTTTACAAAGAGCAGGCCTCCTTGAATTAGCTAGATTCTATCAAGCTCGGCCGTATGTTATGAGCACAGTCAGAATGCCTTAGCCTGCCTTTTTATCATACACCCGCCACCAATTTGTTTCGGGATTGTTTCATTAATTGTCATGGAAACATCTGCGTGCATTGGGATCAAATTAGAGACGGTCCTCTTTGCGGAACAGCGACATGATCCCATTCCTTGAGGGTGGAAAGCAAAGTGAGAAAAGTGGAATTAAGGATGAAAGGAAAGTTCAAATCCAATTTAGAGAGTGAGATTTCTTAACTTGAATGTGTGTCATGTGGTATTGGTCAAGAGAGGACAGCTGAGAAAAAAACAAGTACTGTCGAGTACTGTCGAAACTACAAATGGGGTGAGATGAAGGGACAGACTGAAAAACAAGATGAGAGAAAGACATATTTGAGCAAATTGCAACTAACTCAGGCTACTCAGATTGGCCTCTTGGGCATGGCTGGAATTTAGCCTCTCTGGGAATATAGCAGGAAAATCCCCACACTGTGATCATATATGGCAAATGTAATGAAAACGGTGTCATATTTGACTAAAATATGTCAGTCAGGTGATTGCTCACACAACCAATAAGCCGCATATTGCAAAGTAAACAGAAAAAAAATAAATATCAAGTAATCTGGAGAATTTAATGTCTCAGGTCTGAATCAAAAGAAACTTGGCAGCAAGTGATTTTGAAGGGTTTGTTTGCATAAAATCTTTCCTAATATTTCCATGTGTTGCTCTTCTCAAAATAAATCGGATATAATACCAAGATAAATAATGTATATTAATCCATGTCAAACATTAAAATGCTTTTCTCAAACAGCTGAAGTTATTAAAAACAATGTTTCCATATGTCCAAAAGAATGTCGGCTTGAAACAATGCATGCTGTTTTAATATTTCTTTCTTTTTGGACTTTCAAGGCTGCATGTCGTGACTAGCCTGTTTGTGTGTAATTTAGAATTGCCCTGTCTCGGTTTGTTTGAGTGGCGTTTTCTTAACACAGGAAATTCTCCATTAGCATGGGAGGCTAATCAAGAGCGCTGAAGGAAATAGGAAACGTTCAGAGCAAAACAGCGTGTCCCTCCCACTCAGCAAAGGCTATTCCAGTAACAATTATTTTTTTCTAAATATTTTTTATAATGTACTATTTAACTTATCTAAAGCTGATCATTCATAAATAAAATATAAATTTTAGTGTGTGCTAATTAACTTAAATATATAAGTTATATATATTTTATATATATTATATATATATATATATATTTATTTTTTTATTTTTTATTTTTTTTTGTTAATTATGTTAACTTTTTCAAACATGCACTACCAGTCAAATGTTTGGACACACTTGCATACATTTTATATTTTTATTTATTGCATTATTTATTTACTCACTCACTTATTTCGATAGTCCACCTTTAGACATTCTACTGACTGTAAGCAACTTTGCAAGTACATATCAACTTCTATGTCTTCTAACCCTAAACCTAACCTAACTGTCTTCTAATACTCTAGTGTAAGTTCGTTGACATGTAGTTGTAAATTAACGAAAGTTAAAGGTGCAGTATGTGAGATTGAAAGCTAGCGGTTAAAATGGGTACTGCAGTCCAAGTTCAAAATATTGGAGAGAGTTGTTTCCCCCGCCCCCTCCTGCTCAGATTAGACGCTCACACGGGTTGCCAAATTGAGGACACGCAACAGGAACGAGCGCAATTGACAATGGAACACGAGGAGACTTGCGTAAGTTGATTTATTGATTTACGATGAGTTGATATCGCGTTTTAATATGCTCCCGTTCATAGAGATTTTTAGATGGTTTCAGAGGCTTTTTAGGTCCGGTAGAATCTGCAATCTCTGTCCCAGTTTGTTCGCTGGCTTCCATGGCTGCAATATGCTGTGTTTTCTGCCAGCTGGCAACCTGTGGTGGCAAAATACTATTGGGTAAATTGGCAATGTGCGGTATCCCACAGACCAAAACAAAAACAGACACTCCGACACGGAACGCACATTTCAAAGTAAAATAACTGGCTGTATCATTGATTTTCAGAGAAATTAGTATGTGAACTCAGCATGTTTCCTAAATATCCGCTAACATATTATGGTAATTTTATGCTTTAGTACAGTCAATACATTACATACAGCACCTTTAAGGGGCAGTCTCACTACCCTTTTTGTTCCGTTGATTTCCATTCATACACATACAAATACTGAAGACAGGAAACACAAGCTCATGTGAAGAAGTTTTGCATTTCTCTACGTTCCAAAGTTCAAGTTTGGGGAACTCTGACATGCGAATTCGTATCACTTTTAAAAAAGACGGCTATAACGAGTGCGACGTCACATCACAACCATTCCATGGCTGTTCGTGTGTTACAAGTCTAGTGTTACCGTGGCATTAGTTGACGTAGTTGTAAAGTTACAGTACCTGTCAAAAGTTTGAAAAAAAAAAAAAAAATTTTTTTTTTTTTTTTAAATAAGTCTCTTATGCCTATCAAGGCTGCATTTATTTTGTCAAACAGTAATATTTGCTGTAAAAACAGTAATATTTTGAAATATTATTAAATTGAAAATATTTTTATTTTATTTTAATACATTTCCAAATGCAATTTTTTCCTGTGATGAAAAATCTGAATTTTCAGCGGCCATTACTTCCAAACTTCAGAGTCACCAGATGACAGAAATCACCATTTCCACAAAAATGTTAAAGGAGAACTCCAGGCAATTTTTAAGTTAATCTTGATCGTTATACTTTTGTGAGTACTGTCTGTAGAAAAAAAAAAAAAAAAAAACGAATCGGATTGGCGCTTGCAACACGGAGCTGCTACAGCTAATGCCCAGAGCTCCCACTCAGCTACAACGGCAGTACTGGGGGCATATACATAAAGAGTGTCTTTGTGCCTCTTAACAGACACAAAATGCAATTAAAATGTCTGTCCAACATTAACAGGGCCCTTAGATGACAACAAGATGCGTTTAGCAACTTACCCATTGTTTAAATTCACCTAAATAGTGTTTTAGACAGCTAGCTGTAGTCTCGCGCTGAAGTCCCGTGGGAACTCAGTTGTAGCCAGAAAAAGGTAAATAGCAGTGTGCAGGTGGGAGGAGCGTAGTGTGTGAAGAGTGAAGATCGCTGCCGCTGTGCAAAACCGTCTCAAGTTTACCATGGTCTCAAAACGAGCATTTACAAAATTAATTCTCTCCCGCTGCTTACTGTGCATGAGCAGTTTAAAATAATTTGTGTCCAAACCACAATGCTTAAAAATGAGTTTAAATTATAAACTTACATCATGATGGCGCAGCAAAATTGACATATTTCTATCGGATAGGCTATATTATCGCCAGCCCTTTAGGCGAATATAGAGTTTGATCAAACACAAAAAGCAATATCATACATACATCAAGTTAATATTCAAACTTACCGAAAAGTTGTGGGGTCGATGATGACGCTGTGTTTCAAGAATAGTCTAGACTAGAATGAAGTGAAGAGTGGAGGCGATTTATTGGTTGATGCATATTCTAATAAGGCGCAGGCAGCCATCTATAGGCCTACGTGCAGCAGCAGGTCGATCGTTCACAAGTTAAATATAGAATAAATGTATTTGTTATATCAAATTAAAACGTGACGTTTTAATTCACCATGTCCTGCTGCCCACGGGGGTTTGATTGACAGGCGGCCTGGCCAATCATAACGCTGAATACGCAATTTTGTCCGACAACAAAGCTGTCAGTAGATTAACGTCGGTGGACTTGAACTTGAAAACGGTATTGTTTAAATGACTTAAATGACAATATTTAAAAGTTGAGACTTTGTTTCATATCAACAGTAGGCTAAGCTGCTCTGAACTCTCTCTCATAGTCACTCGGTGTAATGTTAGTCTTTGCCCCGTGATGTATTTTTTACTGCGTGAGTGAGAACATGACGTGCGTGACTCGTGAGAGCCGCCTGGCTTGTCAGTAAATAAAAAAGGCGGGTCTTTGCGAACGTCTCTATAATATTAATGAAAATGATTCCATGATAATGCATGGAATATATGGCAAAGCGCCACTAAATAACAGGGCTAATTTGTGGGGGGGGGCGTTGCGTGGTAAGGCTTTGGCAATCAGATGGCTAGCAGTATCTGCACCACAGCCAATCACGGGCCCCCTCCTTGCTCGGGCCCCGGGGCTTTAGCCCCGCCTAGCCCTATTGTTAATGCGGCCGTGCATGTGCCGGTATTCGGTAATGCGATAAATCGCGGTAATGAATATGCACGATATTGTTATCGCGGCCACTTCAAAATACCGTGAAAATAATAGATTTGAATTTAGACTTTTAGAACACGCATTAGGTAGCTAATTTTCTATCAACCGCTTAAACACTGTGTATATGCTCCGCAAAACACGTGCACACTCTGATGTAAACAATACCCACATGTATAAGCACTGTGTGCACGCGGCGCAGAGCGCACTCTAGTCTAATGTAAACAATCATCACATGGAGTAGAAGCATGGCGGAAGGAGGAACGCTGCCGACGATTTACCCCCCGCAGGGCTGCCAACTCTCACGCATTCAACTTGAGACTCAAGCGCCTTTCAGACAGGACGCAGAATACTCGCGGGGACGTTTTGTTGCGGCGTCGACCAAAGCACGCCGGGGTCAAAGTTAAAAATAGTTTAACTTTTTATTTGCAAAATAGCAAATCGCGTTCCGCGTTCTGTCTGAAAGCCGCTTTACGGAATTGACACTTTTCACACGCTCTCACGCAGAGAAAAATCGCGGAGCAAAGAGGACACTGACACCGACAGACTAGACAGAGCAGGTTACTTTTGATATGGAGAAAAAAAAGGTTCTGTCCATTGTGACAGATCGCTGCGCCTCAGTTCAAGTAAACCGATCATCTGTTACTTTTTATTTAAAGATACAGTACAACTTACCTTAAGGTTTATGCCTCATACAAAATGTCGATCAATCAGTGTTTTTCACGGAAAGAGGTCAATAAAACTGCAGGAGAACAGTTAGGCTATGTCACAGAACGTTACATTTACCTCAGGAAAGCCATTTAATGACCAGCACTTTAGTTGACTAGAAAAAATTTTCATTTTGCTAAATATGTGCACTTTATTACATATTAATTATATGTTTACTTGTCATTACATAATTGTTATTATAATGAAAACCGCATTATATTTAATTTCTCTCTGTTTACAGCATTATGTGAGATATATTTTTTTCTTGAGAAAAATTAACATGCAGACTGTAGCCTACCTAATATTTATCCAAATGAGTCAATATTGAATTAAGATTAAAATCAAATACAATAATTTATTTGAATAATACAAACAGTAACCTACCAGTCATTGTACCATGTAAACATTGTAACACGTTGTCACTAAACTTAATAAAATTCTGTTTAGTTACCATGTTTTGAAAATCACAATTACACATTGTGATGCAAGTTGTTTTTTTAGATACCCGCAATCCATCTGTTTCTCTTGAGCAATTAAAATATCGTGATAATACCGTATACCGTGATAAAAGCTCATTCAATTAATCGCAGCACGAAAATTTGATACCGGCACATGCCTAGTCTGGACCGCTTCCTACGTACCGACGAGGGCATGAAAAGTTCAGTAGATTATTCGCGCTAAATGAATGGTTATTGTCATGGTGCAATGAGCAGAAACTGCTCTTTGTAAATAATTGGAATCTGTTTTGGGAGCGACCAAGGCTCTTCCGCGCTGATGGCTTACACCCAAGTAGAATCGGGGCAGATCTTCTGTCGGATAACATCCCCAAGATGACTAGATACCGTTTGACTAGTATCCAAAAATCCAAATCACAGTCTCTACTGCACCAATTTAATTGATATTAATACTAGTGTAGAACATTGCATAGAAACTGTGTCTATTCCTCGTTTACTAAGATCAAATAATAAATCTACTGCGGGATCAAGAAAAAATCTAATTGTTATTAAAACAAAAAATCTCGCTATTAGTGAACAAAAACAATTTCTAAAGCTAGGTCTTCTAAACATTAGATCGCTCACACCGAAGGCGGTTATTGTAAATGAAATGGTCACAGATAATAATTTCGATGTTCTGTGCCTAACTGAAACCTGGCTTAAACCAAATGATTATTTCGGTCTAAATGAGTCTACTCCGCCAGGATACCGTCTGATCGGTCGTAGCATTAGCAGCCGCTAGAGTTCTTACTAGATCAAGAAAATATGATCATATAACACCGATTTTATCATCACTTCATTGGTTACCTATAAAGTTCCGTATTAATTACAAGGTATAGACTGCCGAAGTTACGACGTCACTCTGTAGGCCAAAACGCGGAAGTGAGTTAGCATTTTATTACTCCCGGTTCCCTCGCTCTAAAGTCTATGGGATTTTTAAATGTTTTTTTGCTAAATCGCCTGAAATAAGGTCTGTGGTGAACAAAGCCTCTAAATATTTTCACGTTTTGATCTATGACATAGAACACACAGTTATAACCTGCTTGTGTTTTTTTAAACTTTATTGTGTCTGCTTGTGTTTTTTTCAGACTTTATATAGGCTTCAAAATGTATACATTTTGGATTAACTTGTAAAGATTATCTTGTTAGACAAAACGTGTAAGGGTCACAACTCTTTGTTAAACACAGATCTTATTTTTTGCGATTTTCCAAAAGTCTATGGGGAAAATGCATAGCTTTTCGATCGAGGGAACCCATGCGCCGCTAGCTTCCGAGTTGTCCTACAAAGTGACGTCATCACTTCGGCACTCTATTGCTTTTGACTTATAAAGCTCTAAATGGTTTAGCTCCAGTCTATTTAACGGATCTTCTATCGCCTTACAATCCATCGCGCTCTTTAAGATCACTAAATTCGAGGCTTCTGGTTATTCCTAGGATATCCAGATCCACCAAAGGAGGCAGAGCATTTTCACATTTAGCTCCGAAGCTCTGGAATAGCCTTCCTGATATTGTTCGTTGCTCAGACTCGCTCTCACAGTTTAAAACTAGACTGAAGACGCATCTATTTAGCCAGGCATTCATATAAATTTTTATCTTACAGTTACTGTAAATTCGGCCTCTAGTTCATAAACGCCAGAGGAGAACTGGCCCCCGACTGAGCCTGGGTTCTCCCAAGGTTTTTTTTTCTCCATTGGGTCATCTGATGGAGTTTTAGGACACCATTAGGTCACTGGATGGAGTTTTTCGGTTCCTTGCCACTGTTGCCATTTGATACAATCTGTATTGTGAAAAGCGCTATATAAATATATTTGACTTGACTTGACTACTGTACTTATACCTGTTGTTAGTAGAATGTCTGGGTTATCTAAATAAAGTGTAACCTAATAATAATAATACAGTAAAAACAGTAATATTGTGAAATATTATTACCAATTTAAATGAATGTTTTTTTTTTTTTTTTTAAGATTATTTTTTTAAATGTAGTTTATTCCTGAGATGGCAAAGTAAATTTGTCAGCAGCCATTTCTATTACAAGGGTCACATGATCCTTCAAAAATCATTCTAATATGCTAATTTGGTGCTCAAGAAACATTTCATATTATCAAAGTTGAAAACAGTTGCTGCTTTTTTTTGTGGAAACCTGTAACATTTAGTTAGTGTTCATTTCATTTTCAAGGACTTTGTCTTTGATTCTTTGATGAATAGAAATTTCAAAATAACAGCATTTATTTGAAATAATTTGTAACACTCTAAATGTCTTCACCATCACTTTTGATTAATTTAATGCATCATTGCTGAATAAAAATATGAATTTCTTTCACAAAAAAACCTGACTGATCTTAAACTTTTGAATTAGTTTTAATTATTATGATTATTATTATTGTTGTTGTTGTTTTTAATCAATGCAAAGTACATAAGGAAATCATTTATGTGAAAAACTACACCCATGGGCTGAAATGTGGACATAAATACCTTGGTCATAAGGACATCAGTATAAAGTTAAAAGAGCACAGGCAAGTACGTGCTCCACAGGAAATTAGGAGACAGTTTGTTTCAGCCTTGTTTTGTCATGACAGATCCAACCAATGTAGCTTGGCAAGAGACAACTCAATGTGTCAAAGTTCAGGAGCGCACCTCTCCCCTCATTGCATAATGGAGCTTTGGGAATGATGGCCAAACAATCTATAAGCTCTCAAGAAAATCTATCCAGTAATTGCTCAGAGACGTGCTAGAGTCAAAATCCACATGATTTGTGAAGCTCAGTTGGTCAATCTGTCTCCACGTTTCAACACAGCAGGGAAAAATGCAATTTCAACACCAAATGAGTTTTTGTGGTTCACTCCAAGACCAGAATTTAACAGTGTAAACCATTATGTCTTGCTACAGTAACATTCCCCTCTAAAAACAAGGAAACAAAATGCCCAACCTGTCCAGTCTCTATTGTACACTTACATTCAGAGATTTGTAAGAAAACCCAAACCATGTCCTTTATGTAATTATTCACTGAAGAGTAAGTTTTTGAAAGTACATGAAATTGGTTAATTTCCCAAACGATTTTTTTTTTTTTTTTTTTAAATTGCTTTTTTTTTCAGTGACATGTTCTTGTGGTGAGTGCATGTGCACATGCAACATGATTTGAGGCTACAGCTAGGATGCAATACATGTAGATACCTGGAGAATGGTCTCGGTTAGCATTGCCATTCATCTCAGCTGGCACTAGTCTTCAAAGTCATTAATATCACTAATATAACTTGTTTTGACAAAGGCAGAAGACAGGGAAAAGTCCATTTCACACCTGAAGAGCCTCCAAAAGAATAAAAAAGAATAAAAAAATTGTCAAATTTTTGTCAAATAACTATAAAATATTATCAATATTGAAAGACAATTTTGCTTCCAGATGGTGTAGTTATCTACTAGCCAGACCTTTGCCACTTGGATGACACTTTTGCGAGCAACCCGAGTTCAAACCTGGTTCGTGTAATTTCCTGATCCCATTCCCACTCTCCTCTCATGTTTCACTCTCTTCTCAATAAAACTGGCAAAAACACAGAAGGTGGCAAAGTGTACGACAATAACATACGTATTTCTCTACACTGCACTGTTCCTAAAACAAGATACATTTTTTAGAATATATCTTGAATTATTTTTAGTATTTCCATATAAGAGTTATATTTGTACAGTTTGCTCATTGTTATTCGTGTTGTGTTAGAGGTCCTTTAGTTCTATTCATACGTTTGCAATTGTGTCTCCTGAACTAAAAGATTTAATATTATAATATTTTAGTTTCTTACCTCCCATTTATGTCACCATTTAGAAAGTCAGTAACCTAAAAATAAGAAAAAAAAACCATTGAGATATGTAGAGAAAAAAAGGGTGGAATCATCATGTGAAGTCCCACCAGCTTTTCTTCGTGTCTGTTGAAGAAATGATGAGATCATAAAGCAAATGTTTAACACACACTGTGCAGGTCGGAGCAGTGCAACTATCAGTATGTGGGGAAAATCGCTGTCATTACTCAAAGAGTGGAAACAAATGCTAGTTTTTGCTATTTGCCTTTGCCTTTTTTCCCCATAATCACACTGATGAGCTTGTGTTGTTGTGAAAAGCTAATGTGAAAAAGTGACAAACAAAATTTACATTGCATTGATAAGTTCTTAAGTGGCTTCATATGGTTCCTCTCTGTATGTTAAAAGCCCTTGAGTGATAAGTTTTCCCCGCACCTGAATCTTTCCTAGAGGAAACGCTTATAGAAATGAGGCCCTTTGCATATGTTCACTCCATAAGTGCTGCTTGGTTCTGTGTGTTTCATGTTTGCTTTTAGCTCATGAGTAGTTGCAACTTGCAAATGGGTTTAAAATCTGTCTTTATTTGAAATACAGCAAAAAAAGTGCCGTAGTTTATGTACTTAAATCCTCATAGTCATAGTTTATATGAAACGGCCCTTCATTACAGCACACAGAAGTGACTGTTGGTTAAAAGGTGCTGTGGAATGAGGAGCTATGCACTCAATGAACTGAAGCGAAAAAAAGAAAAACTGTTCCATATGTTAGCTGATACTAAAGCATAAAACAAAGTGTAAAGGGTTAGTTCACCCCCCAAACAAATTAATATCAATAGCCTTGTTGTTTCAAACCCATAAGACATCAGGTAAGGTAAAGACACAATTAAAGTAATCCATGTGACTCCAGTGGTTTAACCTCAGTTTTATAAAGGGACACGAGTGGAGATGACTATTTTGTAAATAAAAACCTGTTGTGAGGGAATTCAGATTTTTAACGTTTTTGGAATACAATTTCTGACTCCTTGCAAAGGTTAATATCACATGTAGCATACACACAATGAATTAACTATTTTAACACTTTTTTTTTGCATAATTTAACATTACAGCTTGACTGGAAATAGCATTAACATTAAACATTAAAGGTTATATTAACCTTGTTTTTATTCAGGCTCTGAGTCTGACACTGTTGTCTCCTTGGTAAACAAGTGCACTAACTTAGTAAATGAAAATGAAAACTTAAGATAAATCTCTTTTAGTATTTATTTTGTGATTTTTGTTGTTGTTGTTGCTGTTTATTTCACGCTTTACTTAGAATATCATAGTTTTATCCATCATAAAAATTTCCATTTGTATGATATTCGTTCTTGTACAATTTTGTTGTTGTCTTGATAGAGCATATTTTAGTTTCATATGAAAAATTATTTAAATACTTTCCATTTTTTTTTATTGATTTTATATTTAAAATGTATGTGATAAAAAGTTATGTGAATGCATTCATGACACCAATAAATGCTACTTAAGATGCAGTTTAAAGATGGCTTAAATGTATGATTTAATTCAATTGTTCCCTAGTTGTTTTGGTAGTCTGGAGCCTTGTTTTAATCCGGTTTGGAAAATGCCACTTGCACAATTCAAATATCTGACAGAATGAGAACTATTAAAATATCTGGTGTATGGGAATACCACCATCATTTGTGTGTGTCTGTGTGTGTGTGACCCTCATGTTCTCAAATGTTCTGCGTGTATTTGGCCATAAAACTGAAAGGCGGCAGTCTGTTTGATCAGTTCACATATGGTGCATAGCATTGGATTTGATTTCTTCAAGCAGTATTTATTTATGCAGCTTGCTTTCTGCCCCTCAGTCTTCTAACAGTCTATTTATTAGTCCTGAATTCACACGAGCAGTGGCTTTGGGAACTAAACAGGACAGTGGGGTATTTTCAGAATGACATTTCAGTTATATTTCATCACTAGTAAAATTTTAAAGGCAGGAAACACAAAGCAGTTTTACAAGCAAGACCTATTTTCACAGGCTGGGGCTGCGTTTCCCAAAAGCATTGTAAGCCTAAGTAGATCATAAAAAAACATTGGAAACAATGCTCTGTTATACGATGTACTTAGGCTTACGATGTTTTGGGAAACAAAGCCCGGATTGATTGCTCTTCTTTTGTAGTGGTTAAAGGGATAGTTAACCCAAAAATTAAAAAAAAATGTACTCAACCTTATGCCATTCAAAAATCATGAATGAAAGGGGAAAGAGGTGACAAAACAACTACTATTACTACTATTACTATATTACTACTACCACTGTTACTAAAAACAATAATAATCATCATCATCATCATCATCATCATCATCATTCAATAAAATAAAACCATGATGTGTGGTCATAGGTGAGCATCATGCAACCATTTTATATTATTCTGCATTTATAGACTATTCATTTGCTAAGTCATTTAGACATTGAGCTTTACAAACTAGTACACATGTATTTAAAATAAAAGTCAAATAAAAATTACATTACTTCATTCTAATCAAAGATAGTCAAGCTTATCTGAATTCATATACAGTAATGCAGTTGTGATGATGAAGTCCAAAATGCGAGATATTTGCTTAAAGGGATAGTTCACCCAAAAATGAAAAT
The DNA here is from genome assembly GCA_030578255.1 of Tiaroga cobitis. Taxonomy (NCBI): domain Eukaryota; kingdom Metazoa; phylum Chordata; class Actinopteri; order Cypriniformes; family Leuciscidae; genus Tiaroga; species Tiaroga cobitis. Next base: position 16,230,342 of record CM060598.1, read on the forward strand.
TCTGTTATTCTGTCATTACTCACTCTCATGTCGTTCCAAACCCGTAAGACTTTCGTTCATCTTCGGAACACGAAGATTTTTTGATAAAATCGGAGAGATTTCTCTCCCTCCATAGACAGCTACGCAACTACCACTAATGTAATTTATTTTCCACCTAAGCAAAAAGTTCATAAAGAGATCGTAAAACGTCTCAGGTTACGACTGTAACCTATGTTCCCTGAGAACAGGGAACGAGACAATACGTCATCGACGTTATGGGGAACGCCTCAGGCGTGACAGGTGTCTGAAATCAAGTATCAACTCACAGCAATCATGTTGACCGGCGACAGCCCGTGCATCATCAGCTCGAATGATGAGCACGCAACCTGGATGTATAAAAAGGGTGCCTTGAAACCGTGACAACATCCTATCGTCTGAAGGGACTGTTGCAGGCAGGCCCCGAGGTATGGCAGGGAGACGTATTGTCTCGTTCCCTGTTCTCAGGGAACATAGGTTACAGTCGTAACCTGAGACGTTCCCTTTCGAAGGGAACTCAACAATACGTCATCGACGTTATGGGGAACGAAATACCCACGCCGCCATACTGAGGGGAGTGCATGCCCAATGGCAGTGACAACTGTCAGAACCAGTAATACAAAGGACACTAAAACCACTCACCCTAGGTCACGTTGGGCTGTCAGTGACAGCACTCCCTACCGGTCATAGCCCAAGCTAATGAACCGAGAAACTGCCAGAACATAGTTCATGGGAGGTATATCTGGGCCAGCTCAAAGGCTTAGGACCACAATTTCCTAATAGAAGGGGTCCCTTCTAGGGAGTGTGGCTAGGGGACTCAAGGGATTCCCAGCCAGTCACTATTCAGGAGAGCATGCCTCCTGACATGCCACCAGGCTGGCCTGGTGATCTATACTAAGACGCACAGACTGGCCATTGCCTGTCTGTCCGAGACAGAGCCTCTGGAAACTGCCTTGGAAAAGGCATCCAAAACTGAAGGCCTTCAAAGCTGGCAGAAATCATTCAGTTCCGGATCACAGAGACGGGATTACCCGGAGAGTGTAACTCAACCTCAAGAAAAGACGGAAGTCGTCCACTTAATCCATGGGTCTACCCAGTGCTCCTCCTGAACACTGAGGAAGTACTGCCTGAGAGCTCACATCAGGAAAGGCCGGTGAGGCCTGTAACCTGGCGACCACAGTATGTGGGAGCTCATAACCAGGAAGGCCGGGTGAGGCCTGTAACCTGGCGACCACAGTGTGTGGGAGCTCATATCAGGAAGGCCGGTGAGGCCTATAACCTGATACCCAGAATATGGGAGCTCATAACCAGGAAGGCCTGATAAGGCCTGCAACCTGACAACCACACCACGTGGGGGCTACATTAGAAAGTACATGAAACAAAAGTGCATGTACTTAATTATTCTGAGTCCAGAAAAGGCCTGGATCAGAATGAAGAAGTTAGCCAGAAAGGCGTCTGTCGTAGCATATTTTGACGACAGGACGCATCTAGAGTGGGACCCGAGGTTAAAGACTTGGGTCTGGGCCACATAGAAAGGGACTGAAGCCTACAGCACATGACCCTTACCATAAAAATGGATTTTAGAAAGTACACAAGATGTTCCATCATGTGACTTACCATAAGTATGGTTTTGACATGACCAGGAAGGCCAGATGAGGCCTATAACCTGATAGTCAAAATGTGTGGGAGATCACATTCAGGAAGGCCTGATGAGGCCTGCAACCTGACATGTGAAAGCTCACAACCACACCCTAGCGACCACAGTGAGTGGGAGTTCACATTCAGGAAGGCCTGGTGAGGCCTGAAACCTGACATGTGACAACTCATAACCAGGAAGGCCGAGGAGCCCTGAAGCCTGGTGACCACTGAATGTGGGAGCTCAAAACCAGGAAGGCCGGCGAGGCCTGTAACCTGACAACCACAGTAGGAGGGAGCTCATATCAGGAAGGCCTGACAAGGCCTGTAACCTGACAACCACACGATGTGGGGGCTACTTTCAGAAAGGCCATAAATATGGATTTTAGAAAGTACATGAAACAAAAATGCATGTACTTAGTAATTCCGAATCCAGGAAGGCCTGGATCAGAAACAAGCGTCTGTCGTAGCAAACTTTGACGACAGGACGTATCTAGAGTGGGACCCGTGGTGAAAGACCTGGGTCTGGGCCACATAGGAAGGGACCGAAGCATACAGCGCATGACCCTTACCATGAAAATGGATTTTAGAAAGTACACAAGACGTTCCGTCGTGTGACTTACCATAAGTATGGTTTTAACATAATCAGGAAGACCAGATGAGGCCTGTAACCTGATAGTCAAAAGCTCACAACCACACCCTAACGACCACAGTGAGTGGGAGTTCACATTCAGGAAGGCCTGGTGAGGCCTGAAACCTGACATGTGACAACTCATAACCAGGAAGGCCGAGGAGGCCTGAAGCCTGGTGACCACTGAATGTGGGAGCTCATAACCAGGAAGGCCGGTGAGGCCTGTAACCTGACAACCACAGCAGGTGGGAGCTCATATCAGGAAGGCTGGTAAGGCCTATAACCTGATACCCAGTATTTGGGAGCTCATAACCAGGAAGGCCTGGCGAGGCCTGTAACCTGGCGACCACCGTGTGTGGGAGCTCATTTTCAGGAAGGCCTAGTAAGGTCTGTAACCTGAAACCCAGTATGTGGGAGCTCATAACCAGGAAGGCCGGTGAGGCCTGTAACCTGGCGACCACAGCATGTGGGAGCTCATAACCAGGAAGGCCGGGTGAGGCCAGAAACCTGGCGAGCACAGAAGGTGAGAGCTCATATCAGGAAGGCCTGTGAGGCCTGTAACCTGGTGAGCACAGTAGGTGGGAGCTCATATCAGGAAGGCCGGGTGAGGCCTGTAACCTGGCGACCACAGCATGTGGGAGCTCATAACCAGGAAGGCCGGGTGAGGCCAGAAACCTGGCGAGCACAGAAGGTGAGAGCTCATATCAGGAAGGCCTGTGAGGCCTGTAACCTGGTGAGCACAGTAGGTGGGAGCTCATATCAGGAAGGCCGGGTGAGGCCTGTAACCTGGCGACCACAGTATGTGGGAGCTCTCATCAGGAAGGCTGGTAAGGCCTATAACCTGATACCCAGTATTTGGGAGCTCATAACCAGGAAGGCCGGTGAGGCCTGTAACCTGGCTACCACAATATGTGGGAGCTCTTATCAGGAAGGCCGGGTGAGGCCTGTAACCTGGCGACCACAGTATGTGGGAGCTCATAACCAGGAAGGCCTGGCGAGGCCTGTAACCTGGCGACCACCGTGTGTGGGAGCTCATATTCAGGAAGGCCTAGTAAGGCCTGTAACCTGAAACCCAGTATGTGGGAGCTCATAACCAGGAAGGCCGGTGAGGCCTGTAACCTGGCGACCACGGTATGTGGGAGCTCATATCAGGAAGGCCGGGTGGGGCCTGTAACCTAATAACCACAGTATGTGGGAGCTCATATTCAGGAAGGCTGGCGACCACAACATGTGGGAGCCCAGCTCACCTTACAATACATTACCTTTGCTTACCAACATGTCCCCGGCTCTGTACAGGAGACGAGTTCTGAAAAAGAAGAGAAAAATGTTATTTGCGCAGAAAAAAACATTTTCACTCAACATAAAACCTGCAACGTGCGAAATGAAGCACACCAGGACACAGGAACTCAGAAACCTGAATTCTATTGTTTCACAAGCCAAGGGAAGGCGCTCTTAACAACCAAGCTGAAGCGGGCCATCAGAGAATTCTTGAACTCATCATGGGCCCCGCCCCAGGCCTGATGTAGGAGGAGCCTGGGAGCGATGGTGGTTAGGAGACAAGATCCAGGAAGGTGATGTCTAACGTTCAGTCTGAGAACGCTTACTCTGGATCACCTCCCTGAGATCCTGCCTCCCTCGGGAGTTACGCCTCCTGCGCGCCCTGCTCCCCCTGCTAGGAGGAGGGGGTGCACGGGAAGCGACACTGGCCTTCTGGGTCCGTCTGTGATCCTCAGACCACGACGGACCAGGCTCTCCCGCCTGCCTGGGCTGGGCCGAGGACCTCCGCGGTATGCAGCTCTTAAACGCCGCAGAGCGCGCCCTCGCCTCCCTGAACTTATCGACCACTGTCTCGACAGAAGGTCCGAAAAGCTCGGAAGGCGAAACCGGCGAATCGAGGAGAAAAGTTTTTTCTTTCTCCCCGATGTCAGCCTGGTTGAGCCACAGATGCCTCTCCGTGGCCACCATAGCAGCCATCGCACGACCGATGGAAACCGCAGACTGCTTGGTGGCCCGGAGAGTCAAATCCGTGGTGCGGCGCAGCTCCGCGACCGCGTCAGGGGACAGGCCGGCCCCCTGATTGAGGTCCCGCAGCAGGTTGGCTTGGTAGGCCTGAAGGACCGCGAGGGTGTGCAGAACCGCACCCGCCTGACCTGCTGCCGTGTACGCTCTGCCATTCAAGCGCGAAGTTGTCCTGAGCGGCTTGGATGGCAGGGTCGGAGCTTCTAGTGAAGACGACCGACCAGAGGCGAGATTGTTAGCCAACGTCTCGTCCACTGGCGGCATCGACACATACCCGTGCTCCGCGGCTCCCTCCACAGCAGCGAAACTAGCTCGCTGATGTAGATAAAGACGCGCGGAGAACGGGTTCTTCCATGCCTTCTCGATCTCAGAATGGAGATCGGGAAGGAATGGAAGGCTCGTCCGAGCCGGTGGCTTACGGGTGGGGAGGAACCGATCGTCCAAAATACCACTAACAGGTTCCTCCCGGGCGCGCCTCCACTGCAGCTGCAATCTGTCGGTGGCGCGCCCCATAACATCCACCAGCTCAGCGTACACTGGGCAGGAGGGCTGAGATGGTTCGGTCTCAACCAAACTAACATCATCAACACCCACCTCCTGCCCGGCCCGAAGAGAACCAGTTACAGACCCATCAGAAAGAGAAAGAACCTCTTCTACATCGACCTGTAACTCATCCTCGTCAGCTGGCAGATCATCCGCGAGGTTAACGCCCCTCTCCAGCTGATCTGCCAGCTCCATCTGAGAGCCCCACGAGCTCAAGCGCCGCCGAGCCTCAGCCCGAGCGGGACCAAAACCGCGGGGTTCAGATGCCGCGCCCACTTCCCTCGAGAAGTGGGACAGACGAGAACGGAGCGTTTTCAGAGAAAACCGCTCACAGTTTGCACAGGAAGCTCCCTCGAGAACTCCCCGCGCGTGCTCTTCTCCCAGGCAGAAAACGCACAGATTGTGTGAATCCTCCGGTGTCAAATATCTAGGACACGGGTCGGCACACTTGCGGAAAGTATTTTTCCCCTTCTCTGCACGCTTCATTTTCTTTTTGTTGACTACTCAAAAAACAGACAAATAGTCCCTGAAGACGAAAAGATGTTGTCACGGTTTCAAGGCACCCTTTTTATACATCCAGGTTGCGCGCTCATCATTCGAGCTGATGATGCACGGGCTGTCGCCGGTCAACATGATTGCTGTGAGTTGATTTCAGACACCTGTCACGCCTGAGGCGTTCCCCATAACGTCGATGACGTATTGTTGAGTTCCCTTCGAAAGGGAACAAATTTTTCTTAAGAGACTCGAACACTTTATATGATGAACACATTTTATTCACATATTAACATTTATCAGCAAACATAAACAGAAGTTCAACCGAACATGCTTGACGCCCAAGAACAAACCTCTTTTGGAAGCTTAAACAGGCTTCATAACACATGAGAATGAACCTCTTTGGTTCTTACAGAAGCTCAAATGTGTTGCGTAACACATGAGAATTAACCTCATTGCTTCTTTCTGAAGCGCAAATGTGCTTTGTAACACGAGAATGAACCTCATTGATTCTTGCGGAAGCTCAAACACTTTTATGCTTCTTTTTGTCATTTTTGGAGTTGACAGCAACTGGTCACTATTCCATTCCATTGTATGTATAAGAGCACCATCAGCATCTAAAAACTTGTGTCCCACGGAAGAAAGAAACTCATATAGGTTTGGACAGAATTTTCATTTTACGATGAACATTTGAGTAGAAGAGGCTTAACCATAAATTCAAAATGTGTATTTAGATCAAGATCAGTGAAGGGCTCCAGCAAACAGCAAGGGGACTTATTTGTGTAGAAAACAAGGATTTAAAATAAGCTAAAGGTAGAAGTGTCTTTAACTTTTTTAATTAATCATTTGATACAATGCATTTACACTGTGTACATACATGTTTTTACATAGTGCTTATTTCAAACAAAAATACCTGCATGTAATTAAATCTGTAATTACTTTCTGTGATTACATAATTACACCTTTGACCCTTCCCTCACACCTTAACCTACCCTTAAACCTACCCATACCCCCAAACCTTTCCCTAACTTTACCTGTATCTCACCTCAATAATAGCAAAGATGTTTTGCAATACAACATGAACACACTGTACTTATTATTTGATGTCAGTACATTGTAGTTAAAGACACCTTATATAAAGTGTGACCTTTTTTTCCCCACTGGTTCCTGTTATTTCAGAGAGTGATTTCTAGACCTGGTAATGCTAATTATATATTTTTTTAATAATGAATATTCTTTAGTTATGCTAATATTCTAAAATCGGGTAAAACATGTGAGCAAAACTTAATCCTTATCCAGTAAATAACTGGTAAAGTCATATAAATGTGTGGGTGGGATCCCAAAAGAACATTCAGCTCTTCTGCAATCCTGACATTTCATTTATACAAACTCGGAATGTCAGTGAACAAACGTGGGCCATAAAGTCAAAAAGGTTGAGAGCCCTTAAAAGTCTTAGAAGTCTTAAAATTGTTACATTTTTTTTTAACCCAAGATGTTTCAAAAGCTCACAGGGAGTGTAGCCTCTCAGCACTTCCTCTGAATGAGTGAACGCGTCACCGGTGGAGAGGAAACGGGTGCTGCTGAGAATAATGCTATGGTGTGGCACAGACTTGAGAGAACAAACGTAAAATACAAAGGGATGTGTGTGTAAAAACAAAGGGATAAGGTTGTAAATTGAGATGAAAGCACAGTTGACAGCTTTCATAATCGTGTGAAAGAAAAACATGTGGATAGCTTGGATAGAACAGGCAAAAGCAAAAAAGAGAGAGAAGAAAAAAGTTAACAGTTATAACTGATAAAACCTCATGTAATAATAATAATAATAATACAATTTATAGTAAAAAAAAAAAAAAAAAAAAACCCACACATATATATATATATATATATATATATATATATATATATATATATATATATATATATATATATATATATTTATATATATATTAATAATATTGAATTGTTATGTGTTATAATAATAATAATAAATTATTAATAGTAAATATTAAGTAAAGTATATAATGTATATAAGTAGCATATTAGGTAAAGAAATATTGATATTTATTCACATTTATTAAAAAATTTTGATTCAATTATGATAATAATAATAATAATAATTATTATTATTATTATTAATACATTAAAAACAGATTTATATGTCTCTCTGTCCTAGCGTGTATCCCATATTTATATAGGGTCCGCTTGCTTGCATGCTTTTCGCCACTTGGCTCGATCCAGGGCATCTTCAGTGGTGATATTTACTGCGCGCATGTCCTCCGCCAGACGATCGAGCCACCGCTTCTTCGGCCGGCCACGTGGTCTTCGTCCGGGTGGTGATAGATTATAGGCCATTTTCACCGTTGTCTCATCGCCACTTCTGATGACATGGCCATACCAGCGGAGTCGAGCTTCACGCATCTTTTGGGCTATGGGCACCACGCCCATGCGCCTTCGGACATCTTCATTCATGACGCGGTCGAATCGCGTGAGGCCGAGGGACCAGCGGAGCATCTTCATTTCCATAACATGGAGGGACTGCTCATGTTTGATGGTGGCTGGCCAACACTCGGAACCGTACAACGCGACCGGGCGTACAACGGTTTTATAAATCTTGCCCTTGAGTGATATGGGCATTCGGCGATCACAGAAAATGCCTGTGACTTGTCTCCATTTAAGCCATGCTGTGTTGACTCGGGCTCGGGCGTCGGGATGAGAGTCACCGTCACTCCGGATTAGAGAACCAAGATATTTAAATTCGGTGACTTTGTTTAATGGCTGCCCTCCAACTCTGATTGTCCCGTCGGTCTGGGGTCCGCACTCCATATACTCTGTCTTTTTGATGTTAAGGCGCAGTCCGTGCGCGTCTAACCGCTCATTCCAGTCTTTCACTTGACGTTCAAGCCCCCAACGAGTTTTGTCAGCTTGGAAGATATCGTCGGCGAATAGAAGTGACCAGGGCTGAGACACCTGGATATCCCCCGTGGCAGTATTCATGCAAAGGATAAAAAGAAGCGGGGAGAGGGCGGATCCCTGATGCACGCCCACGGTAGTCGGAAATGTTTCGGACAGACCTGCAGGGCATCGGACGACGCTGGTGGTATTGGTATAGAGAAGCTGGATCCATCGTACGTACTCTTCGGGGGCAGAGTGAGAGCGGAGGGAATGCCAGATAAGATCTCGGGGCATACGGTCAAATGCCTTCTCGAGATCAAGGAAGGCCATGTGTACTTACTGGTTCTTCTCCCGATGCTTCTCTAGCAGCAGCCTGACGCCGTGGATCGCATCAGTAGTGCCGCTTCCTCTAACAAATCCGCTCAGATTTGGACTGATGGAAACGATCTTCCGGAGGCGGGTGTCGATTACGCGCTCAAATATCTTCATGGCATGGCAGAGCAGCAGATCGGACGATAGGTGTTAAATTCGCTGAGGTCGCCTTTGCCTTTCCAGATCGGGACCGTTACGCTGGCAGCCCATGTTGGGGGGATGGTACCCTCATCAATGATCTTATTAAACAATCGGGTAAGGACTTCAGTGCCTTGGTGTCCGAGTAGCTTCCACGCCTCAGCGGGAATGTTGTCAGGTCCCGGGGCCTTTCCTTTCTTCATCTTTTTAACTGCAAACTCGACCTCGGCAGGGCTGATCTGCGGTACCGGCCCGGGGATGGGTGGGCTGCTTGTAATCGGTGGATGCGGGAATTCCATGTTGCAGGTCGAGTCAAAATACTCTTTCCAGCGTTGCAGAATGGCGGGTGGATCACGAAGGACTTGACGGTTGGAGTCTTTAATGTTCATTACTTGACCAATGTCCAGTCTCGAGCAATGGCGGGCATTTGCGAGTTTGTAGATTCGGTTGGCTCCTTCAGGTCGTGTCGAGCTGTGCGTAAAGCTCGGCATGGTGTCGGGCCTTTGCGGCAGCCACCACCTTCTTCGCTATCGACTTCTGTCGTCTATACTCATGCCAATCGTCGGCCACCCGCGAGACACGCCATAACTTGAATGCGTCCTTCTTTGCCTTCATAGCTTCCTGTACCTCGTTGGTCCACCACCAGATCTGCTTGTCTACAAATTGTCGCCCTGGCTTGGTCACACCGAGGCACACTTCCGCCACGTCACAGATCGTCTTGGACATGTTTTCCCAGAATGTTTCAACAGGCTGGTCACCGTCAATGGTGTTGATATGTGTGTTGAGCGCGGCAGCCAGTTGTGTTGTCTTCTCAGGCAAGCGCCACCACTTGATCTTCTCAGGGCCAGTAAGTCGAGTGCGGGGTCGGAGGCCGGAGTTCAGCCGGAGATCAAGGACTAGTAGCCGATGTTGGGAGGCAATTGTCTCAGATGGAATCACCTTGGCATCCCTGACCAGCTTGAAGTCGCGGCGTCGGATAAGCCAATAATCAATCTGGGTCGATCGTCCACCGCTGGTATAGGTGGCGAGATGGGAGTCACGTTTCTTAAAGAACGTGTTAGCAATGACCAGATCGTGCACCCCTGCGCAATTGAGAATTTGACCGCCCCCTTCATTTCGGGTCCTATAGCCTTGTCCACCGTGTACCTGCTCGTACCCTTCTCTCGCAGTCCCAACATGGCCATTGAGGTCGACGCCAATCAGGAGATGCTCATTGATGTTGATTGATCGAAGATGATCGTCGAACTGACACCAGAATTTCTCCTTCTCGGCTTCAGTGCATCCGGTCTGGGGGGCATAGCAGGAGACCACCCTCAGGATCGCTGACCCAGTGTCGATCATAATTGACATGAGGCGATCCGAGATACGGTTAACCTCAACGACATTGTTGCGCAACTTCTCGCTAACTATCAGACCTGCAAACTTGTCGCTTTTCGGCGATAATCGCCGTTTTCTTGGTCACTTGGGTCTTGAATCTTGAATCGCGTAGAACCGGACAGTTTTGTTTGGGGGGGGGGGGGGGGGAGTGCTTGGTGTAGGCTGCCCTTAATCTGCACGCAGGCTAGAATTGGGAAACATTATTGGATAATTCTTATAATTGACATTTCTCTTGGCCAATCGGAATCTTAGCACTTGCGTCAGAATCGCCATTGGATGAGACACCTGGCTACCACGCGAGTCTGATGGAAACTCATTACGTGAAGGAATCTAATGTGAAATTCGAGGTAAATCAAGCTTTTTTTGAGCAAAAACAACTGCTAGTTGTTTGCTTGATTCAATTAATGTTAGTGTAGCAATGTTCAGGGAAGAAGGAGGCGGGAACCGGCGAACAATCAAATAAACTTTATTCAAATGAAATAAACAAACAAAATACCTGCCAGCAGTCCCTCACGGAACTGCTGGCTACCCAAAATAAAATATAAATCCTGCTAGCAGCCCCTCACGGACGACTGCTGGCTACCAAAATAAAATACAAACAAAACACAACTAAAACACAGGCCTGTTCCTCTCTCGATCATCAACGTCGTCGCTCCTCCTTTATGCTTCCGCTCCTCCGTGAGAGATGCGAGACCGGTGTGCTTCACAGGTGTTGCTCATTAGCAATCGCACCACCGGCCTCGCGCCATTCTCTCAAGTCCCTCGGCCGTCCTGTTCGCCACAGTTAGCTACCGCTTTGTTATGCTGCGCTCGTGAGAGAGAGAGAGCCGGTCGCGCGCGCACTCTCACTGTATTCAAACTGCCTTGCTCTCCCTCCATCGCGCATATTAATCAAAATCTATTGAGAATTGACACGATAGTAAAAGATCAAAAGACCAAAGTTTCACGTGGAGATTTTTTTCCTGAATTACCGCTGGGTGTGAATTGCAGCCTACTAAAATTGCCCTATCCTCTCTGAAAAGCGTTCCGCACATTCAGCTGACATAAACCACATTTTCAATAAACAAAAAACCTATCCAGTGATTAAATGTTTTCTGTGTTGAGAGTTGAGACAAATCTTGTGCGATGTCCTTATCTGCTGGGATAATCACACAACGCTAGCCGTGTGTGTCAGCTAATGGCACGTCCGATTCGCGAACTAATGACTCATTTGAACCGATTTACTTTTATGAATGGTTAAAATAACTGATCTGTCCAACATCTGTCTCTTCAAAAAACACCAAACTAGTTAATATTAACTATTCATAAACTGCACTTCTTAATCTTTATAAATAAATAGCATTTATTAATCTTTGGTAATGTTAATTTCACTATTTACTAGTAGCCTTATTACAATTAAAAGTTATATTTTTTAACATTAGTTAGCCTAATACTACTGTGAAGTAATATGAACAAACAATGAACAGCTGTATTTTTATTAACAAAGAATAATAAATACAGTAACAAATGTATTGCTTATCATGGTTCATTTATATTTTACTGCCTTTTTTCTTCTTTGCCAATCCTATGATAATTATATATACAGTATAGTGTTCATCCAGAACAACATGTAACTGTGTAACCACACCCTAGCAACCGTTTAAAGCTACCTAGCAACCATATTGCAACATATAGAAGCCATATTGCAGCTCCACAACATCGTTAAGACATTGTTGTTGGCTCGTATGCAATCATGTACAACATTGTAGCAATTATCCTAGCAACCGAGCAGCGAGTTTTGCCACTGCAAGCACCCTCCATAACCCCTCCCAGCCCCCCCCCCCCCCCTCTGAGGAGTTTGCAGGTCTGAACTATGGTCACCATTCCATTTCGGTTCTTTGTCACTCCATAGTAGTAGAGCTTGTACCCTTCACTAATGTCTCTCGCTTCGGCGCCTTTCCATTTCGTTTGTTGTATCCAGGCGATATCGACACGCCGGGTTCTCAATGAATCAGCCAATTCACGGGTTCTTCCAGTAAGCGTGCCAATATTGAGGGTTGCAAATCGGAGATGTTGGGCTAGCCATTTCGGCTTGCTGCGTCCTTGGGCAGGTTGCCCACGTCTACTTTTCACGCCGTTTGGGCGGGGACAGCACGCGCCGCCTATGGGGGACGCCCTAGCATTCAGATCCAAATGTCGTTTTAGCATTGCAATTTTGATGCGACAGGAAGTTTCAATCAGCCGACGCGTCACACCGTCTGTCACTGACCACCCTCACCGTTAGCCCGATCAAATTAATCATCGGTTTCCGGCCGGCACCTCGTGGAGGTGGTGATGGGATTTTGCCGGCCCAAAACAGATTTATATGTATTATTTTTAAATCAATTTATTAACAATTGGTGCATTTATATAAACTGTTTTTAGGATGTGCATTCATAGTGATTTTACAACTGCTTTGAACTTGTAAATGTAATTGTTTTATAGTAATATTCTGGGAATAATACATTATTATATTATTATAATATTTTATGGTCTAATCAACCAACTTTTCCCTTAAATATACGTCTTAATGCTATAATTTGAAATATTAAACCTTTTTTCAAGATTTACGCATTTCAATTAATAGTAAAATTCCATCAAATTGAATTGAATAATCCTTTCATATTATGAATTAAGAATTTTAAATAAGTAAAAAAAAACACTAGAGCTTAATAAAACATTTTGTATAAATCTAAACTTACTTTTACGAATACGAATGTACGAATATGAATCACATTAACCATTGTAAATGGTCCACTCACTTGTTCCTTTAAGATTTATATATTTTTTTAGTAAACTTTAGGTTTTTCTAATTTTTTTAAATTCTTAATTCATAATATGAATAATATTTAAGGATTATTTAATTCAATTTGATGGAAGTTTATTAATTGAAATGCGTACATATTGAAACAATTCTTAAAAATGGTTTGACTGTGTAATTGAATTAAACCTTTTTTTCCCCCCTTTTTCAAAATAAAAAAAAAATTACAGATTATAGCACTCATCATCACTTTGAGACTTTTTGTGTGAGAAAGCAATTTAGAGGATAGCTGTTACGGTACATGGACAGGAGTTGCACATCGATGAGAGTCGTTTGAATGCCTGTGTTTAAGATGGTGGCAAGCCTGTTCAAATTGAGCGCAAACAGAGATTGGATAGAGGTGGTCACACCACAGGAGAGAATGACTGCTTAGTGTTGCTTCATTCTGTGGGAGCTTTTGGTTCAAACAAAACTTTTTTTAATTGCTGCTTCTGCCTTGCTTCTCTGCATTTGAATGTCAGAAAACTTCTACCCTATACCATATGCAAACTATTTGTTTTTAGGTTGTGTGCATGGGTTGTTGGGTGATATTAAAGCATTTTTTAGTGTAAAAGGGCATAATGTTTGTAATGACATATTGTAAGAGCCCCATCCAGGTTGCATTGCATTTTGGCTATTATGATTCTTGTTGATGATGATAAATGATGTGCGTGAGAATGTTTTGTATGGTAATGTGAGGAGTCTAGAATATGATTTCCTTATGTGATATGACCCTGCTGGAGCTGAAGTTGCTCATGTGAGGGTGCAGCTGGCTTTGCGATTAAAGTTGTTGTGGTCAGTGCATGTCCGCTCAAGGAGATCCGGTTTATTGGCTAGGATGGGACTGTAAAGTTCCTGTGGTGGCGAGTGGAGAAATATGTGGAATTTTTGTGGGAAACAAGAAACAAAACCATAGAACAATCTTGACAAGTGTGTGGACGCCATCCATTCTTCTTATCACTGACACCTATTCTCAGCCTCAGATGGCTCAAGGACTGATGCTGAGATAGATCAAACCGAGTCCATCAGTCCAAATCTCACTGACTGGCCACAACCTTTGGAAGTCAGGGGTTACCAGTGTTTTTATCTGTCCAAATTCTCTGTAAAAACATATTACTTATTAAAACTTATTATAAAACTCATTTTGTTAGACAACATTTTATGCTATTTTGAACGGAGAGAACATACAATCTTGCTGGTGAAAAATAATGAACTACTATTACCCTCATTTTTCAGAATAGATATATAATCTGGTGGATATTTATAGATATACAGTTGGAATCAAAATTATTCAACCCCCATTGCAAATCAGGTTTATTGGCAAAATGTGCACATTTTCAGATATGTGCAATGAACAAATCAAAAAAAGTATTTGAAATATTTCAACACAGCAAATGTTTCAAGTGGTTTACCCAATTTCAACTGAAAATGCAACTTTTAATGCAGTCTCAAAATGATTCAACCTCCTGAATAGAATCCCTCACAACAGCACAAATCTGCAAAACAGGTGTTGTCTCAAGCACACCTGATGCAACTAATCAGTGGCTTCATTAGTTGCACCAGGTGTGATTGAGCTAGAACACATGAAATATCTGAACTGTCTAGGTTTGTTGAGTGTCACGTTTGACTGATGTTAGAAATATGGCCAAGTCAAAAGAATGGTCCAAAAAGGTAAGAGAAGATATCATCGGCCTTCACAAACAAGGAACAGGATACAAAAAGATAGTGAAGGCACAGAATGTTCCTATAGACAACGTTGGAAGCATAGTTCTCAAATTCAAAGTTAAAGGGACAGTGGTTACACCAGGGCCGTTTGAAGGAATTTGGGGGCCCCAAGCAAAATGGACATGAAGGCCCCCTAAGCACGCACGCCCGCAAAAAAGCCTACAGAAACCACAGCATAGCCATACAGTTTAAGTTCACCCACACTTTATATAAATATAAAAGGTTTACAGTGGAAATACTGCTGTTGCATATACTGTGCATAAATAAATAAAAATTATAATGTAGGCCTAATATAAAAATAATGTCATATTTGCATAAACTGTCACTACCGTATATTCCGACACTAGCACATTAAGATAAGCTATGAAAAAATTATGTTCATCTGCCTCTTTCTGGTTAAATAATGTTTATAGATGGGTAAGGTTACAAAGTATTTATTTAGTAAAAAGACTGTTTGCTAACAGTTAAATGACAATTAACTAAAGATTAAATAACTATCAATTTACCATCTATTAATGATGGTTATTATAAAGTGTTACCGAAAACCTAAAGATATGTTAGCATTTACATATTGTGATATTAGAAGGGATGGGATGCACCTGCTTTCACTACCAATGCTTAAAAACATACCAGCTAATGTTTGATGCACGGAATTTATTGTGTGGTTTTCCTAACCCCCATTGGTAAATAGATTATCACGGTGGAATAGTTAGTTTAGCATGCTATGCCACTTTTATCAAAACCTATTACAAAGCTATAGCAATGTCATGTTATTAAATACGATAAACAGTGATTCTGGAACAGATCTGCGTCTTCCTTATCCCGTCAAAACATATTACAGTATGTAACCATATTCCGTCTCTTCGAAAAAAAAGTTGCACTAACTGTTTGTTACAAGCAGCATTTGCTGTCAGGTAGGTAGCTAACATAAACATATTTTGCTAGCCTACCTGCTGCAAAATTACACCATTTGTACAAGACAAGTAGAGCCATTTTATCCAGTGTAATTTATCACTTCACCACTATCTTGTTTTTTTCTTATCCTCCTCTTCCTTTCTCTTCTTTCTTTTCTGGCTTCCTGAAGCACAATTTCGCTTCATGATGACTGCCGAGGAGGTTTGTATTTTGCCGGCAGCAGAGATCACGTGGTTGGCTGGCTGCTGTCAGCGACTACTGAGAGGGGCCCCCTTGAGGGGGATTCCGATAACAGTGTCATTGCACTTTACTGCATTGACTATCAAAGGGGCGCTCACACAGTTTGTCGTTGCCTTTTATTCTTAACCAGTTGTTGTCTTGGAGCCCCAGGCCAGCTCGGGGCCCCAAGCAATTGCTTGGTTTGCTTGCCTTGTCGCGAAGGGCCTGGTTTAGACTACCTGGACTGGGCAGAAAAAGGAAGCTATAAACGGCTGCAACCAGATTTCTGAGAAGGCAGGTTCAGAAAAATTCTAGAGTGACTGGAAAAGACCTGCAGCAAGACTAGGTGGCAACAGGCACTGATGTTTCAGCTTGCACAGTAAGGTGCGTACTAAACGAATGCGGTTTCCATGCCAGAACTCCAAGACGTACGCTACTACTAACCCAAAAGCACAAGAAAAGTGCTCAAAATTATATAAATAAGTCACAGATGTTTTGGGATTCTGTTCTGTGTAGCAACTTTTCGGCCCTATGGATCAGCGGTATGTCTGGAGGAAGAAGAATGAATCATACGCTGAAAAGAACACTCTGCCTACAGTTAAGCATGGTTGTGTCTCTGTGGTGCTCTGGGGCTGCTTTCCATCCTCTGGCACTGGAAACCTGCAGCGTGTGGAAGGCAAGATGGATTCATTTGTTGTATATCAGGAAATCTTTGGAGAAAGCGTTATCCCATCAGTGAGTAAGCTGAAGCTTGGGTGTCATTGGACCTTCCAACAGGACAATGATCCCAAGCATACCTCAAATTCCATCAAGGCTTGGTTGCAGAAGAAGTCCTGGAAGATTCTACAGTGGCCAGCACAGTCACCTGACTTGAAACCCATAGAAACTATCTGGTTGGATTTTAAAAAAGTGGTTGGACCACACAAACCAAAGAATATTATTGAACTGCAGGCCATTGCTCATGAGGAATAGGCTAAGATCGCTCAGAAACCCTGCCAGAAGCTGGTGTCTGGTTACATCTTGTTTGCAGCAGGTCTTGACAGCAAAAGGGCGTTCTACTAAGTACTGAAGATGCTTGCCATGAAGGGGTTGAATAATTTTGAGACTGCAGAAGTCATTAAAAGTAGCATTTTCAGTTGAATTTTATTTGTGCATTGCACACAGCTGAAAGTCTGTAAATTTTACAATAAACCTGATTTCCAATGGGGGTTGAATGATTTTGATTACAACTGTAATATTAAAAAAGTTTAACTGTTTTGATGTGCTTTTTTGATGCTTTACAGTGTCACTCCATTGCTGTCCACGTTTTCTGCATTGTGGCTGATTTGTAGATTGTAAACAAAAAAAGTATTTTTATATTTTCTCCTATTTACCTTTCATTTCATATAGTGGACATTTGTGACCTTGAAGACCTACATGCGTGACCTTTTTTTAACAACCACAATCTAAATTTTTGGTCCGTTCAAACAGCAAGTGCCCCAAAAGTCACAAAGTTCCATATCACTCTGAAGTAAAAAAAAAATGTAAAAATTGTCAGTCAAAACACCAGCAAAGAAGAACACCAGCCTAACCAAGCTAGTTTTCAGCTAGTCGGCCAATTGGAAAAGTTCCCAAACTCCTCTCAAATCCTCAAAACATGCCAGCTAACCACCTTAGGCTGGTTTGTGCTAGTTCTACCCGACAAGTAAATAGCTCCTTCATTCTCTTTATTCATGCCACTGAAGTGCCTCCTTAATGTTAATTCCCTAAATACCCTAATTTGCCTGGAGTCTTGCTAATCAATTGAGGCATCATGCATCTTATGGAAAAAAGCAAGGAAGGACAAAATAACTCTTTCCATTTTATACTGACCTCTCGGCATTAGCTAACTCTCGTTAGCAGTTACAGCTGAGAAGTTTGATTGAAATTAACACCAAATATTTATATTTTTACAGCCTTGGTGAGACTTTATGTACTGTCTGAGTTGTCAAAATAATCTGAATGTTTTTGCACAGGGCTTACTGGATGGCCTGTCTCCTGTTCTTTTTCATATTCTGCAGACATTACATAGGCTAGTGATCAAGGCTTGCATTAGAGAGTCGAGCTGGGATGGACGGAGGAGAAAGATGTGTTTACTTTCCAGTCTGCCGTCAAAATCCTGATGCCATCATCAGAGGTGTCTGGCTTCGGCATCGTTCCTGTCCATCAGCCAGACCAACTCCACCCTTATTATACGCATACACACACATGTACACAAACTGTTTACCTATTTCTCTGGCCCCTCACATCCCACCCCGGTTTGTTTCTCTGAATTCATCCATGAGCCAGCCTTCAGATGTGATAAACTGTTAATAATGCATTTAAGTTGCACTGACAAAACATGCCTTTATTGGTAAAAGACAGAGGCTTCTTTGATTGGCCAAACCCATGAATGACTTTTCCTTCAAATGTCCAGCCCGTTGGGACGTGAGGACGTGAGGTCCCTTTGAGTGGACAGAGGATGCTGTAATATGCATGTGTGTTGTGTGAGGGAGAGGTGGGGTGCGTTATTCCATCAAAGTGGTCTCTTTATGTAGTTAAGCAATGTGGGCCCAACCTTGTCTACGGTCTACAAAGCAAGCACAAACATGCCCCAATGACATCCATTTGCCTAGATAGTTATTAATCGTGGGACTTATTAAACTAACATGACTTTTTTAAAAATAACTCAAAGTGACTGAGCTAAAATGTCCTGTTGAATGTTCACATAAGGTGAAGCCTCAGGTGGCCGCAGTGTCAGATCAACTGAAAGAGTGTGCAAGAGAGAAAAGTGTGTTTGCTGTGTACAGCGGCTAACAAATTTACTAAAATATGTCTTCTTCAACCATAACAGAGATGCAGCTCTGATGCAGCTTTGATTATGCGTAACAGAGCTGTGAACAGGCGATTTTTATTAAAAGTAACAGATTTTAACTTTTTCTTCTTTTTGTTATATGGTCACATTATCCCTTAAATGCATGAATGTTTCGCCAATTATTATTACATATTTGGGTCGTTAGCGACCCGTAGCGATCTATGTCTAACATAGGTGGATCTCTAACTGCCGCAGTAGTATAAAACTCCCCTAATATTTAAATAACAATTATAGAAGAATAAAATAGAGCATATTTCCTCACCTTTTGGAACTTGGAAGGTTTAAATTTGAGCAGATGCTTTTTAACATCATCACTGTCCTCGTCAGAGCTCATTTCCCCAGTACATTCACCATCTGGCTCATATTCACGATCTCAACCATTTCTGACTCTGCAGTAAATCGCTGAGCCATTTCAAGTTTTGCTGATGATGCTTGTTATTCTTTTGTTTTATGTCTGCAGTAATTATGAAATAGCACGTCATCATTGTGTATCATATAATATTTTGCCACCTTAATTAAGGAATAAAGATGAATTGCACTTATCGAGTCATCAGAGATGAAATTATATGATGTTTTATAAACAAGGTTTGGGAGGAGCACGTTCAAATAAATCATTCCAATCAACTCGTCACCAAACAATTACATGTCTACCCTATCAGCACAAGAGGAAGCATATATATATATTCTCTGTCAACTCACCTAACATTCCTTGACAGTTCCAGCATATGGTCCCGCCCATGTGTTACAATGTCATAGATCGAACTCTTCCCATTCGACGACGACTCCTTCGTCGGCCAGGCTCCATCTCAGCTTCCCAACACCGCAACGAGCTCCCATGCTCAACAGGTCACCGCTTCCGGCCTAGCCGTGCCGCTTCTCGTACCCCGAGGCGCCGTGGCTTCCCCTCACCTCCACCATCAAGACCTCCACCATCTCCAGCTTCCTCCTACACCTCAGCACAACGCACTATTCCTGCAATCGAGAAATGGACAGTGCTGGGGTTGAGACAAGCGCTAATCAGCGCTGACGTTCATTTTTCTAGGAGGATGAACAAAGCAACAACTGTACAACCTGTATGTTTCTCTCCAGGCAGCTTTTCCTTCTCCAAAATCCACTCCACCTTCGAAATCAGCAAAAAAGGCATATAATTACAAAACTCCAAACTCACGTTCCCAGGAAACACCTTCTCCCGACGTTGCAGGGCCCATTTCTCTGCGAGCGCCAGGCCGCAGCAGGCCTTCAGCTAGCCTGGGCCGCGCCCCAGATTCCGCCGCCGCCAGGCCCCACTCTTCTCTCCGCTCCGCTGAGCTACAGACCGTGGCTTTGTCCAGTACCGCACCTCACATCACATTGCCAGTTTCAAGCGAAACGGGTCGCTCTATCAGCGTGAGTATGCCAACGGTACAGGCCCAACCACCACATCATCCCCCTGTAACTTTTTCCAACCCTTTTTCTTGTCCATGGCCTGCAGTCACACCGCCAGACTCTAGCGCGAGGCTGCCTCAGCTAGAGCCGCAGGCCCAGACACATTTCCTACCTCCCCAGCTCCCCTACATCCCCACTTTTCCAGTTCCCCCTCAAGCTTTAGGGGCCGACCCAAGTGTGAGGTTGCCTCCACAAACGGCTTCGGCCCCGGGCTTTTTTCCTCCTAACACCTTTCCCCAAAACCATTCTCCTTTCAATCTGTTTTCCGCAACGCCGATGCCCATCCCACCGAACGCTACAGCTATTGAACCGCCCCCCCCCCCCTGTCGCCAGCAACATCAGAGCACAGATACTCACAGGTGCGGACATTGATTTATCTTCCCTTCTATCTATCCTCCCTTCCTCTGTTTCAAATCGACAAATCGACTGCGGCGATTTCGCAGTCACTTTAAAAAACCCAGTCCATAATTCATCCCGCATTCTGTCATTTTCTGAATTCGCAATTGCTTTCAGCCGGTATAGCGAAATAATTTGCGCCGCACTTCCCCACAGAAGACGAGAACTGAACGACTATCTCGCGATAATCGCAGAGCTCGTGTTATCGTATGGAGGAACCCATTTCTACACTTACCATAAATTGTTCTCAGCAAAATGCGCTGTCCGTGTACCTCAATGGAACCAGTGCCCTTACTGGGGCGCCCTTGACACAGAGCTACACAATAGAGTGTTCCTAGGCTGCCGCAACATATCCTGCGCCGTTTGCAGATCTGTTTAGCACTCCACCACGGCTTGTCCTTTGATTAACCCTGAAAATCCTCCCCGCCCAGATCCATCAGCCAGACTGATCTCATACAATTGCGTGTGTATGACACGCCAATTCGTATTTCCATTTTTGGCGTGCTATCAACACGCACAATCGCTTTTCAGCGTGTTTATGAACGCAGTTGACTTAACGTTATTACTGTATATATAAATATATGACCTACCTCCACCCCGTCCCTAAACCTACCCGTCACTGGGGTTAATAGCATTTATGAGTCTTCCCCTACCATCCTAGGGAAAAAAAAATATCGCTCCCCAGATGTAGATCTACATTTTGCTTCGTTTCGCTCGGAAATTTAATGGCGTGTACATATACGCGGAATCACTTGGACATTAATGGCGTAGACATACACGCATACACGCGGATATCTCAAAATGCGTATAGATAACACGCCAGTTGACTTGAAAGTGGCGTGTCTGTTTACGCAAAAGTCATGATGTCATGTTGCATCAGCCGAAAAATCAACCAGTTACGTCCCGCGACCAGCAAACATAAATTTCAACGACTCAGCCATAGATACGGCGACAGAGCACGGCTTTATAGTGCGAGCGACCAGCAAACATAAATTTCAACGACTCAGCCATAGATTCCCAAAGAAGGAAAATCTCCTTCCCATCCAACAACCAAGCTTGCAACAACATTAATTCAGGACGTTGCTTACGGCAACGCTGCCGTTTTTTACACATTTGCAGCTACTGTGGCCACCACAGTAGCTGCAAATGTGTAAAAAACGGCAGCGTTGCCGTTGAATTGCTGGTCGCTCGCACTATATGTCCTGTAAAAAGGTCCGTAAATAAAGATTCCAAAAACTACTTGTCGACTCCTGTGAATTTTTCTCGTCTGTCTTCTGAATTATCTCACCACCCTAACACCGACTTCACGGACTATTTACTGTCTGGTCTCGAGCACGGCTTTAATCCCGGCGTCGAAAGCCTTCCCACTCAAAGTATCATATGCGACAATCTCCAGTCTGCTTTCGCTGAATCTGACACAGTCGACATCCTGATTAATAAAGAAATCGAATCGGGCTTTATTATTGGTCCTTTCAACATTTCTCCTTTCGAATGTTTCCGTATCAGCCCAATTGGAGTGGCCACTAGAACATTTTCAGGGAAAAAACGCCTAATAATCAATCTTTCAGCCCCGCATAATTCTCCGTTTCCAAGCATAAACAGTCTTATCTCGCTTGAACAATTTTCTCTTCATTACCACACCATTGATCAAGCCATAACCTTGATTAAAGACGCAGGTTACAGCGCTTGGCTCGCTAAAGTTGATATCACCTCTGCTTTTAAAGTGATGCCCATTCCCCCAGATTCATGGCATTTGTTCGGTGTACGATGGCAAGATACATTTTATTTTGCCGTCCGTTTAACTTTTGGCTGCAAAAGTAGCCCCAAGATTTTCGACATGCTATCAGAAGCTATTTGTTGGATTCTTTCCAATAACTACTCGATACCCTACCTAATCCACTTGCTAGATGATTTCCTAATCATCTCACCGCCTGACACCGTCCCAGCCGCACATCTTCTCACAGTCCAAAAAAGTCTTCAATGAGCTCGGGATTCCAATCGCCCAAGAAAAAACCATGGGTCCAGCCACATCCATCAAATTCCTGTGCATTAAATTGGACACAGTCAACTTCCAGGCCTCACTGCCCAAGGAAAAAATCGACAGGATTATTCTGGTCGCATCCACCCTCTAAGAAAATCCAAATTGATCTAAACGAGAGCTACTATCTCTGCTCGGCCATTTAAACTTTGCGATGTTCATCATCCCACAAGCTCGCCCTTTCATCTCACATCTCATCTTCATCGCATCATCAGTTCACGCGCTAGAGGACCAAATCTCCCTAACTACTTCATGTTGCAACAAGCTCAGTTTATGGATAACATTCCTTAAACAATGTAACAGCCTGTCCTTTTTCTATAATAATCTGATTTCTCTCCCCGTGGATATCCAACTGTTCACCGATGCAGCTCCCTCCGTTGGTTTCGGAGGATTCTACCAAGGCCGTTGGTTTGCGTCTACATGGCCCGCCAGTTGCTAGATTCACTGCAATCACTAACATCCTCAGCGTTGTTCGAGTTGTATCCATTAGTGGTAGCAGCTTTCCTTGTGGGGCAAAGAATGGTCAACTAACAGCATTATGGTACACTGCGACAGCGAAGCAACCGTGCATTGCATCAACAAAGGCCGCTCAAATTTCCCCCCTTCTAATGCCTCTCCTAAGACGCCTCATTTGGATCGCAGCTTGCGACCAGTTCATCTTAACTGCAAAACATGTCCCTGGGTAAAAAAAAATCAAATAGCTGACTCTCTCTCTCGTTTTGCTTTCCAGAAATTCAGGCTGCTGGCACCAGAGGCGGACCCATGCCCAACCCCAGTACCTCACTATTCAGAGCTGATATTCCCATAAACCACCCATTGAAACCACTTCTCGATGCCTCTCTTAACTCTTAACTCCTCTCTGAACTCCGTTTCACCCAGCACCCTCCAATCCTACTTAACCGCATGGAAGTGTTTTAAGTCTTTCCACTTCACATACAACCTGCCTTTTCCCAATTTTTCTCTGCTCACCGTCACTTCATTTATATCCTATCTCGACAGCATCAAGAACCTCAAAGCCCGCTCCATCAAGGGCTATCTAAGCGGAATCCAATTCTTCCACAAAGTCCTTTTTGGTTCACCATCCGCAAACATAGCAAATTCCCAGACATCAATGCTCATCAAAGGCATCCAAAAAACCCAACCCACCCGCCCAGATACCAGACAACCAATAACTTTGGATATACTCACCAAATGCATCTCCACCCTCCGCCGAGGCTACCACTCCACCAACACTGCCCGCACTCTGGACGCTATGTTTATATTGGCTTTCTTCGGTTTCCTCAGATGCTCAGAACTCACCACCACTTCCAGCTTCAACCCAAAAGTCCACCCCACAATCTCAGATCTTTCAGTACTAGACAACGAAACCATCTCTTACTTCATCAAACAAAGCAAGACAGATCAAATAAAAAAAGGCCATTTCATATACATCTTCAATCTCCAATCACCAATCCAACCATACCAAACTCTATTAGCGTACTCACAATCCAGAAACTCACAGACCAAGACTCCTTCCGACCCACTCTTCACCGATGACTTCAATCGCCACGTCACACGATTCTGGTTTCAAAAACATCTCAAGTCCATCTTGCTTCAATCAGGCATCCCAGCAAACAATTTTTCCAGCCATTTATTCTGCATAGGCGCAGCAACCACAGCTCCCCAAAAAGGCCTCTCCCAGCAGCAAATCCAGGAGCTTGGCCGCTGGTCGTCGGAGGCCTTTAAGAGATACATCCGTTCAAACCACTTCCATACCAAAGAAGCTCAACGAACCCTCCTCAGCTAACTTCCTCTCAACTCACAATAGGATCCCAGGAAAGCAAGTCAAAAGCAAGTTCGTCTACTGTCGCAGCAGTGTCTTCTACTCCGCTCCCGCAGGAGCTCGGTTACTCCATCCAAACTTGCTCCACTGCCGCAGCAGTGTCATCTACTCCGTTCCCGCAGGAGCTCCATTAATTCAAGCAAGTCTGGTCCACTGCTGCAGCAGTGTCATGTACTCCGCTCCCGCAGGAGCTCCATTACTCCATGCTAACTTGCTACACTGCCGCAGCAGTGCCATCTACTCTGCTCCCGCAGGAGCTCCATTACTCCATGCTAACTTGCTCCACTGCCGCTGCAGTGTCATCTACTCCGCTCCCGCAGGAGCTCCGTTAATTCAAGCAATTCTGGTCCACTGCCGCAGCAGTGTCATCTCCTCTACTCCCGCAGGAGTTCCTTTACTCCATCCAAACTCGCTCCACTGCCGCAGCAGTGTCATCTACTCCGCTCCCGCAGGAGCTCCATTAATTCAAGCAAGTCTGGTCCACTGCCGCAGCAATGTCATGTACTCCGCTCCCGCAGGAGCTCCGTTACTCCGTGCTAACTTGCTCCACTGCCGCAGCAGTGTCGTGTGCCCCGCCCCCGCAGGAGCTCCGTTACTCCATCCAAACTTGCTCCACTGCCGAAGGAGTGTCATCTACTCCGCTTCCCCAGTAGTTCCATTAATTCAAGCAAGTCTGATCCACTGCCACAGCAGTGTCATGTACTCCGCTCCCGCAGGAGCTCCGTTACTCCGTGCTAACTTGCTCCACTGCCGCAGCAGTGTCGTGTACTCCGCTCCCGCAGGAGCTCCGTTACTCCATCCAAACTTGCTCCACTGCCGAAGCAGTGTCATCTACTCCGCTTCCGCAGGAGCTCCGTTAACTCAAGCAAGTCTGGTCCACTGCCGCAGCAGTGTCACGTACTCCGCTCCCGCAGGAGCTCAATTACTCCATCCAAACTTGCTCCACTGCCACAGCAGTGTCACCTACCCCGCTCCTGCAGGAGTTCTGTTAACTAAAGCAAGTCTGGTCCACTGCCGCAGCAGTGCCATCTACTTCGCTCCCGCAGGAGCTCCATTAATTAGAGCAAGTCTGGTCCACTGCCGCTGTAGGGTCTTTTACTCATTTTTTCTCCATCTAACTCGCTTCCACCGCAACAGCTATACCATTCTCCTCCGCTTCTGCAGTAGACCATTCACATCCTACCACCCGAGAGGCACACCCATCCGACCTCAAGACAACCAACTCCCGTCCTACGTTAAAAGAAGTCTCCCAGCGAACCACCCCTTCCCGTAGCTGATACCTTAAGCTTTGCATTCCGCAAGTTTTTGGGGGGTCATCAGCATCATTCTGGCGGCTGTCCTGTATTTTATTTGCAGCTTTTTGGGGGAGTACTCTGGGTTCGGGCCTCTCCTCGGACAGCACGCCAAACATGCATTTATTCTATCTGACTTATTTGTAAGTGTGAACTCGTGAATCTACTCCGCTCCCGCAGGAGCTCCATTAATTCAAGCAAGTCTGGTCCACTGCCGCAGCAGTGTCATGTACTCCGCTCCCGCAGGAGCTCCGTTACTCCGTGCTAACTTGCTCCACTGCCGCAGCAGTGTCGTGTACTCCGCTCCCGCAGGAGCTCCGTTACTCCATCCAAACTTGCTCCACTGCCGAAGGAGTGTCATCTACTCCGCTTCCGCAGTAGTTCCATTAATTCAAGCAAGTCTGATCCACTGCCACAGCAGTGTCATGTACTCCGCTCCCGCAGGAGCTCCGTTACTCCGTGCTAACTTGCTCCACTGCCGCAGCAGTGTCGTGTACACCGCTCCCGCAGGAGCTCCGTTACTCCATCCAAACTTGCTCCACTGCCGAAGCAGTGTCATCTACTCCGCTCCCGCAGGAGCTCCGTTAACTCAAGCAAGTCTGGTCCACTGCCACAGCAGTGTCACGTACTCCGCTCCCGCAGGAGCTCAAATACTCCATCCAAACTTGCTCCACTGCCACAGCAGTGTCACCTACCCCGCTCCTGCAGGAGTTCTGTTAACTAAAGCAAGTCTGGTCCACTGCCGCAGCAGTGCCATCTACTTCGCTCCCGCAGGAGCTCCATTAATTTAGAGCAAGTCTGGTCCACTGTCGCTGCAGGGTCTTTTACTCATTTTTTCTCCATCTAACTCGCTTCCACCGCAACAGCTATACCATTCTCCTCCGCTTCTGCAGTAGACCATTCACATCCTACCACCCGAGAGGCACACCCATCCGACCTCAAGACAACCAACTCCCGTCCTACGTTAAAAGAAGTCTCCCAGCGAACCACCCCTTCCCGTAGCTGATACCTTAAGCTTTGCATTCCGCAAGTTTTTGGGGGGTCATCAGCATCATTCTGGCGGCTGTCCTGTATTTTATTTGCAGCTTTTTGGGGGAGTACTCTGGGTTCGGGCCTCTCCTCGGACAGCACGCCAAACATGCATTTATTCTATCTGACTTATTTGTAAGTGTGAACTCGTGAATGTTGCACAGAAAAAAAAAAACTACTTGCACTATTACAGAACTCGAGGTCCCTAGTGACCCTGTACAGTTTCTACAAAAAATAATTATTAGAAAACATTATTTTAGAATTTCTTGTTTCTATTTCTTGTTTATTATAAATAGTTTGAGGTCTAAGAGGGTTGATGTCTAACTTTAAAAAATGAATGAGGGGCTGGGTAGTAAATGACAAACAGGTATGTGTTTAAGGGTTAAAAATGTCTTGGAAACTTTTTACCATGCCTTCATTATGTATTTTTTAAGACTTTTCTAATGCCTTCTATGTATGGTTTTATTTTGTTACCCTTGAGACCCAGATTTTCAAATGTATCAGTTATAAAATTATTATAAAATAATATATATGTGACGATCTGCGGCTGGAGTGCCCGCTTGAGCCTCTGGGGGGCACTCCTTCCTAGTTTATTGGTTCCTTCATGTTTTTCCCTGGACTGATTATGGTTTATTTGTTGCACCTGTGGTAGATTGAGCGTCCCTGATTTAAGCCTGAGTTTTCCCTTTGTTCGGGGCTCAGTATTATAAGTGTCTTACTGCATCGAGCGTTTTCCTGGTTTCTTGTTTCACGGTTCCTGGACTCCCTGCCTGTATCTGGTCTTCCCGTTTGCCTTATCCCTGCATTGTATTATTGCTGATCTGGACTGCTTACCTGGTTTTGACCCCTGCATGTTTCCCTGTACCTGTCTCTGGACTCTCCTCTTAATAACGCCTGCGTTTGGATCACCTCTGTCCATGTTCCATGTGCAGTTTCATGACATTATACACATGAATTGCCATGAGAGTGTTGGTGAATGTCTCTTGTGAGCAGAATATTTATATTTATTGTGTGTTATTTCCAGTCAAACTGAGATTTTTATCAAATGCAGTATACAAAGATTATGACATAAAATCACATAAAAATCTGTATCACATAAAATGCTAGCTATCCAAGCAAGGCCATTTTATCCTATATATTTTCCCTCATCATTTCCATAACAGAATGATAATAATCACAGTATGTGGTGGTGATGGCTATGTATTTGGAAATCTCTATTCATGTACAGTTCTGAGATTATCTTGTAAATGAGGCACCGGAAATGTATAACCTACACTATATTGCCAAAAAGACTTTCCACAAGGCTTAAGAGTGTGTTTATGGTAATTTTTGACCATTCTTTTAGAAGTGCATTTGTGAGGTCAGGCACTGATGTTGGACGAGAAGGCCTGGTTCACAGTCTCCGTCTAATTCATTCCAAAGGTGTTCTATCGGGTTGAGTTCCTCCACACCAAACTCGCTCATCCATGTCTTTATGGACCTTGCTTTGTGCACTGGTGCACAGTCATTTGGGAACAGGAAGGGGCCATCCCCAAACTGTTCCCACAAAGTTGGGAGCATGAAATTGTCCAAAATGTCTTGGTATGCTGAAGTGTTAAGAGTTCCTTTCACTGGAACTAAGGGGCCAAGCCCAACCCCTGAAAAACAACCCCGTACCTTAATCCTCCACCAACCTCCACCAAACTTTACACTTAGCACAATGCAGTCAGGCAAGTACCGTTCTCCTGGCAACCGCCAAACCCAGACTCGTCCATCAGATTGCCAGACAAAGAAGTGTGATTCGTCATTCTTTCACAAATTTCACAAATGGACTTATTGCACAGGTGGTAACCTATCACGGTACCATGCTTTAATTCACTGTGCTCCTGAGAGCGACCCATTCTTTCACAAATGCTTGTAGAAGCAGTCTGCATGCCTTGGTGCTTGATTTTATACAACTATGGCAATGGAAGTGATTGGAACACCTGAATTTAACGATTTGGGTGGGTTTCTCAGTACTTTTGGCAATATAGTGTATGTTAAAGCTGCAGTCCGTAGCTTTTTTGGGGTTAAAAATTATCCAAGATACATATTTGAAAAAATACATAACCAGCCAGTGTTCAAAACTATCTGCTTGCCTTAGCTCGATTCA
Source organism: Tiaroga cobitis (assembly GCA_030578255.1). Taxonomy (NCBI): domain Eukaryota; kingdom Metazoa; phylum Chordata; class Actinopteri; order Cypriniformes; family Leuciscidae; genus Tiaroga; species Tiaroga cobitis. Next base: position 16,259,138 of record CM060598.1, read on the forward strand.
AAGCGGTAAGCTTGTTATAATGTTTTTAATTTCAGTGGTACTGGTGGATTTCCACGGGAGATTCGAGCATGGCTTTGTGTCATTACGTCACATCTGTACACATAAAGGAGGAGTCTCGGCTAGTAGGCTATATTGCGTGTGAGAATGTTGGAGATGGAGATTTATAGCCTTTTCTCACAGCACTTGATATAATTAAACTTATCAATTTGATGGCGGATCCAGAAAGGTTCAAATGACAATCACCAGTGACAACAGATTCACCCGTTGTAAAATGCAAAAGACTTCGTTCGGACTTCGGAGTGGCTACAGAAAAAAAGAGACTGCAACCGGACCCATGTGAAAACAAGGATACATATTGGAAGGACATTACATGTAGTCACGCAATGCGGACCTTGTTAACATTAAGAATTTGAAAACAAAGTATAATTTGCACGGTTTTGCGTGATATGATAAGCGATTGTTAGCTTTAATCAGCGCGATTTACTGCAATGTCAGAACCATAACAAAAGTGGATGTTACTTACTTGTGAAAATTCTTATGTTGGTCATACTTCCAAAAAGAATAATCTGTGATTGTGAATGCCAGTATCCACACCGCACGGTGATTGACTGCTGCTCACTCTCCTCAAACATTGTTTCATCCGCGCTGTGTCATGTCGAAGTGCAACTTACGTAAAGTTGATAATTCCGCGAATGACTGCAATTGCAGATTTCGAACAGAGATGGTGACAAAGAGGAAAAACTGCAGACTGCAGCTTTAAATTGGGGTTGTGGTTTTAAAACTGGCAACTAGTTGGATGGTTTGAGCTGGTTTGAAGGGGGAACCTATATCTGTCATGCATCTTATCACAATACCTAAATGCTGGGAGAGGAGGAGGGTTGTAACAAGTGATTCATTGTAACACCATCAGTTTAAACCATTTAGAAATGAGCTGCACACGGGTTGGATTAAGGGGAGATCAAACATTTTAATAAATGAATTTATCAAAAACTAATATCAACCTCACCTACTGTACCTCACCCCAATAGTAAGGCAGATTAATCTGCACAGTTTAGGGATAAGTTGTAGATCAACAATTTTAACTTCTTGCAGATAAAATTACCATCACTGAGATAAACCGTGGGTGAAAAAAAACCTACAGACGTTAAAACATAAAGTGTTACAACAGTCCCGTTACAAGTTTATCCCTGTAAAGCCTAACATACGAAGTAATATTCTGAAAAATTGACTTTTTTGAAATGGAACAGTTTAGATACAAATCTGCACATGTGTTTTTTGTTGAGTATCATATATGATACATCAGGCTTTTATGCCTCACATAGTATGATGTAGGAAAATACAGAGCTCATACTTGAGGAAAAAAAACACCTCAGTTTTATTCAAACTTGCATATCCAAAAATATGCAATTTGGTGCAGATGGTGATATGGTCATTCTGATAGTTTGTAATGTACATCAAATGAGATCTTTATAACAGTATATCAGACTAATTACATAAAATGCATCCAAATATAAGTTGTCACTATATATCTCATGTCTTAGGATGATATTTAAATGCTTAGGTTTATGATAAAGCTCTGTAGTTTTTATAATGTAAAACGTTTTATTTTATAATAAAACATTTTATAATGTTTTATAATACAATGATGATTAAGATGGTTAAATAAATGTTCCTCAAAAACCTAATGTGTTGTATTTTATACTCACATTTTAACATGATTTTTCTAAACAATTATGTATGGACAATCAAGCCTATGTTGGTCCAGTCCTGTAAGTGTTCAACTTTAAATATTGCTAACAATATACAATTTTATTCTAATGTTTACATAAAAAAACTGTAAAGATTTCACAGCAAAAAGACACCTGAATGTGCACAGTTTTTTAGGAATAAAAGGCCTCATATTTGCTAAAGAAAAAGTATTTATTATTAGATATCAGAAGGCATGTAAATTATTGTGTAACAGTTTTTTTTTTCAGCAACGTTTTGATCATGTTGATAATTTAGACACCTTAGAAATTTACATATCACATATGATAATGTCGGCTTTTTAGGGTTTATCTCACAGACCTTCTTTACTTGGTTTTACAGCCACCAGTGACTAATTACTATCATTTTCATCAGATGTTTTCTTCTGCACTGCTGTAAAGTACTGTTGAAAATAGGTAGGTTAACCAAGTGGTGTGGGTATTCTCTTGTGATGGAGGCCCTGTAGAAGGGCAGAGCGCTCTTATCTCTGTCTGTGTGGGAGGCGATTAGCTGGGTGTCTGACAGCCTGCCGGGTTCTCCGGACTCCAACTCCGCCTGTGGTTCAGCTGTGATAATTATCCACCAAATTAGTCCAAACCAGCATGTCCACCTCAGTGTGTTGACTGTGTCGATGGCACTTTGCAGCACAAAAACAGAACCATGCTATTAAGCTGTGGGAAAAATTAATAATTGACAATGAATCGACCACATCCTGCTTAAGCTGTTTTTGGTGTTCCGCGCTCTAACCTGATAGCCCTCTGTGTAGCCGCATTGTTTGTTTTACAGACGTGCCCTTTTATGGCCTGCACTTATAGGCTACTGCTGAATTATTTCCTCAGTCTTTTCCTATTACAAGCCCCAAATGAATACAAGTCACTTATCAAAATACACACTCTGGCACACACAATACACACAGTATGGACACATACTCAGGCTTAGTTCTACATTTTTTAAACATATAGTTGTGGTGCTGGCCCCTTCATTTTATCAGTACACCAAGAACAATTACGCAACAGTTAGTTCCGTTTCTCTAATCTGATTGGCCGTTCCAAGACTGCTGATATGTAGATGTTTGTGACATGCAGCTTGTCTGTGTTTGGATCATTCCAGACCAGAGTATGAGAATGGAGTGGAAGTTTTTTTTTTGGGGGCAGTCAAAGTTAATATATTACATTACTGTATTAATTAAATGTGTTGCAATGCAATTATTTATTGACATATTAAAAACAAACTCGGGATTACCATAGTAGTGGCCAAATGTTATGTCCAGCCTAGGAAAATGTATGTATTTGCCTTTTATTTTAATTTTTTAAAACAGTTTTTAAATAAATTTGTAATCCTATTACATTGGCTTGTTGTGGTTGGAGTCAATTGTTTTATTTGTGATAATGCAAAGAAGCAAGCCTTATTGCATTTTTGGCTAGGCTGTCTTACAAAGATATTATGAACACATGCAAAAACATTAATAACTGATTATGTTGTCAATGTATACTTTTTCCTGTGAGCTTTTAGTTTTTCTGTGCATTTTTGGCGTATAGTAAAACCTGCCTTAATATTATTATATTTTTTTAGAGAGATTTTAGATGATATATGTATTATATATATATATATATATATATATATATATATATATACAATCGCCTAAAGGATTATTAGGAACACCTGTTCAATTTCTCATTAATGCAATTATCTAACCAACCAATCACATGGCAGTTGCTTCAATGCATTTAGGGGTGTGGTCCTGGTCAAGACAATCTCCTGAACTCCAAACTGAATGTCAGAATGGGAAAGAAAGGTGATTTAAGCAATTTTGAGCGTGGCATGGTTGTTGGTGCCAGACGGGCCGGTCTGAGTATTTCACAATCTGCTCAGTTACTGGGATTTTCACGCACAACCATTTCTAGGGTTTACAAAGAATGGTGTGAAAAGGGAAAAACATCCAGTATGCGGCAGTCCTGTGGGCGAAAATGCCTTGGAGAATGGGCCGACTAATTCTAGCTGATAGAAGAGCAACTTTGACTGAAATAACCACTCGTTACAACCGAGGTATGCAGCATTTGTGAAGCCACAACACGCACAACCTTGAGGCGGATGGGCTACAACAGCAGAACACCCCACCGGGTACCACTCATCTCCACTACAAATAGGAAAAAGAGGCTACAAAAATTGGACAGTTGAAGATTGGAAAATGTTGCCTGGTCTGATGAGTCTCGATTTCTGTTGAGACATTCAGATGGTAGAGTCAGAATTTGGCGTAAACAGAATGAGAACATGGATCCATCATGCCTTGTTACCACTTTGCAGGCTGGTGGTGGTGGTGTAATGGTGTGGGGGATGTTTTCTTGGAACACTTTAGGCCCCTTAGTGCCAATTGGGCATCGTTTAAATGCCACGGCCTACCTGAGCATTGTTTCTGACCATGTCCATCCCTTTATGGCCACCATGTACCCATCCTCTGATGGCTACTTCCAGCAGGATAATGCACCATGTCACAAAGCTTGAATCATTTCAAATTGGTTTCTTGAACATGACAATGAGTTCACTGTACTAAAATGGCCCCCACAGTCACCAGATCTCAACCCAATAGAGCATCTTTGGGATGTGGTGGAACGGGAGCTTCGTGCCCTGGATGTGCATCCCACAAATCTCCATCAACTTCAAGATGCTATCCTATCAATATGGGCCAACATTTCTAAAGAATGCTTTCAGCACCTTGTTGTATCAATCCCACGTAGAATTAAGGCAGTTCTGAAGGCGAAAGGGGGTCAAACACAGTATTAGTATGGTGTTCCTAATAATCCTTTAGGTGAGTGTATATATATATATATATATATAAGATTTGTAATAGATTAATTGCTATAAATAATGTTTTTAATTCAGAGAGCGAGATTATTCTAAGGGAGCTGTGGAAACTCCGACAGTTTCCCTGGCATTATTTGTGCTATATTTGTCCAGTGTTCATGCGGGCAGAACAGGATTTGTTGTCTTTGCTTCACATTAGGTCTGGTTTACTCTCCACTGTATGTTTTGTCTGGTTTGTTTTGATTGTTTGAATCAGTGTGAGGTCCCTTCAACAGAATCTAAACAGACATCAGCATGTTATTCCTGGCTCGTTCTAGACCTGTTTATTTTATTGAAATCGTAAGACTGTTAAGCAACACTGCATGTATAGTAATTCGGTCAAGCGCACACATAGCGTGGAACTGTTTCTGCCTTCCATTTGGTGGGCATACAGTTTTGGTGTACAGCGCTGATCTCTGGCGCCGGCTCCTGCATGCTGTAATAAGCTTTCAGAGTTGCTGATTGCAGATAAGCTTCCAAAAAAAAAAAAAAAAAAATCAGCGAGGGAAGGAAGAAAATACAAAAAAAGAGCCAAAGTTCCAATTATTTATTTATTTGATTGTTTGTTTATTATTATTATTTATTATTTAATGTTATATAATATTTAAATGATTTGCAGATAAAGTTAAGATGCAGAACAACCGCTTTGGCATTTGCAGAATTGTCATCAATCAGAGAAATAAATTAGATTTTTAACTATATTAAAACAGAAAACACGATATTTTAAATGCATGCTATATCTCAATATTACTGTTTTTAACAATTGCGTTGATCAAATAAATGGATTTAATTTTGAAAAACAAAACATGACAATAAAAATTGGACATCATATATCTGCCTTTATATTATATTATGTTTTATATTTTAGAATTTTATACATGTGTTATATTATATGTATTTTATATATGCTTTTCATTCTTACATGAAATTATTTGGGTAGCACTTCATTTTACAGTCCTGTTCCGCATGTATATACTATGTACTTATTATAGTAATTTTAATAACTGCAGGTACTAACCCTGAACTTAGTCCTAATCCTAACCTTAACCCATGTAGTTACCTTGCATTGCCCACTACTTTCTTAGGTAAGTACATGTAAGTGCACATACTGTAAACTAAAGTGCAACTATTATTTGCATGCTAAGTAAAGATGTACAACAACTGTTTTGGCCATGCAAAATTGTCAACAACCTACCCATTCTAGTTCTACCACTCTTTGGATGGTTTGTGTTCATACAAACCTCAAACTTTATTGTAGTGCACATGAACTGTAATCCAAACCACGCTCATGTAGACTCGCTAGGATGCATTCCTATAGTCAAACAGACACTGCTCTTCACCATAACCTTCTCATGGCCTGTGGTCTTCTAATACACGCAAGTGTTTTCACAGCTAACTACAATATGGGCCAAGAATAGGCCCATGGGAACTGGATGTTTTGCTGTGTTTTGCTTGAAAAGATCTGAACCTGCAGCCACAGGAATGCAGCCCTGCTGGTTAACGCTTCAGCAGCATCCAGGAGACAGTGAAGAAGAGATGGGAAAGGTGAAAAAAGGGAGAGTTAAAAATAAAAAAAACATGTCAAGTTGAAAGACAGCATGGCAATAGCTCTGTTTAGACAGGGGACCAAAAAGGAAGAGAGACAGTTTGACTGATTGCATCTGCCCGCTTACTTTGCAGCGGTACATTGCTCGCATTTCAAAACAGTGGATAGAGGCGCAAGACACAAGCATGGACATGTTTTTTGTGCTTCTGCTGTTAAAAATTCATTTTTAATTTTCTCTTAATCCTCTTAACCCTAAACCACACAACTTGTTCGATATTTTTAGATTATTAGTTTACCACTCTGTTTCTGCCCCTTTCTTGCTTTCGCTCCCTGATATTAAGAATGACCTGTCCCCCAAGACACTGACATTTGTTCTGTGTAAACTAAACCAGACAGTATTCATGAATTAGAATAAACCATGTGTTTAATTTTTCATATAGCTGATCATGAATGTCTTGAATGAATGTTACCTTATTGTTGTCTTCTGTATCTAGCAATTAATTTTGTGGATATTGTAAATTGATAACATTATACAATACATTAACATTATAGTTAACAATATTTACCAATACTAATACAGCAATACTAATGGTGCGTTCTATTATTGTCAACGAACCGACTCGGCCCACAGATATGACGTCACTTCCACACTTCAAGCGTTCTGGTAAGTTTTGCGTTTTGTTTTAGTATATCTTCTGTTAGCAGCGCTGACCACGTTAGTAACACCCGTTTGAAACAAGGCTTCATTCAATATTGCACTCACAACAAGACCGATTCCCATACCCACAGGCAGTGATCCGGACACAGAAAGGTATTGCAGTAATACGCCGCTAGCCTCAGTGTTAGGAAGTATCGTGTGATATCAGGTCTCGCGAGGTAACGAATTGCTTTACGGCACTGCACGCGTACACGCCCCCATCCATCCAGTATCCGGCTAGCTATAAGAAAAAGGTAAAGCTAGATATTGAATTCTTCAAGTTTTCGTAATGGCTGATGTAAAAAAGAAGAAGAAAGCTCGGAAATCTTTGTCAGTGGACCAAAGAAAGAGGAAACGGGAGACTGACCGAGCGAGAAGTCAGACTAGAGTTAAAGGTGAACTATGCAGGTTTTTTACCTCAACCGAACAGCTTCGGAGGCATTGGAATGGTTATATTACTCTTTTCGGGTTGAATGGTGGCCGTTTCGCACCCCCCTATCGCATGTGAGCGGAAAAAAACACACTTGCAACTTTGAGCCGGCAGGCCGCTGGCCGCAGCATCAGGGAGTGTCGCGTGAAATCAGGTCTCGCGATGTAACGAATTGCTTTACGGCAAAAAAGATCTGATAAAATTCTGATAAAATAAGCATCAAACAGAAATAACCCGGCGCACATACAATACAGACTGCCGACAGTTAAACAGGGGGTGCACAGCTCTTAAAGGGGCCACACCTTATTTCAACTCGTTACAGCTTCCATCATACTGAACAGGTACCGGTGTACAGGGGGACGGGATCAGGCCGTGAGTGCAGAGCCATCTCTGCGTGAGTGCTATTTACGACAGTACAAGTACTCCACAGCAACTCTAGGGGTCGCTGTTTGACAAAAACGGAATTCCTGCATAGTGCACCTTTAAAATGCTTATCAGAGTGAATGACAGAGACAGAGAAACACCTTGTAGTTATTTCGTTCTTCTAAATAATGACGAATATGAAAATATTATTTTTATTTTTTCATAGAAAACAAAAAGGGAATAGTTTAATGCAGGGCAGATTAAACATATTGCATATCTAATTACACTAAAATAAAATTAATATGACAATATATAAAATGTTTTTTGTTTTTTTTTGCTGTGTTGCAACATGTAGCACATGAAAAATGTAACAAAGATTAAACATATATATATATATATATATATATATATATATATATATATATATATATATATATATATATATATATATATACTCATATATATATATATATTTGTTTTATCTTTGTTATTTTTTATGTGCCTTTATTATAGGCCTATTTTATATACAGTCAGCGGCCACTTAATTAGGTGTTACCTGGTTAACTGCTCATTAACTCAAATATCTAACTGGCCAATCACATGGAAGCAACTCAATACATTTAAGCATGTAAAGTAGACATGGTCAGGCCGATCTGCTGAATCAAACTGAGCATCATAATGGGGACGAAAGGTGATTTAAGTGACTTTGAATGTGGCATAGTTGTTGGTGCCAGACTGGCTGGTCTAAGTATTTCAGAAACTGCCGATCTACTGGGATTTTCATGCACAGCAATCTTTAGGGTTTACAGGGAATGGTCCGAAAAAGAGAAAATATCCAGTGAGCGGCAGTTCTGTGGGCGAAAATGCCTTGTTGATGCCAGATGTCAGAGGAGAATGGCCAGATGTTCAAGCTGATAGAAATCCAACAGTAACTCAAATAGCCACTCATTACAACCTAGGTCTGCAGAAGAGCATCTCTGAACGCACACCATGTCCAACCTTGAGGTAGATGGGCTACAGCATTGGAAGAACACACCAGGTGCCACTGTCAGCTAAGAACTGGAAACTTAGGCTACAATTAGCTCGGGCTCACCAAAACTGGATAATAGTAGATTGGAAAAACTTTGCCTGGTCTGATGAGTCTTGATTTCTTCTGCAACATTCAGATGGTAGGGGAAGAATTTGGCATAAACAACATAAAAGCATGGATCCATCCATCCTGCCATCCATAGAGCACCATTGGGATGTGCTGAAACAGGAGATTTGCATCAAGGATTTGCAGCCAACAAATCTGCAGCAACTGTGTGATGCTATCATGTCAATATGGACCAAAATCTCTGAGGAATATTTCTAGCACCCTGTTGAATCTATACCATGAAGAATTAAGGTAGTTCTGAAGGCAAAATATATATATTTAATTTTAGTACTTGAAGTTAGTTAACAATTAACCATGTACATTTAGTTTTGGTTTTTCACCTACTATTTAAGTGTATATTTTGTATTTTTCAAAATCACTAAGATGAATGGAGAGTGTTAGCATACTTTATTCTTAGCATTTGTGTTGACAATTTTTTGATAGACTTGTCACTAGCCACGTTTCCACTGTCGTGCCAAAAGCGGGCGTGCTTTTCGAGGCTTGATTTTGGCCCACCAAATACCTTGGTTTAAAGCAGGCCAGCTCGGGCTTGAGGAGTGGTCATGAACAGAGGCGGAGTTTACCTGAATCAGGAGACAGCAGCGCTGGATGATTCCATGTACCAGCTAACATCAGCATTTAAAGTAATACTCACTTTCATTTTTGAATACCTTCTGTTTGTAATCTGATGTGAATTCTGATCACCGTATATAAGGCAGACATATTTATACGCGATGCAAAAGACAATGTGCACTAACCATTTCTATAGTAAACATGGTAAATATGACCGCTTGAAGAAATCACACAAATCATATAGCCCATCACAATCATGTTTTTATTTTATCTGTCAGTACATCTCGTCTCTTTATACCGGACTGTCTGATATCCATATTTAGCTCCGCATATGGCCATGTCATAAAATAAAGCAACTCCGGTTTTTCGAGAGCTTCCTCTGTTTCTCTGACTGAAAATATAACTGTATTGGGAGAGTGCTAAAGCTCCTCAGGTCGTATTTTTGGTGGCATATTTGAGCATTCTATCTAAATGTGATGTAAACATACTATCTAAAAATACTGTGAAATAAACAGAAACAGACACGACTTGTTTTGTGTAATGATGGTAACCACTTTATTTCTGTGTGACTACTGTGAAATCTTGACACAAGTTAATTCATTATGATCAATGTATCACTTTGTATTGTAAACCTGTGGTAAAACATTGATGCATGGGTTTAAAATATTTAAGTAAACAACAAAAATGCTAGCAAACGGTCGCTTTTATAATGTTCATTTTGCGATTCCGCTAGTTTCCAGTGATTTCTTTCTGGTTAGTTTTCTGATAAAACTTCCATTTGTTGGTGAAATGATGGGTTTGTGTGACGTTGTTCCAGAGAGGCGTGTTACGGACGGGTTTTAGTGAAGCGCCGCAGAGCTTCTGGCCCGACGGTGGAAACGCAGCATGGTGTTGGGCTCTGTGCTACAGGTCCGTGGGTATTAGCCCAGCACCGTTTAAAGCCCTGGCTCGCACTGGCCCGACAGTGAAAATGCCGCTACTGTATATCAAAGAAGCCTCAATAGACACATTGCAACATACAGTATCAATTGTTGTTCAAGTTGTATTTGACAGCTATAAAAAAAGATGCTGGTGGAGCAGCAGTGATGTCATGCCTGATAATTCCCTTTTGAATCCAAATACATTCAGACTGTTGACTTCATGGACTTTGACCTAAAACCTAACAGTTAAAATGTGTCTAATGACTTACTCGTGTGTCCTTATCAATATCATAATTATCTAAGTGAAACCAACATCTTATTTCCTGTATCAATTTTTTTGTGTTTGTGGATATACAGTGTCTTCCCAGGCCATTCTTTAGTTTAGCCAGTGATGTCATCCAGCGGTGACGCACTTGAAGTTGGAATTGGTGGGACACAGATAATTAGTCTTTTAGCTAGGATTACTCAGTGTTCATTAGGCTGGACATCTTTTGTTGCTGGCCTGCAATAAGATTAAGTGTTAGTGAGACGTTTATCACTAAAGCTAATTGTCCCCTCATCGGCAGGGTCAGTCTTCAGCCTCCGTCTATGAACTGTGCGCTTTGCTGAAAAGGGAAGACAATTGGAGGTGTCATGAAAATTCATGTTGCCATAAATTAATGTGCATAAATTCCGTCAAACCCCCATTGACTGTCCCCATAAGATGACCTTGTCGTCGGAGGTCAGCAATCAGCTGTGCGCACAAATCAAACAAGAGATGTCCACATAGCGAGCCAAGAACAGGCTAATGTTTCACTCTAATGAGCACTTATGGCAATATGATATTGGACTCTTGTCTGGACACAACTCATCTCTCAATGAAGTTGAGCTTTAAAAGGGGTCCTGGAAGGATTACCGTAAGACCTTTGTCAGCAGTGGCACTTTGAAATAAAGCACAGTTACATTCTATTCACATCACTTGTGAATTTTAAAACTTTAAATAGCCTCCCTAAACCAACATTATGGGAAGTCAAGCTGACATAGTGAGCGACTTTATTTCTCGTTATTGTGACTTTACTGTATATGTCACAATTTATTTCCCCATGCCAATTTAGGGATTTTCAAACTGGGCTCCAAGGGGCCACAAGAAGGTTCTAGGTCAGGTTTGTCCAATCCTGCTCCTGGAAGGCCACTGTCCCAGTATACCATGGCATAGTAATCATAGTGTCATCATAGTGTCAGTGTAATAAAAATAGTAAAAACAAACACATTTATTATTTAATATTACACATATTTATATACTATTTGTGGATGTGTGCATATTTGTACACTATACTGTTCAAAACTTTGGGGTCGTTAGGATGTTTTATTTTTTTTAAAGAAGTCTCTTAAATATTTGTTTTGTTTTTTTCTATTTTTACATATTGTACAATGTTATTTCTTCCAGTGATGGCAAAGCTGACTTTTCTCCATCATTATTCAAGTCTTCAGTGTCACATGATCCTTCAGAAATCATTCTAATATGCTGATTTGGTTCTCAAGAAACATGTATTAGCCATTATAAGATTCTCTGAAAAAGAAGCATTTATTTGAAATGTCAAATGTAAATGTCTTTACTTCACTTTTGATGATTTTAATGGATTATTGCTAAATAAAAGTATTATAGAGCACGGGCAATACCACTTCGGATGTACCTCTGAGGGCAACACCAGGGCAGATGGGGAGTACCCAGCAGCACTTGCAGCACAGCCAGGAAAGCAAGCAATCAACTGGCCGGCAGCGTATGCAAGGAAGGATTGGGACAGATTCCGGAGCTGACCCGGAAAATGAAGGCAATGGCAAGTATTATCTGGAACGTTGGTGCTGAACGTTTTGGAGTAAAACAGATGAGATCTTACCAATCAAGACCTGTGCAGCTGAGGGAGAATCGCAGGATTAAGGAGATCAAATAACTTCGTGCTGATCTCCAGAGGCTCAGGAAAGCTTTCAGGCAAGCTGAAGAGGAGGAAAAACCAGCTTTGAAGGAAATCCGGGACAACTTGAGAGAGCATATAAAAACCTTACACTGACCAGAGTACTACAGGAGAGACCGAAGACGGCGGGCAAAGCAGAGGGAGCAGTTCACCAAGAACCCGTTCGCCTACCTGTCTAAGCTCCTGGGGGGGAAAAGATCGGGTCAACTTCAGGCGTCAAGGGAAGAGGTAGAGAAGTACCTCTCAAGTACACACAGCGATCCAGGAAGGGACACTGAACTTGAGATCGGAGAGACCTTGATGAAACTTGGAGAACCAACTACCAAGTTTGCTGACCAAGAACCCTCATGGAAGGAGGTCAACATTTTCTCAAAAGGGCAAGGGCTGGCTCAGCACCTGGACCCAATGGGATTCCATATAAAGTGTACAAACAATGTGAGTGGCTGAGAAGGAGACTCTGGAAGCTGTTGAAGGCAGTGTGAAGGGGGAATCGTCTTCCAGATGAGTGGCTCATTGCAGTGGGGTGTTTTATCCCCAAAGAGGAAAACTCATTGAGCATAACGCAGTTTGTACCATCTCCCTTCTGAATGTGGAGGGTAAGATATTCTTTGGAATATTGGCGAGCAGACTCACCACCTTTCTTCTGAGTAAAAAGTATATCGACACCTCAGTACAAAAGGGGGGAGTCCCAGGAGTCCCAGGATGTATCAAGCATACAAGCGTCATCTCAAAGATACTTGAGGATGCAAAGCGCAACCACGGAGATCTTGCAGTCCTGAGGCTCGATATATCCAATGCATATGGAACTGTCCCTCACAAGCCGGTGGACCTCACACTGTATGCATACCATGTCCCAGGGAAATTCCAGCACCTCCTGCAGGAGTATTTCAACCGTTTCAGGATGCGATTCACCTGTGGGGACTTCACCAGCAGCTGGCAGCGTTTGGAAAAAGCATTGTAACTGGATGCACCATCTTGGTCATCTTGTTTGCAGCTGCAAGGAAGAGGTGCAGTTCTGGCAAGCGGGATTCAGCAGGCTCCAGTTAAGGCATTCATGGATGACCTGACCATAACGGCAAGATCATTCCCAGAAGGTCGGTGAATTCTGGAAGATCTATGCAAGATCATTGCAGGCCCCAGGATGGAGTTTAAGCCAGCAAAGTCAAGGAGCATTGTGCTGAGAAAAGGATGCGTGCAGGACCAGTTTCGCTTCAGGATTGGAGAAGACCTCATCCCCACTGTCAGTGAGAGACCCATTAAAAGCTTGGGAAAATAGTTTAGAGCAGAACTGAATGACCCAGAGAGCGTGAAGGAAATGCTTGGCCAGGCGGAAGCTTGGATGCGAGCCTTTAATAGGATTGGGCTACCTGGAAGATTCAAACTCTGGGGCTACCAGCATGGTGTGCTCCCAAGACTTATTTGGCCACTGCTCATGTACAGTATGAAGTGCCGTTAACAACAGTTGAAGCCTTGGGAAGGAGGATCAACACCTTCCATCGCAGATGGCTGTCAGTCCCCAAAAGCCTTTCTTCAATCGGCCTGTACAGCTCGGGAAGCAAGTTACAGCTGCCGTTAACATCTGTGTTTGAAGAGTTTAAGGTGGCCAAAGCCCGGCAGGTGATAATGCTTCACGACAGTAGTGACCAGTTGGTCTGCCAGGCAGATATCACCATCCGCACCGGACGGAAATGGTCAGCAAGCAGGGTTGTGGCAGACACAGAGGCAAGGTTATGCCGCAAAGACATCGTGGGGACGGTCAACCAAGGCAGGCTGGGCCTAGGAGTTATAACCAGAGCTAGGTGGAGGGATGCTAATGCCAAAGGTCGCCGCAGCCTGGTCCAGGAAGAGCTCCGTATGGTGGAGGAGGAGGATAGGCAAGCGAGGGCAGCAGCCATGAAAAAACAGGGGAGGTGGACATGTTGGGGCGGTGTCCAAGGAAGACCATTGGGGTGGAGGGATATGTGGGGCATGGAGGAGAAGAGGATAAAATTCCTCCTGTGCTCCACATACGATGTCCTACCAACACCAGTGAATTTTCATCATTGGGGGCTGGTTGAGAGCCCAGACTGCACGCTGTGTGGGAAACCGGCAAGCCTTGAACATGTGTTGTCATCATGTCAGGCTAGCCTGGCTGATGGCAAGTTCAGATGGAGGATATGATCAGATGATCAGATACTTGCCGAACTGGCTACAGGCCTGGAGGAAGAGAGAAGGAAGACCCACAACAGTACGAAGATGACAGCACCCCGTTTGATCAAGTTTGTTAGAGCAGGAGAGAGCTCTAGCGGGACATCAACTGGCGCAGGAATCCTGACATCGGCTACTGACTGGGACATGAGAGTTGACCTCCGGAGACAGCTCAAGTTTCCAGAGGAGATCACTACCTAAACTCTCAGACCAGACAATTTCTCTTCCGGAGCAACAAAACAGGTTGTGCTGCTTGAACTGACTGTGCCATGAGAGGAGATGATAGAAGAGGCCCATGAGAGAATGCTTGGGAAGTACCAATCACTCTCCCAACAGTGCCAACACGGGGGATGGCGGGCATGGAACTTGCCAGTGGAAGTAGGCTGCCAAGGATTTCCTGGGCAGTCACTTTGGAGCGCCCTGTCCAGACTTGGAATAAGAGGTCCCAGCAGGAGACTGTTCATGGCTAATATCACAAGAAGAGCAGAGACAGCATTGAGATGGCTGTGGCTGAAGCGCTGCGAGAGATGGGACAACCCACCGGGTAGGGAGGAAACATAAAAGAGCACTGGCTGTGGAGCCCAAGGGGCTGAGGGGGCTGCCCCAGGACACGGGGGTTAGCTGTCAAGCCCTCTGGAGGTGTTGTGGGTTAATTGACGAAACACTGATGAAGGAGAGTACCCACCTGATGACCCGAAGAAAGCACCTTGGGCCCACACCACAAAGCTCAGTGGGTTGGACTTGTAATGCGTGAGTGTTGGCCATCACCTCAAATAGGCGGCTGGGACTTCACCCACCCATTGAGGTAAGAGCGATGATCCCATCGTATTTCAGACAATAAGTTAATTAATTTGACCCTAAACTTTTGAACGGATGTAGACAGTTATGTATGTAGACAGTTTCTGGCCAGAATAAGTAGCATTGACCAGAATTTATGTATTAGTCAAAAGTCACATGCATGTAGATATGGCAAAAAAAAAAAAATGTCTCATTAAACTGTTCAGTGCCCAATCTGTTAGTGTCTGGTTACCAGATCCCATCTCTGTGCAGAGATGTTCGGTGATTTCCCATTGCACACCAGCCCTGAGAGAGAACTGATTAGAGTCAGCTGGTTTCGGAAACACGTCCCTTTTAATATACTTCTTTAATGATGCTAGATATCATGGTGCCGCTGAATGGGATACTTTGAGCCAAGAGGAAGTTGTTCATTGAGATATCAGACGGATGACTTTTACCCTTTATGGTTGTGCAACCAAATATAAGTCATATAGACATCGACTAACCTCTTGTACATGTTAGTGTTGGCCACTGTTTTTAAGCAAGTGTTTTCAGAGACTAAAGGGAAGCATGGTCGAAATTAAGTCCCTGAAGTGATTCTGTTTACGCTGCTGGCCATTTCCTGTTCCTGTTTTGTGTCCTGTGTACCTTTTTACTTTAGTCAGTGTTGTTGTTATAAGACTCTAAAATCTGTTTTGACTAATTTGTTCCTTTTGGGTGAAGAGGATCAGTCAGTAAGCAGCGTATCCTTAATTAGTACTTTGGTTATTTTTGCAATGGAAAAGACAAACACTTGTCAGAGGAAAAGACAAACACTTGTGAGACAATCCCATTGCATTGCACTGACAGAGTTTATATTTATGATAACATGTCATGAGGAGAAACTTGCAGTCAGTTTTCACTGATTTGTACAGAACGTTTGTGTTTTGCTGCAGCATAAATGTGAGTTAGCATCTTTTGGCGGTAACTATAGATTTTTATTAATGAAAAAAGTAATTAAAACTAAATTAAAACTTTTTCTTTAACAGGAATAAAAAATGAAAAACTAAAAGCTACATTGAAACTACATTAAACAAAATAAAATAAAAAATTACCACAAAATAAGTAATAATAATATTATAAAATGTCAAATCTCAACACCCCGACCTTATTAAACACGAACATGCCACTAGATATTAAGAGCCATACACAGTCATGAGAAATGTAACACTGTTAAAGGGTCATGAAACCCCCCTCTTTCAGCTCAAGTCTAGCTCACAATCTTTTTGAAAAATGCAACTTAAATGGGCGTGGATGGCTGTGAGAAGGGGTGTGGTAAGGCCATCACTGTCATCGCCAGTATCCCATGCATATCGACTGTCACTAAAAGCAGTGGTAAAACGTGATGAAATGTTAGATTTTTTTTTTATAGCTGGCAAAGTTAAAGTCTTATGAAATACGACACTTTATTATTGTCCTTTCAAAAGTAACTGAATGCCCTGCTATATTAGCCTAGTAAGCCTACAGTAATCGTATTAATATGTTCTCAATAGAATTACGATTACTGTAGGCTTACTAGGCTAATATAGCAGGGCATTTTGTTGACTGCAAGGCATTGTGTTGACTCCTTCCCATGCCCTAAAAACAATCCGTGCATAGCCTAGATCTACGCGCCCCCTGAACCCCCATAATAAAGAGGGCTCTGTGGAGGTGGATGACTTCTCATTTTAGACACACACACACACACACACACACACACGCACCTCTGAAGGGATAGAAAAGTCCTCGGGACTTGGTACCGCATCACTCGCAAGACGCAACCTGCATTGGTTGTCAACAAGGCGAAGTCCACCATTCTCCAATTCTCAAAGCTCAAAAATGTTTGCGGCACACACGTTTAGATGTGTTCGTGGTTGATGGAAAACCAACCGCCCGGAGCCAGAGTATAGCCCGGGCAGCATCGCGGGGAAACATATTGAACCCAATTGGACTTTTGCACCACGAAAACAAACACTTGCGTGCGTCCCATGATTGCATCTATCATCTACTACGCGATATCACAGTTTGACATGTCTGTCACTGGAAAAATCCACATGGTGTCATGAAAAATTAAGAGACAGTGTCTTCTCATAGGATATGAAAACTCAGTCTCATTAATAATTATGAGACACTGATGAGTCATCAACGCACTATACTGTGCTCTGCCACGTCACAGCCTGCGATGAAGATTTTAAACCCGGAAGATGAAAATAGCGGAAAGAAACTAAAATTTAACCAATTTCACCCTACTATTAAATCTAACAGATGCTAACAGTGTCTTCAATGGTGTTCAACACACATACCTCTGATAAAATCTCAGAAAATTTGGTTTAGGGTTTCATGACCCTTTAAGCATATTTCAATTATATCAGTTAACATAATAACGTTGGCTCCTTTGGTGTAAAACACACAATAAAACTTAACTTAATTTAAACAAAATAAAAATAAATATACTGTAAAACTAGAACCAATGTTATTTTAGTATCATAAACATACTATCATATGTTTTGTTACTAGATTTAGTTTTTATATTTCCTTTTTTATTTTAATTTTAGTAAAATTTTAGACATTTTGTTGTGCTTTTGTCATTTTTATTCGTTATTTTTAATTATTAGTTAAATGTCTAAATAGTTTTTTTTTTTATTAAGTTTCAGTTATTTTAGTTTTAGTAATTTACACTAAATGAAAATGAGAAATGTTGCTGCTTATTTATTTTATTTTATTATTTCATTTCATTTTATTTATTTTAAATTTATTTATTTTTTTATGGAAGGTTGTTTCTGCCATGGAATGAAAATTTGTTGTGATTTCTTATCTCACAAATCTGACTTTTTGCACTCTTCTGTAAACTCAACCCTATAGTGCACACTACTGAGATCCATCACTCTATGTTTTGAGTCAACAATAAGTCTGTAACAATTTTAAATTTTGAATTTTAAAATTATTGTTTTATTGTTTTTTTGTTTTGTTTTTTAGTTTCAATTTAGTTCTATTCAGGGTTATCATAAACTTATGAGAGCTTGGTTCCGCCACTGAATGACAAATATAAAATGCAATCGCTACTTTTTTACGAGAAAAAAAGTAGCGATTACATTTTATATTTGTCATTCAGTGGCGGAACCAAGCTACTTTTTTTCTCGTAATTCTGTGAAATTATAGCATAACTAAAAGCCAGTTATATAATTACGTAAGAGGCTATTGTAAGACTAAACTATAAATCTGTGATGCTTTCAAAACCTTGATCTTGTCCGAACATTGAAAGAGGAGAGCAATGTCTGGAGAAACAATAATTTTGTAATTCCATTTGGTGCCACTAATGTTGCAAAAAATACTCGCTTCACCTAAGTGTAAGTGTCATATGAGCAGCTTTGATAAAGACATGGGATTTTGTCTGGCAAAAAAGATTATTGAGCAATTCAATAGTGCTTAACTTCCAGTGATCATCCATGTGTTGAACTACTGTCAAGGTTTTTAATCTCCCGTGGTTCACTTTATCTCATATATCACTCTCACTAAGCTCATAGACAGACAGGCAGGCAGACAGACTCTTGTCCTGCATGTCATTGTACACACATGCAACTAACAGTGTGTGTGTGTGTGTGTTTGTGTGTGTGTGTGTGTGTGTTTGTGGTCATTGATTGTCAAAGATGTGGGCCCTGACAGAGGCACTGAACAGATGTGAAGTGTAGACAAATATTTGTCAGGGAGATGTATTTTTCCACCCTGGGATTAGCATTGCAACTAAAACAGTCAGCCAAGCCATGGAAGCAAGTAACTGGACACCACCCTTTAGACTTCAAGCGTGAGGAATGATAGAAAAAGAGAAAGTAAATGAGTACGTGAGCAGCAGTACTTGGTGAACAGCAGGATTATCCCATAATGCCTTTGTCAAATGTCACTTTGCCTTGATAAGGCAGCTCAAGCATTTCTCAAAGTTTCTAGATGTGGTCTGAGGAAATGGCAACTAGCTCAAGATGTCTGAGCTGTGAGAGAGTTGTTTTAACATCAACATGGAAAAACACCTTTCCGCTTAAGCATTACACCCACGGTTCTGCTTGTAATAACAGTCGAGCCACAGGTTACTCTCTCATTGCGAGTAGCTGTCATCTTTGAACAGTGAAGGATTTTGATGTGGAGGCACAAAGACTGCAGACCGTGTAATAGGAGTTCTACAGAACTGCATCTCCATCAACATGTATGAAACACCTGGAGAAACACTCGCTCAAACTGCTGTGAGAAGATTAATGGGTTCACAGCTCGAACCGCAAAATCAAAGCATCGTATTAAAACAGATATCTGTTGACAATGGCTTTAAAGGCAACTATTACTTTGCTCCTTTATTGTAGTCTATTGTTTCATGGTCATGTACAAAAATTATCATAATTTGAATGGTAAATTACTGTAAAAATGCTACTGTAAAATGATTAATGGTAAGCTCCCTTACTATATACACATGCATTTACTCATCTTGCACAAAGACAGATTCAGTATTCCTCAAAATGAATAAAAATGTGAAATGAAAACTCAGAATACTACGCAAACATGCAATAATTAAATGCTGTATATTACACAAATATAATTTATGTATTCAATCTCACTTTATTGACCAATGTCTTCACTGCTGACCTTTGATGGTCCAATTAAACCATAGTGCTGAGAACAGGCACGCTCACCTCCCAAACCGTTTATGGGTGCGAGTTATAAAGAAGTTATCAAATAAAGATGAAAAACCGCACTCTAATTATATCTCATATATTTATTAATACCATGTCCACACAGACGCGTTTCAGTCTAAGCCATCATCAGTGTCACACTCAAACACTGTATTTGTAGTTTAGGCCAGGAAGAGTTGGGTTCATACAGTATTGTCGATATGTCAAAAAGCAAATCCACTTTACATGCTCTTCCAAAGAATAAGGACTTGTACTGGCTGAAACTGATCCTGTTCGTTAGTGTTTGTATCACATACAAGTGCTGATCAGAAGCCCCAGGAGCTGAAATTCAGGTATAGAAATGGGCGTTTCATTCCCAAATCCTTTATCGAACCACTTCGGATACTGTGAGAAAAGACCTTTTGTAGGAGACTTCCAAAACAAAATTAGGAACCTTTAAACTAGCATAATAGGGGCACTTTAAGTAAAAAGTCTAATCGAAAGATCAGCATATTATGTCTTAGCATTTGGTTTGTCCTCATTTTACTTTAATGAATTGAGCTGACATGAACAAAATCTTATGATCATGTTCTCCAGCACGATTTGACAAAGATCCAAATAGCATCTTGTGCTTTAATTTGACCTTTTGATTAAAGCAGCTCCCATGATCAATGACAGTAATTTGCTTATTTGATTAGTGCTTACTAGAAATAGTCTGAAATATTTCTTCTTCATACTAAGTCATAATGTTTCTTTGTTTTACAGAATCCTAAAACAATTTTTTTCTCAGAATTAGATTCTGAGTTTAATGTTAACCTTTGTGGGTGTACAAAATGCATGATCTTAAAGGGATATTTCAATAGCATCCAGCTGCAGCCCCGCAGACTCACCTCCGGGTAGACACCACTGGCTGGACACCAGTGGATGGACAGCCTACGTCATTTCCCTTTTCTCCGTCATTTCCGTTTCGCCGCTAATTTCCGTTTTCACCGCTGGATGGACATATATTTATTTTATATTTTCACCTCTGGATTGACATATATTTATTTTATATTTTCACCTCTGGATAGACAGCATATTTAGTTCTCACCTCTGGATGGACAGAATATTTATTTTATATTTTCACCTCTGGATAGACAGCATATTTAGTTCTCACCTCTGGATGAACAGAATATTTATTTTATATTTTCACCTCTGGATGGACAGAATATTTATTTTATATTTTCACCTCTGGATAGACAGCATATTTAGTTCTCACCTCTGGATGAACAGAATATTTATTTTATATTCTCACCTCTGGATGGACAGAATATTTATTTTATATTTTCACCTCTGGATGGACAGAATATTTATTTTATATTCTCACCTCTGGATAGACAGCATATTTAGTTCTCACCTCTGGATAGACAGCATATTTATTTTATATTTTCACCTCTGGATAGACAGCATATTTATTTTATATTTTCACCAGTGGAAAGACAGCATTCTTTGCAGTCTTAATTGCACACGTCTTTTCCGTATTGTCATTTTACTTTTATGACTTAAAATATATAATATAAAAGCTGTGTGCAAATTGAAATATGATCTTAATCATATCTCTTTACATAAAACAATTCTCAATAATATACTTAATATTATAACATCAATAATTCATGCAAACTGCATTCACAAGAACCACCTTGAAAATATATATTGTTCAGATCATGTCACTATTTTTTGTAACTTAAATTCAGCCTAGATCAATGGACTATAACGTTTTGTCAATACAACAGACTTGTACATGTTAATTGACCACAGTTTTTTGCCTTGCCCATTTGGATATTCAATTCTTTTTTTTTTTTTGTAAATGTAACCACTTCTGTTTTAAAATATACGTAGATTCACATGATCAGACAATTTACCAAACAATCCAGATCAAATTAACACTTCATGGTTTTGCAATATTTATTGGAAATTACACAATCTAATTAGTAAAATCTGACCATCAGAATGAAGATGCCACAGTAAGGTTGTCAAGAGATTTAATTTCAAGAGAAAATAAAAAAAAATAAACCAAATAAACTATTGCACACCACACCTCATTCCTCCACTTGGAGTTCACTAATACCTTTAAAAAAACACGACACAGTACCTTGAAAACAAGACAATTTTTTTAACTAGGTAGTTTGTGCATTTGAATTCTGACATGACCTATAAATCATTGACAGTTTATTATTTTTTCTTACCGCTGACATCTGCATGGCACGTCAAATTTGAAAAGTGAATGACGATACGGAAATGACGTCAACTTGAAAAGTGAATGACGATACGGAAATG
The DNA here is from genome assembly GCA_030578255.1 of Tiaroga cobitis. Lineage (NCBI taxonomy): Eukaryota > Metazoa > Chordata > Actinopteri > Cypriniformes > Leuciscidae > Tiaroga > Tiaroga cobitis. The sequence goes on from CM060598.1 coordinate 16,281,291, forward strand.
ACGTCTGCTGTCCATCCACTGGTGTCCAGCCACTGGTGTCTACCCGGAGGTGAGTCTGCGGGGCTGCAGCTGGATGCCTCTCGGATATTTGGCCCAAATTCTGTGATTATTTATTCGCCCTTATGTCAATCCAATCCTGTATGGCTTTGTTTGATTTTAAGAAATTAATTTTTTGTCTGTACAATAGAAACTAATGGTGACCAAAACTGTTTGGTTACTAACATTCTTCAAAAATATCTTTGTGTTCTGAAAAATAAAGTCATACTGGTTTGGAACAACATTATGGTGAGTAAATGATGACAGGATTTTCATTTTTGGGTCAAACATCCCTTCTGAAATTATGCATTTTGTACACCCATAAAGACTTTTATCCCTTGTGTCTCCATTCCAAACCCCCTAAACACAGACTCTCTTTTAAAGTATCGTGTGTGTCCATGGGGCATTCAGTCGTGGCCACAGCAACCACTGTCACAGTGCATTACTCACCGCTATTACGCACTCCACTCCCATCACTCTAGATGGGCTGAGATAGACTAGGCCATTAGGTTATCTTCTGTCATTTTAGTAGACTGCCACATACCTACACGAACATGTAGCATCTGTCTCGTCCTTATCTCTGACTGTCTGCTACCTTTAGCATGTTTCTCTTTTTTTCACAAAGAAAACGTGTTGTTGTTTTTTTTCGTCTTTTAAAAGCACATTAGCCTATGTAACAAAGAATTGCTACATCAGCATCAGCCTATGACGCTTTCTTCTGCATTTTACTACAAATTATGTGAAAGTCTATGGACCCTATCATAAACGCGGCGCCAGGCGCTACGCAAGGTTTTTGGCCGTGCTGGTCTGAAAACGAGGTGTGTTCTGAAAACGAGGTGTGTTCAGGCGCATTGTTGGCGCGTTGCTATTTTGAGGCAACTGAAATAGACTGCGCCATTGACCAATGCGCCATATTTTTGTTATTTAAAGTTAGTCATGTGAGCCTATAGGTGGGTCCACAACGCACGTACACTTTGTCCCGTTGATGGTTTCCTCACTAGAGAAGCGTTCAGTTTTTCTGCTTGCAAATTCCACCATGTAAATAACAACTGACTTTTTTTTTTTTTACCAATTTTTTTTTTATTATTATTGTTTTTGCTTTTGAACTAAACACATGAACATATACATTTCCATGTAACAGAAAACAAGAACGAAAAAAAACAAAACAAAAAAACAGTCTCTCTGTATTTTACATTGCTATTCTATACCTCCTCTTTTCTTAGTCTTTTATTAACACCTTTCCAAGTCTACCACATTTTAAGAATGATCTGAAAGGAAAATAACAACTGACTTTTAAAGGGAATGAGAAAGGACACTCAGATTGGTTTATTGCACGTTACGCCCAAAACACACCCATTACTAATTAAGAGAATAGGGACAACCCTTTTAGACCATGTGCCGACCATTTTTGCCATCGTTAAACTAGCAAAAGTGGATTTGGACACTCCCTAAGTGCACTTGCACCGTTCGCTTTAGACCATGTGCTTAGACCGTTAAAATAGGGCCCTATGTGTGACGATGCAGCAAGGAAGAAGCGGAGAGTGAGAGAATCCAAATGCAAGCACTTTAATAAAACAAACAGGTAATCCATAAGGATGGCTGGCGCGAAACAGACGTTCCGAAGCTTTGCGAGATCCCGAAGCAAAGATGATTCGAAACACTGATCCGAAGCGTGATTCAAAACACCCACGTCACGTGACAACGGCTAAATGAAGCGTCTAATGCTGCGTCCCAATTCGCATACTATCCGTCCTAAATAGTATTCGAAAATAGAATTAGTACGTCCCAAATCGTAGTATGTTGAAATGAGTGTTCCAAAGAGACCCGGATGGTCTACTATATCCGGTCAGAATCCGAAGTGCAGATCGTTGCGCACTCTAACGGCTGATATTGCCCACAACCCATCGCGCGCTGGACGAGGATTCGGTTAGAACTACAAACACGACTGAAAAGTGTTCAAAAACTACAGACATGGAGGACGCGCGAGTCCGACGGTTATGTAGAGAGGTTTAGATAAAGGGGTTTGAGTGATTAATGATCAGTATCTAACCTCACGAAAATGTATTTATTCAATGTTGTCCACATTATATTGCATCTGCAGTATTGTGGACTTTGGCAAAGATACGTTTAGCCATTAACTTTTAAATGCATTATTATATTCAAATTCCAAACACATGAGTTGAGTCTCGGCATGAAAGCCCCATGACTGGCAGATGAACGTGCGACAACAATTCTCTCCGAAATGGTAAGAAGTTATATTAGATTGAATGGAGGAATTTAACTGTGACGAGATGATTGACAGGGCAGTTTACGGTGACAGGATGTACGCGACAGAGCTGTCCGTTAAAGATGGCGAAGTAGTATGTCCCAAAGCTTGCCTACTCTTTTGCTACACACTCAAAAGTATGTACTTTTTCTTCACAAAAAGAGTACATACTTTTAGGGCGTAGTATAAGTAGGCGAATTGGGACGCAGCATAAGTGTTTCATCAGGTGGAGTGCTCCGCCGAATCAGGGTTTCATTGATTGGTCGGTTCGGGAACAAATCACACAATCACACAGTATAAAAGTTTTGTCAACGCATTTTCATATCGTGGGTTTTTGTGAGAGGAGTTTGGTTTTGAGATAGCGGATTTTTGGTGATATAGTGACATTTATAGTGCAATTTGTTTAGTTATATTTAGGATTTAATTTACATTTACACATTGACTTAGAGACACACAGAGTACATATAGTGACACATTAATAAATGCATTGATAGAAATATATATATATATATATATATTTATATATATATACATATATTACAGATACATATAGATTATTAGATAGGCTACATATAGATTATAAGATAGATAGATAGATAGATAGATAGGCTACATATAAGATAGATAGATAGATAGATAGGCTACATATAAGATAGATAGATAGATAGGCTACATATAAGATAGATAGATAGATAGATAGATAGATAGATAGATAGGCTACATATAAGATAGATAGATAGATAGATAGATAGATAGGCTACATATAAGATAGATAGATAGATAGATAGGCTACATATAAGATAGATAGATAGATAGATAGATAGATAGGCTACATATAAGATAGATAGATAGATAGATAGGCTACATATAAGATAGATAGATAGATAGATAGGCTACATATAAGATAGATAGATGGATAGATAGATAGATAGATAGGCTACATATAAGATAGATAGATAGATAGATAGGCTACATATAAGATAGATAGATAGATAGATAGGCTACATATAAGATAGATAGATAGATAGATAGATAGATAGATAGATAGATAGATAGATAGATAGATAGATAGATAGGCTACATATAAGATAGATAGATAGATAGATAGATAGATAGATAGATAGATAGATAGATAGATAGATAGATAGATAGATAGATAGATAGATAGATAGATAGATAGATAGATAGATAGATAGGCTACATATAAGATAGATAGATAGGCTACATATAAGATAGATAGATAGATAGATAGATAGGCTACATATAAGATAGATAGATAGATAGGCTACATATAAGATAGATAGATAGATAGATAGATAGATAGGCTACATATAAGATAGATAGATAGATAGATAGATAGATAGATAGGCTACATATAAGATAGATAGATAGATAGATAGATAGATAGGCTACATATAAGATAGATAGATAGATAGATAGATAGGCTACATATAAGATAGATAGATAGATAGATAGATAGATAGGCTACATATAAGATAGATAGATAGATAGATAGGCTACATATAAGATAGATAGATAGATAGATAGATAGGCTACATATAAGATAGATAGATAGATAGATAGGCTACATATAAGATAGATAGATAGATAGATAGGCTACATATAAGATAGATAGATAGATAGATAGATAGATAGATAGATAGATAGATAGATAGGCTACATATAAGATAGATAGATAGATAGATAGGCTACATATAAGATAGATAGATAGATAGATAGGCTACATATAAGATAGATAGATAGATAGATAGGCTACATATAAGATAGATAGATAGATAGATAGATAGGCTACATATAAGATAGATAGATAGATAGATAGATAGATAGATAGATAGATAGATAGATAGATAGATAGATAGATAGATAGATAGATAGATAGATAGATAGATAGGCTAGATAGATAGATAGATAGATAGATAGATAGATAGATAGGCTAGATAGATAGATAGGCTAGATAGATAGATAGATAGATAGATAGATAGATAGATAGATAGATAGATAGATAGATAGATAGGCTAGATAGATAGATAGATAGATAGATAGATAGATAGATAGATAGATAGATAGATAGATAGATAGATAGATAGATAGATAGATAGATAGATAGGCTAGATAGATAGATAGGCTAGATAGATAGATAGATAGATAGATAGATAGATAGATAGATAGATAGATAGATAGATAGATAGATAGATAGATAGATAGGCTACATATAAGATAGATAGATAGATAGATAGGCTACATATAAGATAGATAGATAGATAGATAGGCTACATATAAGATAGATAGATAGATAGATAGGCTACATATAAGATAGATAGATAGATAGATAGGCTACATATAAGATAGATAGATAGATAGACTACATATAAGATAGATAGATAGATAGATAGGCTAGATAGATAGATAGATAGATAGATAGATAGATAGATAGATAGATAGATAGATAGATAGGCTACATATAAGATAGATAGATAGATAGATAGGCTACATATAAGATAGATAGATAGATAGATAGGCTACATATAAGATAGATAGATAGATAGATAGGCTACATATAAGATAGATAGATAGATAGATAGGCTACATATAAGATAGATAGATAGATAGATAGATAGATAGATAGATAGATAGATAGATAGATAGATAGATAGATAGATAGATAGATAGATAGATAGATAGATAGATAGATAGGCAGGCTAGATAGATAGGCAGGCTAGATAGATAGATAGGCTAGATAGATAGGCTAGATAGATAGGCAGGCTAGATAGATAGATAGATAGATAGATAGATAGATAGATAGATAGATAGATAGATAGATAGATAGATAGATAGATAGAAATGGAGGCTCCACAGAAGAGATGCCGTACATCTGTGGTGTGGGAGCATTTCCATTTGGAAACCCCAAATAAAGTGAGATGTGTGTATTGTGATCGGCAGCTAGCCTACTGCAACAATACATCATCCATGATGCGCTATTTGAGGAGCATTCATCCTGCCATTCTGCAGGGTGCAGAGACTACAGGTTACAAGCTTCATATATTACAAAAATACAATAATAAAAAAATAAAAAAATAAAAAAAATTGTATTAGCTCTTTGTAAAGATTGTTTCAGATCAACATCTGCAAGTGACCACTAGGTGTCACCGTGGAGACGGGTTTCGTATTGATTCGAAGCCTCGAAACAAAATGGCACATTTGCTTCGACTGTTTCATTGCTTCACGAAGCCTCGATCTGCCCATCACTAGTAATCCAATGGAATACAGGACAGGGACAAGAACAGTAAACAACTTCAACGACCGACAAAACACAACTGAAACACAGAGGTATAAATACACAAGCAGACAGGCTAAACAAGATAACAAGGGGGCGTGGTTAATCCGAGACACCTGGGAAGACTAATCAACATAACGGAGAACAGCTGAACATGGGACAAGACACATGGCAGGATCACATGACAAACAGGGAATCACATGACAGACAAGAACAAGGAACAAGACACAAAACACACACCGTGACACTATGACTGTTCAATTTCAAATGTATTTATTATTTTTGTAACTGTCAGAAAAATTGTTACATGTGTTGTTTTAAATGTACACTTCCATATAAAAGTTAAGAAAAGTTACGGTCAGAAAGATTTTTAAATGTTTTTGAAAGAAGTGTCTTCTGCTCACTAAGGCTGCATTTATTTGATCAAAATACAGTAAAAGCAATGATATTGTGACTTATTATTATAATTTAAAATAATTTAGGTGTTGATTTGGCACTCAAGTAACATTTTTATTATTATTATGAAAGTTGAAAACAGCTGTGCTGCTTAATATTTGAATGGAAACTCATACTTTTTTTCAGGATTTTTTGATGAATAGAAAGTTCAAATGAACAGCATTTATTTAAAATAGAAACATGTGTTAGAATGTAAAGGTATTACTCAATTTTGATAAATTTATCCTTGCTGAAACTGAGAACTAATTTATTTCTGACCCTAAACTGTTTATTATATAACGATTTGTTAATTACAATAATTCTTGGCCAAAACAATGTTTTTATTTTTTGTGCATACCCATTTTATATATTGTTTAGCTGGCTGTAAAGTACATGTAACTTTTTTTGTTGAAAATTAACAACATTTAAAAAATTAGTTAATACACCAATCCTTCCAAAATGTGTTTTTTTTTGTCTTACCTTGGTTATATGGTAATGTGGAGTGCAATAAGGAGTAGACAAGAGACGGAGATGCGTCGAGTTAGCTTTACTCTCCACTTCAATCAAACAGAACTGTACAGCAGTCAGATCGACACAACCACGTTAACCCGGAAACTCTCACTCACTTCCCCTTCCCTTAAAGGTATATTCCCTTGGTGAATGTCTCTCAGTGTTATTTGTGAGTCACCACACAGGCCCCCCCAGAATTCACCCATAAACAAGTCCAAACCGAACAGGTACCCCCAACAGAACATAGGACGCTATTCACCAGTGCCAAACAGAACAGTCCAGCTCCTAACAGTTCCTATGAAAAGTCAACGTATAGGGGGGCGGACCGGGCGGCCATACCGGCTGCGCTTAACAAGAGAGGGGCAAGGGGCTAGGGGCGGGGCAGGCACAAGGTTCGAGGCTGCCGCAGGGGGGCGCCCCCGCCGTGGGGGCAGGGCCAACTGCAGGGGTTCGCCAATATCCACATGAGCAGGCTTGAGCCGGTCTATAGCCACCCGCTCAGGCCTACCTCCCATATCCACCACAAAGTTCTTAGACCCTCCCGTCAGGACACGGAAGGGCCCATCATAGGGGGGGCGCAGCGGAGTACGATGTCCGTCGTGGCGGATGAACACATACTTGGCTGACGGTAAATCCTTGGGCACGTAGGTCTGGGGGAGGCCATGGTGCGACGTTGGAATGGGAACAAAAGCGTCGGCAATGTCCCGAGACACAGCACGATGGGAGGCAACCGACCACGGGGCCGTGGCATCTGGAAGAAACTCCCCCGGGACGCGCAGTGGCTGGCCGTACACCAGCTCGGCCGATGAGGCTTGAAGATCCTCTTTGGGGGCAGAGCGAAGGCCGAGCATAACCCATGGGAGGCGGTCAGCCCAGTCGCTACCCGTGAGGCTGGCCCTGAGCGCGGCCTTCATGTCCCGATGAAACCGCTCGCAAAGTCCATTGCTCTGCGGGTTATAGGCTGTGGTACGGTGGACCTTCACTCCCAGGACCTCGGCGACCGCAGTCCAAAGCTCCGATGTAAACTGTGGACCTCGGTCGGAGGAGAGGTCGGACGGCGTACCGAAACGGGCCACCCAAGCCATAATGAACGCCCGTGCCACCTCAGCTGATGTAGTGGCGGCCAGGGGCACCACTTCCGGCCACCTGGTGGTCCTGTCCACCATGGTTAGGAGGTAGGTGTAACCACGGGAGGGGGGAAGTGGGCCCACCAGGTCCACATTCACATGATCAAAACGCCTCTCTGGCACTTTGAAGGGTGCCAAAGGGGCCTTGGTATGACGAGTCACCTTTGCACGCTGGCACGCCACACAGGAAGCAGCCCAAGCCCTGACGTCCCTCCGCAGGCCCGGCCAGACGAACTTGCCCCCCACCAGCTTGGTTGAGGCCTTCGCCCCTGGGTGGGAAAGACCGTGTATAGCGTCAAACACCTTACGCCTCCAGCCAGCAGGTACCATGGGGCGCGGTTGGCCAGTGGAGACGTCGCAGAGGAGTGTAGAGTTGGCAGTGTCAAACACCACATCCTCCATGAGCAGCGCCGTGGGAGCCGTCCTGTAGGCTTGCACCTCAGAGTCCGCGGTTTGATCCTCAGCCATAGCTGCGTAGTCAAGGCCCAAGTGGACGGAACCAATGATCGCCCGGGAGAGGCAGTCGGCCACGAAGTTGTCCTTGCCAGCCACATGCTGAATGTCGGTGGTATACTCAGATATGGCAGAGAGCTGACGCTGCTGGCGACCAGACCATGGCTCCGAAGACTTGGCCATAGCAAACGTCAGTGGCTTGTGGTCAACGAAAGCCGTGAACCGCCGGCCCTCCAACAGGAAACGGAAATGACGGGTGGCGAGTAAAAGACCCAGAAGCTCCCTATCGAAGGCGCTGTATTTCCTCTCGTTGTCCCGGAGCTTCCTGCTGAAAAAGGCCAGCGGCTGCCAGGCTCCGCCCACCCACTGCTCACACACAGCCCCAACGGCGTAGTCCGAGGCGTCCGTAGTCAGAGCCACTGGGGCGGTAGGAGATGGGTGCGCAAGCAGAGCAGCGTTGGCCAGTGCAGTTTTGGCAGCCTCAAAAGCACCAGTCATCTCTGGGGACCAATCCAACACGTCCGCCGCCCGCCCACCACGCAAGGCATCGTACAATGGTCGCATGAGCTGAGCCGCATGGGGGAGGAAACGGTTGTAGAAGTTCACCATACCCAGAAACTCCTGCAGGGACTTTACAGTGCGTGGGCGTGGGAAATTGGTGACGGCGTCCACCTTGGCCGGGAGGGGGACGGCCCCCTGCGTTGTGACATGATGGCCGAGGAAAGCGATGGATGACCGGCCAAACTCACACTTGGCCGGGTTGACGATGAGACCATGCTCACTGAGTCTGCTGAACAGCTGCTGGAGATGCGTTAGGTGGTCGTCTGCGGACGCGCTGGCCACGAGAATGTCGTCCAAGTACACAAACAGAAACAGCATGTCTCTCAGCACAGAGTCCATAAGGCGCTGAAACGTTTGCGCTGCCCCTTTAAGGCCGAAAGGCATCCGTAGGAATTCGAAAAGGCCAAAGGGTGTGATGACCGCTGTCTTGGGGACATCCTGTGGGTGGACAGGCACCTGGTGGTAACCGCGCACCAGGTCCACCTTTGAGAATATGGTGGCGCCGGCTAGGTGGGCGGAGAAGTCCTGTATGTGCGGCACAGGGTACCGGTCGGGGGTTGTAGCGTTGTTCAGGCGACGGAAATCACCACAGGGACGCCAACTGCCATCGGCCTTTGTCACCATGTGCAGGGGGGAAGCCCACGGGCTGTTGGAGCGGCGCACGATGCCGAGGTGCTCCATAGTGGCAAACTCCTCCCTGGCGATCGCGAGCTTGGCAGAGTCGAGGCGCCGCGCTCGTGCATAGACTGGTGGGCCCACCGTGGTGATGTAGTGCTCCACGCCATGCTTAGCCACCGCCGATGAAAACGTGGGTGTGGTGATGTCAGGAAACTCAGCGAGAAGGCGTTGATACAGGTCCCCTGTGGCAAATGTGTTCGACAGACAAAGCGCCCCCGTCCCCCCCAGTGTACAGGGGTACGAAGCAAAAGAGAGGGCGTCGATCAGGCGGTGGTTTGTAACGTCCACCAAGAGCCTGTAAGCACAGAGGAAATCCGCCCCTAGGAGCGACGTAGACACGGCGGCCATGACGAAATCCCAGCCGAAACGCCGCCCGCCGAAACACACTTCCACATACCTTGTGCCATAGGTACGAATGGGTGTGCCGTTGGCGGCATCCATCGGGGGGCCATGCCCGCCAGCCATGGTGTCCACTGGCTTCGCTGGCAGGATGCTACGCTGAGCCCCCGAATCGACCAGCAGCCGCCGGCCGGACAATGTGTCAGTGATGAATAACAGCTTGCAGTCCCGGCCAGCGCCCATAGCTGCTAATGAGCGCCGGCCCTGGCTTTTCCCTGGGCTCCAAAACTGCAAGGCTGGCGACACTGTTTGGCCTTGGCCCCAAACCTTGAATGGTAATAACACCACCCGTCTTCACGCTGTCGACGGGCCGTCACCACAGCCGCGGTGTCCGGGTCGTCCGCCGCGGGAGGAAACGGGACAGCCGTGTGCAGGGGGGGAAGCAGTGCGTGGACAAACTGTTGCCGGTTGGCGAGAAAAATCCTGTCTGCTTCCACAGCAAGCGCTCGGTAGTCTCTGGAGGAGGGGAGGGCGGAGCTGGCCAGTGCGGTGCGCACGGGTGCTGGAAGCTGCCGCAGGAATATGTGGGCGAAAAGGAACGCGGGATCCGCCGCGCCCAGCACTGCTAGCATCCTCTCCATTAACTCGGACGGCTTACTGTCGCCAAGGCCGTTCAGGGACAGCAGGCGATCTGCCTTCTCTAGCTCCGACAGCTCAAAGAGGTTCAACAGAAACGTTTTGAGCGCGTCGTATTTGCCGTCAGCTGGCGGAGCCTCTAATAGCGCCATAGCCCTGGCTGTCGTCGAGGCATCTAAGGCCGCTACTACATGGAAATATTTTGTAACGTCCTGTGTTATTCCTCTCAGCTGGAACTGTGCCTCGATGTGTTGAAACCACGGCCGCGGATTGTGTTGCCAAAAGTCCGGTAACTTGATGGTGGCCGCGTATATAGCGCCGACATTAGCCGCGCCGCTAACAGCATCCGGCGCCGCAGCAGCAGCATTTTCGCCACCGTCGTTGTGTGACATAATTCAGCCGTATCCAACTCGCGTCGGGGTCACCAAATGTGGAGTGCAATAAGGAGTAGACAAGAGACGGAGATGCGTCGAGTTAGCTTTACTCTCCACTTCAATCAAACAGAACTGTACAGCAGTCAGATCGACACAACCACGTTAACCCGGAAACTCTCACTCACTTCCCCTTCCCTTAAAGGTATATTCCCTTGGTGAATGTCTCTCAGTGTTATTTGTGAGTCACCACAGTAAGCCTATTATAAGTGTTTATATTTTAGACCGGCGGATGGTTTTCGCTGAAACTTTCGTATGTCAAGTAAATGTCATAAGTAAAGAAAAGTTGCTCCAACTACTCTGTATGGTGTGGAAGTGGCATAGTTGTCACAATGAGCGCGAAAGCGAACCACCCATTTAAAAAAAAAAAAAAGCCAAACAGAGGAGAGTTTACTGGCTAAAACAAAATGCTCGTAATAAAACGAGAATCAACATTGGCTTGGATTTTCGGACATGGCAAGAACTGAGAGATTTTAAATATTGTAAAAGCGATGCGAAGATGGCGTTTTTATTACTCAACAGGTAAGGTCAGATAAATCACCATATCAGAGCATTATCTATTGTGAAAGGTTCATTTCATTATGATTGTTGTAGCGCTGTGCTGGAATTTATTTTCAAGGAAGTACCATGTCTGTGTCTATGGATACAGTAAGGAACAGCTCAGCTTTAGGTACTTTCCATGGTTTATATCTCTTGTATAACTGGTTATATCTCTTAAGCCTTGCAGTGATTGTTTTATGAGAACTGAGAAGTATGATAATCTCCCTTTTTTTAGTTATGAGAAAGAACCATATTCAGCCCACAGTCACCCAGAGCCGAAGCACAACCAAAATAATGTTCTTCTTCCGCAATAACAGGCAAACAGATTAGACAGAGAGAGTCGCAGTGTTACTGAATTCTTTATGGAGTATTGCTCAGCTAGAGCGTTAGACTTCCTCGGGCTCTTTAGCTGTCTGACCTGAAGACCATTGGCTCTTGACGTAAATCAGAATATTCATCTGTTTCTCGTCTCTGGTGTGTTATCTTAAAGAGTTATCAAATCCTATCTTGAACCTGTTCAGGGATGTTAAGCCACAGTTAAGCACAGTCACTTCTGTGAGTGGAATTGTATAGCTTAATGCTGGTGTTTGAACTCATCACATGGTTTGTGTAAATGCACAGCAGGAGCTGCTGCTCAAATAGGCCTACGTGTAATTGAGAATTTCCAGACCGGAGAAAAGCCGTCACAGAATTTGGAAAGCACATCCCTTTCCACTCTTCCTTTTTTTTGTTTTTTGTTTTTGGAGTAACAGTAACAATTATTGAGGATTCATTACTGGCTGTTAAACAAATTACTAGTTATATTAGAACAATATGTACATGCTCTGATTTAATTGTGATAGCCAGCTGTTTCTTTCACTGACCACAACATGGCTGTTTGATGGATGTCTGGATTCTGGCAGTTATTCTGTGTGATATCATCTGCTGAATACATTCAAAACAGAGCTTTGGAATGATCTTAATGCCAAGACATCCTAAGTCTTTATCCATCAGTTCACAATAGGTTAGCACAATTAAATGAAATAAAATGTAAATTGTGATATGACCTATTATTTATGAATCTGGGACGGCCATGGTCTTTATGATTTATGCCGTGATTTTGGAATAAATTTTGAGGAATCTTTGCCTGTCCAATTATGAATTAAAAATATTAATTTATTTGTTTGTATTATATTTTTTTTTGTATTTTTTTTTTTTAGTATTTACTTATGTATAGTATTTTTTATATTTTTTTTATTTAATTTCTGTATTTTTCTGTAATTATTTTTCTGCCTTAAATCATTCAGCATGTCATTCACTCATTCATTCTACAATTTGACAATCCGATATCAAAAGCAAAATGATTCCTTCTCACATTCGTCATTGTGTAGATTTCAAGCCTACAGTGTTATGTGGTTTCAGTGCCATTGGCTCTTTATTTAGTCACCAATTGCGACATATTTAGTAAGATGAGAAGCAAAGTAGCTGCAACACTACATGTACGTTTCGGGGTCAGCATGCAATGCTGTTTACATGCATGGATACTGTGTTACAGTCTTTGTAGATGTGTTGTGGGGTGAGGGTGGATTCTTTTGAAATCTGATGACATGTCAAATGATGTGAATTCTTCCCAAAAGTATATCTCATCTTACTCGCAGGGGAAAAAAATGAACCGTATTGTTTTTAACTATGTGCTGATCGTAGATCAAAGGAATGAGAGATTAAGTCATTGTTAAGAGATGAGTCTAAAGCAGACGTGTCTTGTTTATGGGCACAATGGACAACAGGTGGAGGTCTGATGGTTGTAAGGAAATTCGTTTAAACAACTATATGCATTTGCAAGTAAGCAAGTGGTCAGTTACCAGTCGCTTTGCATGATACGCATGCTGGTATTGAACTGGAACCTTCATTCAACCAGTTTCATTTAACAATGGTTAAAAAATCAAGCTTGTTCTTGAAAAAAGCAAGTAACTGTAATTGATTTAGTAGTGGACGCCACTAAAGTTTTGTGTATAGCTGCTTTAGCTGTAGAACAACTTTTAGCAGGTACTTGGCTATTTTTCTCCTCTCAGTTCAAATGTTTGTATTGGATGTCTTGCTTCATTCTGCTTCAGATCAAGTCATATCACATGATTTTAATGGGACTGAGGTCATCCAATACAGAGTTCCAGTCACGCTGTTGTTGATCTACTGTGTTTTGGATCTTTTGTCAGGTTGCATTATCATACTTCTACGTTCTAGAACACAGGCGTCTAGACGTTCTCTTTTGATTCCAGATTTGAGTCTGATAACATTAATTAAACGCTTCAGCTTGTTGTAAAGATATGGAACTTTTCATTAATGAAGTGCAGAAAGTCTGAAAGTTTTTATTTATTTATTTTCAACAAATGATAAAAAAATGTATTGTCAAAAATTAAAATTAAATACAAATATTTAATAATAATCTAGATATAAACAACCTGTCACATTCACCTCCTTCATCTGTGTCTTCACTACACTTCCCAACGTTCCCTGTCATCACCTGCACCTGATCATCCTGATCATCATCACCGTCACCTGTGTACCATCACCCACATGCACTATAAATCACTCACCTTCACTGCAGTCACTTGTCTGGTCTCGTCGATACATGACTCACAGACTCTCCTTCAACCAACCTGCTACTGTCCGTCCGTCCGTCCGTCCGTCCGTCCGTCCGTCCGTCCGTCCGTCCGTCCGTCCGTCCGTCCGTCCGTCCGTCCGTCCGTCCGTCCGTCCGTCATCCATCCATCCATCCACCCATCCATCCGAAAAGGACATTATCATTCAGCTAAGCCTGTTTAATGTTTCAAAGTCATTTGATCCTTACCTGTTATCTCCGACTGAGTATCCATCTGCACAAATAAACGTTAACAACTTACCATCCAGTCTGTTCCTTCTGTGAGCCCTGACAGAAGACCAGACCAACAAGGAGTCAGTATGACAATTCTTCTCACACCCTTGATAGTGGATTCAATCGCCGAAAGACTAAGTATGAGAGTCTCTCTTGACCGCTTAGCTCCAGCCGATCGTTTGAATCACTGTTTCCAGGATGGCTGCCCGATTGAGGACTGTGTGGCTAGATTCCTTGAAAATGCTCATCTTGTAAACTGGACCGATGATGTGTTAAAGACCGTGTTCTGGTCCGGATTGGATGAATCCTTGTTCCAGCAAGCTCCCGCGGCGGCAACACCAGGTTCGTTTACCCAGTATCTAGACCATGTGCTGTGGTTGTGTGGTTCAGCCAACACCGTTGGTGAAGCGGAAGACGTTACCACTCAACCACTGTATCCCGTCCAGCCAGAGACCGTCCGTTCTAAGCCCTCTTCACCGCTGGTTCCGTCCAGCACCAAGCCCTCTTCTCCACTGGTTCCGTCCAGCACCAAGCCCTCTTCTCCGCTGGTTCCGTCCAGCACCAAGCCCTCTTCTCCGCTGGTTCCGTCCAGCACCAAGCCCTCTTCTCCGCTGGTTCCGTCCAGCACCAAGCCCTCTTCGCCGCTGGTTCCGTCCAGCCAATCCGAGCCAGAGCCCGCTGATCCTGCGCCAGAGCCCGCTGATCCTGTGCCAGAGACTATGAACATCATGCCTGCCCAACCAGAGACTCAGTATGTACCGGAGCCCATCGTTGTTTCTGTCAGTCTTTGTGGCTGTTATTACACTAGTAGCCAATGAGAGTGCGTCTCTGTCAAAGAAACATTTGGATTTTGGAGATGAGAATTGCCCAGTCCCAGTTCGGTTACCCAAGCCTGTCAAGCTAGATCCTGTCATTCATATGCCTGTCGTGTTAGCCCCGCCCAACCTCCCTCTCCCACCACCTCTTCAAGACATCTCGAACTCTGTTCTTTTTGGGTATCTGCATAGGACTTCAGTCTCTTCTCCAGTCTCCAGCCATCTGTACCACCCAGTCATCTGACACCCTCCAGTCCATCGGTACCACCTTGGACCTGTCGAGAGCCATCTTCTCCTGCGCAAGATGAGCCCTTAGCTCCATCTAAAGCCTCGGTGCGCTCTGATCTGCTTTGACCTGTTGCCCTGGCTCCTGAACCTACGCTCCTTCCACCCTCGACCTCGGCGTGGACCATTGGCCATTCGGTCTTGCCGGACTCCCTCGGCACGTCGATTCCACCGAGGTCAGACGTCGCTTCACCTTGCGAACCGTCCGCTGCGCTCTGGTTCTCCACCCCTTCTGCTGCGGTTTGCTCCGCCCTTCCTCAGGCTCCATCTCCGCCCTCGGTCATTCCAGCTCGCCCTCAGACCTCCGGATCCCCACCTCGCTCTCAGGAGGTCGTCGCTGCGGCTCCATTGCGGTAACCTGGGTCTTCATCTCTTCACTACCTCGGCTCATCGACTACGCGGTGGGCTTCATCCTCGTCGTCGCCTCCGGTCATCTCCATGGCGGCCTTCACTGGTTCTCCATGGCTCCTCCCTCCGTCGACGCCGAGTACCTTTTTGGCTGTAGCCTGGGCACCTTCCATCACCCATCTTCCCAAGGCCCTTCGCTGGCTCTCACCACGACCTGCACCTGCACATCATCATCCTGATCTTCATCACCGTCATCTTTGTCCCATCACCCACATCCACTATAAAGCACTCGCCTTCACTGCAGTCACTTGTTTGGTCTCGTCGATACATGACTCACAGACTCCCCTTCAACCAACCTGCTACTTACCAGCTTCCCGATCCTTCTGAATCCATCCATCTCCAGTGTGACTGCTTCCTACCCTTCTGTGAGCCCTGGCACAACCATTTAAATAGAAAATGCACTGCCATTCAAAAGTTTGGCATCAGTACAGTCATCGTCTGCACCATATAATGGGCCCTATCTTGCACCCAGCGCAATTGACTTTGTACACCGACGCATGTATCATTCGTATTTTGCACCCGTGCAAAGCAGACTTTTCCCTCCACAGACGCAGGCCGGCAAACTAGGGAAGGAACTTGTGCTCCCTGGGCGGTTCAGCGCAAAAAATGAGGCGTGTTCCGGCGCAAACAATCCCTGGTGCTATTTTGCAGTTCCAGAAAACAATTGCGCCACTGACCAGAAAAAACCTAGTCTAAAGTCAGTGGCGCGTTGCGCGTACATTCAGATGCTATTTTAAACGCGCATGCTTGGCCATAATACTGAGTGTGAACAACGCGCATACACTGTAGAGGATTCTCTCATCTACACAGATGCATTTTACTTTTTGCAAATGATACATTATTATAAGGAAAAATATTAAAACATGAGGGAAATCATTGTTGTGTCCATGACGATGGGAAAAATAGGCATTAAGCTTACACATTTACCCGCATTATTATATGCATGTTTAACCGAAGCTAATTTGGGTGGATTTGTCCCATCCCCAATGTCACTTCTCTTTCTTTTACGGCCCTGACGAGAGCATCAATCTCCTCGGCTGTGAACCGATTCTGAAGCGCGCCTGGTAAATTCGCCGTTATAATAGTATTGTGCCAAGGAACAAGCGCACTTCGTTCATCATGCTCTTAAAGGGAATGTGATATGACGCTCTTATTGGTTTGTTTTCCGTTACGCCCAAACCACAGCTATGAATAATGAAGCTACTTCAGACCAACCCCTTTTTAGATTTGCGTCGAGCGCAAGAGTCATTTATCCCGCCGGTTAAATAGCAACAGTGCCGAGACCCGCCCACAAAGTTACTAGCGCTTTGCGCTTGACACTTGCGTTTTAGATCTTTAAAATAGGGCCCAATAAATACATAGACTCCCTATTGGCCGCTGGAGCGTACATCAACGGCGCCGCCATATTGCGGAGGGCAACTTTCTAATACTTTTCATAACGAGAATTGATAAAAATCTCTGTTTCGTGCGCTGCTTGGGACTGTACAAATCGCCACACAATTGGGTTTATGCACAGCTTCACTACTTCCTGAACTTCAGCCAGCCCTTTGTTTCCTGTCTGCCATTATTGGACAAACTGATTAATCCAGGTGTGTTTGGCCTCAGTAACAATAATCAGGCACACCTGGATTAATCAGTTTGTCCAATAATGGCAGACAGGAAACAAAGGGCTGGCTGAAGTTCAGGAAGTAGTAAAGCTGTGCATAAAGCCTATTGAAAACAGGTCTCGAGGAATTATATTTCACAAGCAAGACTGAACATTTGTTTTTGGTTGTATTTGGTCATGATGTAATTAGTAATAGTAACATTCAGAGGAGAAAAGCTGGGAAATTAAAAAATACTACTGTTATTGTGTCACAAAATATAGTTTTTCAGTCGACAATGTAGTTGTTTAAAGGTCAAATCTGTGGTTTATTTATAAAGATAGCGCTAGCGCTATTTAAATAAAGCTATTTAAAAATTTGATCTTACGTTTTCGGAGTTGTGAGATTCAGGCGATCTCCGGGCGCTCAGCGCTCATGTACCCCGCCTGGAACAGCCTCACCTCGGCTAGTGCTTCTGACGTTTGCCGCTGGTTCTGATGTCTCTAGTCTAGTGGTTAAACATGAGATATAATTCGTCTTGTGTATATCTAACGGGCGATCTTTGGTCTCACAAAAAGAGACAGGGTTGTGACATTTTATTTTATATAGCCTATGTAGGAATATTTTAAAATATATAAATTATTTTATATATACGTTCTCTTCACTTTATGTAGGCCTATATAAAATAAAATGAGACAAATCTTTTTGTTAAATGTCAGTATAAATGAATTACTTGTATTCAGCTATGATGCATTGAATTGATCAAGACTTTTATATTGTAAGATTTCTATTTGAAATAAACACTGTTATTTTCACAAAAATATTAAGCAGCACAACTGTTTTTAACATTGATAATAATAAGAAAATGCATATTGAGCAGCAAATCTGCATATTAGAAAGATTTCTGAAGGATCACATGATAATGAAGACTGGAGCATAGGTGTAGATTATGCGGGGGCTACAGTCTGCATGTTAATTTTTCTCAAGAAAAAAATATATCTCACATAATGCTGTAAACAGAGAGAAATTAAATATAATGCGGTTTTCATTATAATAACAATTATGTAATGACAAGTAAACATATAATTAATATGTAATAAAGTGCACATATTTAGCAAAATGACAATTTTTTCTAGTCAACTAAAGTGCTGGTCATTAAATGGCTTTCCTGAGGTAAATGTAACGTTCTGTGACATAACTGTTCTCCTGCAGTTTTATTGACCTCTTTCCGTGAAAAACACTGATTGATCGACATTTTGTATGAGGCATAAACCTTAAGGTAAGTTGTACTGTATCTTTAAATAAAAAGTAACTGATGATTGGTTTACTTGAACTGAGGCGCAGCGATCTGTCACAATGGACAGAACCTTTTTTTTTCATATCAAAAGTAATCTGCTCTGTCTAGTCTGTCGGTGTCAGTGTCCTCTTTGCTCCGCGATTTTTCTCTGCGTGAGAGCGTGTGAAAAGTGTCAATTCCGTAAAGCGGCTTTCAGACAGAACGCGATTTGCTATTTTGCAAATAAAAAGTTTAACTATTTTTAACTTTGACCCCGCCATGCTTTGGTCGACGCAGCAACAAAACGTCCCCGCGAGTATTCTGCGTCCTGTCTGAAAGGCGCTTGAGTCTCAAGTTGAATGCGTGAGAGTTGGCAGCCCTGCGGGGGGTAAATCGTCGGCAGCGTTCCTCCTTCCGCCTTGCTTCTACTCCATGTGATGATTGTTTACATTAGACTAGAGTGCGCTCTGCGCCGCGTGCACACAGTGCTTATACAGAGGGTATGCACATGACGTCACCGTCGGCCGGAGTGAATGCGGTCACGCCCACAAGTGGCAAAAAGACTGAGCGGCAGCATTTGTTTTCAGCGTGAATGCCGTGAAAAACACACAAAACACATCTAAAACGGGAAAGAGCTTTGCGATTGACTGTACAACTAGATTTGACCAGAAATCTGAGGCACTGTATATTTTTACAGACTGCAAAAAGCTACAGAACAGACTATATTCTGCATAATTGGATGTTTTTAAATAAACACTGACAAAAAACTATACAAGTTTTAGGGCTGGACGATATGATGATATACAGTATAACATTAATGTAAGTGATCACTCGGATTTAGACCTATCTATATTGTATTTATATAAAACGTTTACAGGCAAATTTTCTTCATTTATTTCCCCGGCGTCGAAATCAGGCACATATAAATGTCAGGAAACACGATTCCTGGCTGCATGTCAATATCCATGGATCACTGGATCTTTGATAAGTTGTAAGGAACACTATATCGAGTCCAACTTTTAGTTTAAACTGATAATAGTTTGTTTTACTCGCGTTAACGCAGTTTCCCCTATTAACTCCAGTCACGCAGCAGCTCTTCTGCCACTCAGTCCGGCTGAGGGGGGCGTGTTCCGGCGGGGAAGTGACGTTAATGCATTCCCTCTACATGTGGGGATTGTTTACATCAGAGTGCGCACGTGTTTTGCAGAGCATATACGCAGTGTTTAAGCGGTTGATAGAAAATTAGCTAATGCGTGTTCTAAAAGTCTAAATTCAAATCTATTATTTTTCACGGTATTTTGAAGTGGCCGCGATAACAATATCGTGCATATTCATTACCGCGATTTATCGCATTACCGAATACCGGCACATGTCTAGTCAAGGATAGTCTATCTACATACGTGACTTTCACGTTTCCATTGTAATCAGTCACTCGTGCATTAGCCTACGACACGCCCATGCGCGCACCCGCGACAGAGACTTTATATAGAGACATGCCACTTCCTCAATCCTTAATACAACGACATAGGGAAAACCCGTAACGCCAAAGATGGCGGTCGTATGCACATGCCCTGCCCCTCCCGCTGGAAAGCCAATCGT